>OX596381.1:89779913-90999288 GCA_951394425.1 Tipula unca | reverse complement strand
ACTCATAAATTTTAATAATTTATGTATTCCATAATTTTAACATAATGAAATATCGACACACATATATATATATATATATATATATATATATATATATATATATATATATATATATATATATATATATATATATATATATATATACATATATATATATATATATATATATATACATATATATATATATATATATATATATATATATATATATATATATATATATATATATATATATATATATATATATATATATATATATATATATATATATATATATATATACATATATATAATAAAAAATAATAAAAATTTTAATTTATTGTATTTAATGTCTTTCTATAACACAAAATATTTGAATGTTTTATTTTGTATTCATTACCCTTCGCTTTATTTCAATTTAGTACAATGCACAAAAAAAATGCAGTGGGCAGTGTAAAATTACTCAGGGTGAACAAAAAAACATAGTGTACATTTTGACATGTCCCTCACGCTCTGTTTACAAAAAAAAAATAGACCCATAGTCAAGGTTAATTTAAATATTAACAAATAACCAGTTTTCTTTTCTTAGGAATAATTTAGGAAATCTTTCACAGCCCTTCGCAAGCTTGTGAAATTTTTCCTAAACCAATCCTAAACGGTGTTTTTGTACCTAGGATTGATTTAGGAAATATTTCACGCGCATAAAATTATGTAGTAAATAGACAAAAGAAATAAATTAAATTTTAATTCAAGCTTTAAAAATTTTGTTCAATTCATTTTTCGTCTAACTTCGCACGTATAACTCTACAATTTCAATTTGTTTCATAGCTTGAAATGCCGAATTTCAATGTTTATGAAGTATGTGGACATTACTGATATATGCATACACGTATGTACAAAGATATAGTGTTAATATTTATCCATATAGTCTTACTCTTAACATAGTGATCATTCTATCGGTTCGATTATTCTAATAGAAAAAACATCGAGTTCGCGGAGATCAGTTGAGCGATTGATTTGGCTCAAAATGTGGGACTGATTTTAAAACAAATGAAATACGACCCCGTTATAACAAAGTCGAACCCCGTTATAAAAAACCCGGCATATAACAATTTTATGGTTTATTACGTACGCAGTGTAAAGTCCGAAGCCCTAAATACAATTTTTAGTAAGAGATGACTCGCTTAAAACAAGCTTCGGTTATACGTCTATAATAAACCTTTCTAATTACAACTACTTAATTGTAAAGAGAAAATATCCTGATATAACAATTCCCGATTCTATTATAACAAATTATTGTTTTATCAATACATGTATGTAGTATACATATTTATTACAAACCATTCTCTTAACATATGTGTAACTGAAATAGTGTAAAAAACAAATCATCATTTTTTTACTGTTAAATTTACATCAGTTGGGTGTAGTTAGTCAATGTCAAAAGCGATAAAATAAAACGGGATAACTTTTTACAGCGTAGCGTAATGGCACCACAAAAACGTAAGGCGCTTTCTATTAAAACAAAACTTGATATTTTGGCAAAAATAGACAAAAATGATGGTACATATGGAGACGTCGGAAAAATGTTTAATTGTCCTAAAGGTACTATTGCTGGAGTAGTGCGCGCAAGACATAAAATTGAAGAATCTTAAAATGGGGCTCCTGCACGAAAAAAACTGCATGGCTCTCTTTATCCACAGCTTGAAGAGGCTTTAATTATTTGGCTCAAATATTTTTAGAGAGAAATCTATTCAACTATCCGGCAAAATGGGAATTACAAATTTCACGGCAACTCAAGGTTGGTTCGATAGGTTTAAGAAAAGGAATGCTATCGTTTTCAGATGTGTTGCCGGAGAAAGTCAATCGGTTTCTTCAGAAGCTACTACAGATTGGGAATCATCAAAACTCCATCGATTGATTGATGGCTATGAAAAAAAAGACGTGTTTAATCTTGAAACCGAAACATGTTCCGGAGGCAAACTGAGCAAGGAGAGAATTACCAGTTTGTGCGGTGCTAACTCAGATGGGTCAGAAAAACTTCCACTGCTGGTTATAGGTAGAGCATTGAAGCCACGATGTTTTAAAAATTTTCACAGCCTTCCTGTGTTATACAAAGCTAATAAGAAAGCATGGATGACTTTTCATCTCTGGGAAGAGTAAGTCAGACGCCTAGATGAAAAAATTCGCTACTTATTTTTATTGTTGATGCACCATATCATCTTCCTATTTCTGGACTGAAAGGAATCACGATTGCCAATTTTCCGGCCAATACAACCGCTATCCTACAGTCCATGGATCAAGGCGTAATAAAAAATTTTAAAGGCTTCTACTGAGAATCATTGGTGAAAAAAATTATTGCTACGATTGAAGATGATTCATCCACCACAGCACAAGAAGTAAAAATCAACCTCCTTGATGCTTTACATATGGCACAAAAATCCTGGGAAAAAATTAAACCTGAAACTATCCAAAATTGCTTTAGAAAGGCCCGCTTCCATAATGCATTAGATATTTTTTATTACGACGCCATTACCCGTCAGCTCACCATTAACATCAATATGGAACAATCCAACAGTCGACCAAATCACTGATGGCATAGATTTTAATAGTTACATCTCAGTTGACGAGTATGTCGAGACATCAGAAGACCTGACAGATGATGATCTAATCCAGTTAACAACTGTTACGTGTGTAAGTGATTCTGAGAGCTCTAACACGACCGACACTGAAGATGAGCATGGTCAAATTAACCAACCGTCACTGCTTCAAATTGAACAGTCGTTCGATTGCATAAGAAAAGTTCTTTCATATGCCAAAAATAGTGAGGACATAATTCTAAAGCTTCATATCGTAGAACATTTCGTAGATTCCATCAGTATTTACAAATTGACACAATCAAAAATCACTGATTTTTTTTTTTGAAATCTTGATCGCGATACAACATTTTATCGTACTGAAGTTCCTATTTTGTTACTTAATTTAAACATTAATTGAATTTGAATTATGATTTATGGTAATTTTTTATATGTACCTAAAGTACCTGAAATATACGTATATGAATATACATTTGTTTTATTAGTTTTAAATATGGATAATTTTTTGTTATGGACAATCAGCATTCTGGATATTGCAATCCAGTTTGTTAAAGGGAATATGTCGGCTAATACAAACATGTTTGTTATAGGCAATTCTTTTATACTCGTATAACAAACCTTCGCTTATAACAATTTATTCCCAGGTCCCCTCGGGTTTGTTAAACGGGGTTCGACTGTAATTGCCTGGACTGCAAGAACTGCAAAAATTATTAGTTGCTTAGTGAGGACATCTTCAAATATTTAAATTTTGGAAAACATACTCTTTTGAACTCGAAAATATCTGATCAGCCTATAGTAGTGAAGTCTCCATGATAGACGATATTTTTTGAAACGCTTGGTTTATTAGAAATGGGAGCTTCCTATGTGAAATCGAATCACGAGAATGCTTAGGTGTTAGTGAAAGTATTCTCGGAAAACGAGATAAAACACATATTACTTAAATGTAGTCTTTGTAAAACCATAATTCGTAATGTGTAATCAAATTTATCCGAAAAAACATCAATCTGGCATCAATACTACAAAAAAAAATTCAACAGAAGTTTCCATTACCTCCATTATCTAGCCAAATTTTGCGATTTGTTCTGATCCGAATCAGATCATTCTATAAAATCAACACAAAAATTGTACCATTTTTTGTTGTTAGACCATTATTTTGAGTGAGAACTCAACGTGCTGATGTATAATAAAAAGTATACATCTCACTTTGATCTAGTGTCTTTCTACATATATGTAGTTTCATCGAGTTAAACAAAACACGGTTTGTAAATAACACTGTTCGCAACCAAAATTGAATAGGAGATCTGTACATTCTCAATTTTTAAAAACCCAGTGTTGCCAAATCCTGTATATGGTGGCCCTGATTTTATTCCAATTTGGTCAGAATAAAAGATGTGGGTCTGTTCATAATTGGCACATTAAAGCTACTTTAAAAATCTGACTAAAACCATTGTCGGCCAAGTAAAAGTTCACAGTAATTTTTAAATATAAAATAGTACCTAATCTTGTAGGTGCAATACAAACTAATCATTAAACGAAAATTTGATAAATAATTCATTTCTATGAAAATACGTTTAAGACTTTAACTTTAGGTGAAAATCGAAAAAATAATCTTTCAAAGTTTTTTATCTTATTCGTATTTACAGTATGGTCTTTTATATTTTGCAAATAACAACACCGAGGAAAAGTTCAAAGAAGCAAAAATAACGAATTCCGAAACGGAAAGCACATTAAAGATATATAAAAAAAAAAGTTTTGTTTTAAAAATATAAAAAATCGAAAATAAAAGAAAAAAAATACGTTGTGAATGAAAGAAAGTAAAGTTGTTGCGAATAAGCGAATAAGAAATATTCACACTGCTGTAATATAATAAAATTCCAATAAAAAAGTTTTACGTTAAGTTTGATAACACTTAATTTTGTTTCAGAATTTTGCCAATTCACTGATGTATGTACATCTTGAACACATATTAGTAATAAAGGTTAACATTCGTCTAAATAGCACATTAAATTTATAACAAAAAACACGTTTCTTGCGATTTTCTATACAATTCAAGAACGTCCCTTACATAACAAAAATTCCGCATCGCTGATAATAAACAACAACACTAAAGAAAAAATCGTGTTAAGAAAAAAAATTACTTTTTATTTAAAAATTCCTTAATAAACCACGGAAGTCAATTATCTTTACATTTATTAAATTTGCTGTTACCTCTACTATGCTTTCTAAATTAAATTTTTTCTTATGAACATTTCACAAAACTTATGAATACATATTCTACATAATATCTGTTGAACACTATTCAATGTGTTTTTTTTTTGTCGTATTTTCATTTAACATTTTTCTTTTATTTCCATTTTCTCATTTTCGTTTCGTTTAAATTTCGTTAAATTTCCCGTGGCAGGAAGCATTTTAAATTTCTTGTTAAAATTACGTATTTTGTTGGTGGTAATTTTTATTGCAAATATTATTTAGTAATTCTAAATTAATAGTTATTGTAGAAATACTTGTGGCATGTAGACAGTAGAAGGAAAATTAAAAATTATTTGTATGTATATACGGTGAAATGGATTCTACTGAAATATAAAATAACATAAGCCATATATGTTATAACTTAAGAGCTATACTTAAATTACCAATTTACTATATTCTATATCCACTAACTATATCTTAAAAAGAGTTGAAAATAGCGCATTCTTACTTCGCCTAAATGTTCATGACACAGTCACGTTGGTGTCACTTCAATACATCGAATTATATTAGATTGGCTTACTCTAGACATATTTTTCTATCTATTTGAGAAATTTGATTTAACTCCGAAAATCATCAGTCTGACATATCTAAAAAAAAAGTTCCAACAAAAAAATCTAGACCAACGAGATACAAAATAGCAAATTTAATTCCAATGGAATATTTTTTCCAGTTTTTTCATTAAAGTTTCCAACCGAGTTACAGATTAGATATGAATAATACAAGTGAAATCAAATGAATTCAGTTTGAGCATAAAATTCATCGTACGTTGAAGAAGGCGACAGTTTCGAACAAATGCTTTTAATATGTATCTGCTTGATCTCCGATATTACCCTTGGTAAGCTAGAAATGTTTGCAAATAAATATCCCTCACCAACGTTCCTATTAATAAATAGTTAATAAATCCGTGGCTAAGAAGTATTCGATAGATGTGTGTGTTACTATTTTCCAGAAGTATTATTTTTTTATTATTATTAAAATTGGTTGGAACCCATGAGGATTCCACACTCAATGGAGTAAAGGCGTTATGGTGAAAAGCCACGATTGTATCCCAATTCGCAAACGCGCACTTCTGTCATCGCAAACTGGCCAAGTTAAGACCAGGGCAGAGACGATAATTGACCTAAATTTAAAGACTTGAAGTGGAAAATTTGTATGTAAATCAATATCCAAAACCCATAAAGTGGCGATGTCCCGTAAGAATCGCTATCAAGATTTTTAACTGGTTCCTTTTCAAAGATAAAGCATACTCAGTTGAACTTAAACTGGGCTCCCTAATGAAGTACGCCTTACGACAACTAGGAGTCAAAACAATCCGTGATCTCATTGCCTATACGGTGCCATTATGATCTGGTACCCGTAATGGCGGTAACCTTATTGTTGGAACAAAGAAGGTTCATTTTTATTTTTTTTTTATTTATATAATATTACAACTGACTTTATTCTAAGTCATCTAGTAACTTTTCTATCATAATTATATTAACAGTTGTTGGGATATAGCCCAACGGCTAGTCCCAGAAATTAAAATTATTTATTTATATAAATATTTCCTATAACAGCAATTTTATGTCCCAATTACTAGATCAATTGTTTTGGTCCTTTGGAGACGTCTTACTGACAAAGGTCTGTCCCGTATATTGCATATCTAGATGTTTTCGTGTTGTCGGAGGCGTGAATCATGCTTGACAGCATGATACGTAATAACTTCATCGATGTATTCCATCTATAAATCTCGGTGGAGGTCTTCATTTCTAATGTACCATGGAGCATTTACTATAATCCGAAGTACTTTGCTTTGGAAACTTTTGTTCGTTTTCTTGGTACAGCCCCAAAGTTGTATACCATAAGTCGATAATTAAAAAGCAATTTATTGTGTATAGATAGTTCAGAATGTCTACCTAAGAGCCAATACATCTTCCTATACTTCATGTTCAGATCTTCCTTTTTCTTTTTGACATGTTTTTTTCATCCAATTGTTGATTGAATTTGTCGATTTTTGCAATTTGTTAGTAGCTTGTTCTACATTGTTCCTAACTGCTAAAATCGCAGTATCATCAGCATATGTTGCTATAGTTGCTTCTTCCATTGGTGGTATATCCCGAGTATACAGGAGGTACAAGACAGGGCCCAAAACGCTACCTTGTGGTACTCCAGCTGAAATTTTCTTTAGGTCCGAGTATTCGTCTTGTTATTTTACACGGAAGTGTCTATCGGTTATGTATGATTTCAGAGTTTCATAGTATTGTTTGGGAAGGTCACGCTTCAGCTTGAACTCCAATCGTCTATGCCAAACTCGGTCAAATGATTGCGCTACATCCAGGAAAACGCTAGAACATATTTTTTTAGTTTCTAGTGTTCGCTCTATTATGTCTGTGATTCAATGAACTTGTTCTATAGTCGAGTGGTTTTCTCTGAATCCAAACTGGTGGTCAGGAATGAGATTTCTGTCAACCATTATGCCTCTTTAGGAGCAATTTTTCAAAAATCTTCGCTATGGTTGAGAGTATGGATATCGCTCTGAAGGACTTTTTATCGTTACATTGTTTGTTAGGTTTTAAGATCATGATTACCTTGGTCTCTTAAGTACTTTCGTTGCTTACCATAAGGAATATTCGGTATCTTTTTGGCTGGAAAGTGACACAAATATGTACTTGTTGATTCATTCTTAACTGTTCTGATCAGAGATTTCAACTTGTTACATAGGTTATTAAGGACGGTTTTATTTTCCTTGGTTCGATTTATTTGCCAAGACTTTCGAGCTTTACGTTTCTTTGCCACAAGCTCTCTTACTTCAAGTGGATAGTTTTTACAGTTGTTGTATGTTTTCTATTAGTCTTTCTACTTTCTCTTCGACTTGTATAATGTTCCTTATTGGTGCTTGAAGATTGATGTCTTGTTCTAATAATTCTCGAAAAATTTTGTACGTAATTGAGGTCATCAGAGCCTTGACAGCCTTTAATACCAACTATGTTTATTGGTGGAGGCTGTTTTTTTCACTGTGTTAGGAATTTCATCGTAGCACTGAGTAGTTGGTTTACTTGATGTTGATGTTTGCTTTTCCTGCTCAACGTATTCTGGCGATGATCCTGCTTTTCGTTTCTTTCTTGGCTTGTTTTTTTTTCACGATCCAATCAGATTCTCTTGCCACTTCCTCTTCATCGGAAAGTGCCATGTTGAATGTGGCGGTTTTTCCTGTGCTTCTTGATCCTAGTATCCACTGCGAACTGGTTCCTATTTCTCGTCCGAGTTCTTCTTCGTCTGTGTAATAATCATTACCGTCTTGTTTTTTTTCTTTACCTGATTCGATGTTCTTTTTCAGGTCTTCATTTTCTCTCTTTAATAGAGTAATTTCATTACTCAGCTTTGAGACTACCTCTTCTAGGCTTTTTATTGGTTATGAAGTGTGCTTTTTTCGCTTTCAACATTAGTTGTTGGTGAAGACAAAGTCATATTAATATCTCCTGGAACTAACGAGTTGCTACTTTTTTCTGGGTATCTTCTTATATTTGGTCTTCTTTCCAAGCCATAGAGGCCAGTCTCCATAGAGCGTGGATTTACCAATGTTGATATTGGAGTACCACTTTAATTTAAAAAAAAACACTGCACTTTTAATTTTTCAAAAAGAAGCTAACACTGCACTTTTAATTTTTTCACAAAGTTATATAAAATAATTAAAATAGAAACTACTATTACTGCACTTTTTGACTATTTTATTTTTATTTTATCGCTTACTTTATCGATTTCACGTCCAAACCCCGTAACGATTAAAATCGAATTGAAAAAAGGTTCATGAAATGTTTGCAGTCTTTGATGAGTTCCAAAGTCAGACAGGGATTTTTTAAAGAGTAAAGTACAGCTTTTCTATATCTGTACTCAGAAAAATACCTTTTTCTTGAACAGCGAAATTCAAGTCCACAATAATACTACGTGTAAGCGTTATTATAATTCCGACTGAAAAACTGTGCATTGCGAACCGAGACTATCGAATGATCTCAAATCAGACAAAGGCCAGTAGATTCTAAACTGAGTTTCGCACGAGATCCATCTGAAATGAAGATTATGAACTCATCTAACTTGTTTAGAAAATTCTGCGAAATCTCGCGAAGAGTAGGTTACCGATAATAAATTGGAGCAGTTAAATCCGGGTATCTCTCACTAACCATATCGATTTCTGATAAACAAGAAGAATAACTTTTAAGAATTTTTCTATGTCTCATGCACGATAGAACTGAGAACATTTCACGACCAATACATCTTAGGCGAAATGCTCCAGGACAGGCTGTACCCTAGAATAAAAGTGTGTAACTGAGGCAAGGAAAGAATTGGTTCAAACCTTCCTCTATACACCATGCCTCCACAATAGTTACGGTATATATTGAGTTAAGTGGTATAAGACACTAAGACTTATGTTTGAAATTGTTAAAATAATATTATCAACGTAGCTCTGTGCAATGAGGCCAGATTGCTGCAGCTTAACAAGAAAATCTTCAATGACCCAAAGTCACAGCAGAGGTGGGAACACCTCCCTGGGGACAACCTTTGGCAAACTTGACAAAAACTAACACCCAGTTTAGCTTCCCCTCCACAATGCAATTCATGAGCAATGTTTTAATCCATAAGTCAATGGTCCGATCAGTAGTAAACGAAGTGCTACTATATATACGCAATATACAGGAAAGTACTCACAAGACACTCCTTATTATTATTAAGAGATTTTTCAATTCTATTCATGTAGGGCCGTTTTCCAGGACTTATACCAACCCTGAAAGTATGTTCCAAGTTTTGAGGATTATTAGAAAATGGTCTCTATAATGAATCTTTCGACGAATATAATCGAACTTTCTAGCTTTCGGGATAAAAACAACTCCTTCAAAATCATGGAACATTGTTACAAGCAATGCTCGAAAAAGGTGAAGCAAATGATCCTGAATGTGAGGAAAGCCATGCCGTAGTTCAGCAAGATGCAAATAAGACGAGACTCCAGCGCAAAACGTTTATTATTCGTACCACATGCAAAATTAGGATAAAACAAAAACATTCACTAAAAATTAATTTTCATTTTTTGATCATCATTGTGTGGTTGACCCAATTTTAGAGTGTTTACTGTTTGTATGTACTCGTACGTACAAGTTTTTGTGGTTATTTTCACATACATAAGTACATATATGGAATGTTTTATTTTGATTATTATCATCTTGAAAATACGCTTTCGTCATTTCGTTGTTGTTGTTAACGTTTACGTTTTGTAATTTTATTTTGTTTGCTTATAGATTAAAATTTTATAGGATTTTATTGTACATATGAATAGAAAAAAATTTAATAAAATCGAGCAACAGCCAAAATTGGAAAACACAACAACACCATTAAAAAAAAATAAAGACTTGTAATAAGGATAAATACGATTTTTTTGGTTTTTGGTGATCCAAAAAACAATATTCTCGGGAACACAGACAAAATGATATACTTTTTGGAAAAGTATATTGCCCTAAAACGATGTAGATTAAGAATTTTATATTCAATTTAAAAAAAAAAACATAAACAAATGAAGTAAACAGCATACCCATAATATGTGATATTTTGTGTGGTTTATAAATCATTCATAAAATGTTATTACAAAACAAAAAAACGATGTTTACAATCGTTACCCTTTACAGTGAAAAAAAAAAGAAAAAACAAACAATTTTTTCAAAATTACATAAACTAAAAATTTAATTAAATTTTCATTAAAATATTTGTCGCACGAACTCGTTTTTTGTTAAAAATTTTATTAATTTTCCAAACCAAATTACAAAATAAATAAAATTCAAAAGTTAAACTGAAAGTTATATTAAATTTTACCTTTGACTATTTTCCTAATTTTAAAATTTAATTAAAATTTAAGGCTTTCCATATATAGTATAATAAAAAATGTACATTATAATTATATATTTATTTGTACCTGATGTGCAATATGTATTTGGTTTAATGAAACAATTTTTTTGTTAATTGGTTTGGAGAAAAAGCCGACATGGAGAAAGTTTCTTGATGAATTTACAAAGTTGAATCAACAATTTCAGGCCAAAACCATAAGGTTTTGAGATAACTCTAAATATATAACTCCGATACTAAAACTGAGAAGTATAGAACAAAAAGGCTAAGCCACCTTCAATGGACCTTGAAAAATTATTCGATGGAGAATATTCAAACCATCAAAGTGGAAATTCTCAAAAACCATCCAGACACGCTACTGAAAGTATTACAAAATAGTGTATAAAATATCGGTTCAACAAAACATCAAGGAATCATGCAACATTACGATTATGCTAGGAGTTGACTATTGAAGGAAATCAACTCGGTTTTCAAGTCGCATGGCCCAATAGTATTGGGTGTCTATCCGGTACATAAAATAATCACCACCACTATAAAGCTCAACCATACCGCGCTTCACTATAAATTCCCATCGAAGTACACAAATTCTTGCAATCCTTGGGTGTTGTGAATATCGCGCTATGTGGTAATCAAAAAGGAAACGCTAATAAGGGCAGTGCAAAAACTGAAAACATTTTGGCTGTACACTTTTTGTTGTCTATAGGTGCTTGAAATGTACCGGAAATCATCAACGTAGAGAGTGCTTGAGATACACAGACTATAACATTCTACTAGCATATGTAAACTGTAGAGATTGACGTGCAGTAAGCGGCTCTAGACGACTAGTATCTGGGTAAACTAAAACAAATCTAATAAATCTTTAAATAAAAAATAAAAAACACTTACTAAAACTAAAACGTTGACGAAATGTCAAAGATGATTATCAAAAATGTATATGTGTTTGGAAATTTCCCAAACTGCTTGAAGCTCTCCACGGTATTAGCTATTTCTAACAACGAAAAACCAAAAACATAGTACAACATAGCCTACTGAGCGGCGTTAGTAAGATTGAGAGAACTCATTATCACTAAGTGGTTGTGGTATTCTATCCACAACCCGATTCCAAAAGAACTGATTGGTTTCATCTGCGGGAATTCCACAACTGATGCTCTCATGCGTCTCACTAACCAATTTTAGCTCGCTAAAAGGCATTGTAAAGTTACTGCTGATCAAAACTATAATTTCCCAAAATTTTTGCCTAAAAAAATGTTCCTTTATCAGAAATTCAAAAATAGCAACTTGTTTTGTTGCTTTTTTATTTGTAAATAAACAGTGAATTGTTATTTTAAGAATTGTTAAACAAAAGTTTTCACTCAAAAGTCATAATATTTTCGTTATAACAAAGGCTATACTGATGAAATTATATTTCGAGTACTGAATATTTAAACTTCATACAGCTCTCTTCGTGGTGAATTTTTGTGCATCAGAATTTATTTTTGTGTTATGTACGCGCTTTGAAAACTGCGGTTTATCTAGACGGCAAAATGTTCGTCAAATTGCTGGCCCATCACAAGAAATATAATGATTGGGTACTGAATTGTAGGTTAAAATATTCCACAATTAAAAATATTGTGATTTGTGAAAAACATTTCGATAAAAAGTATTTCACTAAACGAGCTTTATCAAAATATGCTGTTCATACACTAAATTTATTTGAAAATAAAAAAAATAATTCCGATAGTGATATTTCGATGATGACCATTTTGTCATTGGACAATTTGTCGGAAATTGAAGACAATTTAATTACAACTGATGTTATACACAACTATGTTACTGACAACTTCCGCCAGTCTTCTCAGACCTCAGAAAATATGAGTCAAACTTCATTGGTAGAATCGCAAAATAATATTTGTGGTAGAGTTGTTGACATGACTTTAGAAGATATAATGTGTCTACCAGAACCGGCGATTCATATTAAAAGCGACATAGAACCGCAACCATGTAAAACGTGTTTATGGTATATTCAAAATGAGAACTATTATCAATAAATCTATAATAAATTATTAAAAACAGTTCAATCAAAAGATCGTGAAATATACAAGAGCTGAAAAGAAAATGTAATAATTATTCAAGAAAATTAAAACGAACCAAAGTTTCCATCCAAAAATCCAAACTAAACATTAATGAGGATATAAATAAATTACCAATTGACGAAAAAGCAAAGAATTTTTGTAAATTGACAAGTAGTCGATTCTAAAATCAAAAATGGCCGGAAGAGCAAAAAATAATTGCACAAAACATATTTTACCGATCGTCAAGCTCTTACAAATATTTAAGAGAGTTTAAATTTTAATTTGCCATTTAAATCATCTTTAACACGATGGCAACCTATTAAGTCCCGGCTTCAACAACAATGCACTTGTGAAAATATTATTCAGATCAAACTGACGAATTTATAGATTATGGCAAAGCCAGAGAAGCCGAGATTGGTAAATTAATATGCTGTTTTATGATTAGAGGTTTATCAGCGAATTGGAAATTTGTGTTAAGTTACTATACTATATATGTTTATCAAAATAGTATTCCAGCTGATAGATTATTGGGAGTAAAAATAAAAAGTGTGGTATGTGTCAAGGGCCAAATAACAGAAAGTGTTTGAATATATTTGGTATAACAATTGAACGACCTCATTTTTTGTATAATGATGCTTAAATAGCATGTATGTATATACATATATGTGATGTACCCCATTTATTAAAGTCAGTCAGGAACACGTTAATGAAATCTGATATAAAAAGCCCTGACGGTTTGGTAAGTTGGAATATAATACAAACAATTTTGAAAAAATGAGAGTGAAACTTGCAACATAAATTTTTAGTAGAAGTATTTTGGCGGCTATTAAAACAGCGATTCAATTGAATAAAATATCATCTCGTAATAAAGAAGTTGCGTGTTCGACATGTAAGTTTATTGATAAAATTGACAAACTAACTCTTCGATTGCCTCAACTCCAAAACAAAATATGAAAAAAAAAACATTAAAATGTGCTTTTATTACGAATAATGAGGTTAATAAATTATATTTCAAATATTGCGTTGGTAAACAAAACAACAGTTTAATGCAGAACATACGAGCCATTCAAACTGTTTCTAAAAATATACTGTCGGAAAATATTGGAATTGAGTACATTTCAACGTCAGGATACAATCAAGATCCAGTCGAAATATATTTAACAGAAATAATCGCAACCCGTCCGTTCATGAATTTAATCATAATATTGCACAAATTACAATGGTTAAAATTGTATCACCATTTTCAAATATATCAAACTGTGAGAATGATACAGACGAAGTGCTTGAATCGATTGGAAATCTACGAGATGAATCAAATGAAGAAGTCAATACAAATTTCATTGAATTTGACCATGTTGATGACATATCAGATATATCCGAAAACTTTTTTAATCTTAATGTACCTTTACAAGAAGCTTCAATCCGGTATTTTGTGGGCTACGTAGCATGCAAAATTTTTAGTAAAACTAAATGTTCCCGCTGCAAAAACATCTTTATTAAAACTGATGAAATTTTGGAGGCTCCATCGGAATATTTGATCAGTAACAAAAATTATGGTGCTGAATATAACGTCTGCAAACTTAAGGCACCCACTGATTTATATTTCAAAATTTCCACACAACAAATTTATTTATTTTCCCGGATGATTTCAGATCGCGGAGAATTGAAAGATTTAAAGAAGAATATTGTCCAACTTTATATTGCTAATACCAGCATTACCAGCAAAGATTTGTAGGTCGAACAAAATCCATATCTTAAGTATAATAAAGGAGCTTTAAACTTCATGATTTTGGTATTAATCAGGAAGCATTGTATATTTTTCGTACTGTTTGAATATATCATGTTAAGTTTTTAAAAAGTATTGAATTTGATTTTTATCTTTTATCAATTAATATGTTTTGAATTGTAATTATACGAAACATCAAAATTACACAATTATAAATACATACGAGTATAACAATCATATTTTGATTTTAATAGAAATTTCATCTAAAACAACATAGTCCCCGATTAATTAAAACAGTTCTAAAGGCCATTACTGGCCCCTTACTGAGTCAACAATTTGGCTCCAGCGGTTTCGATCCCGAGCATGGTCTTCATACTGTCTAAGACAATCTGAGAGGCCAAGTCGTTCCCTAAACCGTGGAGCCATCGTCGCCTGCAACGACCTCTGCGCCTACCATATGGTGGCCCTCCTTTCAGAGATCGCTGCACAATTCGTTCCGGATCAGCACGCAGAACGTGACCGAGCCAGCGTACTCGCTGCGATCTTACTTCATGGACAATATCGGGGATCTTCATCAGATCTCTGATCTCGATATTGTACAGAGCTCGGTAGGTACCATCTATTTCACGTTTTGGGCCGTAAATCACACGCATGACTCTTCTCTCAAATGTTAGAAGCCATCTCTCGTACTCATCCGTCAGCGGCCAACTTTCACATCCAAATATAACAACGGGCCTGATCCACGCTTTGTAAAGCTTCAGCTTCACGGCACTAGATAAGTGTTTAGATTTTAGCAGTGGCCTTAGAGGATACAAAGAACGACTGCCAGCTGCCAGCCGCACTTTAATATCCTCACCCACACTGTTATCGTGAGTGATAAGAGAACCCAAATATTTGAACCTCCTCACTCCCTCAAACGTGTGGTGGCCACGACTAAAATCTGGTGTGCCATTGTCCCTAAAACCAGAGATCAAATATTTCGTTTTGGACTCATTGATCTGAAGTCCAACTGAAGCTGAAAACTCTACAAGCGGATCAAGTATTTCTTTCACTCCGTTGCTATTCAGTCCAATCACGCATATGCAAGCACCTGATTGGACTGGCGATATAAGATGTTACGCTGCGGTGTTTCAGTTTTACGAAAGATGTACTCCAACATGAGATTAAAGATTATCGGGGACAGAGCATCTCCCTGCCGAACACCCGAGTTAACTACAAAAATTGTCGATAGCCTGTTCTCAACTTTAACACAACATTGAGACTGCGTCACTGTCATCCTACATAGTCGTACCAGTTTTGTTGGCATTCCTAGGTATTCCTGGGCAGACCAGGGCATATTTAGATAGAATCATCCGCAGCGAAAAGACCTGATCGGTGACTGATCGATTCGGACGAAATCCTCCTTGATAGTCAACAACCAAGCCCTCCGCTAGAGGAGTGATTCTATCCAATACAAGGTATGACAGTAACTTGTATGCTGTGCAAAGGAGAGCTATACCGCGATACTTCTCACACTTCAAGCGGTCTCCCTTTTTGAAGATGGGGCATATCGCGGCCACTTTCCATTCGTCAGGCATAACTGCGGTTCGCCATACTAATCGAATAAGGTCGAAAAGACAGTTCCACAAAGTATCCCCTCCGAATATCAAGAGCTCCGAATTAATGCAGTCCACTCCAGGTGAACGGTTTCGTTTCAATCTCTGCATGGCTTTAGTGAATTCCTCGTGAGATGGCTCCTCAGTGCAAATCTCCGCAGTCTGTATTAGATTGGCTCAACAACAGTCTGTGACGCATGATCGACATTAAGCAGGTCAGTAAAGTGTCCACTCCATGCGTCAAGTACTGCGTCGATGTTGACACAGAGGTTTCCATCCCGGTCCCGAATGGCGGTTGACGTAGGCCTGAAAGTATGGTGCAGTCCAGTAATTCCTTTAAAGAAATTACGCGAACTGCGCTCATTGCTGAGTTGTTGTACTTTCAGAACCTCGGCCTTCCACCATTCTCGCTTCTTCCGTCTACAAATCCGCTTAGCTGCCTTTCTTGCAAGAGCAGCCTTGTTTTTCCTCGCGATTGTGAGACGTTGTTGCACTTCATTATGGGCTATATTTTGTTGCTCAACTGCAAGACGACACTCGTCATCAAACCAATCATTCTTGGGTCTGACTTTCACTATATCTAAAGTATGTTAAGCAGGACTGACAACCGAAGTTTTCAGTACCTCCCCGATATCAGTGCAATTTTGTTTGAGTATGTGTCGATATTTTTTTTTTATTTGACTATTTCATTCTCTGATATTATACGAGTACGTATATAATATTATACACAATTTGATAAAAAAATTGATGTTTCCGATAACACTGATGACAGTGCCATCTAATAGTAAGTAGATATTAAATATATTCCGAAATAGCTAATTGGGTTCCTCGATTGCAGTATACATTTTTCTCACCACAATTGGCGCAATTATCAGTCAATTTGATAAAAATCACGTCTTTATTCGTCAATAATTCATCTGGATATATTACGTCTGTGGTATTAAAAAAAAATACTTTTTCTACTCACCACCAGAAGCAGCACTATAGATAAAAATAATTTTTCATACCGTAATTTTATTAACTATAGCAGAAAAATAATGAATTTTGCATTGTTTTCCAACATTGCTCATCGATCTAATTATAGGGTGACCAGATATACTCTTTTCGGTTTGTTTTACTCTTTAACCTTTTGTTATGCAAAAGTCATCAAAATATACTCTTTTGAGTTAATGACTTCTTTTTTTTTAAATCAATATATTATAAAACAATAAAAAATGTAAGTTTTAAAATATTTATAATTTTCAGAATATCTAGAATTTTATTTTAGAAGGTATATAAATATTTCTACAGTTTGTTCGGAATTATGAATATGTATTAGTTGAATTCAGGTTTGCAAAATTTGGTTAAAAACGTAAAAATTCCGCTCTTTATTAAATTCTGATTAAAATATCAAATTTACAGATTCTGAAGAGTATACATACACAGTTAATTAAATCATTGATTTTGGAAATTTTGAATTTCCTGCAATATAAATTTTCAATGAAGAAACCAACCTCTGAATATGAAATTTGATTTCATTGTGTAATTCGTTATATTTTGAAATGAAATTTTATTAAATTTAAATTTTGAACATTTGTTTACTTAGAAATATATTTTAAATGATAAAATTTAACGAATATGAAAGTTTTGAAACTATTCAATGTGGGCATTAATATGGTACAAACATACACGTATATAACACAGCGATTATTCTATCAGTTCGATTTCTAATAGAAAATGCATCGTGTTAAGGTTCAAATAAAATAATAATTTGTTGATCAGCTTATAGGACCCGCGGAGACAAGTCGACTGATTGATTTGGCTCAAAATCAGGGACTGATTTAATAACGAATGAAATAATAGCCTGGACTGCATGAACTGCAAAAATTGTTTGTTGCTGAGTTAGAACGTCTTCAAATTTTTGTAATTTGTGAATTATACTCTTTTGCTCTCGAAAATATCTAGTCAGCCTATCTAACTAGGAATATTCCAGTTTTTGGTAAGCTCACCATTAATATTGTATGTTTATAAATGAAACGTAAATATAATTTTAAATTTGTGTTATTATGATAATAAGATTAGTTTTAAAATAACATCTGTAAGACTAAATTAAAAAAAATCATCATCGCCAAAGGCATGATCCTTAAAATATTCATTTATAAGATATTTTATTTGAAATCAATTTAGCACTATTGAGTATTGATCCGCAGCCAAAAATATTAATATTAGTTACTTCCTACATACAATCATAAGGTACGAGTATACACAGTATAGATATATGTAAGTGTAGGACACAACACAATTCCTTAAATTGTACAGTTGACTCACCCCACTATTTTGCCATATTCAAACTATATAGTTGGTACAAAAAAATTCATATAGTTCTATAGATAAAAATTCTTCTGAAAAAGGTTTTCGCCGGCTTGGTTCATTTCTCAATACGTTATTGTTTGAGTCTACCAGCCGCCACTTGGCTTATATTTGCTATCCAATAACCCATTCCGGAGTGATGTGTTTGCATCAACATTATATGTTTGCTATAAACGGCAGTTATATGTACTTATACATATAATTAAGCAGGATAGCAACAATTGCGGATTCATGATAATATTTTCGACACATGAAAAGGGGAAATCAAGGAAAAGCAACAAAAGTTTTGCATGCCAGTATAAACACTGTACAAGATGGTCAACACGTTTCGATTTAACAACATTGTAGCCAAATCAAATTATGAGAAGAGGTACATCCGCCCATCGAAGAAATTGAAAAACCAGGAAATACGCCAATCTATTTAGACAACATTTTTGGAATCCACTGCGACTAATGTCTCATTCTAAATTAGATACCACAGTTAACACAATAATTAAATCTAACGAGTCATTGAATGATACAATTCAGGCATTGACCAAAACTCCTAAAGTAACAGAGGATCGTATAGAGTTACACGATCACAATCTAAAGTTGAAGTTAACTCTTCTACAAAACCGCTACAAACTAAAACACCACCAGTAACATGGCCAATTTTAGCAGCTGCAGCATCGCCAACAATTATACCTACTGAGGAAACTTCTGTTCCTGATTTTCAACCACCTGATGTAGCATTATCCACACGCCATACCACAGACCAAGCAATCAAAAACTGTTGCCCATTCTCAACCGCCCGAAGTTGGTTTTAAACAATCTAATAAATCAACCATGATTGATGAGGCTGCTTTATTATCTCGGAATCTATCACATACGGTATCAAAGACGAAAGAGATACCAGTACCAGAGACGCAAGTGGATGTAACAACAAATTTAATACTACTTGTTCCGATAGCCACATGACAGGTGTTAACTAAAGAAGATATTACGGAAAACTTGAACAAATCCGTATTACTTGGCATCAAAAAGGATGAATTTGGATGGAGCAGCCTGTGTTGAAATGCCTTCAAACCGAGATAACGGCCTAAAATACAATTATATCTCATTTCGAATTACTTACATCCCTCCTTATTCCACTCAGGAAAAATATATAACCTTCTGTGATACCATAACTCAACCTTAATAATCCATCTGATATATTCCTTTTTGCAGCAGATTTTAATCTTCCTCGTGTTTTGATCCCGAAATCAACTGTAATATTCCTTTCGATGTAAAATCTAATTCTGAAATATATTTTAATGATACCATTCTCAATTTTAACCTTATTCAAATTAACAATATTCCCAACATGCACGGCAGATATCTTGACCTTATCCTCTCCAATGATCCTGATATTTTTGATGTAAAAGAATCTCTATGGTACCATTCGTTATAAATGACGACCATTATAAAGCAATGGAAATATCTTTGAATCCGACAGTACTCTCACCATGTATAGATCATATAGACGTGGAAACCCGATTCAATTTCAAGAAAGCTAACCTACCGGAATTGAAAAACTCACTCAATAATATCATCTGGCAGGATGAACTCTCTAAACATGACCTAGACGTGAACGTGGAAATTTTTTATCAGCTGATTACCCAAACGTTCGAGAATTATGTTCCTTTGTCCAGAGTATCGAAAATCAATTATCCACCATGGTATGACCACGTTCTTATCAACGTGAACAATAAGAAGAATAAAGCATATAAACGAATGAATATTAGCGGGACTGAAGTTAAGAGAAAGTCATTTCAAGGAAACAACATCTTATACCAGGAGTATACGTTTGCTGAATTTTTTCAGCAAGTGGCTTAGGTATTCAATCTAATCTGGATATACATATACCGTTTATCACAAAAGTAAATATTCTACAAGCGCTTAATTCATTTGGTGATGGATGTGGTCCTGATAAAATACCATCAGCAATTTTGAAAACATTAGGACCGGAACTAGTTGTACCACTATGTCTGCTCTTCAATCAATCGCACCGAAGTGTTAAGAGGAAAAAGACTGGAAAAAGAGCTGGCATTATCATGCTACAGAGGAATATCATCGTTGTCATCCATTCCCAAACTGCTTGAATTAGTCATATGCAACGCAATTAAAAAAGTTATTCCACGTCATTTATCATTAGCCCAACACAACTTTCTACCAAGAAGGTCTAGTTCAACTAATTTGACTGAGTTTAATAGCCAAACAATTAAAGCCATCCAAGGTCACCTGCAAGTAGACACCATATACACAGATTTTAGCTAAGCTTTTTAAAATTGCCATACTATATAATGGGAGAACACAACTGGTCGCTTCAATGATAGGAAACGTTCTGCTAGGGTACATCGACTGAGCATATATGTATCCGGGAAAACATCTCCTTACACATTCCAACCAGAATTACACGTCAAAAAATTTAATCAAACTTGATCAACATCGATCTGAGTATGGTGAGAATGAACCAATCAACCGAATATCCAAACAATTGAATGAAATTAGCCATACATTCGACTTTAATTTATCTAAATACTCTTTTAAAAAATATTTAAAAAGCTTTTTTAATTAGATTTTAATTGTTTTATATGTAACTGGTCTTATATGTAATTTATATATGTCTTTGTAAAATCATATTTGATTAAAATAATAATAAATAAAATAAAATAAAAATGCTGGATGATGAAAACTGTCATATCGATCAGATGTGCGTTTTTGATCTCCAATATAAAATAACTAATTTTATTAGTGCTATAGACGGGTTAAAGCAGTGTGGTTGATGTTAAAATAAAGGTGTAGTGTCAGAATTTAAAATGTTAAATAAGAAATTAAATTATATGGGTGAAATATAAAGAGGAGGGGGGGGGGGGGAGGGGGTGGGTAAAACAACACCAAAATATTCCATCCATATTCAACACAATATTTTATTGAACGAAATATATAAGGACTACAATACCAAGCCAATGGAAAAAAATGGTAAAGAAGACGAATCGGAATACGTCAAACGTAATGGAGTTATGTCAAGTTTGTGGATAATTTATATTACTAATTTTTCAGGATATTTATACCTATTTGTCAAGTAACTTGCAATACTGTGGGGGGAGATTACTGCAGATTTCCTGCAGATTTTGGTGTTGTCAATTTGGTTTTGTTTATTTAATTTGTATTTTCTTTTTAGATTTATTTACATTAATTTTCAAAATTTCGTTTTAAAAAAATGGTATCATTGCGTTTATTTGCCAGTGGTGTCATCTAGTTAAAATAATCTAACTGCGATAAACTGCTATATCTTGATACGCAAATCTGCAGCAGTTTCCCTTTTAGTATTATAAGTAATTTGCTGTTTGTATAAATAGATGCTTAATTTATGATGTAAAAAAATATTTAGTGTATGATGGGAAGGAGGATAAAGTATACGGTTTCCACCATTACCCAAGATGTAGGCTCCAACGCGTTTTTGGTTTAGGGGTATCTCCAATTAAATCAGGCCTAATCCCCTTTTGTAAAATAAAGCTATGGCTAATCGTGTGGTGACATTTATCGTGTCTCAAGTGAGACCCTCCGGGCCACCCATTGTAACGTGTTGCACGAACACTGTGGGTAGTCGAATGAACGGGATTTAACGCAACCGTTTTAATGTTTGAAGTGCTATTTTATAAATGTGGTGGAATTGGTATTAGTTAAAGTAGCCGTCTGAATGGGCATAAATCCGGCAACGATCATGGCACCATAGCCAATGGCGAGCAAGGGATGGGAAAGGGGCGGGAGAACGGCTCATGAATTAGGTTGATTCGGTACTGGGGTAGTTGCCCTCGGAGGGGTTGGGATTAGCGGTTGTTTTTCACGGACTTGTATGGCTGGGCTATTCGACTATGTTAAGCCTTTCATCGGTTTCTTCACCAAGCGATTCATCAAGTGCATATAGATTTCATTGTCTGCTTGCTTTAAATCAGAACGAAGCGGGAGCAATGTCTCCCATTACATATGAGGTCTATCAAAGGAGCTTAAAGTGAGTCATTCCAGGTGTAACATGGGCGTCCCAACTTTTTGGAACCGGTAATGTAAGAAGACCCTGCTCTAAGAAGGTGGGTGGAATTCCTAAGATGGATATGTCCCTAATAATTAATTCGGAGTACCTTGATTCTTTTGGTAATAGTCTTTCAACGTTTTCAACAAATGGTATGATCCATAGAGACCTGGTGGTACCAACAATACGGGAAGAAATTAGTAGTCCCAATTGTTATGTTTAATTACCGACTGTAAAATTGTATTTTATGATTTAGCCTTAATGTACATGTATGACAAATATTATAATTTTTATGTATGTATAATCAAATAAAATAAAAAATAAAATAAATATATTCTGAGAGTGGTTTGTGATAGCAAGTGTAATGGCAGTGTTAATTACTATTGTTAAAATTGTACTTCATAATGTGTTGATATGTAAACTTGTATAATAATAATAAAAAATTCTAACCATTAAATTGAACTAAATCATTTGTGAATCTGGAGAAGATATAAAATAACACCACGTTGCAGATATTACTCAAGATTGATGACCCAAATTATTATTATCTAAATACGTAGCCAAACAAACTCGCTACATAAGATTTTATATTAGTCAAATAAGATCATGTACATCATCATTATTTATAAATTAGACTTTTACAGCAATTTGTACTTTAAATAAGATATTAGAGAACATAACTCCTGAATGTATCCTAGATGTGAATGTAATTAAATTATAAATTTTAAAAGTAATTTTCCATTTCCAAAGTAAAAATAAATGTTGTTCCCGGAAAAATCCAACTTAATTTATCTTACCTCGCCACATTTTAAGAAATCCCTCGGATCGGCCTGCTTCGACTTGGGTTGATGATGCACAGACACAAATAGGCCAATCATAAAATCTCCCGGAATTATAGCAACACTTCGTTCACTAGAATTACGACAAGTAATTTTTATCAATTGCAAGTGAAATATCAGCAACATAAAAAAAACATTTATAATCCCAATATGCATTGCTAGATTTGGTAGACTTTTATAACCGACTGTAAATTTTTTTTATCAATTGATGTTATCCACTTTCCATAAATCCCATTACGGATTGTTGTTGTGTTTGTTACGCGCGATCTGTTGCTGAAATGATAAGAAACATAAAAGCAGTGAATTAATTGGCGGCATTAGTTTCGTTGGTTATTATTATTTTTTGTACAAACCATAAATATTAAGTAAAATTATAAAGGTACACGCAATGTTTCAAATTATCTAACTAAAAGGTGTGCTCAGTTTGTACTACTCTAATGATTATAAACGTTTTAGAATTGCATGTTTGGTGAAGTATGTTAATTATTGATTTTTGTCAAACCCATTTATAATTTACTAGTATACATAATTCTACCACAACAAAATATTATCCTTGTTTAAGGATGCACATAATATAATATGAATGTAGTTGGGTAACCTATAACATTAGTTTATATACATATACGTGTATATATTATGTACATACATCAACGGAGACAAATAAATTGTATTCGCGAACAATGTATCCATTATTCATCTCGTTTTTGTACCATTTCAATAATCACGCTTTTTATGATGTCGTTACAGTAGAAAATTCAGCGGCAAACACACAAACAGGCGAAGAATTCATAACAGCTTTTGAAGGCATATCCCTAACATTACTCCTTTAAAAAGAATAACACAAGGGAATTTTAAAATAGATCCAAACATGAACAATAGAGTTTTTACAGTTATTATTTTTAGTGGATATAGTATAGTTTTATGCCTATTCTAGTGTTTGGTTTTGTTAATAGTCTACCCCATCTATATATATAATATAACCCAGGGAGAAGGATCATCCAACTATAAAGCAAGTATATTCACTATACATGTAGTAGCAAAGCAACTAGCTTAGTATAGATTCCAGAAGACAAGCAAAAGAAATTGTTTTCTTTTTATTAAGTTTTGGTTTATTTATGTCGTCTGTCTGACTGATCCAAATATATAAGTTTATTTTAATATGATAAAGTAGCGCTATATACGGCACATTGCACACAGCGAAACAAGAACAGACAACGCATAACCATAAAAAAGATAAAACCTAATTTTACCCAAATCTTATAGCCCAAAATGTAATTAAATTATAGATTGTAAAATGAAAAATAGAACGACATTAATCTTAAAAAAAAAACAACATAAAATTTATGTCTGGTAGATGTTTTGTCGTTATTGGTGGAACACAGGGATTAATGTTGTGACATATAAGTTTAAGGGATTTGATTATTATGTAAATTTATCTGCACATATAATATAAAGAGGTAAATACAATTTGTAATCAAGACTTAATATGTCTACACCGTTAGAGTTTTTATGAGTAACAAATTATAATAATTATAGTAATTATAATCATTACAGCAACAAAGTTAAATTCATATGGCAAAATTTTTTAAATAAGGTTAAGCTGATCGTATTAATATAATCTTAATGTAGTTTATTTAATGGAGCTACTGAGTATCGTCATCCGAAGAATGATGAGTAAAAAAAATTGGGCAAACATTTTACCACTTTTATTAAAATAATGAATTTTAAGTTTATGGAAAATAGTTGACCCAATTTGTTTAAAATTAATTTAATTTAATTTAAAATTCGTCGAGGTGGCCAACTTGGTGTAAACACCGTGTGAAATTGGAAAACAGTATTCCCCACGTAATCTAACAGTTGTGACATTATCATCAAAATGTCTAACAATACGTCTATCAGCCAAAATGATTTGAATGAGAAAGGTTTTAAATTTGAGAAGAGTTTGAAATAAATTTGATTGGGTAGTGACCAGAATTTGAAAATAATTTTAAACAAAACATTCATTCATAAATTAAATCAGATTAGAGTTAACACCAACCCAAACAGAGTCATTTTGAATTTCAAATTTTACTATAAACAATTGGGATGTCAAACGCGAGTTGTGTGGGACTTATTTAAGTGCGTCAATGGAGGATGGACGTCTAAATTATTTACCTTTCTTTTTATTTTGGAAAATAGGATGCAATCTATATTTTTACGTATGTGAAGTTTTTGCTTTTTAATTTATGCATTTTCTTTAAGTATTATTAATTATTACACAAAAAATTAAAGCAATTTATATAGCAAACAATTAAATAATATAATTGTATATAAGTATGTGTGTGCATTTCTAAAAAAAAATGTCTGTGGAGCTGCGAGGTTAATGTTTAACCTGCCAATTATTATACATTTAAGAGGTGCCAATAATTGTCATAAATTTAAGATTTGAATTAGCTACTGGTATTTTAAAATGCCCAGATCACGAAAAACATACGACGAATCTGAAATACAAAGAGCATTAAATGAGATAAGGAATGGAAAAATCTATAGGAAAGGAATAATATAGCTAGATCTACTCTACATTTCAGACTAGGACTAAATTTCTCGAAAGTTTGCCCAGGCCCACAAACAATACTAACCAATGAAGAAGAAGAACGTATGGTCCAATGGATTAAACTGTTACAAGCGAAAGGATTTCCTAAAAGAAATGAGGATATTTTGCGTGCGGTCAAGAATTTTTTAGAAGCAACTGATCGGCCTCATCCATTTGGCGATTCCAGACAAAGGTTCGATTCAATTATTTCTTAAGCGACATCCGGCTTTGGTGTTTAGATCGGTCGATCCTGTATCAAAAGCAAGTGCAACCGTTGGTGCCTCTGACGTACAGACGTGGTTTGATAATATTGAAAAAAATTTAATATACCATAGTTAACGCGACATATTAAACGATCCAACGAGAATCTTTAACGGTGATGAGACAAATTTTCTGTTATGCCCGAAGGCCAAGAATGTTTTAGTTGCAAAGGGCTCTCAAAATGTATACGAGATTGATAAAGGGTTAGCCAAGTCAAATTTGACAGTAATGTTTATTTTTTCGGCCAAAGGAGCGTTTACACCTCCCATGGTGATTTACCATTTTAAAAGAGTACCTGCGAAGAGATTCTAAAGTAATCGCCTTAAGGCTGGGGTATGGGCATTAGTGACAATGGATGGATGACGCGAAACATTCTACGAATGTGTATCCAAAGTTCTCCATCCAAATTTGGTTCAACTGGATACGATGAACTCTTTGACCAAAGAAAAATTTGCTCCACTTTTATTTGATGTTATTGAAAATAGTATAAATAAAGAAACTATTCAAAATGGTTTCAGAGCATGTGGCCTCTTTTCATTTAACAAACCAGCCATAAAAGTCAGTAAATGTTTAGGAAGACCTTCAACCAACTCCTATGGCTATCCCATCATACAATCACGATTCAAGACGACGAATTTCAAACGTTTTGTACGACTGTGGGTGGCGAAAAAATTAAACTGTTTGACCGTATTGGCAAAGGTGAAATTGAAAAGGACAACTTCAATGAAGATTTTATTATTTTATATAATTTATATCAAAAAATAAAATGCAAAGCTAAATTAAATCAAACGGTTTGTCAAAAATCAACACAAACTGTCCTAGAACATCCAAATTTAGATAATTTATTGATTTATATCAATATAATTAATGAATTTTTAATAATAAATGATTCTACACAGACTCTGCTGAACCAAGAATCTTCGAATATTCTGATTGTTGATTCAGTTAATAATAATTCTACAAACAGCGAGGCAAAAACCATGTCATGCATAACTTTACCTTCACAAACAACTGTGACAATTGACGATTACCTTAATTATCCAGAGACCACTTTACGACAGGGATGTAAACCAAAAAAAATGAAGAAACCGTTTGTAATAACCTCGCCGCTTTGGATTAAGCAGGAACAATTAAAAACATAGCAACAAAGAAGTTGAGACTGATAAAGAAAATCGAAAAGTTCAAAGAATCAGAAGCAAATAGCTGAAAGATGCAGAAAAATCATGAAAACCAAAGCGTCTTCGAAAGAAAAATGTAAAAATAAGAAAATTATGAAAGCCTCCTCCTACAAGTACTGTAACCAAACCCAATGCGCTTGTCTCTATCGAAAATTTAAATTTACCCGAACACTATGAAGAACATATAGATCTTGTGAAGATCTATGAACAGCCAAATAATCTAGAGACTGTATATGCCAATGAAAGCATTATTAAGCTGCATTCAAATGACGCCTCCACCAAGAAGCAATTCTGGTAATAATTACCATAGAGAAATATTCATTTCTCCAGTAGAGGTTAATGAAGCGTTTTTGATAAATGAACCACCGAAGGACCA
Source organism: Tipula unca (assembly GCA_951394425.1). Classification (NCBI taxonomy): domain Eukaryota; kingdom Metazoa; phylum Arthropoda; class Insecta; order Diptera; family Tipulidae; genus Tipula; species Tipula unca. The sequence continues at coordinate 90,971,602 of OX596381.1, read as the reverse complement.
TCACGTTCGTAATCTTTTCTCGAGTGGCACAATACTTGATATTGATAATAATTCTCCAGCAAATCGTAAAATATGCTACAATTGTACCTTTGGCCTGTCTCGAATTACTGGTTCCGAGAACTTTGGGATTCGGTGCTCTAAATGTACTAGAGGACTTCACTTAAAATGTATAATAAAATTAAAAAATCAGTATATTCCCAAATTTACATGCAATGAATGCATAAAAGCAATATGATTCAAACATTGAAATTGATTGTGATTATTAACTAAATTGCTTTTATTTCTGTAAACTTATCGAAACGTAATTAATATTTTATAAAACAATTGACAATGCATAAGTTAAATCCAGTTCCCTCTTATACAGGTACTAGTACAAATACATACATATACAGAGAATACTCTTCAGTAATCGTAAAGATTTGCTTCATACTATAATGTATACGCATTTCTATCACCATAATGCATATAACCTGACTCTATTTATGATCTCAATAAAAAATGATTAAATATCCGAAAAAGGATATAACAAATTCAGACAAAAAATAAACGTAAAAAATAATCCTTCTTTCCTTTTTAAATAAAATCAAAGGAACGATAATAATAATAAACAGTTTTTATACGGTATCGATCCTGGGCTTGGTCTTCATAGTGTCTTAGATAATCTGAAGAAGCCAAGTCATTCTCTACCTCGTTGAGCCATCGTCGCCTGCAACGACCTCTGTGCCTATCATTTGGAGGCTCTCCTTCCAGAGATTGCTGCACAATTCGTTCAACATCAGCACGCGGAACGTGACCGAGCCAGCGTACTCGCTGAGATCTTATTTCATGTACAATAACAGGGATCTTCATCAAATATCTCGATATTGTACAGAGCTCGGTATGTGCCATCTACTTCGCGTTTTGGACCGTAAATCACACACTAATTCGTCTCTCAAATGTAAGGAGACATTTCTCGTACTCATCTGTCAGCGCCCAACTTTCACATCCAAACATAACAACGGGCCTGATCAACGCTTTGTAAAGCTCCAGCTTTATGGCACTTGATAGGTGTTTAGATTTTAGCAGTGGCCTTAGAGGATACAAAACACGACTGCAAGCTACCAGTTGCACTTTAATATCCTCGCCCACACTGTTATCGTGAGTGATAAGATAACCCAAATATTTGAGATATTGGCCACTACTACAATCTGGTATGCCCTTATCCCTGTAACCAGAGATCACGTATTTCGTTTTGGATTCATCATCATCAAACTTTAACTTTAACTATTAACTGGAAAAGGATCGATAATTGAATGATAAATAAAATTGGAAACATTTCGGTTATCTTTGATAAATAAAAGTAAAAAAACGGCCCACAAAAAAGGGATAACAATTACGTTTAAATTTTGCAAAAATATCACGCACGCCATCTAAAACGAGAATATTTTACGAAAAATTTAATAAATATTTTAGTAAGAAAATTAGTAAAAACTTCTCGGTCATATATTTTTCCCAAGGCGAAGCGATCTCTCGTTAATTTTGTTCCAGAAATTTATACGCGATCACCAATTTTTTTGTAAATTAATGTTTATATTTAAAAATATTTATTAATGTATTTTGTTGGAAAAAATATGTTGACCTCACCATAATATTTTCGTCTTATTATAAATGGACTTTATTTAACCACAATCAACCAGTTTGTTAAATTTAGCTTGCTTGTTGATTTTGAAATTGCTTGAATTAATTCCGCACCTCCATCCTCACACCATAATACTTTTCGAAATTAGTACAAAATATTAATAATATTTGTGCGTCCTATCTCTAATTTATTGGATAATTTTATAACAAAAAAAAGTTGAAACAAGTAAAATAGCCAGGGTCATTAGTAAGGATAATGCAGCAACAACAAAATATGTCAATTTGTTTTAATAATTGAATTCTAAAAATAATGAAACAATTTTGCCGTGAAATATAATATTCTCGTCCTTGTTGTTATCGTCCCTTTTTTGTGGGCCGTTTTTGTACGTTTATTTATCAACGACAACCGAAATGTTTCCAATTTTATTTATCATTCAATTATCGTTCCTTTTATTTAATTTAAAAAGGAAGGAAGGATAGAGAAACGTTTATTTTTTGTCTGAATTTGTTATATCCTTTTTCGGGTATTTAATCATTTTTTATTGAAAGTGAGATCATAAAAAGAGTGAGGTTATATAATATGTTTATGTTATGTTGATAGAAATGCTTATACATTATATTATGAAACAAACCTTTGCGATTACTGAAAGGTGTTTTCTGTATATTTTAGAGTCAAAAGCGTCCTAACCAGCAAACAATTAGCTTAGAAATAATAATGCCATCTGAGGCATAGTTAAACACTATTCGCGTATTCCTCAAACACAAATAACTTCAAAATTATATATTTACGCGGATTATTCATATAAATTTTTAATAATTTTTTGCCGTATAACACCAAAACGAACATAAACAATTTTCTCATGAAAAATTAAGGATATTATTTTAACTTTTAAGGATTATTATTATTATTTATGCTCCTTATTTTTGGTTTGTTAAATTTTGATTTTTGTTTACTAAGAGTGTTCATAAGTGTATATTATATATGTGAATATTTGTGAGGTAGAGAAGTGTTTATTTAATTTTGTAAAAAGAGTGTAGGATATGGTTTTTTGGATATTGACTTAATTTTTGTACGAAAAGTTAATTTCTGGTGAAAAATTTTATTTTGCTAAGCTCATTCTAAATCAATAAATTATACATGTATGTGTGGTTTGCATATTTTATGTTGTAGATGGGGTTGGTTAAAGTAAGTACATACATATGTAACGTTTATTTCGTAAAGGACGTATTTAATTTATTTTGTTTTTACTATTTATTTAATATTGTATGAAAATATGTCTGTAAAAAAGTAAATGCGGAAATTTAAAAAACTTGAACAGAATTTGAATCAAAAATAAAAAACGAAAGTCGAATTCACCGAACAAGAATCAAATAAATAAATAAATTAAAACATTGTACGTCTACACTCTACACTATGAAAGAAATCTTGGATCAAAATTACTCAACTAAACTTTATTAAATGTCAAATATCATAAACGATATCTCATAAAAAGATTTTCCAATATTTGGAATCTGGAATTTCAAAATGTGTAAAAAATTTTTTAAATAGAATTTAAAATTTTAAGCTTGAAATATTTAGAAATTCAAATAATCAATTCTAAATAATAAATATCTAAATGTATAATTTGGAATTTGAATTTTTAGTAGTTCGGTATTACAGTTTTCAATCTGGAGATTTTAGATTTTAAGTTCCAAATTACTCAATTTTAGAATTTGTGTATTTAAAAAATTTCTGAATTTTTGTATTTAAGATTGCATCTTTTTAGAAATCTTGAATATTTAGATCGAGATTTTTAAAAATTTGATATATGCTATTTTTAATATATGTTAAGAATGTCGAAACAGTAGACACTACGAGAACATAATTTTAAAATTAAAATTATAGCAAATACATTTAAAATTTGTGTAAAATTTTAAAAATTAAGAACGAGATTTTCACTTTTTAAAATATAAATTTTGAAATTTTTTGCACAAATTATATTTGAGAATTCATTTGAGATATAAATTGTGCAAAAAAATTCAAAATTTAAATTTTAAGACTTGGAAATCTCTCATTCTTAATTTTTTTAATTTTTATATTCAAATTTTAAATGTATTTGCTATTTAATTTTAAATGTATTTGATATAATTTAAAAATTTTCGGTCGAGAAATTTAAAATTTGAAAAAATTTCTTTAAAATTTGGAATTTCTTTGAAAATTATATAATTAGAATTTCTAGGACTATGTACAAAAATATCCAAACTTTTATAATTTAATAATTGGCATTTAAATTTTGTGTCTAATATTTTAAGGGCTTTAAATTGGTAATTTAAAATATCTAAACTATTAAATTGACGAGGTTGTCACAGTAAACCAATAACTCAAAATTGCTTCTCTCACACTGCCATATGAATATACAATTTGTAGACAAATAAAAAACTATTGAAAATGATAAACACTATTTTAGAACCCTTTCCGTTCAGCATATCTAAATTCACCAGAAACGGATAAGAAACTGCATAGTTCCCTTCCAGTTGCTCATATTCCATAACTTTACCTAAAAATCATTTAAGAATTTAACTTTACTGTTTGTTATTATTTTAACTCCCAAATTTAGTTTGATTTTTGTTTATTTCGAAATTAAAATGCGAACAACATAACGCGACTTGTCAAACTCAAATAAATTTACTTATAAACCAAGTGTGCATTTTTTAAGTTCTATATTCAATTTATTATTTTGAGGTTTCCTTCAGTTTGGGCGAAATTTTTCACTCTAGTTAGTTTTGTTAAATTGACAATTCAATTTATTGAAAGTCATGAACTACTCTTAAGGTAGAACAGAACCAAAGATACAACGACCAAATCACCGACAAAATGCGTTTGTCTTTCGGCGATATTGCTTGAGTAAATAGAACAAAGAGCGACATCGCTAAAGCGAAGAAAGGATTTTGTTTTAATTAGTGTACATATGTACATAAAAAATGACAGCCAAAAATATAGCACCAACATAGCAAGCCAGAAAATTGTTGGAACCACTGCAGCGCCGTTGACAAAATTAGAAATAGATTCTAAAAAAAATTCATTTATAATGTCGCTGTCAACACCGACTTTGGTTTACATACCCTTCTCTGTGCATTCTAATTTGACAGGCGTCGTCGCTTGCCGATGTATTATTGGTTCTGTTTATACATTTATATACTTCAGTAATGTTTGTAATGTCATTTAACATACATATAATATTACAGATGTCGTCTTGTTACATTAGTTTAATAGCCCGCTGGTTAGGCTATAGTAGTCCTACGCCAAAAATTAATCTCGGCGCCAAAAATGAATTTAGACCAGGCACCATAATTTGTATTTGTATTAATATTTTTTGAGGTGATTTGATTACAATTCAAAATATTATGTTAACTAGAAAAACTAAATAATCCCATTCAACGTTAAATTTATTTTGAATATAAATTGAATATATTAAACAGATATGATATAAAAGAAGTTCGAATAATTTCAATTAAATTTGGGTGCATTCTGAATAAAAATTTTAAAATTTTAAAAAGAGATCGATATTTCAGGAATCAAGATTTTGATGAAATTTTAATCCAGCGCTTCTCAAATTTAAAACTTTTGTAAATTTCCCGAATGAATAGATTTTTATGTCTACAGTCCGTGTTACACAGTGATTGAGCATCCTCTTAGTCAAATCACTTATTGTACGTTCTTGAGCAACTCACACTACCATAATAGGGATAGAGTTTCCAAAAACAACCGGTTTCTGAAAAACCGCGATTTTCTTTTTTGACAAACTGGCGGTTTCGATTCCGGTTTTTGGTTTTCAACTAATATTTAATTTTTTTAGTTTGATAAAATTCAATTAAAAAACTTAAAATACGAAAATGTTTAATTTAAACTTTAATATTTCAAACAGTTTTACTTAACAAGTGAAATTATGATTTTAATTATGGATTTGAATTACAACAAAATCACCGATATACAAAATTAAATTATATTTTAGGTTTTACTAATTCGGTGATATTTTAAAAATACTAAACAATTCAACAATATGATCACTCAATCGAGCTGTTATTTTGTGATTAAAATTTGATGATGATCAAAGCACCCGGCACGGTTCACGTTGGGCGGACCATTAGGATTGTATCAAAGAGTTACTGCAGATTTTGAGTTCATTTTTCAGTTATTGTATATTTGAAACTTTTCTCTAAGAAATCAAAGTGGTTTTTATGTCCCTTTATTAGTAGCTTCATGGATGTCACAATATATCTCCGATTCTGAAGATGAACCGACTAGATTACGGACCGAATTGTCACCATCTGTAATATAGTCGAATTACAATCAGCTATACTAGATTCCAATGGTTTAAGGTATAGTCTATTTAACAAACTTGTGCCAAAATTTATATCATCCTTCGTTGGTAATTTTGGTTCGAGAAGGCAGTTTAATAATGAATTAAACTCCCAGTTTTCATTTGAACCTAATCGTGCTTTAATATTATCGTTCAGTCAACTATAATATCTTCGATTTTTTTGTATAAAAATGGAATGGCGCCTTTCAAAGTGTTTAAAATAGCGAATTTTCGGTCCGAGAATATTGCACAAATCTTCAATTAGTTTTAAATCGATTCCCACATATAAATGTGTCGCATGTGTGGCATTTCGTTGTGCTCTAACGCAGGATGTGTCACAAATGGAAAATGCCATGGTTCAAACATAATTGCATTTCTTCTGGACATTCTCGTTCATATTTAGCAATAAAAGAGACTTCGTCGTTTGAGGTTGAAACTATATCATCTTTGAACGAAAAGTGGAAACCTTTGATTAGTTACATGACCCAACTATTCTGACCAATCCCACACTCCATACCTTTCCTGATTTATCATGAATATTGATGTTCACATACAATCGAATTCTGGAACTTACCCATTCATTCTATTTAATACTAATTCTTCCACCTTTCTCTGGAGCAATGGCTCTATATGGAACCATTGTTCCAGGCGTGCTTTGTGGCAATTTGAAACCTGTGTCTGAAATGTTAATGTTATACCCCTAGTAGAATATACACCCATTTTTTATAGGTAATCCTTTTACGCAATGTCACTTAGGGTTGCCTTTTTAACAAACACGTAATTAAGCATCGGGTTTTGTTTCCATTTCGAGTTTGTTTCACTTGCACTAGAATTCAAATATTGCTTCCATTTATCACAAGAAATTATGTTTTTCGGATATGATTTATCATTACGAACGTAGATCCTTTTGTATTATTGATACAACAATAATACAACACCGGATTTGTTACATTTCGATTTATTGTTTCTGTTTATAGCTGAAATGTTGACAAAATACTCCCAAACTACACATAACATAATTTTAGGTTAGAGGTGTTTTATATTTTGGTTTATGCTACAAAATTATAAACAAACTTAATCATAAAACAAAAAATAAAAATGTATAAAATCTACATAAAATACATGCGGTTTGTCAAACAGGTTTTCGGTTAGAGTTGTCTGGTTCGGAAACCCCGGTTTTCGGTTTTGGTTAACCAATTCGTGGGCTCTACATAGGGATCATTATTATGTGGTTTGTGGTTTCTATTATTGCATGGTTAAGTTCATAGAAGCTTAATTTAGTACTAAAACTAAAAGTTTATAATGATTTTTCACAAATTTATATATCTTTTGCAAATGTATCTGGCTCACGCACCTTCGAATGAAATAATGGTCAATCTAACATATCAGCGCACTGTTACGCGGTCTGGTGGAGAGTATATCTCGTCCTGTAAGCCGAGACTTATTAAATATTAAAATCGGGCATAAAATTATGTCAAAAATGATTTCGTTTTTACTACTAGTTTGAATAAGTCGAACCAACAGACGAAGTTCAAGGTCAAAAAATAAATCTATAATCATCCAGGAACCAATTAAGTAGATGTACAAAACAAATTTTATGGTTTAACCATTTCAAATTTTTAACATAAATGGCCATAAAATATAAATATTTTGTGTTGTAACCAACGTCAACTAGTATTTTACTTTGTCCAAACGAAATTTCAATTGAACAAACTCACATGAACGCCATGTCAAATAGTTAAATAGCGCTAATATATGTTTTACAGTTTTCAAAAACCTACGACCATCGATTTTCTATTTGAGCGCAATGATATTTCACCAAATATTTTGTATATTATTCTTGTACTACCACCGTCATCGCCTCAGTCACGACTAAACATTATATATTTAACTTTTTAAGTATATACCTGTATAATATACCCTAATCTATGGTTAATTTTCCCTTTTAATTTATGTATTCATGATTGTTGTTGCTGATAGTGTTTGCGCGCTGGTTGAATGGCAACAAGTATATAATTTCGACGTTATATAAATTATTTTTTTTTTCTAAAATATTCTCGTAATATTAAAAAATAAAATTACATATTTTTTTAACATTAACCATTTGGAGTATATATTTCCACGTATTTTACAAATGTTTATTCTCTACAAAACGAAAAACGAACCTAGCCCCTAAAAATTCATTAAGCACAAAAAAATGTTTTATTTCGTACATTTTAGGTCAATTCCTAAACACACAAAAATACTGTAGGAAAAAAAACACCGAGACTCGTACAAATAAAAAAAACAAAATATTCCAAACTTTTGTCTATCAAACAAACTTTTTGTAAAGCTGCTTTTATGATTTTCGGAAATTTCGCTTATAACTTTTCAAAATTCTACGATTATGGGATGATGTTTCTTTAAATTTAAAGTTTTCTAATATTTACTCGATATTTAATTTTAGGAAAATATATTGATTTGTATTTTGGAATTCTTTATCAAAGCATATCTTAATAAAAGATCATCTATGTACATACATATACGTATGTATACATACATACACACAACGAAATTGAATCGTATATATGTATGCATACATTTATTATTATCATTATTTAGGGATTATATTAAGAACATTATATGGTACGGCGCTTAACCTAAAGAAACTCACGTGGTACGGCTAATACAAAAATAACAAAATAAAAAGTTTCAAAGAAGAAAACTGAATATACTTTCCTTTGTTATTATTCTTGAAGGTGGAAATATTTTTATTATGATATCATATGAGATATGTTTGAATGTGTATTCTGTTAAACATATATTTATGCTGTAAATGAAAAAGGTGTATCTGTAAACTTTATTGAGTGTTAATAAAATGCTTTAATATGTATAATAAAGTAGACATCCCGTTTTTATTATCTCGATTATATCGAAGATTTAAGACTTATCTAAATTGTATATCTGCCTCAATATTGTGTTAATTACAGTGAACCTTTTCTATTGCTTATTTTGGAACTGCGGTAAAATAAATAAATGTGTGATTAATTCTCAACGATACCGATTCTTCTTTACGGAGTTTTCATTGAATGTAATTGAAGAATTGATAGTACGATAGGATAAAGTTTTCGTAAAATTTATTAAGGACAACTTGCATAAGCGACATTATAAGCAAAATAGATACATTGAATTAATTTAAGTCTTAAATTTCACATTAACTGATAGTTATTTAAAAATCATTATTTTTATCACAATCTTCAGTCAAAATTATCAGTTGCTCTAAGAAAAAAGAAAATTAATTTAACTTAAGAGAAAATTTCAACATTCCGGGACTACCTATTTTGGACGGATAGACAATTAATTTCGTAAAAAAATCGGTGAAGGAAGTTGCAAGTAAAACCATCTACTAAGGCAGTACACAGTATTATATTGGTTTGAAATTTAACTTCTATAGGTAAAGGTGACAAACTGAAAACACAGGGTAAAAATAAAGTAAGTAACGAGTTTCAGGGCAGCTTGGAACAACAAGTGAAACATGCGATGCAGCGCTAATAATTAGTATTACTATGAGTCTGATCTCAAAACAAACTGATCTCTGAAGCAAAACAAACCTATACATGATTATTCTCCGAGTAAAAAAGGTGGAATTATAGAAATCGAGGGTATGCACATGGAGTCAAGAAGCGTAGATATGATAGATGGAACAACAATAGCTGTATAGCGGCATCGTTTCTTTTACCCAATTTTAAAATCGCGTGGATAACCGAAAGGACCAAGAAAAAGCCTAAGAAAAGACCAACTCAAATCGGACGAGCCAAACTCATGCCACAGAAAAAACAAGCAATGGAGGTTGTCTTGGACGAAGAAATTAAGAATTCTGAATATTTTTGTTTATTATTCATGAACTTCCAACATATCTTCGGATTATATGTTAAATTCCGTTAAACAAGCAACAAAAATTGTTATATAAGAACCAGTTAAAACTTTTAAACTATACTTGTGGGTGCAATCAAAGCCTGAATAAAACACAACACCATTAATGATACAATGGTAAAATATAAGGTATAGAAAGCTTATTATGATGTTTTTCTCGAGATTGATAAGCAAAATTTATTTAAGTTTTTATCAACGAAACGTATCTTTTTATTCCAATCTTGAGCAGTATGTAGAGTGATAAATCAGTATCTTTCAAATTCCTGCCACGCTCAAGATAGTTCCAATCGGACCCAACAACAGCACGAAATATCGTGAGATAACTATAATAATAACCGCAATAGCGCCTATAATTTTCAAATGTTGTCGCTCGCATAACTTTAACCGTACACTGGAATAACTTTTTAAAAGGAGGTGAGTTAATTCTAAACGATGTATTGAGATCAATCAATCTAAAAATAACCTTGAGTAAGCAGGCTTCGAAAATCTGTATATTACCTTAGAGTTAACCTCAAGCGTACCTCCTAGCTTTAATAATGAGATATAGCTCCAACAACACTTTATAGCAGCCTGTGGTTTTATTGTTGAGCAGACACAGAATGCTGCCATAAATTTTGACTATAATCTGCTATACAATAGTGGAGAGATTGATTTTGTAAAATTTCGTTGAATCTTAATCAACCTAACCACTCAATTTTTGGCAGAAATGTGGTAAAAAGACTGCTGAATGATCTAAAAATAAAAATAAAACCAAAATTTGTCAGATACCAATTTTGAGTTTTTTATTTATTAAATTTGATAGTTAATCAGATATGCTACAAAAAAAATTCCTCTTGTAAACGCTTAAGTAGAGATAACTAGTTTGAAAAGAGAATATGTACATATTTTCACATAAATAAAGTAGTGTACAATGAGAAATAACAGATTTTTCAAAGTTATTCAAAACATATTTGAACTTAATGTTCGAAATATACGCCATTTACGTGTTTTTCGTTTTACAAAAACAACACAACTCATCTTAAAAAGCTTTGTTTGTTTTTCAATTCACTTATATCAAATTTTGCCATATAATTGGAAGAAAATATGGGAAATATAAAGTCGAAAATTAAGATCCATTCGTAATTCAAAATCGCGTAAACAAAAACACAAATATGTAGTTATAAAGTTTAGTTCATGCAAATTAACACTGAAAAAATTGTAATATTACTTTCCTGTTCTGTCATGCAGTTTTTGTAATTTCATTTGTTGTATTTATTGTTGAGAAAGAAATCAACCTGCATGACATGAAATATAGTTACTTACCAATTTATTTACGAAGGAAGATTGCTTGCAATTATTAGGCACCTGTGTCACCTATAGTATTTGTTTTATTAGTGCAAAGAGATTGAAATATAGAATGCAAAGAGCCGTTGATGATCTTAATGTCCGATTTTACTACTTGAAGTTCTAATAACAATTGAAATTTCGACATTCCTTTTATAAGGTTGAAATGTTGTATTAACCTTTTACAATTTGTGTGCATATCTCCATTTATATATAATTATCACTGACTTAAACCAGAACAATATGATTTTTGAAATTTACTGAAACTTAATTAATAAAGACTATTTTAATTTAAATTAATTTTATTTTTACATCTGCACTACACAACATAATAAACTGTACTGAATTACTGTTGCCATTATTCTTCGCGTCATTCATCATAATTTTTTTTTTAAACACAAATCGCAAAAATCTTGCTTAGAGAATTGTTCCAATCGGAATTATTATTGTCATAAATTTCAGAAAAATAAAATATTTATCATAATTAGGGTGTAAAGGATGCACGTTCAGGGGTATGCGATGACACCCTCATAAGATGGGCCTTCGGAAAACAACCGCTCGATAGAAAATAACAAATCAAAATAGCTATATGTATACTAATGTCTCTAATGTCGATCTATTCATTTTCGTAAGGAAGGCATAGACAACTATATTTCTATGGTAATAGATTATTATATAGTGGCATATATGTATATTTTCCGAAAACATTCAATATGCATATTTCTGTTATCAAAAATGAAATTTAAAAATATAAATTAATCAATTTTATAAATTATATTTAACTGTATGCAGTTAATAATTACAATTTTTACTTTGAGATATGTGCATGTATACATTTTATGTATGTACATACGAGTAAATAGGCCACAACTGCACGTGCTTTGCATTTTATTAAGAAAAATGTAATTGTACTTAAATGTATACTAATTACTATGTATACATGCTTGATACATAATACGAGTACCAAGATGAAGATTAAAAAATAAAATCATGACTAATTTTAAAATTTCAATTCAAATGTATATACTTACGTATGTACTCGTATGTATATATACATTTTAACTTTTCTTATCATTTTATCTGATAGTGTTATCCATTTCCTTCCAATATCATAATATAGTGGGTAGGTATATGTTAATAGAAAAACAATAAAACCGCATAACCTCTTTTAATAAACCAAACCTATATGAAAATTACACGTGGTAATCAATTTATACGTGTGTGGTTCGTGTGCGATCATGATGAATTAATGATGTTATGCTTTGGTTTATTTATAATTTACAGAAAAAAATACAATTTATTTGGTCATGTATATGCAACTCTTCCCTAACTGTTGTTGACAATAATTTTGACATGATTTGCGATCCAACATAATTTTTAAAGTCGTTTGTTAGGCTATCCTATTTATTATTCTATAATATTTCGAAAATATTTCTCCATTTTGAACAGACTTTTTAACTTATTTTTATTTTATATGTCTACTAAAAAAAAATAAATTTATATTTAACTTATTTCTGTGCTATATTTTTCACAAACTGACTTATAGTTAAACCATGTTAAACGTTTAAATTTAGTTTTATTTAGCGGCTACCGGTGCGCCCAGTTATATAATGTAGCGCTCGGATTTAGTATTCGGCGTTTGATCAACACAGGCAACGCGCAACACAACTATTCACTACTTTACTGTAATGCTATTTACTAAAAATAAAAATTTACTATACTCCCCACTTTTAATTGTAGATGGCAGTTATTACAAAGGAAAACAACTTTTAAATTTTATTTATTTTAATTAATTGGCGATTGGAACATCACCGATTCCACGTAGCGGCATTTTTCTAAAATAAAACTATCTATCCAGTATCCATTGACGTTTAAAAACACCCAGCCACCTAATTTCGAATATAAAAACAACAACACAAACTTCAAATGGATCGTTCTTTTAAATAATCATTTTTTCCGCGAGAGGGGCTTAGCCTACTTTTACAATCGTCAATAGGAAAAGCGCAAACATTAGCGAAACAAAAACTCGAGATGATTTTTTCTAATTTCCTAGACAAGCATTATACTTATTTAATTTATTTTATCGGTACCTCAGGATGAACCGCTAATTCTTCTATAGATAGTTTGAATAATGAATGCTTATTTTATAAATAAAATAAATATAAATATTAATACAAAAACTAAAATGACACAAACAAAATAAAAATATCAACACTATCAAGAAAATTAAAGTAATTTGGCATTAAAACATGAAGTTTTAGACCCAGACTACTAGATACAAGATATAATTTTACAACAACAGAATAGTTTTTGATGTCATATTTCATTTAAATTTATCTTGTAAAATTTTGAGACCAGCGAAAATTTTATTTCACGCCAATTGCGTACTTGCTTTTACATTTAAATTTAATTTAATTTTTACTAATAAAAAAATTTACCAAAACAGAAATAGAATAAAACTTTGAAATATCAAAAATGAAAAACAAAATTGGATTCTTGAAAATTTTTATTATAAATTAATTTTCATAATGCCCGCCAATTAATTACAATCGTTTTATAAACTTAAAATGTATTGCATCTAACTCAGCTTCTGAAATATTATTTCTAAAAATAGCTGTTATTCTTTCTTGCATATTTTCTTCAGCGGTAGGCTCATAAAATATGCTGATGCTGTATGCCTCAATCGACTTAACTATTGACAACTGGAAATAGCAAAATAGCACCTCTAAAAATCAATAGCTGCAGATGTTAGAATGTACAGAAATTACCACCAGGGCTCACGGTACGATTAAAAAATGGTATAGCGGCAATTTTTTTAAGCGGTTGTCCGACCGGTGGGAAGTTAGCACGAAAATGACACTGAATTGTGTATAAGATAACAATTCTTAATATTTTAAATTTAAATGAAAATAAAAATATTGAAATAATCAGCATATACCGTTATTTATCAAATTTACATCAAATTGAAAAATTACTATGGGAACAAAAGGCTCAATTCGGTTTAATCTTTGCCATTGGTCAAGTCTAGTTTTAATTCCAGGTTGACCGTTTAGCGTTTCAGAATTTGTCTATGATGTATTTTAAAGTACGGAATTATTCAAATTTACATCAAATTGAAAAATTTACTGTGAGACATAATGTGAAGGTACTGAAAGCTCAATTTGGCCTTAAGCTTAATTGGTCAAATCTAGCTTTGCTTCAAAGTTGAAGAACAACCCTATGGCGTTTTCCATGGCTGTGATCAGAATTTTACAGTGACGCAGTTTAGAGTACGGAATTATTGAACTTTATATGAATTGAAAATTCATTGAAAAATTTACTAAAATCCAATGCAGATTCTGCTAATGTACGAGGTTACTTTTCGATGACTTGAAGTGATAAATAAACATTAAAGCAAGCAAATTTGACATTTATTTTAATTGGTTTAAGTTGAGGAACAGATAGATACTTTTAGACTGGTGCTCTCTATTTAAATATCCCGCCATATTTACCAGTCACTGATGTAGAAACTCACTTCAACTTCAAGAAAGGTAAAGTAACTGAATTGAAACTGTTTCAATAACATCATCTGGCACTGCCTATGACTTGAACCTCATTCTTTCTAATGATCTGGACAATTTTGATGTAATTGATTCAATCATTCCACATTGACGATACATCTGTTGTGCACGAAGATTTAGACCAAGTTACTTGCTGGGATGGAACAAATAGACTGTAGGGCTAAATATATAAACAGTTCAAAATTATGTAGTTCTTTCGAAAGATTCTCCTTACAATCTTCTCCAATTTGGAATAACTAATTTTCACACATCGACATAATAATCGTCAAAGTCAACTCTATGTTGGAGTTTATTAAGCGGTGGCCATGGGGGTTAACGGATATCAAATGTCTCTTCACCTTTTATTTTGCCTATATCAGATCCTAAATTCGTGATTCCAGTGTGGTCCATATCATCCATTAGGTTGAATATCATCAAATTAATAACGTTCGCATCGAAAGCATTAAAAAAAATGGTTGTTTTGCACCTTACATTGAAAGATGTCATGAATATCGAATTACAACAGTGAATTGCCGAAGAAACCCATTGAGTGCTTCAATGATAAGAAACATGTGCTGCTGGGACACATTGGCTCACCTTATATCCTTGAAAATATCTCACTTCATGTTCCAACTCAATTAGTTTAATTCAATTGGAGCAACATCGCACGGTGTATAGTGAGAATGAACCTATCAATCGAATGGCCAAACAGTTGAACGAAATAAGCGAAGCCTTTGACTTCGGAATTTCGAAGGACTCACCTTAAAGTGTCATTTAAAAGGAATTTTCAAGTAAATTTTTAATTTTATTTCATTAATTTTTTAAAATAACAATCTACAAACAAATTTAATTCAATTATTCTGTCTCTTTCTAATATTATATAGCTCTCTTACACTCTTAGATTCAACAAAATTTTGCAGATCAGGTCATCTTAAAGTAAGATAGCACGGTTAAAAAGTATTATGCAGCAAGCGAGACAAAATAAATGTCTCCACTATTGTATTGCAGATTGTAGCAAAACTGTATGTCAACATATTTGAGGTTAGGTATTGCTCATAATTTTTAAACGGAAATAATTATACTTTTATAGCAATTTGCGTAATTTTCATTTATAAGATCTAAGTAATACAAAATGAAATACACGTACATATTAAAAAAAATTTACAAACTACCAAAAACATATTTTTCAATTCAAAACAAATTAAAAAGTGTCAAAAAGTGCTACAATATTGAATAGTATCAAAGGTGCGTAACTTTTAATTTTAATCAAAATAAATTTTTTTAAAGTGCTACAATATTAAAACAGTTTCGTGCGATTTTTTTAATCTTTTCTAGCCCAATTACCTTATAATACCTATAGAATAAGGAGAATGACTCCAGATTTCCATAGTAAACTCGCGTTATTACATATGTAGCTTCGCTCAACTTTCGTTTTTAACGAAATCAATAGATGACAGCCAATGATTCAGTTTTTTTTTTGTTTTAATGTCAAGCAAATAACTTAAACTGTTTTAACGAAATCAATAGATATTAGATTTTAAAAATTGAGTGGCATTATAATTAATAATTTGAAAAATTACAAATTTGAATATTTTATCATGAGAGTGGAATGTTATGCAGATTGCGATGCAAATTCACCACCGTTAGATTTTTTTAAATTATAATCGATTGTTTTAATATGTTAAAAGGCAATCACTATTTTAAACAATAGAAATTATGATAAACGAATTAAGGATTCTTAATTAATACTGAAAGTCTAAAAATATTGTATAATGCTTTAATAGTGAACGATATACATATGTATTAGAATATTTACAACTTATAAGTTTAGCCAGGATCAGTTAATCATTAATTTAATAATGATTAACTGATCCTGGCTAAACTTATAATTCATAACCGAAATGAAAATCCAACTTTTAAACAGCGTCTTACAGACGGTTAGTCAAAAATAAATCGAATAAAGCCCGGATACGGTAATTTTAAGATTACTGGAAATATTAAATTGCGAAAACAAAGAAATTGAAGTACTCGTAGGTGTCTTTGGATTTATTGTAGCAATTAATTTAGTAATTTTGAAACCAATTTATGTTTATTAAACTTTTTTATTTGAGGTTAAGTAAGTTTTTACGAAAATTATTACGAAAATGAATAAATAATTAACAAATTAAAATCGAGTTGTCATTTTGTTTTTGTTTTACATATTTTTTGTTTAGATTTCTTTTCTTTTTTTTTTGTAGAATTTAAGTTATCAGTGGTGTCATCTAGGTAGCGACTACGCTTGTCATTATTACTGCGATATCATGATATGATTTTTTTAAGCGATTTCCCTTATAGTATTATAAAGTATTTGGCAATAAAGCTTGATTACCATAGTAACTTACTGGCACTCATATGAAATATCACAAATTACAATTGGATTTAAATACGTATATGATTTTTTTTGTTACAAACTTCACTAGCTCCTATATGTTAATCTAATGGTACTTAACAGAAATTTGCAAGAAGCTCTTTAGCTCTTTTTTGTATTAAGTATTAGCTTAATATTAGATGTCTCACTCTAGATATACTCAATAGGCGATTATATACAAGGGTAGTTTTTAATTATTATTTTTTGTTTGCTATTATATTATATAAAAGTATTACCCAAAAACTCTGGTATATATGATTTGATTTAAGTATTACCTCTAATCTTAAATTTCTATTCGTAATGATTAATATTATATACTAAATGCTGGGTAGTTGATCTAGAGGGTTTGTGTTAAATGGTATTCGTTTGAGTCATTAAATTATTTCAATGGCGATGGATATTTAACATCTACTTCTATACTGTGATTTCTGCTATGATGATTGATGATGTTATTTCTTATTAATGTAGTATTGGTGGTTTCAGTGTCTTTTAATGTATTTGTTGCGGTATTATTTGTCATTTCTTTATCGAATTTCGATTCGGGTAGTGTCTGTTTCTGGTAATCCGATGTACTGCTTTGATGCTGTTGAATGATTTGATCATGGACGTTCAATTTTAGTTTTATTAATTTGAATTTGATTACTTCTTCAGTCCAGGTCATGTTAAATGTTATTAAACGCTATTTATATATTTAATAAGCATGCTATTGATATTGCGGGTATTTTCTGGTTCAGGCTTACGGCAATGTCGCTTTTTAGTTATCTTCGTATATTTTGCTAATGCTTGATAGCAAAAAAGTTTGTCTGCAACTGGTTGGTATTTTATGTATGACCTTATAAGGAACGGTTAAGTTAGACTTTAAGCAAAAGTTACTGTTCCGGTAGTAGTTTTCTAAAGCAATTTGATTTGTCTTCGAGAGAGATATCAATTAGAGTGTTGTGTATTTCAATGTACTCGTATATGTATGTATATGGAACTTATTCGTGCTTAGAAGCACAATATGAGGTTTTACTGTGTTGAGAATAGCTTCTATACTGTGCCATTTTTTCGGCTAATTAAGGAAATTACGTAAATCAGTATTATGGGAAGTATTGAAATTTGACAAGTCATAGTGGATTGGTGAGTTTGGCGAAAATTCAAATAGTGTTATTTTCTTGAATTGGAGCGTTTATTGCGTTTAAGGTTGATTCAACTATTTCCCTACATGTTTGATACCATGACAATATGTTTGTTGGAAGTGGGATTGTATAAGCTAGTAATGATTTGTTTAAGAGGTAATGTTTGGTGTTTTGATATGTTAACTACGAGTATATGCTGACTAATCTGGAAGCTTTCCATTCATTATTTCTTTGGTTAATATATATATAAAGAATTCATTTATCATAATGACGTATAATTCTTAGGTGTTGTCTAATTATAAGTGTAAACATGCAAAACTTATTTTTTGTTATTTTAAATATTGTCATCATTTCTGTGGTGATAATATGAGTGATATTACGTTTCTCTTCCTCTCAATTCGTTTCATTTCACAACGATGTATTCTGTGTTTATATACTAAGGTCACTGGAAAAATAATATAATTCTGGTTTTATAGGTTTTATAATTTTCTGTTTTTTCATGTTCTTCCCTTATCACTGATTAATTTGACATATGTACTTTATTGTTGATTGGCTGTCTTTTCCGTTTTTGGTTGAGTTTGATGATTTTTCTGTTTTGATGTAGTACATATGTAAAGGGTGGGCCATTTAAAAGTTTAAATTTAAAAATGCAATAAAACAAAAACGGTTTGAAAATTTGCCAAATTTATATTTTTGTTGTGAAGTACAATTGTTCGGGTTAGAGATGGAATATTATTTCATTCACAGTACCCCATTCGATCGGACCAATTTTCAACCACTTTTTCGAGTGTATGGGGTCGTATTTCGGCGATAGCATCACGAATGTTGGGCTTCAAATGCTCAATTGTCTCTGGTTGGTCGGCATAACAGTTGTCTTTAACGGCATCCCACAGAAAATAGTCGAATGGTGTTAAATCGCAGCTTCTTGCCGGCCAATTGACATCACCATTTCGGCTAATTAAACGGCCATCAAACGTTTGACGAAATAAATCGATTGTGGCATGAGATGTGTGGCATGTTGCACCATCCTGTTGAAACCAAACATCGTCCTCATTTACAAATAAATATGGGATAATGATGCCTTCGCTCTACAAGCCGCACCAAACAGTCACTCGTAATGGGTGCTTCTGGAAGACCACGTGTGGGTTTTCTGAGCCCCAAATACGGCAATTTTGCTGATGACCGTACCCACCAAGATGAAAATGAGCTTCATCTGAAAAGATGATTTTTTTGGTAAAATCGACATCATCGTGCAATTTCTCGTTGGCCCATCTAGCAAAGTGAAAATGAAGCGGATGGTCATGCGGCTTCAACTATTGAAATAATTGAACTTTGTAAGGCGTCATACCGAGATCTTTTCGCAAAATTTCGACGTAAACTGGTGCGTGAAACGTTCAATTCTTGAGAACGATGACGAGTTGATATTGATGGATTCTCACGCACACTCTAAGCCACAGCTTCGATATTTTCGGGTGTACGTACTGTACGACCACGCTCACGTCTTAGCGCATCAACAATGAAACCAGTTTCACGAACTTTAACAATAAACTTGCGCGTATACCGGGCACTGTTGGTCCTTCTCTGCGATCAAATTTTGCACGCCATTTTCGTGCAATTTCCGACCAATTGTCTTTGTTTTGAAAATAAATTTCCAATAAATTCCAACGGTGCTCAAGCGTAAATCGATTCATTTAGTTCAGTGGAGATAATATACTGAATTTTGTGACAGAATAGAATGACATAAGTATTGCCAGATTCGAAATAACCGGTGGTTCAAATTTGAACCGATAGATGGCCCACCCGTTATTTTCATTTCTATTTTCGTTGATATCTATAAGTATACTGTTATTTCTTGACATTCTTCGCTATCTTTTCGAACCTTTTAATAGCATTAGGAGTTAGGATGTCGTCAACGTATCGTAAATTCTTCAAAATACATTTGAAGACAAAATTCACACTCGGATTTTAGCTCTAAAATTACATCGAAATATTTAGATAGAATTTATGATGTGGATTCGATTTAAGTTCGAGAGCCTGAAATGAACATTTATATAAGTTTTCTATGGTAAAAAAAATAGGATTGCTTATTTCTTTATGAGTTTGCAAAATTTCATTTAGAAAATTGTCCACTGATTTGTACAACTTTCATTGTTTAGTTCCAAAACGGAAATTAATTTCCATTAGTTTTTACATCCATATACAACATATATAAACAAAATAAAATACATATAACGGCTTATATTGTTTAACCAAGCTCATTAATATTACTCTATATTCTATTTAGCACCTTACACATATCCAAACCCGCATTTAAAAATGAGAATAAATAAGATTAATGGCCGCATCTCCTTTGTGTATGGTATTTGGTAACGTACCAAAATATCTCATTAATTTTTCAATTTCATAAGTAATCCATTTTAAAACACTAAATATTTGTTTGTTTAAAATCCATTATACATTATAATCTTTCCTACCTACTTTTCCATATTAAAAGCATTTCCAAACATTTTCTGCCGTCTTCATCAGGTAAAATTTGTATGTTGGTTATGTTAGGCAAGAATTTTGTGTGGTTTTTAATTATACGTCATTATGATAAATGAATTCTAAATATATTTACCAACTATACCATACAAAATTATATGAGAACGTATTTCGAATCTCAGTATAACATTAACAAAGATATCATATAAAATTCAAAATGTGGTTCAGTAATAAAAGGAGCTTAAAACTCATGACCAAACAATTTTGTAGTACTCCAAAATTATTTTACTGGTCAATTATGTGGTTGATTGTTGCAAAATTAATTTCACAACACGCATTGAAACATATTCGTGATCAAATAAATTATGAAGCCACTTACGAATTTTTACCGAAGTACTAAAAATGTAATTATGTGTTGTTTAAAAGGCTGCGCGCACGCAAAATCTATTTTACGATTGATTTCCCAAAATAAAAGGACACGAATAATTGCGGTCATAAAATAAATTATTTATTTTATTCAACCGGTCAGCTTAAAATTGTATAATCATCATCAGTATAAAAATGGAAAATTTGCTGAACCGAACTTAAAATGAATTTGCAATAGCGCACCACCACACATAACTTGATTTTAATGCATTTTTTATTTGTTTTCCTTTCAACCAAACAACCCAATACGTAATATTAATATACACAACAGAATGGTCAATAAAACGAACAGATAAATAAATAAAAAATCCAGAGCAACAAACGTTTATAAATATTCAACATATTATTATTGTTATAACCATCCGATCGTTATAATGTGCCATCATTTGACAAAACAATAAACTTGTATAAAAAGTAAAACAATTCAACAATAAATAAATAATTTTCAATTGCGGAATGTCAAAAGATATAAATAATAACAATAATAAAAAAAAAACAATTTCCCATTTAATTTTTCTCATTTTCTCACACAACAACAGCTTTTTTACACTTTCATCATGATGTATGAGCAATCTATTATACAGTTTTTTTTGCAATTTTTCATTTAAAACTCCCAAAAAACGAGGAAAAAGTGTACATATGTATACACAAAAGTACAAAATTCACAAAAATAGATTCCAGGTGAGAAAAAATGTTCGTTCCAATTACAGCTTAACACCATCAAGGTGGGTGAGTTTTCCATAATTTACAATTGTTATTAAATATAAAAATGGCAACGGCATATTCAATTGTAGCATTTAACCAAAAAAATTCTTTGAAATTGAAACGTGCTCTAATTAATATTCTGTATAGAGCAGCAATATAGACAGCGCAAATGGAATTGAAAGTTGCATTACTGGAACTTCAAAAAAAAAAATGAAATACAAAGTCTCCGGAGGAGTTAGTTGCTGGGCTGAACCCAGCAAACGTAATTGTAACAGAAATAATAACTCCAAATTGTTTCGCAACGCTGTGTGAAAATATCAATGATGTGATAGGAGAAGGGAGGATCTAAAGAAAGACCTCATCAAAACACTTAAGGGCACCGTGTAAACAATTGGTTAAACAATCGAATGGAGGATTTTTTATTGCCCAAATTAACAGGGGTAATATTTGTGAAACTATAAGATACAAGCCAAAAGTAGGCTATAGAAAAATTATAGAAGTTCTGGAAAGAAATAATCAAAATTATTACACATTCAGGATGAAAATCGCCATAGGTGTCGCGGTTGTGATAAAAGGAATTGAATTCACTGTGACAACTGCAGAAATTGGTGAAGAACTGACCAAAAAGGACTTTAGAGAAAAAAATAGAATTAATATTGTAAATACCTCAACCAATGGTTTGAGTTGAAATAATTGTTTTCCAATAAGAGGTTTCATTTTGAATAGTCTGCTATTTGGGCAGCTGTCAATTTTGAAGTTGTCATTTTTTTACTTTTGACAAGTAAAAACTACGCCAATACTAAAAATGGTACGATACACGCTTCAACAACGCATTGGAATTGTTAAAATTCACTACAAAAATGGTGAACTTCTTGGTGAGCACTTTTTGGTCTTCGTGAAGCACTTTTTCGGTCGACAATAGTGAAACTGGTGGGAAAATTTGAGCTGTTGGGACAAGTTAGTAATGTGAAGAATCGAAACCGTGTGCGTCGCTCAAGAACAGCTGAGAATATTGCTGCTGTAGCTCGTAGTGTTGAAGAAAACCCAGGTTTGTCGATTCCTCGTCGATCTTTGGAATTAGGCATTCCACAAACGACATTACACCCGTATTTTGCATAAAGACTTAGGTCTTAAGGATTTGAGAACACAAGAACTCAAGCCGGTCGATCACCATAAACGTCGTATCTTCGCTGATTGGCTCAAATGCATCAAAATGATCCGGATTTTCATCGAAAAATCAACTTCAGTGATGAGGCCCATTTTCAGCTCGGCAGCTACGTTAATAAGCAGAATTTATGTGACACAAAATAATACGCTCTCAACCAATAAGAACTAAAGAAAAGTAAAAAAAAAATTCCACGTAAAATTATTTCTATGTAAAAGAGTTGAAATATTTTTTTCGAGCCGCAATCATGCGAGCGCGTTTATTGTTTTTTCTCTATCGCCTTAGGGGTAGGGGATTCCCCTATATTCACACATACATTGTTTCTGTCATTCTGTGTCAAACTAAAATTCAATTTGAAATTATTTTCTAACTTTTTTCTCTAAGTACTGTGCTTATGCATAATTCTATAGTGTTATTATAATTGATTTGTTTAGTATTTTTATAATAATAATAATTATTAATCGATAAAATTTATTTTCAACCAATAGAAAAAATACGGTGAGAGTTGACCATACAATCTCTTTCTGTTGAAGGTTATGTTCATATTTTATTTTGAACGCTGTGTTGTTTAATTGCATTTAAGGGATACGTTTCAGCCATTACATCAACGTATTCACCAAATCACGAAAATGATCAAGATGATGAATGTTTGAGTAATTCAACCGTCAATCCGATATTTCTCAAAATATTCACAGAAATACAAAGGTGAGTGGCAAATTAAATATCCTTGGCTTAAAAATTTGAATGGCGACTCATATTGTAAATTATGTAATAAAACCATGGTGAACAACATAGCGCATATTGCCAGGCATGAGAAGTTTTCCAAACTTAATCAAGAAAAACTAAAGCTTTTGAATGAAGTTCAAAAATTGACAAGTCGTTTATCGAGCAAAAGGTGCTAAAAAAAAATCAAGTTGAAATGATGAGTGTGATGTATGCTATACAGCATGAATTACCATTTACTATAATGGATTCATTGCCGAAGTTAATACTCAAAATATCATCTAATTATGTACCAGTATAACAATTAAAATGCTGCCGTACTAAGGCGAGAGCTTACATCAAGCGATATTTCTCAATAGTAATTGGCGAAACGACAGATTTGGCAACCAAAAAACAGTTATAATAGTTCATTATTTCGATAAGTTTTGAATAAAGTTGTTGATAATTTTTTTGGTTTAATAGAACTAGATGCTTCCACAGCTTCAGAAATTGTTGAAGCTTTAAAAAATCATTTTCTGAGCTACAATATCAGCTATAAAAATATTATTGAACTTGCAACTGATGCAGGAAACGTAAATGGTGTAAGAGCTAAGCTTCAAGAGCTAAATAGCGACTTTTTTTTTGGGCTGTTCTTGCCATTCTTTAGCATTGTGTATCAACAGTGCTTTAAAATGTTTACCTGTATCGATTGAAAAGAACATAAAACACATACTATATATAATCACTTTTCTCACAGCACAAAAAGATTAAATGACTTTTCGAATTATCAAAATGATTTCAATCTACAAAATCATAAAATATTAAGAATTTGTCAGGCACGGTGGTTGTGCCTTGAAGCAGTTGTTGCCAGTATTTTGGAACAATGGGAAGCGCTAAAACACTATTTTGTACTATATTGTTTTGAGGTAAAGGATAAAAAAAAGATGGAAATATGCTAATGACATTTCTGATTTTTTGGGTAATAATTCATTTAAATTATACTTATTTTTTTTATTATCATATATTTTAAAGCTTGCTAATAATCTTAATAAGAATTTTCAATCTGAAAATTCTCAAATTCATAATTTAAGTTCCGCCATTAAAACCGTTTATACGGATATAGATAAAAATTTTATTCTTGCAGATAAAATTAATATTCAAGTTGACATTAATGATGAGAATAATCATTTTCCTCGAGCTTGTATGTTTTTTTCATTAAATTTCGAAGAGCTTGAGCAAACTTTAAACCGTTAAAAAAAACTTGATATTTTTTTATATTGAATTGTGCGTTCAAATAAGCAAACGGTTTCAACTTACCGATAAAAAATTGGATATGCTTGGTTACTGCAATATAGAAAAAATTGTGGACGGTAGTATGCCTTCGATTCGACCATTGGTGGTTAATTTTCCTTTTCTTAATGAAAATAACAATGGCGTACTTTAATTGGCAATAAAGCCATTTGTTCAAAAATTAATATTTCATCCGACGCCGTTCAAAATTGGGTGAAAATAAAAATGGTCAAAAACCATTTAGGAGATTACATTTATGCCGAATTGGCAGATTACATGTTAGTTCTTATTTCACTGCCGCATAGTAGCGCTTCTGCAGAAAGGGCATTTTCCTATTTAAATAGGATAATAAACAAAAAAAAACTCGAAAATAAGAGCATTCAAAATATAATGTTTTCGAGAACATTACATAAAGAAATTTGTGGTAGTGAAATTTATGATCCTGAAGAAAATTTTTCCAGATTTGCTTCAAAATACAAATTTAAAGAAGGAAACCGAGCAAATAAGCGCAGTGGTGAAAGCTGCGACGTTTGGATCGGGAGGTACCGGGTTCGAATCCCAACAGAGGCGGGATGCAAAAGGGATTTTTCATCTCCCGTTTACGATCGGTGATTAAATTGAAAACATCTATGACCCTCTGTTGGAATGTAGAACTCATGGGCCGACCCATCTTTCATGTCACTGTACAGGGTGACATGGAGCTATGCAATGCGCAGATGGTATAGTGTACTTGTGTGAATGGGATGAATGAATGGATTGAATGAATGTTGTGTGAATGTAAGGTAAGGCTATGGACCGTAAAAGTGTCTATGCCAAGTCCTTTTTTAAAAAAAAAAAAAAAGAAGCAAAATTTGAACTTTTATAAAAATCGCATTATTAACTTTTCTTTTAAAGAATTTTTAATTTTATTTTATTGAAAATATTTTCATTTGTGAATTTGTGATACCGTTGAAATGATTTGTGATTATAATAAAAAGTCGTTATTTTCAAATTATGTGTATATTTCTTTACCTGCTACTATTTAAAACAAAAGTGTAGTAATCTGCTACAATATTTTTAAAATATGTAGCAGATCTGCTCGAAAATTCATCCCAAAATGTGGCATCACTGTCCACATCCCATATTTCATCAGAATTGGGAACTTTAAACTTTCAGAAATAACGGGAGGAGGGCGGTTCATAAATTGTTTACAACACAAATATATTTTTTAATTAATTAATTAATTAATTCAAATAATATTAATTAATTAATTAATATCTATATTTATAATTATACACCCTGTATGTATTTTTTGCACCTTATACTTAGATTAAGTACATTTTTGTAATACAAAATGTATTTACTATTATTGTAACTGAACCTTTTTGGAGAGATATTGGGTCAACGCAATCATCATGTCTTGCCATGTCCTTGTCATCACAGATCCTCAACCGCATCTATACATTGGAAATGGGTGAGGCTCCTGATTTATTTTCAATGCTGGACAATAAGTACAATAATAATAATTTGTCAACTCAACAAAATAAGAATACTTATAAATTATAAAAGAACGTAAATAGTTACAACAAAGATTCGGATAAATTGATGCTAAAAAATGATCGTTTCGTTATGAGTAATCTGGCTTAACATAATAATAGCGCGATACTAGTATTTGTACACTATTTGGTGTATTTATTAATCGTCAATGTTTAACTGGTTTAAAATAAATAATTTTAAAATAATTTA
This sequence comes from Tipula unca, assembly GCA_951394425.1. Lineage (NCBI taxonomy): Eukaryota > Metazoa > Arthropoda > Insecta > Diptera > Tipulidae > Tipula > Tipula unca. The sequence continues at coordinate 90,944,852 of OX596381.1, read as the reverse complement.
ACGAGCGAAATTTGTTAGACTAAAAATATTGGTAAGCCATAAACGTATATCAATAATAAAATCTTATATTTTTTTTTAACATTATCAACTACTCAAGCGGAAACTTTTTCCACGAATGTGGTTTTTAGTTATAAATTCATAAAATACTTCGTTAACGTTCTGTGGAGTATTGTATGAATGGTTCCTAATTCTTTCTTTAATATCTAAGACTCTTTTGTTCCATGATGGATTAATGTTCATATTATGTACACATAACATACTATATCATTATATAACTTAAGCAGGAAGAGATATTGTTGTTAGCACAAAAAAAAACTGTCAACTGTAATTTCCATTTATTGTTGTTTACATTTTTGATTTACTTCTAGTGATATTTTAAACAAAATGCTACAGAAATTGGAATGGAATTTTTCATTATGTGTACTGTGAATGATTTGGTATATTTTTTTTAAATACGTACATATATGTAAACATCATTTTATTCATAACTCTAGATGTATATAATATAATATATATATACACATATAGGTATACAGCTAGAGTTATCAAAAACGTGTGCTTTGTGGAAGTTCTAAAAAAAAAGTATATTTTCCTTATAGGCATTTACTTGTATTCAAAATACTAAAAGCTTTTTTTATCATTAATTTGAATCATTCTAAAGTCACTGGCTGTTACAATTTAAAAAATGATAAGCTAATTCGGCTTCCAAGAATTACAATGACCAATTTTCAAAACTCACTTTTAATTTTGGTTTGTAAAATCTAAAATAATCTACCAATTGATTTGAGAACCTATCGAAACCTCTTTATGTTTTGGATAATCATTATACTGGATGGTTGCAATCCACAGATTGAATAATTAATTTGATTAAATAAATAAATATTATGTATACTTTGTAACTTATATGTATTTTTTTATAGCACTCGCACACTGCATACACCACTAGTAACAACCAATAACCGAATTTCATCTGTTTTTATTTTAATCTCGATGACATATTTTTACTTTTACGATTGGTTATTTTACATTATTTGGCATTTCCATTATAATCAGATTTGAATATATTTAGATTTAGAGGGTGGCCAAACATTTCAGAAATAATTTACATATTAATTTATAAAAAAAAATGCGGTATACACTTTCTAAGAAATCTGTCACACACTGTCAAAGGAAAGGGATTGATATGGAACAGGTATTTTATCATATTTTGTTTTTCTCTTGTTCATAAAAGAATTTTTAATGACATTTATAAAATTTTTGTGTTAAATATTTATATTACCGTTATATGGTGATGTATTTAAAGAAACCTAACAACAACAACAACAAACATAATATGTACAGCATTTGAAAGAACATACATAGTTCAAAAAAATTATATTAATCATAAAAATATGATTACTAAATAGTTTTTAAAGTTACATAATTTATAAAAAAAAAAATACAAATTTGAAAATAGGTTCATAGTAGATGATCTGTTTTTATTACCTATTTCTTATTCATTTCCTTAGGATAAACGGCAGACCAATCATAATTTATTATGTAAATTTGTTCATGTCCTTTTATATTCAAATAAAGCAATTTATGTTATATCAATGTATATAATATTAATCTAATATATCATCATGTTATACCATTAATGAGTATTTAATAAAAACGGGACCAAGCTCGCATAAAAAATTAGTTTGTTTAAATTCTCAATACCAATACTACTGTCTATACAAGCCGGATTGTAATTTTCTTATACAAATATCAGTAATTCAGCAAAATTCCTGACCAGAAATATAATATTTTGATTTTTACTAAAACGGAAGATTATTTTGACAGTTAATAATAACAATAATAATGAATGGGTTTTGTTATTGCCATTTTGCCAATTACACCCAATTATTTTCTATTGGAGAACTATTTTCAATGTGCGAGTTGGCATCGCCAGTCATATTTACAGTTTAATAGCTTTTAAATAATTAACTTTTCTTTATTTCTAAATAAATCCCAACATACTCATCTCTAATTAATGAGAGAACATTCAATTCGGCACTAATTCAATTCGAAACATCGGTTGAGGAACCTTCTCGCAATTTAAAATATTGGCAATAGATTGCCGGTTACCATAGAGACTGTTCGGCTAGTATGGATTTATTGTCCCTTGAAAGCTGAATAGTAGCCCAATTCTGTTCACGGCTACATGTCCGTCTTTTAATTGGCCATCTGTACACTGCATAGCTCCATGCTAGCCTACACTAAACATGAATGATGGGTCGGCCGATGAGTTCTACATTCCAGGTCATAGATGTTTTCAATTTAATCACCGATCGTAATCAGGAAATGAAAATTCCTTTTTACATCCCGCCTCTCTATTGGGATACCCGATACCTCAAAACTTGAATTCCCGTTAATTTAAAAAAAGTTTTTTGCTGTAAAATGTGTGTCTGATATTGTCATGATGTCTATATTTTGATATTGATTCGGTCAGTTTCCTTATGGTTGCGTGAATATTTAATTCTTCATTGAAATGAACTAAAGTTTCGGTGCAGTACCTTTTAGGATGTTTGCATAGGAAAGTCCTGGTTGTGTAAAACTGTTTGTAATATTCTCCAAGTCATTTTGTGTGGCTGAGTGTGCATTTGTTTGTTGGGCAGTTGTACTTCTTGAAGTCATATTTCTTTGATAGTAACGTGACTTAAGCATTTGTTGCAACTTCAGATCGCCACTTTAGATTGGTCTTATGCTTCAAATTCAGATATACTGGGCAACCTCTGTAGTTTGCTGTGTGATTTTTACCAAACTTATAACGTGCGATATGCTTTTGTGTGCCCATATCCTTGGCACTTGTTGCATTGTGCAGGTCCGGTTCTCTTTTTAGGTTACTCTACAGTGATTTTGCGGTGCAGGAAATATCTCAAGTTATATATACTGTGCGTTTCTTTGTTTTTCTCAACTGGCTCTAATTCCATACGAAACATCGGTTGAGGAACCTTCACCCGATTTAAAATATTTGTTTCCGATTTGTTTCTTTAAAACCCATTATAAAAGCTTGAGACAGTTAATGTGGCAATTTTACTGACGAGAGCATTACTGTCCACCGAAGCACGCAATCAAAAAGCAGTAATTTATCGATTATTTTAATCAGTTGGGCATTAAATTTCTCGCAGGGGCGATTACAATGCTAAACATCTACAATGGAATTCGAGATTGACCATACCTAAAGAGAAACAGCTATATGATGCAATTAACGAGAAAAATTTAGATTATAGTAATCTTCTGTTAAGATTTCCAACTTTGCACCCCAGCACACATTGATGCGGTAACCAATGATTTAACACATATAATGGAAATAGCAGGAAAAGGCCATTACTGATTGATATACGCAGCTCTGAAAAACTACAAATGCTCCGTGGTACATGCGAAATAGCAACATCACCAGTGACTTTGGGATTATAACGGTCAAAGGTAAGATACAAGCATACAGTTTGAAGTACCTTTCGAAACTGAAAAAACATCCAAATGAATTAGCAAGGGTTATTAAGGCAACCGAAATATAGACGGCTTCGTAAAGTAGTTCCACTAGATAATAATAAAACAGTATTTAAAGGCCATTACTGGCCCCTTACTGAGTCAACAATCTGGCTCCAACGATTTCGATCTTGGGCTTGGTACTGTGGTATCTTGGTATCTTTCATACTGTCCTAGACAACCTGAAGAAGCCATCGTCGCCTGCAACGACCTCTGCGCCTACCATATGGTGGCTCCTCTTTCAGAGATCGCTGCACAATTCGTCCCGGATCAGCACGCAGAACGTGACGAAGCCAGCGTACTCGCTGAGATCTTATTTCATTATTGTATATGGGGATCTTCATCAGATCTCTGATCTCGATATTGTACAGAGCTCGGTATGTGCCATCTATTTCGGGTTTTGGACCGTAAATCACACGAGTGACTCTTCTCTCAAATGAAAGGGGCCATCTCTCGCACTCATCCGTCAGTGCCCAACTTTCACATTCAAACATAACAATGGGCCTGATCAACGCTTTGTAAAGCTTCAGCTTCACGGCACTTGATAGGTGTTTAGATTTTACCAGAGGCCTTAGAGGATACAAAGTACGGCTGCCAGCTGCCAGCCGCACCTTAATATCCTCACCCACACTGTTATCGTGAGTGATAAGAGAGCCCAAATATTTGAACCTCCACACCTTCAAACGTGTAGTGGCCACTACTACAATCTGGTGTGCCATTGTCCCTATACCCTGAAATCATGTATTTCGTTTTGAACTCATTGATCTGGAGTCCGACAGAAGCTGAAAACTCTACAAGCGGATCAAGTATTTCCTTCACTCCGTTGCTATTCAGTCCAATGACGCATATGTCATCTGAATATGCAAGCACCTGATTGGACTAGCGATATAAGATGTTGAGATTGAAGAGTATCGTGGATAGAGCATCTCCCTGCTGAACACTCGAGTTAACTGCAAAAATTCTTGATAGCCTGTTCTCAACTTTAACACAGCATTGACACACACTGCGTCACTGTCATTCTATACAATCGTACCATTTTTGTTGGCATTCCTAGATATTTCAGCGCAGACCACAAACTCTCTCGATTGATCGAGGCATAGGCCTACCGGAAATCCAGGAACACCTGATGTACTTGGATGGAACTCTCATAATATTTAGATAGAATCATCCGCAACGAAAAGACCTGATCAGTGACTGATCGATTCGAACAAAATAATCCTTCATAATCACCAACAAGGCCACCTAGAGGGGTGATGCTATCCAATATAATGTAGAACAGTAACTTATATGCTGTGCAAAGGAGAGCTATACCGCGATAATCCACAAGCATGTCTGTGAGGTTAGCACGAAGAGTTAGCACGAAAAACACACTGGGAGCTCTAGTGGTTTGAGTCATGGTTATATTATACATCATGTACTAAAGTTGGCACGAAAAATGGATTGTTCGAATAAGATAATTTTTAAGCTAGCACGAAATCAAAACAATATTTAATTAAGTTTGAAAATTTTTATTCTATTATATTTTATACATAAATAAAATATTATAAAATTGAGTTAAATATTGTTCTTCACAACAAACATTGAATCAATAATATACTATGGGAAATAATGTGAAAGTTCCAAAAGTTCCAAACGTTGGCCTTAATTTTAAGTAAATTTGATCTCTGAAAAATATAAATTTAACTTAAAAAGGAGATTGATAAAATTGCTTACTCTAAGCAAAACTACTTAAATACATATGTAAAGAAAATAAAAATAAAGAATTTTGAAGTATAAAACCATAACTTTAATTTGTCATGGAGTCACAACCACAGTTACCTACAAAATTTCGCCACTCGTATGGTGTTTTGACGCCTTCCATCGAAAGTTGAAAAAGCAGCATAGCTCATAAAACCGAATTATGATATATGTATGTACATATTACAACTCTGCGGCACGCCCACACACACCAAATTCTGCTGTCAAGTCTTTCATCTTAAAAAATTGTAAATTCTGAACACTGGCATGGAAAACGTCAAAAACGTTTCGAAAATTGAATCAAGCATTGACCTTTTAAAGATTAAGGCCAAATTGAACTTTTAGTACTTTCACATTATTTCCCATAGTAAATGTTTCAATTTGATGTATAAATTTGAATAATTCAGTACTCGAAAATGCGTCATACAAAAATTCTGACCACAGGCTTGGAAAATGTCAAAGGATTGTTCTTCAACCTGGAATCAAAACTAGCCTTGACATTTTAAAGATTAAGGCCCACCTAAACTTTTAGTAGTTTCACATTATTTCCCATAGTAAATGTTTCAATTTGATGTAAATTTGAATAATTCCGTACTCGAAAATGCGTTATAGAAAAATTCTGACCACAGGCATGCAAAATGTCAAACGGTAGTTCTTCAACCTGGAACCGAAACTAGTCTGGACATTTTAAAGATTAAGGCCCAAATTTGAATAATTCCGTACTCGAAAATGCGTTATAGAAAAATTCTGACCACAGGCATGCAAAATGTCAAAGGATTGTTCTTCAACCTGGAATCAAAACTAGCCTTGACATTTTAAAGATTAAGGCCCACCTAAACTTTTAGTAGTTTCACATTATTTCCCATAGTAAATGTTTCAATTTGATGTAAATTTGAATAATTCCGTACTCGAAAATGCGTTATAGAAAAATTCTGACCACAGGCATGCAAAATGTCAAAGGAAATGTTCTTCAACCTGGAATCAAAACTAGCCTTGACATTTTAAAGATTAAGGACAACCTGAACTTTTAGTACTTTCACATTATTTCCCATAGTAAATGTTTCAATTTGATGTAAATTTGAATAATTCCGTACTCGAAAATGCGTTATAGAAAAATTCTGACCACAGGCATGCAAAATGTCAAAGGATTGTTCTTCAACCTGGAATCAAAACTAGCCTTGACATTTTAAAGATTAAGGCCCACCTAAACTTTTAGTAGTTTCACATTATTTCCCATAGTAAATGTTTCAATTTGATGTAAATTTGAATAATTCCGTACTCAAAAATGCGTTATAGAAAAATTCTGACCACAGGCATGCAAAATGTCAAAGGAAATGTTCTTCAACCTGGAATCAAAACTAGCCTTGACATTTTAAAGATTAAGGACAACCTGAACTTTTAGTACTTTCACATTATTTCCCATAGTAAATGTTTCAATTTGATGTAAATTTGAATAATTCCGTACTCGAAAATGCGTCAAGGAAAAATTCTGATCACATGATGTCATTTAATTCCATAGTAGTTTTTTACTTTGAGTTATATTTGATTAATGATATTATACTATGCTTATTACAATATTTTAATTTTAATTTAAAATACATATTAAGAAATATTTTGAAGTTTTTTTTTATTTCATGATATGTTTATTGTTATCTAATACACAATTCATTGTTTTAGAACAAAAAACCAATTATCCAAGATACAAACAACTAGAGCTCCCAGTGTCATTTTCGTGCTAATTTTTCGTGCTAACTTCCCACCGATGTTCGCCATACTAATCGAATAAGGTCGAAAAGACAGCTCCACAAAGTATCCCCTCCGAATATCAAGAGCTCCGAATAATTGCAGTCCACTCCAGGTGAGCTGTTTCGTTTTAGTCTCTGCATGGCCTTAGTGAATTCCTCATGGGATGGATCCTCAATGCAAATCTCCGCAGTTTGTATTTGAGGCGAATCAACTACAGTCTGTGACGCATGATGAACACCAAGCAGGTCGGTAAAGCGTCCATTCCATGCGTCGAGTACTGCGTCGATGTTGACACAGAGGTGTCCATCCCGTTCCCGAATGACAGTTGACGCAGGCTTGAAAGTATGGTGCAATCCAGTAATTCCTTTAAAGAAATTACGTGAACTGCGCTCATTGCTGAGTTGTTGTACTTTCATTACCTCGGCCTTCCATCATTCTCGCTTTTCCGTCTACAAATCCGCTTAGCTGCCCTCCTAGTAAGAGTAGCCATGTTTTTCTCGCGATTGTGAGATGTTGTTGCACTTCACTATGGGCTATATTTTGTTGCTCAACTGCAAGACGATACTCGTTATCAAATCAATCATTCTTGGGTCTGACTTTCACTATACCTAAAGTCTGTTGAGCAGCACTGACAACTGAAGTTTTCAGTGCCTCACAGAGTTCACACAGTCAGACTGGTAATTAGCTCCCTCAATGTTGTAGCTGACAAGATCCTGATATCGTTTCTTTTGATCTTCATTTATCAGACCTTCACAGTCGAAACGTTCCATCCTTTTCGCTGTGTTCTCGGACTTGTACGAAAACTTCCACCGTAGCTTTGCAGCGACCAAATAATGATCGCTGCCTACGTATTTGGTTGCTGACCGATAAGTTCTCACATCCTGCACAACCCGAGCTCGCCCTTTTTAAGTTAACACGTGATCAATTTAGCTGCGGGATATTTTGCGAGGATGAATCCATGTTTCCAAATGTATCTGTTTGTGAGGGGAAAATGTGATTGCTACTCTAAGATCGTGAGCAATTGTAAAGTACATCATTCTCTCACCATTATCGGTCGCAGTTTCGTGTTGGGAGTACGGACCTATGTTTTCACACAAGTCAGCCTGATTTCTGCCAGCTCTGATTTCGTACAGCTCCACTTTTGGGCCAGCGAGTTTCTTGAAGAGCAACGAGTTCCAGCCGATTCTCCTTCATGCACGTGATTATGCCCTCTAACGCTCCTGGTTTCTTAAGTGACTGCACGTTCCACGTTTTTTATTTTTTATTTATTATTTTAAATATTACAACTGATTACATATATCATCTAGTAATTTGTCTATCTTTCTTATGCTCAATTTGCAGAGATATAACCCATTAGTCTCTAAAAATTTGGCCACCCTATGTAGGTTATCGTTTCTTATGTAACAAGGAGCGTTCACTATTCCACGTAACACTTTATTTTGAAAAGCTTGTATTATTTTAATATTGGTTTTCTTAGTACAGGCCCAAAGCTGAATACCATAAGTCCATATAGGTTTTAAAACTTGTTGGTATAGTAGCAACTTATTAGGTATTGACAGCTCTGAATACCTTCCAATTAGCCAATACATATTTCTATATTTAATGTGTATATCCTCCTTTTTCTTTTTAATGTGCTCTTTCCATTTTAACTTAGCATCGAGAGTCATGCCAAGATACTTGGCTGTGTTAGCATAGGGAACTTGTTTGAAATTTAGTTCTATTGGTATCCAGTTAACTATTTGATTGGTGAAGTTAACGTGCGTTGATTTTTCTTCATTTAGCTTAATGCGCCATTTTTTGGTCCAGTTACTAAGTTGGTTCGTAGCCCGTTGCAGTTTTCTGGTTGCTTCGTCTACTTTATAACCAGTAGCTAAAATTGCAGTATCGTCCGCAAATGTTGCTATTGTTGTGCCGCTTGTGTTTGGTAAATCACTTGTATAAAGTAAATACAACACTGGCCCTAGCACGCTACCTTGGGGAACCCCTGCAGATACCCTCTTTAGCTCGGAAAATTTTTCTTCACATCTAACGCGAAAATATCTGTTATCAATGTAAGATTTCAATATCTGAAAGTATTCTTTTGGCAAACCTCGATGCAGTTTATATTCCAATCCAGGATGCCATACTTTATCGAAGGCCTGTGCTACATCCAGAACTATTGTTGAGCATATTTTCTTATTTTCAAGTGCATCTTCAATAATACTTGTAATCCACGTTCCACGTGCCGATCCTAAATCTCGTGTCCGGGGTACTTGAGCGGGAGTCCGTTGTTGTTTTGGCGGTATCCATTTTTAGTTTTGTTGCTTAATATAATAAGCTTAACAGTTTACTTTTTTTACGGATGCGGGTCATCAGCCCAGCGATCCAACCGTTTAGTCGCCCCCTACGACAAGCAAAGGATACTGTAGTATTATTCTAGGAAAACATGTTCGTGCAATTTGGGTTTACGAAACATGTGTGCCCCCCGACCACAGGGGTCAACTAGATCTAATGTATTCATAAATTTAATCTAATTACATATAGTAAGAAAGCTAACAAAGTATAAGCGTTTAATATACATTAAGAACTTAGATAACATATTTTTATATTGTAAGCTTTGCACACTTCTTGTTAGTTAAACCCATTGGTAGTTTCAGAGACATAAACAAATTTACAACACTAAACAAACATTTCGGATATTTTGGATTTTTCTTGTACCGATCTCTAACAATGGGATGAATGGCGTATTTAATGAGGTTTCTCTATTTTTTTCGGGCTGATATTGATTTTAGCATGGAAACACACCACAAAATTTAAAAGTCTTTTCGGGAGGGTTTTTCGGGCTAACTGCACAGACATGAAGGGCAGATCAACTAAACCAAATAAATAATGCCATATTACATCATACAAAATATGATTCATGGAGATTTTTGTCAACTTTGTGTGGAATATGACATCTTTCAATTCTCTTGCTGACATATTACATTAAGGTTTTTCTAACGAATTTTGGAGGATGCAAATCATTCGGGAGTTTTTTGTGAGCATCCCTATAAATCAGTACAGACTGATACATCTAAATAAATAACTATATTAATTTAATTTAATTTACCTGCTTTAATTTTCCATGCAGTAAATTGGGAATTTAATGGTAGGTCCCTGGTTAAATCTATTTAATAAATAAAATAAGTTTATGGCGTTTTACGACACATGAATAACTAAAGAGTTTACGTGTCACTTTAATCCACCTTACAAATTAACATTTCAATATACATATATTATTGAATATGGTGATTCGACATTATTTTTATATTACAACACTTTATATTTTATACGAAAATTCTAAATAAAAGCAATAGAACTATAACAGTAGCAAAAATCGCAAGTCACGCAACCTGTTTTGCATTAATTTAATTACCAGTGAAATAATTTTTGCTATTACTCATGAATATTTGATATATTATATACGCACGTACGCAAGTTAGTTTTGGAAACAAGGTGAAGCGATCGAATTATTCCAAAGGACGTACGTTAAAGTATTTTTTTTGATTATCTTCGTTCGAAAGGACAGAAAATAAATTATTTACAGTGCAAATTTTGTGTTGTTTTTCGTTTCACCCAAAACGATATTAAAGAATGAAACCGTTTGCTATTTCATATTTTTTTGGAAGAGTTTCTTCGCGATAAAATTTAATCAAAATTCTGTAATTGAGATTGATTGAAAAAGAATGCAGCATTTATTCGCTCTACATTAAGTAAATTAATCTGTGTTATATTTATATGGAGTGTGCTAGACATACTCGTAATTCCAAAACGATGGAAGATATTAGAGAATTAATAGAATCCGAAATATTATTTTACTTGTTGAGGGGTTTAAAATTTGCCACACAATAAAAAGATGGCCATTTGTTTATATTTGTTTCTTTTCATCGCGGTTTAGAACCAAATTATTAGAGTGGCGCCAATCAGAAGTAAGTGAATAACGGCACAACATTTGTAAATATTTTGAAATTTAAAGAAAAGTCTGTAGAATATATATATATTGTGTTGTGTATTTGAGGTTAAATATTAATAACTTTGTACTAATCGAATGAATTTGAATTACTTTTTATAAATCTAAGAAAATATACTTAGGACCAAAGTATCGAAACCAGAGGAAAAATAATCGATAAAGAATACAATTTATCGAAAAAAATTCAAAATAAAAAGATAATCGCCAGTAGGTACAAACTGAACCGCAAATTATCAACAAATGTCATTGCCGTCGATTAAGATGAAGATTTAGGTATGCTTATCTCAAAAGTTGTTAATATAGTTTTTATTCGTGTAATTAATAATTCAATAATAATCCATACTTACCATTGTTAAACAAGGTTCGATCACTGGATTGTGAATAAAACTACCAATTTAATTCTAGATACGGGTAACACTAAATTTATTTATTTCCGAATTCACGTATTCACTGTAATTTACAAAAACTACTTTATTACACCTTAATAACACTTTAATAACTTTAATTGTTTCCTTTTTACTGCTACTAGCACTATCACGGTTAAAATATAACTAACTTTTTCACTTTCATCTCGTATTTATACTCTAACCTTCTTTAATACTCCACAATATTCGAGAGTGTCTATACTATTCCTGAATACATTTTCATTGTGTCTCTACTCAAATAGAGATGTCACCACAATCGTAACAATAGAGACATTACACACCCAGAGAAATCAATGCATTCATTATTCCTATTTCACCACTATCTATGCAAAAGTTAACCATAAAATACAACTTGTCCGATTCCAGGAATAAGTTATTCATAATACACATGATTTATCCATAATATTTTTTTCATGTTGTATTCTTTCTTCGTAATAATTTATACAAACACTCGGAATGCTTTTATGAATAAAGTCGCACGATTTAACCATTCTATTTAATGCTGTATCCATTCCAGGCGCAAGGACATTATGCATATTATTGTACGATATATGCTTTTTATTAAATGATTTACCCATTGTAGTAGCATTACTATTATGCATATTATTGCACAATAAATTCATTTTTGTAATGGGTTATACTTCTCGGTCGCATTATTATTATGCACTTTATTGTACGATATATTCCAGAATGTTGAACTCGGTATTCAATAAATAGGAATAATATTTCCTGTCATTTCTATTCCTTATTATGGAATAATTTTCATGGGCTAAAGGGTTAATATAAGTTTAAATTGAATTTAATTTGAAATAAAATTTGCACTTATGAGAATAATTGTTAAATATAAATAAAACAGTATTTGTACATCATTTTTCTTTTCAAACTTTATTTTTTATAAATTTAGTTGCTAGAATTTTAACTAGATAATATATAAAATTTATTATTTCACTAAATCTTTTACAATACATTTGGTTATCTTTATTAAATTAAATATAAATATGTTCTAAAAAATTCGAATTCGAGGTAAAAAATATTTCTGTCCAGTGGGAAGACTATGAATTTCAAAAGGCTTTTTTATTTTTAATTCATTAATTTTTTTTAAAAAAAACTGATTTATTTGTTCACCTATCTTATATATCTTCAAATGGGTATCAAACGAGATAATTTGAATTTCTATGAGAATTAAGAATAACGAACAGTTGTCAAATACCATTTCTTCAATTAAAAATAATTTATTATCTTCATATAGGTATATAATATTTTTTCTTAAAACATGTCCCTTTATAGCGAATCGAAGTTACAATTATAGCTGACTTTAACTCAACAATTTGTTCTAACAGAACTTTATAATTGCTTTTAGACATGTCGAATTGTCTTTTACGTTGCAATATTTCAATATCAGAATTAAAACGTTTATTGTCGATAATGTTATAAGCAAAATCATAAGTACAATTTTTACTTAGTGAAAGTGGCAGATTTATTCGAGAAAAGCACACCTTAGAATATTCTTTAACAAACTTATTCTTACTTTCAAGGCGCATGCAACTTATTAATTTTAAAGGCCCTACATTTTGAATAAACCGGGGATAGTGACAAAGAAAGTGGTGTTTAGGCCTCAAATTAGTATCAAAACAGGCTTTGTAACGTGTATTATGATCTTTTATTAAATTTTGAAGAACGAAAATTTCACCTTCGGTAAAAGAATCTTTAAGTAAAACTTGCACTAATTCATATAAACATAGTACGTATTTCCAGCATAAATCGTTTTTTGGCACAAAGCTACCAACCAATACTGGAAAGTATCGTAGAAAACAAAAGCTCTCTCTTGCTGACATGTGTAAGTTTATGTGTTTTATATGATCCTCTTTAATAAGACTTGGCCTATTTTGCACTTCAATCTCACCATAACTAAAACTATTTAAAATAGAATTTAATAAATCGAGACTGAAATATTGTTTTTGATACATAAGATGTTTCAAAGCTTGAGCAAGCCCAAATTTAATAATACCTTCATAAACATCGTGCATAATATCAGAGTAAAAATTTTGCGTGACATGAAAGCTTTTAGGGTTCGTTAAATGACGAACTGAATTTGATCCCTGTGTTTTTAAATTCATTGTTTTCTAAATCCAAAGCATAGTTTTCTATATTACGTAAATTAGCACCATTTTCAATAACTGAAATTTGCATGTCTGATTTAGTTTCTTTGCAATGCCTACAATAATAATTATGAGTAAACGAAGAACTGTATCCCATTATAGAATTTAACGCAAGGTTGTCTCCTATAATAAGACCTAGAGAAAATTTTACATTTTTTATTTCATTAGATGATATTTTTATATCGATACCCTTAGTTTCTATTAATTTTAAGCAATCAATTATATGACTCAAAGATTTGTTAGAACCAAACTTTTTAAAATGAACAGTTTTCATTAACATTGCCACAAATATGTTATTAAGTTTTAAATTTTGCGATTTAATGGTAGGAAAGAAGATATAAAACCCAGCTATTGATTGTGAACCTGCATGACTTCCTAACGCAGTTCCGGTTTCAAAATCATCATAGTAGAGTATGTAGGGTAAAACAATGTCATCCTTAGAAAATAATTTCAATTTTTCTTTCCATAGTTTACCCTGAGCAAAATTTTCTATTTTATTATCCCCAGAAACAGCTAAACTATTTGTATTATTTATAGTCTCATCGAATACATTAGGAATTTCAAAAAAACTTTTAATCATATAAATTATGGGTAATAGAACACAGTTGTAATCAACACTTTTCAAAAGCGGTTGTCCATTTTTATATACATGTTTAATTTCATCATGAATCTTACAACTTTTGGGTGTTTCATATTGTATTTGATTTTTTAATTCTTTTATTAATAAATGTTCAGATTTGACTTTTTCGAACGTATTAGAGATAATTTCTAATACATCGTTGAACTAGTTATTGGTAGTTGAATGAGAAGAAAATATTTCTTTAAGAAATTCAGCTATAACTTGTATAATACAATCATTTAGACTTTTTATAATTTGATCAATAAGGCTAGTAGTCATATTAGTTTTAGAATACAATTCCAAAACAAAGAGTAAGGCTTTCTGTTGCAGTTTATCTTTAAAATTAGCAATAGTTTTACAGCTTGTTATTTCATTTGTAAGTAAAGAAAGTTTCTCTTGCGTGCTTTTATCAGTATATAAATCTGTCGCTACAGATTTATTAATCGCTATAGATTTGGGTGTTTCTCTAAGATATTGATCTACTGTAGTAGAGCTGGTGGTTTGCTGTGTATCTTTGTGATGTTGGTTTAATAGATGGCGTTTAAAAGTATTGCGGTTTGAAAATGATTGACCACAGTTTTCTTGGCAGCATCGTAAAATATCGCTTGATTTTATAAAATGGACATGTTTAAAATGAAACAGCAATATATCAATTTGACAAAATGAACGAGAACAATTAAAACATATAAACATTTTTAAATTAATTCAAATTTAATTATTTTAATTTAAAAAATATTCTATTATGTAAATAATTCACCCTTAACAAAAAAAAAAATTACTTGTGAATTTGTGATAGTTAGTAAAATATTATAACTATTCTATTATTATTTTGACAACTCAGATATTGCATCAATAATGTCAGAAGTTAAATGATCGTGCTTTGTTTGTATTTTATAAAAGAAATTTTGAATAAATAACCAAAACTTATAAGACTGTTTAGGATATTCTAAATTAAAAATAAAAAAAATTTTAAAGCAAACATCTAAGGCAACTAAAAAATTATTAAAACTATAAAAAATACCGTCATATACCACACAAAATTGTGGAATGGTACTATTTACAAAAATTATAAATGGCTGTAGTTTTAAATTTTTTGATATACAAAACTCTTTTACCAAATTAATTTTTTTCGGTACGTATGATGAGTCCAACACTTCGACTAAAAATGACTCGATTGAGTCACTAATGGACATCTTCCAGAACTTTCCGTTGGCGAGCTTCACTTTATTGGAAGGTTTTAATATGTAGTGCATTAATCTGCATATTTGCATGTTATGGATATCTGCCAAAAATACAATTACATACATACATAGAAAAATTAATGAATATTCATGTAACTTGTTTTATATAAATAGTTTACCTTGAACATTTGAAAAATTCCGGAAAACAGATAACGCTGATTTGTCCTTGAGAGTTTTAGCAAAGTGGCTATCTATTTTAAGTTTAAACAATTCCCAAAATGCCAAAAGATTTCCATAACTGTTGGGGTAAATTTTTTGAAAATCAATTTCAATCTGTAAATTTTAAAATTAAAAATTTATTTGTAGGTGCATACTTAAAACAAACTTTAATTCAACTTACCAATCGAAACCCGTTTGTATTTTTATACAATGGCCACTCCGAAATAATATCAAAATTTGGAATTTGGAATTCGCGCTGTCGTACTCGAATGGTTTCAGTCCATTTGTTTTCAATAATTTCCCATGGGCTGCAATGAACTTTTAACCAGTTTTTTAGTTCTATATCTGATTCTTCTATGATATATTCTGTCTCATCAGAACTTGGAGCTATACAATATTAAGGAAATAATTTTCACTTGTATTTGAGAATTCTCGATTTGAAAATATTTGTATACCTTTATTCAAATTTTCACAGCTCACTTGTCGCTTTCTTTTGTTGTTATCGAAGTATCCAGCCCGTTTAAAATTGTTTGATATTACTCTATATATTTTATTGTATAACTTTCCAGTTTGAAGTTTCCCAGCTTGTTTGTAATAATAGTCCTGTAAATATATTTATATATGTGTATTATATCTGTCTATCTATCTTTAAAGATAATATTTATATATACATACATATGTATATATATAAATATTTTATATATATATATATATATATATATATATATATATATATATATATATTATATATATATATATATATATATATATATATATATATATATATATATATATATATATATATATATATATATATATATATATATATATATATATATATATATATATATATATATATATATATATATATATATATATATATATATATTTATATCTACAACATACTCGTGATGATAAAATACATGGCTTAAAAAATCAATTAGACTTACACAGTTTTCTTCGGGAAATAAAAGTTTAACTTGTTGAATAATATCTCGATAAGTATCGGGGTTCATAACATTGTTGCCTTCAACAAATTCCCGAACGATAAAATTACAAAATAAATCTCTTGTGTCAGGTGTAAAAGCAGGTGGAGTTCTTTCGTCGTATAAATTTTTAATTCGAGCACCATTACTCGATGACAAAAATGAGGTTAAGTCCTATAGATACACAAAAAGTATGATAATTATATTGCTGTATTGCACGTATATTAAAACGTTTTACAAAATTAAATTTTGATGATAGAGAACTGGAACTTGATGGTGAATCACTTCTATTATTTGTTTGTTCGTCCAACCAAGGAAGTAAACTGCTGCCAGAAGTATTGGATACAGTGCCGATTTCGCTTGGGCATTCACATATGTTCTGAAAATTATTTACAATTGATATATATATATATATATATATATATATATATATATATATATATATATATATATATATATAAATATATATATATATATATATATATATATATATATATATATATATATATATATTTATATATATATACATATATATATATATATATATATATATATATATATATATATATATATATACATATATATATATATATATATATATATATATATATATATATATATATATATATATATATATATATATATATATATATATATATATATATATATATATATATATATATATATATATATATATATATATATATATATATATATATATATATATATATATTTATATATATGTGTACTATTTGCTTTAAGGTATCAAAACTATTAAAATAATTAAATACATTTTTTTTCTTCCATTGAGTGAGATGCGCACGAAATTTTGCTCGATTTCCCAAATCCTTGTTAAATATTTCGCACAGTTCGCATTCAGTGAGGTACGGTAGACTTTCAAAACTTATATTATATTCTTAAAAATCACAAAAAAAATTAGCTTTACTTTAATCTTTAACACAAGTAATATTTAGAATGGTTATACCCAGCAATTTCGGTAAAATGGGTTCCATTGCCCAATCTTTAAGTAAATTATGTAAATCTTCATCTACATAAATTACAGACGTCGGATTAAATTCGAAATTGTTTGGATCATTAGACGGTCTGATCTCGATTTCAATAGCTTGATCTTCTGATCCGCAGTTAAGCTCCATAGCTAACCTCTTAAGTTTAATCAAAGGATCAACAAAAAAAATTATAATGTATGCTTTCAAATATGTGATGTAGAAAATATGTATATACTATTTTAGAACCTAAAAACTTACCTTTTCAATCAAACTATGTTTTTTTTTAACTCACGGTAATTTAAACTATTCACTGCACGGCTAAACACTTACAACAAATCAATGTAGTTACAGTGGTGAGACTAAATTTAATTTATTTTGAACGAAATTTTAGAAATGCAGTAAGCGTCTGCAATTCACTTCTAAACAGCACTAACTATTTGAAGAATGAAAAAAATTAAATGATTTTTAAGTCTGCTTAGAATAACAGTAAAATGATGAATGTTTATATTGATCTATGCGGAAAAGGAATAATTTACACATTTACTCACATGATTAATACTTTTATTTACATAAAATATTCGGACATTTGCATGAATCGCACATTGCTTTGACCAATTTGTATATATGCAATAATAGTACGAACATTTTCAAGTATGTATGTTTGTGTTATTATAGTAATGTGTGTTCGAATGCATGTTTTCATTTGTTTTTTGATTATTTGATAGAATGTGTGTGACTAAAAATTCAAATTACAATTCAATTTCAAAATCATTCAAATAAAATAATGCTTATTACATTTTTTGGTTAGGTTCATTAGGTAGCAAAAACAGAAGATGCATTTATAATATTATTAATAATATACGTGGTTTATGCATTAAATTGAATTATTTCTTATGCATAGAATAATCTATCATCAGCATGTTTCGTAGAATCTTAGGGACAAAATATTCTATTTATGAATAATATATGGATAGTTGGAATAATTGCAATTTTATGTTATTCCTGAAGGATTATTCCTGCTATAATCATATTACGTGCATATTCTTTTCTCTGGGTGCAGTGAATAGAAACTTTAATAAATTTGATGTGTCTATACTATTCAGGAATGGTCTAGACACTCTCGAGTATTTGGAATATTTTAGAAGGTTAGAATATGTGGTATAAATACGAGATGAAATGGTAGGAGTTAGTTAATTGGATTTAGGAATTTAAGAATCATCAAAATGTTATTAAAGTGTAATAAAATGATTATTGTGATATTTAGTGGATTAAGCTAAAAAGCAAAGCTAAAAAAGTAACAATTGGTGACAGCGATGGGGTTGCGAATTAAAAGATGATTCTCGAATTATAATAAATAATACGAGTTAAAGATATCCGAATTAAAGGGGGAGTTGGAGTGCCGATTACTTCAAGCTTTGGGGAGAAGGAACGTATTGATCCTGCTAGTTACAATTTCGATGAAGCAACGTTGGTCCGAAGCAGAAGAGGATGAAGGTTCAGTGTTTGACGCAGTACCGATACGATCTGAAAGTTTCGAAATGGCGCAGTTAATGGCTGCGATGATAAGAATGGAAGGGTCCAGTAATTAATTAAATCTGAAAATGGATTGGTCAAATTAAAAAATACAAGGGACTAAACATTCAAGCCAGGAAATTAAACAGTCAATGGGCGAGATCAATAATAAATTGAACGAGTAATTTCAAAAAAGGTACAACACTCTACTTGGCAGAGAAGAGCAAATTCAATCTTCAGTTGACCAAGTTGAACAGAAATTGCAATCAAAAATTGAAGAGTTACAAGTTAAAGTTCTGGGATTCGATAAGTAGATTCTAGATATCGAAGTTAACGGAACAGCGTTGCCAGTAGCTCAGCCGATATACGCAATCAAATTTAAATCACCAATATTCGATGGCACAACATTTTTCGTGGTTTTCAAATTTCAGCTTTAGACTACGGTCAATCAAAATGGTTGGAATGAGGCACATCGTAAAACAGCACTAATAGTAGCAACCCACAACGGAAGGGAGGTTTATTTCCGAAGCAGCAACCGTCATATAGGAAGGAGCGTATACCATCATTAATATTCATCAAATATTCATAAGAAGAAATCCTAATGTAATGAAATATGTTTAAATTTAAAGAATGGTGGTAAAATCGAATTTATTGTGATATAGGCACTATCGTTTAGTTAAATTAAAAAAACTTTGGTCATTAATATTTTTTGTGGATATTCTTTTAATATTCTTTTAATTTAAAAGACAGTACATGCATTAAATATTTACAACTTTTTTTTTTTTTTTTGAATTTCCCCCCATGAATTCTGCACTCCAACAAATCTATAGATGTTTTCTTAATCATCCTGATTGAAATCATGGATGAATAATTTAATTTTGCGTCCTGCCTCTATTGGGATTCGAACCCTGTACCTCCCGATCTAAACGACACAGCTTTAACAGGAAGGAACACTTCTGGAAGCTGTTACAAATAAAGCTACATATAGCTATGTTAACACATTATAGGGTTGATTTATAACAAATACCTTTGTATACGTTTTTATTAAGATGCTCAACTTCTCTTAATTCCCTAATGCTTGATGGTATATATTAGTACCAGCAACTATCAAGTCACATTAAAAACAGTGAAAACCTTCAATTATTTATTCACAGAACGCTTTCTGCCTATTAATACCGGTATGTAACTATTTTCGATAACTTTCTTCAAGCAAAACATAGTTTCACATATAAGTTAAAATTTCCTAGTATCTGAATTAAACAAATTAAAAGAAAATTTCATATCAAATAATCGAACTCTACAACCATTGGTACTAGCAATAATATTATTATTATTATTTAAATTGGCTGGAACCCACGAGGATTCCGCACTCAATGCCACAAATGCCCATGATGCAAACCCAGGATTCTATCCCAATTCGCAAACGCGCACTGCTGCCTTCGCAAATTGAACAAGTTTAGACCAAGGCAGAGAGGACAACTGATCTATATTCAAAGACCTAAAGTTGAATACTTCTAGAAAACTTAATGCAGGACAACTGCTCACGAAGTGAAGGCAGTCATCATCTTTCTCAAGGCAGTTCTCGCAAATAACATCATGAGCTAAACACATACGATGTAGATGATCTTTAAAACGACCATGTCCCGTAAGTATCGCTAGCAAGATTCTTAGCTGTTTCTTTTTTAAATATAAAGCATACTTCGTAGACCTCAAATTGGGCTCCTAAATGAAGTACTTCGCCCTACGACAAATAAAAGTCGCAAGCCACTGAGACCTTAGGTCTTTCAAAGCGTAATCCTTTATAACTCTCTTCCCGTAGTTGAAAGATACAGGAGCCGCTGGTTCAGGACCAATTCAAGTTAATTGGGAGCCAGTTTTAGCTAAACAATCCGCGATCTCATTGCCTACGATGTCACAATGAGCCAGTACCCACATGACCGTAACTTTATTGTTAGAACATAGAAGGTTCATGAATTGTTTAAGAGTTTAGAAGCAGTCAAGGGATTTCTTAAAGAGTTAAGTACAGCTTTACTACCTATACACAGTAGAATACTTTTGTTTTAAACAGCAAAATTCAAAAGCGTCAATAACACTACGTGTCAGCGCTATTAGTTTCGCCTAAAAAACAGTATAATGCGAACCAAGACTACCGAAAAGTCTCAGATCCGTCCGAGGACAGTAGATTCCAAAGCCTGTACTGCGGTTAGAACGAGAGCCATCAGAATAAAAGACTATGAACTCATTTAATTTGTTAAGAAAAACCTGCGAACTCCACAAATCTCTCGAAGGATAAGCCACCGAGAAAACGATAGCCACCTCAGACGATAAGTTCCAGAACAGGCTGCTCAAGGCAAGGAAAGAATGGATTTCATAGCAAGAAGTGGAGTCGAGGATATAGCACCAGTTATGGCTCTGCAAGCAAAATTTTGTAGACCATTAAGCTTGGCTACAGAAGCAACCAGGTCAACCACTGGCCACCACACAATAGAGGCGTACGATGGTAGCGGTAGGACCAATGATTTATAAATGAAAGAAAGTATCCTAGGGCTCAAGCCCCAGAATTTCCCAAAAGCTCTTCTACATTACCAAAAAATGGCACTAACTTTTTGCAGCTTGTAGTCCAGGTGATTCTTCCAGGAAAGTTTACTATCCAGTACGACACCAAGGTGCTTGGCGTGGTCACATTTCGTGATCATTCTCCCAAAAAGGGAGGGAACAGATAATTCAAGAGTATTCCTCTTCCTTGTAAAGACAATTAAATCTGTTTTGGAAGGGTTGACGTGAAGACCCTTCTCAATACACCATGCCTCCACAATAGTTAAAGCATTCTGAGTTAGGTCGGATAAGACACTGAGATGTTTGCCTGAGACTGTCAAAACAGATTGCTGCATCTTTACAAGTAACTCGTCAATGACCAAAAGCCACAGCAGAGGTGAAAGCACACCTCCCTGAGGACAGCCTTTGGTAACCATAACAGAAACTAACCCCCCATCCAGCTCCGCCTCCACAGAGCGAGACTTGAGTATGGATTCAATCCATAAGATAATGGTTACAATCCTGGTTACAAGGTTAATCCTGGTTACAAGTTCATGTAGGGCGGTTTCACAGGAGTTATCCACTCTATAAGCATGTTGCTTGTTACTGAGTGGTGAGGTGATTAGAAAATGATCTCTAATGAATCTATCGACAATTCTTTCCAGAGCTTTAAGAAAAGTTCAGGCCGAAAGGACTTAGGATCCGTGTAATCGGACTTACTAGCAATAGGAAAATCGTTTTAAGAAATAGAAACATACTTCATATATTTATATAGCTAATACTACAAAACATTAAGCATTTTAAAAGTAATATCAACAATTTTACACATCCTCTAAAAATCTCATATCCAGAAGAATACTCACAATTCTCAGATTTCAATTACTATTTTATGTGCAACAAATCATTTGCAAATATAAGCTTTTACATAAACCATCCACAATATTTGAAATTTGGAAATGATTCGAGAAGAAATGAAACGGAAGTCGCGCTCAGACAGTGTGAGAAAGAATGGTAGATCAGAATTGATTTTTATCTTATCATTTTATTTTATTTATATATTTTATTTCAGTTGATAAGATTATTAAGTTATTTATTCAAATACATTTATAGAATCGATAACGGAGTATTAATTGAAGTGGAATTAAGAAGTTCGTTTGGCGATAAAAATAAAAGCTGATTTGATTTTACGTTTTTATGTTAATTATTTTTTTTCAGGTTTTTACATTCGTTTATTAATTTAAAATTTTGGTTATGGACTAATGATTTACACGTGTTCAACAAACTAATCTAAATTTTTAACAGCCTTGAACAAAATGTAAAATGGTATAATTTAAGATTAATAATTA
This sequence comes from Tipula unca, assembly GCA_951394425.1. Classification (NCBI taxonomy): domain Eukaryota; kingdom Metazoa; phylum Arthropoda; class Insecta; order Diptera; family Tipulidae; genus Tipula; species Tipula unca. The sequence goes on along the minus strand of OX596381.1, from coordinate 90,921,879 downwards.
TTTATATTATAATCGGATGTGGAAGCCTATATGGTGGATCTGGTTGATCTGGGCAGGTTATTTTATTTGGCTCTTTTTTTATAACAAATGTTATTACATAAAATATTAATTTTAGGATACTATTGATGGAATAGTATAGCAAGTAGTGTAGTGTTTTATATTTATGATTTATTTATTATTAAAATAATTTCACAATACATATATTCATGTGTAGTTATATTATGCCGTGGTGAATGTGGCTAAGACATTATGTGTTTGTTATGCTGTCGATGAGTTATTTTATTTGGAACTGGTTTAATTTAATTTAAGTTAGTTTTATTTTATTTATATATATTATAAGTAGATTAGAATTGTATTGTCATTGTGTTACTAACTATTAGGTGTCTGTAATTGGGTCAACTTCTGTCTTTACTAACTATATATACCTACTCAAATCCTCTTTATGTTATATGTGAAACGGTATTCGGTGAGGCCCGGGAATCTCCGAGAGAAATAGGTCGAAGACTAATCATATTAAATAACCATTGCTTCTAACTGGACACGTCATCAATCCACCATAAACACCGCACATTATATTAATGAAAAAAAAAATTTTAGTCGAATTCAGTCAAGATGAACCAAACCAAAATAATATTAGTAACTTAATATAATAAAGATTAGTAAACTTAAAGCTACAAAAAAATAATCATAAATTAGAATGTGTTTAAATAAACAATCCACTAATAAAGTAGTAAGTTATATTGCAATAAAAATAAGCCAAGAGAAGAAAATAAGAATTATATCCGAACACACAATGGATAAATTCCACCCGCACCACTTTAACGAAGTAATATTTCTCTCTTGAGTTTTAATTTGGGTTTTCTCTCTTGAGTTTTAATTAAGCACTTGAACTTACTTTGGAGTAGGTAAAAGAATTAAATTAATTGATCAGTGGTTTGAAAAAAAAAATATCTCACTACACTATCACATACGGTTTTCCTTTGTATGGTTTTTCAACTATTAATCATTTTACTTAATCGTTGGGGTGGGAAAGGAAACTCAAGTTAAATGGTCTACAAACAGCTCACCCTGCTAGGTAACTAACGAGGCTCTGGCGACCGAGACACGGCGGCATAGCCGACTATCGAGAATTTAGTAAAGATTCTGGGGTGAGCCAATCAATGTTTAAAAGCCCTTTTGGGCAACCCAACCCATAACGCAGAACTGCGCAATAAGATATACGAAATAGAAAAGTCAATAATAAATCTAAACAAAGATCTCAAAAACTTACAGCGAGAAAACAAGGAGATAAAAGATGCTCTAAATGTAGTAATATCTGAGAAAGAAATCACTAAGGTACAGCAAGAAAACGGTACCAATGAACATATAGAGGAAGAACTTATACAAACGGGGTGGATTGTGAACTAAACAAAAAAAATAAGAAACGCAAGATGAGTAAATCACCACAGGTTTCCCCCGAACTGAAACAATCAATTGAGCAACTTCCAACCGGAAGTAGGAATGTACAACAAGAGGAAAAAGAATTCACCGAAACAGAAAAAATCAAGTAAAGAACTCTCAACCAGAAGTAAGAATATACAACTGGAGAAAAACGTGCCACGGCCACCACCAGTTATAATATCTAATTGCAATAATTATCAGAGTATTAGAAACATCATGGACAGCAATCAGATAAAATTTCAAGCTACACCGTTAAATAGTGGTGATATCAAAATAAATGCCCCAGACGGTGATAGCTATAGAAAGTTAACAGGAGCTCTTAACGAAGAAAAGACAACATAGTATTCCTACGAGGATAAGCAGACAAGGCAAACCAAAGTCATTGTTAAGAAACTACACGCTTCATGCAAGCCAGAAGAGATAAAAGAGTATTTTTTGGGAAAACGATACACGAAGTTACACAACTGCTAAAAAGAGGTGACAAAACACCTCTTCAATTGTATATGTTATCTTTTGAAAGAACAGAAGACATTAAAAATATTTATGCAAACAATGAAATACTCCATATGAAAGTGCAAATAGAAGCAGTTAAAAAATCTAAACTGATTCCCCAGTAAAAAAAGTGCCAAGTCTACGGACACACGCAAAACTTTTGTAATAAGGAGCCCAAATGCGTGAAATGCGTAGGAAAATATCGTACGGCTGAATGTACGAAACAAAAAGACACCCCACCAAAGTATGTAAACTGTGGAGAGGCACATCCAGCCAACTACAGAGGTTGTATTGTCATAAAAGACCTGCAAAAAATTCGCAACAAAACAAGGGAGACTTCAATAAGTACCAGGCTAGAAATTCAGCCTCAACAAGAATATCCACAAAGTTAAGGCCACACCAAACATTAAATAAGCTATCAAGAACTAAATAGATGGTACATACCGAGCTCTGTACAATTTCGAGATCAGAGATCTGATGAAGATCCCCGATATTGTACATGAAGTTAGATCTCAGCGAGTACGCTGGCTCGGTCACGTTCTGCGTGCTGATCCGGAACGAATTGTGCAGCGATCTCTGAAAGGAGAGCCACCATATGGTAGGCGCAGAGGTCGTTGCAGGCGACGATGGCTCCACGATGTAGAGAACGACTTGGCCTCTTCTGATTGTCTTAGACAGTATGAAGACCAAGCTCAGGATCGAAACCGTTGGAGCCAGATTGTTGATTCAGTACGGGGCCAGTAATGGCCTTTAACACTGTTATTATTATTATTATCAAGAACTAATCCAAATGTAACATATGCTGATGCACTCATTATTGGAAGTTCGAGAAGACAACATAGTTCTGTTTCAGTTAATGATTCAAATAATAACCAAACTAATAAAATACTTTAAGATATTCTTAATAGACTTAAGAAAAGCAAGAAAGAGTACTCATATCAATCTTGCAAAGGCTCATTCTACTCGAAAAAAGGCGAAGAACATCAGATTTAGATTATAAAAAAAGATATTATATCTCCAACAAAACCTTGAAAGTGATGAAATACAAGCAATTAGCGTTAGCATTAATACCCGCAACCTCAACGTAGTGGTAGCCGCAATATATTGCCTACCTAGATATAACATCAAAGAGAAAGCTTATACTCACTTCTTGAAGCAACTAGGTGAAAAATTAATAATCGGGGGTGACTTCAACGCTAAACAATAAACATACAGACTGGGAATCAAGACTAACAACAACTAAAGGGAAAGAGCTTCATCAAGCAATAATTAAATGCAACTGCAACTGGCATTCTACTGGAAAACCAACTTATTGGTCGAACGATCAAAATAAAACACCATACCTAATTGATTTCTTGATAACAAGAAAAATACAGGTTGATTATATACAGGTGCTGGAAGGATTTGACTCAATGATACAATAATTACAAATGATAAACAGCCAATGTTAACAAATAAATATACTGATTGGAAATTTTTTAGAAATGAACTGAACAGTAGCATCATTTTAAACATACAACTTTCATCAGAAGAAACAATAGAACAGGAGGTGGAAAAGCTCGTGAAAGATGTACAGCAAGAAACGTGGAATAATACTAAAACAACAAACACAGAAATAGCTGGCAAATGCTACCCAATGGAAATTAAATCACTAGTTACATAGAAGAGAAGTACCCGAAGGGAATGGAAACGTACACGAGTTCGAGCCGTAAAAAATAGATTAAATAATTTACCACAACGAATACGCAGAGAATTATTATACGCAGAGAATAATTCATACCTACAATCTCTCACCTACGATAAAGATAGTGATTATTCATTGTGGAAAGCAACCAAATATTTAACGCCAGTTATATGCACATACCACCAATAAGAACAAATAATGGTCGCTTGGCTAAGACCAAAGAAGAAAAAGCAGAAAATTTCGCGGATCATCTCGATCGTACCTTTCATCCCAAATTAACAATACTTAATCAACGGCATATACTGATTGAAAATCATACAACTATCCTGAGACAACAAATCCCATTAACTAATGCTAAAGAAGCAAAACAAGCAATAAAGAACCACGCAGTACTTAAAAAATCACCAAGATATGACTTGATAATTGGAGAGATTCTCAAACAGCTACCTAATAAAGCTATTATAAAAATATCGGACATGATTAATGCTTCCTTCAGACTCCGTTATGTCTAAATAATAATGATACCTAGACCATGTAAGCCACTAAGCGAATTAACCTAGTATAGGCCAATTCGAATTATATCAAAACTGTTTGAGAGACTATTATTAAAACGAATTAAACCAGAAATTGTAACAGATTTAATAGAAACATGTGTGTCTTGCAGATGACACTGCAACTCTAGCTGATGCTGACACAGTCGGAGAAGTCAAATTCAAACTACAAATAGCCATAAATAATATACTAGATTGGCTAGCTAAGTGGAAAATTAAAGTGAATGAATAGAACCACTTCCTGAGACTCTCAATAATATTCCTGTACCACATGCAAATTAAGCAAAATACCTTGGTATGAATCTTGATGCAAAGTTAAAATGGAAAGTACTCACGTAAAAAAGAAAGCAGAAGAGCTTCAATTAAAATATAGTCAAATGTACTGGTTAACTGGTAGAAACTCTCAGTTATCCATTCATAATAAACTTATACTTTATATAAACAAGTGCTCAAGCCGGTCTGTACATATGGTATATTCAACTGTGGGGATGCACCAAAACCAGCAATCAACAGATAGTTCAACACTTTCAAAATAAAGTTGGTACACTCATAATAGTGACCTTCATAGAGATCTCGGAATAGCCACAGTCGTAAGTGAAGTAAAGAAGTGTGCTGAAAAACACCAGGAGAGGATCCATCATCACCCAAACGTCGAAGCTGTAAGACTCCTTCATCAAGAGGGTATCATAAGAAGACTCAAAAGACGAAAACCTTTTGAGTTACCTGAATAGTCCGCATAATGCAAAATCAACCAAAACAACACTTTATGAAAAGAAAACATAGGAGTGCTTTATTGTATTGTCAGAGTCAAACGCTGATAGTCAAAAATGACTAGTTACTTTGTAAAAAAAATTTTATTGTTATCATAAATAAAATATTAAAAAAAAAAAAAACTCGTTAATGGATCAGATGAACAGGTACAATAAATCTGAACTCAAGTGTTGTCTGTTGGGTAAGTATATATAGTATATATCCCGCCATGATTCGGCTTTATCTATCGGCAAAAAATAAATTAAAAATATAAACTGATAAGCAATATGTATAATTGTGTTTGGATTAAAAATAATCTGCACGATACTAGGGAGGGAGACTTTTCGCAAGTAGTTTTTTGCTGCAAAAAATAACTTATAAAAAATACAATGCATTAAAAGATTTAACATTTAGAGAAGCCCGCCTCTTGGTAAGGAAATTGCCTGCAATAGATAAAATTCTCGCAATATCGGTGGATATACGCTTTATTGATTTTAAAGCTGACTATAAATTGGTTAGATTAGGCGTTATTTTGAACGTGCGTATTTACGTTCGTAAATTTTTAAATCTTTTCAGAATGATTTGCCATAATTTTTGACTGTCATTAACAGTCAGCACGGTTGTACCAATTAAATTCTGCAATTTCGTTGCCATAGATGACAATAAAACGTTAATTTTAGGTAGAGAAGGAGATTAGTATGAAAATATGTAATATCGCCTTCAAAAATTGGTTGTACACTAAAACATAAAACTACTTAGTTTTCACGATTTTGATGACAGCAACAATCTCCTTTTTTATATAAACATTTGTAAATATATGATGATAAAAATATATTATGATAAAAAATAGTGTGATGGACACAGACTGGGAAAAAATAATTTTCACTGACGTAAAAGTGTTTAGGTCCGATCATCATGCTAAGCTGTAGATGAATCGCCCAAACAATATGAGATATAATGAAAAATATATCCAAAGGACAAGAATAAGTGGCCAGGTATCCTGTGGAGTGTGGGATGGGAGTGTGGGATTCACAACACATAAACAGTCGGGAATATTTGGAAATTCTAAATGAAATAATGATACCATCAGTCACTACTGTTTATCCGGAGGAATTTCCAATTAACTTTATGCAAGATAATTCCGCAATTCATAGATCACGTGAAACTATGAATTGGATAAATCGAAACTTGCAAACCCTTCCTATCGCTTGGCCAGCGTATAGCACCGACTTAAATCCAACAGAAAATATTTGGGGTTATATGGTTAATTATTGGAAGCCTCTTTATCCACGAACGAGGGAAATAGTCTTAGAATATGTTTCTCTAAAATGGAAAGAGCTAAGAGGTAACCAGAATTTTTGCCAACAATTAGTAGCTTCGCTGCCAAATCGATTACGTGATATTGTAAATATTGACATTGTAAATCATAAACCATTTATGATTTATTTACTAAATTACTCGATTATCCACAACGTACACTGTCATATCTCATATACTCAATAGATACGTGTAATTTATATACAAAATTATGTGTTATAAATTATTCATATCGTATCGATCGGTTTGTCATGTGATAATTATTATACGTTAGTAAAAAATTTCAAATACCAAAATATGTAATCGACATTCAAAAATTTAAAAGTTATTCCTCGAAAGCATGATGATAAGGAAAGCAAAAAACAAAATACCAATCTTGACTGTAAGTTTAAAACGAGTTGTTGAACTATGTACCAACAAAGCATACAGAAGTTCGGATTATATTTTACTAGAGAGTTCCATAGATAGACGAGTATGTAAAATTATGCGAAATTGAATTTTTATTAAATTTTTTATGATAACCAAAATTAATGGTAATGATATGAAAAGTATAATACATATAAGAAATATGTATACAGAACAAATCATTTTCTGACAACCAATATGACTATGGGAACAACAGCTGGGCAAATTATTATGAAAACCATTATTTTTATAATATATAGATAACTTTTAATGTTTTAATCGAAATGATAGTGACGTATTTGGTATATATATGTAGATCCATATGGTATATAATATATAACCTAATTACGCTTAAACAATAGTTTTATTCTCATCTTGGGAATCACGTATATTTTATCGTTTTAGAGAATGGCAGTAGTTATGATAATAAAAAAATTCAATAAAACTTCAAAAATGATTAAATTCTAGTATTGCAGATGAGGTGGTACTCTAAAAACACTTACTGTGTTTATTGTATTGTGGAAATTTTATGTAAACACACAAAAATTTTTTGTTTCTGTGTAACCGAAAACCGATTAACTTAATCGTATTCACCAAAGTGGTTTTTGAAGTTGAACGTGCGTACTGGGTTAGACACATTTTTTTTGCTGTTTCATTTACGGGTTAAATCAAATGAATCAGTAACTTGAGAAAATCCTAAACGAAACCCCAATTGGAAATTTTTTATTATTTGTTCAAAACCAGAAGAAAACTTTGCAGCCGCAAAAAAGTCAAGAATAAAAATGATTGATGAATACATATAGAAAAAATTAAAGGTCTCGGGTGTATTTGTAGAAAGAATAATTATGGAAAAATTGATAATATTGAAATTTAATTTGATTTTAGAAGTGATATAATGAATATATGTACACATCACAGATTTATTATAGAGAACTATTTACTATAAAATATCTAAACATAAAAGAGTATGTGTGTAGGAAGTCGAATATAGTCACCTAAAATTGATAAATGAATTGGCGTTAACGCAAATTAAAAGTTGGATATCACGCATTTAGGAAATGTAATCGAATAGTCGATTGGTTTTCTCGAGTAATTAATTACCTAACACTCAATTTTTGTCGGGTAAAAGTTATTAAAATATCTATATACTATTCTTAAAGTTTGGATTTCCGTCCCTTAAACTCCCCCTAGGCGGAGCGTGCTAGGAAGGTGATCTTGGACATTTTGGAAAGGTCTCCTGATTTCTAGGTCAACGGAACTATTTTCAGCTCTTCAAATTGAGTCCTAAGGAGTTACGGACATTTGAATTTTCTAAGAGTATTATTGAATTTTGACATTTAATTTTAATTTTTAAAAAAGCAAAGTTAGTCTTCGTATTAGTAATAGCTCAAAATATATAGATTACATGGTAATATATTGCGCATACGTCAAAAATTAAAATACCCAAAAAGCAACAACAATTATTCAACATGGCGGCACTAGTCGCGATATATTTCTATTTACTTTTCAATTTTAATAAAAAAAGCAAACTGCATTGGTGTGGTTTTATATATACGAGTAAGTAAGTTCACACTGACAAAAAGTTTTTCACTTATAGCATAATCAATTAAAAGAATCACTAAACAATATTTTTTTGCGGAAAATAATTGTTTCACTACAAACACAATCTAATCGTTCATATTAAAAATCCACTGGTCAATTTAAAATCACCAAAATAAGCAATTTTGTAAAAAATAGTTTTTTTTCACTTCAAACACACACTAGAAGCGTCAATTTTTCACTTAAAAAATCACCGAAATATAAAAGTTTGAGCACACTATGTTTTTGTAAACACACGAAAACATTCACCGCGCGTCAATTCAGTAATTTTAATATAATTTATATGAAAAATTATTAAACCAAAAATGTAAACATTGAAACAAAAAACGCCACGATATTTTCTTCATGACTAACGCCGCCATGTTTTCTATAATTTTGACAGATGCGCAAGAAAGAACAAAATTGAAAACAGTTTGTATATTACCTTCTCGTCTTTTAAAAAAAGAAAAGGTTACTATGATACGGTGAACGGAAATGTCTGTTTTTGTTTGACATGAATTTTCAAATGCAATTCACATTTTAATGAAGCAGTCAGTAAACAGTCAAGTCATTAAACATAAAATAAGAAAAAACGAAAAATGCCCAGAAAGCAACCTGCCGTGTTTATTCCAACCAACAAAAAAAAGAATCACGCGAAAATGCTTCAGAAGCTCTGAAAGAAAAAGAGCTTGAAGCAGACAGACGTAGAAAAAAAACCTTATTTCAAAACGAAACTATTGAAGAAAAGTCCGACCGTCTTGAAGCAAATTAACAAAGGAACATCAAGTCACGACAAATCGAAACACCTGATGTAACTCATGTCCGCCTACAAAAAAAAGGGAGCGACAAAGAAAATTGAGGGGCTTTACCTGAAAGAAGAAGCACTTCAATAAGATCCGTCATTGGAATACATGAATTTTCCGCAAGCTCTTATTGGTAAGTGTAATTTCTGTGGAGCACTTCAATTTAAAGGAGAAACACCGGGTTTATGTTGTTCCAACGGAAAAGTTAAGTTGCCCAACTACGACAAGTTACCAGAGCCATTAAACAGTCTGATGAATGGTGATCATCAAAAATCAAAGGAGTTTCTCAATCTTATACGGAAATACAATGCTTTCAAATGACTTCTTTTGGTACATCCGTGCCAATGAATAAAACAAAGGGTCCATCATGCCAACTTTCTCCATACAAGGCCAAGTGTATCACAGAGGCGGTTCACTTCTTCTGCTGCCTCACGAAGATACGAAATTCCTACAGATTTACTTTTTGGGTGATGAAAAAGCAGAAGCTCTACGTCGTTGCTCCATTATACCTGGGATCGATAAAAAATTAATCATTACTTCAGAAGATGTTACATGAACACAATCACTACGTGAGGACATTCAAAACTGCATTAGACGAAAATATACAAGATGACTTGAAAATGATCAAAGCTGATAAAAAACCACACTCACGACATGTCAGAGTTTTAAATGAACCAACAGTTAATGAAGTTGCCATTATCATTGCTGGAAATGACTTCGAAAACAGAGATATTGTCTTGAGGATGACAAGCAATGAGCTTAAGAGAATCAGCGAAATACACATGTTTCCAAGAGGAGAAGATGGTTATGCAATAAACATTAGCCAAATTATTCCCGGAACAAATAATACTGTCAGCAAAACTATATCAGCCATGTCTTACTACTCTTACCGTTTAATGGTGAGGCAAAATCAAATAACTCATCTTCTACATGAACGGCTGCTCTACATTCGCCTCAACCAAAAGAAACTTCGTGTCGATGAGTATATTCACTTAAAGGATGCAGTAGAAAATGATGGAGTTGCTGGTGACGACAAATCACGAAAAGCTGGTGATACTTCCTTCAACATACACTGGGGGACCACGAAACAGGCACGAATATGCCCAAGACACAATTAAATACGTTCGACATGGAGGTAAGCCATCTCTTTTCAATAGTTACACATGCAATCCGAATTGCCAGGAAATGCAGGAAAATTTAATTAACGGCCAATTAAGACCGGACCGTTCACTTATTAAAGGTGAAGTCTTCGGAACCGTCAAGTACTGGCTTTATTCAATTGAATGGCAAAAAGAGAGGTTTGCCACACGCTCATATTTTAATATGGTTATTGAAAAAATTAAATCCAAATCAAATCGATCAACTTATCTCAGCTGAAATCTCCAACCACAACATAAAATCACACTCAAGATTGGAAGCCCTATTATGTTGTTAAGGAATTTGAATCCTCCAAAACTATGCACTGGAACGCTTTTGGTTGTGAAGGCGATAAACACTTATATAGTTGAGGCAACAATTTGGGTTGGACAATTTAAACGAGAAAATTTGTTCATTCCCAGAATTCCAATTATTCCCAATGATCTACCTTTTCAATTCAAACGCCTTCAGTTCCCGATTCGTCTTGCGTTCGTTAAAACGATCAATAAATTCAAAGGGCCGTCACTCAATGTGGTAGGAATTGATTTAAGGATTGAATTCGTCAGGCATGGACAATTCTACGTAGCAATGTCACGGGCGGAAACACCTAAAAACGTTTAATAAGTACAAATTCTATATGAAAAATCATCAAACCTGGGTACGTAATCATCTAAGCCGGGTACGATGCTAGTTACATATAAAATAACAAAAGTTAATAAATGCTTCACAAGCGAATTCAACAGAAGCAAACTGGGATGGTTTCGGTACACCACAGCAATAAAGGTTGGCAAGAGACTTGACTTTCTCTGTCTTGGTCGAAGGTGGCCAGCGTTTTGTTTATATGTGAAAGTGCCTATGTTATGATCACCTCTGTTGTAGTTTTAATAAATTTCACCAGATGTCAGACACTTTGCGTTAAAAGGCGACTTTTTTAAAAATATAAAATTTTGTACTGCAAGATCTTCTCCAACGACGCTGTGATTCAAGTGCAATTTCATTTACATATTAACAAAACAAATTATAGAATTTTTTGTTTCCTTATCACAACATTCTAAACGATTTTGTTGCCATATAGATTGAAATTTATTATCTTCAGACAATTCATGAACATAAACTCACTACTCATATAACTAAACACACATATGTAAATTATCTAATACGTTATAAATTAAATCATTCATTTCTAAAATTAATGCTATTACATAATTTATTTTCCTTGTTGTTGTTGCTATACTTAAACTCTTCTAATCAATTAACTTGAGCAGTATAATAATATTTTTGTGGGATTTTGGAATTCTTTAGACGAAGTGATGATTTAGTTTTATTTAACCCTATGCTGCATACAGTACATCTAATTATTAACATTTATGTTGCAAACTTATATAAATATTTTATTTGGGTAATGTGAGACGTACATCTGCGCTCGTTTATTTTGGTAACTGTATACATACGTAAAACGTAATGTTTAAAAAATAATAATATGCATATAATGAATTTCCTAAATGATGCATATAGACAGAAAATGATGTGTTACTGTTCTGTATGCACTCAGTTAATGCATAAAAATAAATATCGTTGTTAAATCCAACGAGTCTCTAACATAATACGTAAACGTTCAATGTCAGTTTAAAAACATAATTTATGCTGTTATAATAATCACCATTGCATATGATATTCATTCATTAACAAGGCAAAGCATAGTATAAACCAGTAAAAAATTCTTATCATGATAATGATATCATATTCATGGTGAAACATTTTTTTTAAATATTTTCATTAAAACTTTCTGTTCATAGTGGCCAAGCAGAGTTACAATTACAAAAAAAAAAGAAAATAAATTATATTTTATAACATTATTTCAATTACGAGTACAAAGAAAAACTCATGACTACATATACATATACATACTTTCCTGTGTGGTTGTATAAAAAATTAATTCAAAACGTTAAAATGGAATAAATTTATGAATTTTTGTTATCTTAAATTGCGTTTTAAACTAGTGGCAAAAGTTAAATTTCTTTATTACACGAATTCATAAACCCCAGTTCCAGAACAGTTGAATTAAAATGTTTTAATCATTTGAGACTTATGTGTGAATTTGTATTTGTGTTAGATAGAAGATACTGAAAGCTTTGCATGTCGGATTTTTATCGAAAAACACCTGTCTATCACTAATCTCGGCGCCATGTGGGGCCACTGTTTAGTATTACTTCACTATCTAACTAGTAGCAGCTACAATATTAATACAGTATTTCAAATACGTACTCTTCCTACTTACTCCCACTCCGAGAGGAAGCTCAAACCGTTGATGAAGGCGTGCTCTATATCTTCCAGAATATTATCCAAGTAGCCACTATAATACGGTTCGTTTGCATGCCCAAACTATACGCATCCAAAGCATCGGGCATACAAGACAATTTGTGTCCGCTAAGCATAAAAATTTGTGATGCATGAAAATCTACATCACCAGGCATTGTCAGAATAACTTTATCTACCCTTTAACTTATATGTCCTTTAAATCGGTTTCCAAAAAAAAAAAATAAGACCGATGATAATATTCTCAAATGCAATAATACTAAGAGCTCTTATGAACTAATAAATGTATCTATGGCTTATACATATCCAAATTGCATGTTATAAAGAACTGTGATCATTTTTAAGCATTTGTAAATACATATGAACAGGTAAATGAAGTTCAAACAATGCATTTACTAAGGATTACATGGGCTATATATCCTTATACAATTTGTTTTATACAGATGTTTCATTAAAATTAGTATCATTTGTCGACTTTTGGCAATCAAACATAGTAAAAACGCGAAAATTGAGAAGCTAATCAGATAGTTCACACAAATATTAGTTTGAATATCGCAGAATAAACTTATGCTGTGTGTCTCACGCCAATATTATCGACTAAATCGCCGACTTTTGTAAATCCATCATTAGTTATGCTATTTATCACTTGGTGGCTACCAGTTGCCATATTTTAATTGATTGAGACTAGTGTTATCTATGAATGACTCACTAAACTAATTAATTATTTAAAGCCGGCAAATTAGACGAAAACTTTGGTGTGAGGCACACAGCTTTAAATATTTTATTAAACATTTTATTGAATATTTTATTAAATTCTAGCTGGTTACAGTCCGAGTTTGCGAAAATGCACAAGAAAATAATAATAGATCGTGATATGGCGAATGAAATCAGATCTGCTGATGAAAAGACACTCTTCAACACATTCTCAATTCCCATCATTGAGCTGGGTGGGAATAATAAAGCGTTGTTGTTCTTCACGAATAGTTCAAAAAGATAGGAGGGGCAGGTCTGGACTTTTCTGTGAGACACTGAATGTTAACCTCTCTTTTCGTCTTTCCGACTTTTGCAATTTCTTTCTGACTGAGCGTACCGCCATAACGAAACAGATACACTAGTTAAGGTCAAATGAAATATCTATAAGGGATATTCACTTTTTTCGGACAAACTAATTTTATTAAAACTTTATAATCACTCTTCCTTACATCGAAGATAGCCTTCAAATGTCTCTCATCTATAAGTGAGATGGCTGATCAGTAATAATCGTGGGAAATGCTTGACGTGAGTGCTAGGGCATTATAACATGCCTCATTTCACCAAGCAGGTTAGTTATTGAGCAACGAACGACAGATGGGCTAACGCCAACTCGTGTAAAATAACTAGGCAAATTTGCCAAAATTGGACCGGCCCAAATCCGGTAAGCTTATATCACTTTAATGCGTGAGAGTTATAATATGATACTGTATCATCCTTTAAAGTAACCTAACCTTAAGTGCACATACAATGACATATTAAATAAATCGTTGTGTTAATCGGTAACCTTACTCAGAAATACAGATATATTGCAGACATGACATACTTAAAATGTCTTCACTCTTTAAAATTTTTAAATTATTATCAAGTTTATTCCAGAAATAATTCTTAATTCTGAGTAAAAGAAACAAGATAGTAGGTAATTGAATGAAGGGAGAATAATGAGTTGATAAGGAATTTTCAATCATGAATGTGTATCATCTCATGAATAATGTTAGATTTTTCGAAATTATTAATCTATATGCGTACGGATGACATACTTTACAAATGAATTGTTAATTGTTTGTTTACGATCTTAGAGTTCGAAAAGAGATAGCTTGACAATTATTCTGATGTAAACCAAATATTTAAAATATTTGTATAATAAATTTAATTAAAACAAATTTAAATTAAAACTCTATTGAATGTTAGTATAAATAGCAGAGCAAGTAGGCACAATTTAGAACTTAAATATATAAAATTAGTTATTATTGAATGATGCAATAAAATAATTAACGCATTTAGGCTGCATCATAGTCTGGTCCCAAGGGACCCGGTCTTCAAGGTCGGATTTACTTTAGGGCCAAGATATCAAACTGATTTATTTTCGTCTGCTACTTGGTATAATCAAAAAGGATTTATTTATGATTCAGACTAAAATTATTCAGGTTAATCTCGTGGCATAACAAGTTATAAAATAAAATTGTTTTGAAGGAAATTGGACGTTTAAATAATATTAAAAGTAGAAAAATTTTAAAACTAATTTTCACATATTCGATTCTGAAGGCAACATTTTAATAGCAGAAAATGGATTAAAAATCATTTCTCCAATTTTTCCAATATTCATAAACCGCAAATTTAGAGAAACTAGATTTATGGATTATTTTTCTAATTTTGAATATGTATTCGAAATTAAAATGATTTTTTGAATTTTGGAATATCACTCATAGTATAACTCATTACAAATAAAAATTGGAGATTTTAAAAATTTCCGTGAAATCACCAATAAATTTATTATACCTAAACTTTCACGTGCCAAAACTACGATGAATCAAGCCTTAAAATTTTTAAAAATGTTTTCTGCGCTGAACTTTTAAAGTTTACAATATTTTTCAAAATTAAGCGTAATCTAAATTTTGTAAAATGTATTCAATTTTAGAATATTTCTCAGAATTTTGACGGATACTTGAATTTTTATAACACTTTTATGATTTAAATTTGATTTTGTGGTTTCACAGAGCTTTTTCTAACGCATGCTTAATTGCAGCATTTCGAATACAATAACTATAATTTTTAAATATATGTGTAAGCTTTCAACAGAACTTTCTAGCCTACAGATTTAATTAAAATTGTCATAACTAAAAGATGCATTGAGAATTTCACCCGCACGATATTGAATTTATATAAAACGTTCTAAACCTCGTTTATTTGAAAAAATTTCGTGAAAATTATAAAATAGTTATTATTTTAATTTCATTGATTCAATCGATCTAAGATTAAAATGTGCAAATTGTAGATGCAAGATAAAAAAAAATTGGTATTTTTGTAAATTTAATTTAGAAATTCTGAAATATCTAAATTCGAAATTAATTTTGTTTATAATTAAATTTTAAAATTCGACAAGTTTTGTACCCAAATTTCACGTATACCGATTCTATAAATAGGATTTCAATACATATCGTATTGTTAAATATTGAAAGTTTGAATGTTAAACGCTTAAGAAAATCTCCAATTTATAGTATTTATAGCACAGTATTCATCCTTGATTTTTATTAGGATGATGATAAGCAGATATATGACCTTCTGTAAAGAATGCAAAATTCATGGGACGAACCATCTTTCATGTCAGCACAGACATACATTGTGGAATGTGCCAATTAAATTAGAGTTGCAATCGAGCGTCGTCAATTTGGCTTGTAATGGCGTAAGGCAAGGAGCAAATAAACAGAACAAGTAGTAAAAAATGTCAAGAAAAAATAATATTCATTTGAAATGTTGATTGATAATATGTTAACCGAGCAAATAGCGTAGTGGTTAAAGCTGCGACGTTTGGATCGGGAGGTACCGGGTTCGAATCCCAACAGAGGTGGGATGCAAAAGGGATTTTTTTCATCTCCCGATTACGATCGGTGATTAAATTGAAAACATCTATGACCCTCTGTTGGAATGTAGAACTCATGGGCCGACCCATCGTTCATGTTAGTACAGGCTAGCATGGAGCTATGAAGTGTGCAGATGGCCAATTAAAAGACGGACCTGTAGCCGTGTACAAATAGGGATACTGTTCAGCTTACAAAGGACAATAAATCCACTAGCCGAACAGTCTCTAAATAATGTATGTATGTGTTGGTATTTATTTAAAAAAAAAAAAAAAAAATATGTATATCTAAAATAATTTTTGGTAGAAATTTGTTAGGATGCCATTTATTTAATACAGGCCTCGCAAGTCTCGAAGCCCTGTTTATTATTATACATAAAATCCGATTACAACAATAAACAAAAAAAATATTCAAGGATCAACAAACAAACAAATTTAATAGGGTGTCACAATCGGAAATCTTAACTGTCATGTGTCAATACCATCCGTCACTAGACGTAATTAAAATTTTCATACAGATCTGTCATTTAGTTCAGTTTTGACAGCCATTGAAGACAACCCATTATTTTGGAAAAACCATTACGCAAGCCAAAACAAAGCTTGATAAATATTATGGGGACTCTTCACCATCGATTAAAATGATTCACAAGTAGTTAACTGATTTTCGTTGTGGTCGTACAACCACAATTGATACCGAACGTTCAGGACGCGGAACTCAAGTCACCACACCAAAAATGGCTGACAAAATCAATGGTACGGTATTGCAAGATCGCACAGTGAAAGTGAGATAGCTGAGATAGTAGGGAACGTGTGCGCAATATCTTACACGAACATTTGAATATGAAAAAGCTAAAGAGGAAGAGTTTTTGCGTCGTTTCATAACTGTGGATGAAACATGGATCCATCACCATCAAGAACAGTCTAAACAGTGGATTTCTACTGGCGAATCTGCGCCGAAGAAGGCTTAGGCGGTTTTATCACTTCGATCGTTTTTCCACATCGATTACCTTCAAAAGGGACAATCAGTCAACTGCGAATATTACTACAACTTATTGAACCGAATCAACGACGTGTTGAAAAAAAAACGACCGCATTTGGCGAAGAAAAAATTCTCTTCCATCAAGACAATGCACGGGTGTACACATGTGTAGTTGCCATGGTTAAAATCCATGAATTATGCTTCGAATTGCTTCCACATCCGCCATATTCTCCAGACGTAGCTCGACGGAAAGAGATTCGGCTCTAATGAGGAGATCATCGATGCAACAAACGCAGAAATCGTATTATTCGGAAGAGATCGAAAAATTGGAAAAACGTTGGACTAAGTCTATCGAGCTAAAAGACGACTACTTTAAAAATTAATTTTTTTTTTGGCCGAAAATATTATTCCTTGTTTTATTTTTACCAGACTTCTCACTCCGTCCTCGTATATCCTAGAAGAGTCTCAGTGTTAACCTTTCGCAATTCAGACTTTAATAATGCTGAATTTACGAAAACTAATACTCAAATTTCAAAATTCACTTGCATACTAACAACAACAAATATGTGTAACTGACTGAATTGTCTTTTGATCGTGGAAATTTTTGAATAATGTCAAATTGAAACTACATAAATGTAAACGGATTGTCGTATTTATCGTGGTTTAGAATTTTTTATACGTGTACATTTTCATTTATCGTAATTTACTGAAAAATGTGTGCTATAGCAACGAATATAACTATATCAAGATGAAAAATACGATTATATATGTACATACTTAAATACTACTAAAATAATGAAAATAGTTAAAGAAATTATTGTGATATATTTTAAATTTTCCACTGAATTCTTTTAAGGATAAATCAAAAATCAACAAACAATTTGCAGGAAAATTTGAATATACGTTTTACAATTATATCATTTTTTAAATATATTTTGATGTATTTTAAATATATTTCAGGATTGTGAAATGAATTATGAGAATAGAAATTATGAGAGTAAAAATCTTGAAACTAAATTTAAGTATTGGAATTCAGCGCAGCTAAAAACTATTAAATTAGGAATTTTAATACTAAACAATTTTGGAACGTGAATTCAGATGCTGCAGGTTACGAGAATTGGGATTTTGAAACTAAATATGTATAGGAATTATGATTTAATAAATTTTAAAATGAAAATAGAAAATGTGATAATAATAGCTTTGAGTAAAGGATTGTAGAGGTCAGTAAATAAGATACTAAAACCTTTAGAGGCCAGTAATTAATTACACTTTAGTGATTACGCTGGTAATTACACTTTAGTGATTACGATCATTTTGATAATTTTAATTCATCAAATATTAATCCTAAGTATGTACTTGTGAATATTTAAATTAACACAGAGCGTTATAAATGTTTATATTTAGGCGAACATATTCTTTGTTATAATTAAGTCGATCGTTCTACTAGTAATTAAAATTACTAAAAGTACAACACTGAACTCATAAAAAACTAAAAATGCTAGTTTTAAAGTTTCATGTCGATATGTCATTATGTTAAAATTATGAAATACATATTATTAAAATTTATGAGTTTTATTTAATTATAAAATTTAGATTAAACAATAGTCTAGAATTTGCGAGGTAGACATCGGTGCCACCATGTTTCACTGTTAGTTCTATCAAACTGGGCCGTGAAACACGTGGTTATTGTTATATTTGATTCACTTCAACTGAATGGTAATCCAGATTTTGCGAATCCTATTTTCATAATAATAAACCGATTTTAATCCCGATCGCTTGAAAAATGGCTTGGTTCCATTCAAACTGGTTATTTACCAGAACCCATTTGGCCATTTTTATCGTACAAAACCAAAATTGGATGTTTTCAGGAGCTTCGACCCGTATCCGGAACAAATTTTGGAATCCTATAAAAATAACAAAAGTCACAAAACAAAAACATCGGAGGGAATGATAATCCTCCTAAACGAATTTTCCTGAAATCAGGACATTATTTAACAGATCAAATTTAAAAAATAAAGATTAATTCCGTAAACAAAATATTCATTAAATAAAAACAACGAAACCATCCACGATTAGAGTCTTCATATAACAAAGTAGCTTAAACGATGTCCTAAAAAGATAATTATAAACAGCGAAAAACCCGAAAAATTAGGAAATAATTCTGAAACAAAATTAAAAATTTGAGTTTATTCGTGAAGATAAAATCAATTGTAGATACAACTTTGGCCACTTCCAAATAAAAATTCGAAATCTCTTTGAGTTTATTCGTGAATGTAAATTCAATTGTAAATACAACCACGAATTGCGAGGCCAAGTTTGACAGATCAATGACAAAAAACTAAAAGAATTCCCGATTATCGACAATTGATAGAACTAACAGTGAAACATAGTGGCACCAACGTCTACCTCGCAAATTCTGGACTATTGTTTAATCTAATTTTTATAATTAAATAAAACTCATAAATTTTAATAATACGTATTTCATAATTTTAACATAATGAAATATCGACTTGAAACTTTAAAACTAGCATTTTTAGTTTTTTATGAGTTAACGATCGATTTCATTATATCAAAGAATATGTTCGCCTAAATGTTTACATAGTCTGCATTAATTTAACTATACACAAATACATTCATAGTTTTTTTTACTTAGGAATAAGTTAAGAAATTTTTCACAGCCTTAAATATCCAGCAAATTAAAGCTTTTAATTTCTAGGCCGAATACTTTAATGTAAATGGTTTTAGGACTAATAATTTTGAGAACAATATAAATTTGAGGAACATATTTTTTAATTCAAAACATATAAACTTTTTTAGGCTACATATTAGAATTTTAAGACTAAGAATTAAGGAAATAGACGAAAAAAGACATTGTAAATTTTTAAAGTAATTACATAGAGATTCGTTATAGACGTGTAACATATTCATTCAACTAGCAGGTGAAGAGGTCCAAATAATTATAATTTAATAAAATAAACGCCAAATGTAAAATACTCTTAACCTTTTTTCGTTTATAAGATATGAATACATACAGGTGTATATACACAATTCGCAAAAACCATAAAATTAAAACCTTAGTCTCTCTCAATTCAGAATTTTATAATTCTATTCAACAAGTTTTATTCATCATCCAGCCGCAGACAACATTTTCTGCATATTTTTATTTATGTACCTAAATAAAATAAATTTAAAGTAGCTAACCTTTTAAATCAACCTCCAAAAAGATAATTTTATTTTAAAAGAATTCCACCGCGCTCATTAATAATATTTCCTTTTCAATTAAAAAAATTTTTCCGGTGACTTCAGGTTTTTTCTGTAGCTTTTTATATTCAACACTATTAATTAGCACAAAAATATAAAAAAAAATATCATAGGCATTTTCTTAATTTGTTTATTATATAAAAAATTAACACATTTTGCAACACCATACAACACAAAACATAATATCAAATCCACAAAGGATCCAGAAATGCTCAGCATAATGTATACCAATTCAAAGGGTACGAGGAGTATACCAACTTTTTATTTATTTATTTTACCATTGTCTCAACTTAAACACTGTTTCGTAATTTTCTTGAATGAGCTCATATATTTATTTTGTTTTTCCACTTTTTAAAACAACTTTTTATACCTCAACAAACAAAAAAAAAAAAAAAGCACACTTACTAATCATCACCTCATTAATTAAAAAATTAAACAAAAAATACAAATAATTTCGACACAATTATATAATTTAATTATTTGATAAGCAAACATATTTCAACTTAATTAATACAAATAAAAATGTAAAAGCTTTTACAAAAAGCTTCACAAAATTTTCCGTTAACAAATTTCTTTTATCAACAATAGCTAGCAGATAGATACTACTGAAACACGTCTGATGCCGATTAAACTTCGAATCTAACTAAATTTTCCGCACAGCACAAGATAAAATCTTTTGAGTAAAATTATTATTCGTACACATTTTTTTTTTGTTTTGCGTTTCCCAATTGAAAAGAATAAAATATTTTGTTTTTAGTATACGAGTATTTTGTTCTATCGTGTCGTTACGAAAAGTAAAATCGAAAGAAGAAGAAACTTAGTAAATTGTATTTGTATGTATACTGAATCTACTATACATATCGCTCACCAAAAATACAAATCGTGTAACAACAGTTTTATTATTGTTGCGAGCGATTTATGAGATGTTTTGTGTGCGGTTTATGAGAGAGTGCCAATTAATACAGTTTAGTCAACTTTAGTTGTTGTTTTTTCAAAGGGGAGTGATAATTAATATTTGTTTTGGTAATATGATATTATCCGATTCATTAGTATTTGTGATAGTAAAAATTTGCGGTCCCATTTCTGTTTATTATCATATAAAATTAACAAAAAATTATTTTTTTAATAATTTTTGATTTATTTAATTCATTTTTAAATAATGTTTTATTTTATATAGATTTGATATAAAATATTCGTATTTCAACAGTTTCATTCCACAATTCATGATTTATAATACTAACCCTATCAGGAAATTTATTCTTTACGTATATGTCCAAAATTGTTGAAGTTGGACGTATTTCGCTTAAGAATGGCACCAAGGCTGTGCGTATATCCAATTCCAAACCGTCGTGCTATTTCTGTATGTCAGTACTGTTTAGTATGTTAGCCAGGTCCGAGACCTGTTACCATCCCTGCCGCGTGGAGGCGCATGCTTTTCTACTATTGCTTATGTTTGGTTAAAAATTTACTTGGATATAGATGTATATCCAGCGTCAGTTTTTAAAATACTCATAAGCTTTATTCAGGTTTGTGGTTCGTAGGCCAAGAACTAGATTCAATTATTTAAAAAATTTTAGGTTGTAACCTAGTGTCATTACTTTCTAAAACTCCTTATAACTAAAACAAAATTTTCGGGCTATGCCGTTGTCATTTGTTTAATACCTTAAAACGAATCTTCGATCTTTAGCCTACCTACCACAAAGTACACTGTCACAGAATCTTTTAAGATGTGCGATATTTGCAGGCACCATCAGCACTGGCTTACTTGCCGGCCATTCTGCGTTAATTGCATTAATTATGTCTTCTCTGGCTTCAGTGGCCAGAGCGCAGTCGTAAAGAATGTGCTCAGCTGTCTCAGCAGCTTGTCCACATTCACACATGCTTGTGTCCGTCAAATTAAGTCTAAACATGTAATCAGCAAATTTTCCATGGCCGGCTAGCATTTGCGCAAAAGAGGCGCTTATGGATAGGCGCATCTCTAATCTACCTTCGATAGTCGGTAAGTAACTAAAGGTAGTTCTGCCCTTTTCAGATTGTCTCCATCTGTCTTGCCAGATTTTAATGGATTCTTTACAAATTTCTTTTTTGAGGGATGTCTTGTTCGATAGGTCACTTGGTGTGCCTTGCCACTGCATACTGCCATAAATAAACTCTTGATTCTTCCTCAGTTTGTACTTAATTAACCTTTCGTTAAGTAATATGTCCATGGGAATCACACCGGCCATTACAGCCACGGCATCCGCCGAAACCGGTATGCCTTCGTTATCCCAAGAAGAATTGACCTTTGAGCGCTTAATAGAGTTCTGCGATGGTGACAGTTTATAGGCCTTCGTATATCGTTGCGAGTGTGCCTTGTTTCAGGCCCCACGTCTTATTAGCAACTCTTCTTAGTGCGTAGTAAACTTTTTTGCTATTTTCTGCCACCCTTTTCACGTGAGTAGTGACACCAAGTCTTTCGTCGAAGTCGACTCCCAACCATTTTACAGAGTTCACCATTTTTATCCTTTCGGTTCCAACATACACCAAGGGTGGTCTCCTTATGTCGAGTGAACCTTTCAATTGGATCATCACTGTTTTGGTGGAAGATAACTCCATCTTATTAATATCACACCATTTAACCATACTGTCAATGCCGCGCTGAGCAGCCTCCTGAATTGCCTGTCTAGAATTTCCAGTAAAGATCATAACTTTATCATCCGCGAATGCTACTTCTTGGATCTCGTCATGCATGCTATACTGTTGAACACCAAATTCCAGAGATGCGGACCCAAAATGGAGCCTTGTGGGCAATCTTTGTTTACACTCTTAGAGAGTGTGCCATGGTTGGATATTACAGTTGCGGTTCTATCGTAGAAGTAACTGTACAACAAGGAGTAAAGAGTCACTGGGCAACTCATCTGCTTCAACTTCCTCATTATACTTGGCCACCACAGATTATCAAAAGCACCAGATACGTCTAGGAATACACCAAGGGCGTACTTGTTGCTCGATCCTTTAACTATGTTGACCATCTCAACCATAGCGTCCTCTGTGGATCGTCCTCCTCTGAAACCGAACTGCTTCTCACCATATCTACCGCTACTCTGAAAAATTTCCATCAGCCTGCCAGTATACTAAGTACCTCTGGAGTTTTAAGCTTTCCAGCACTATATTTGTATACGAAACCCCAAGATTCTGCGTTACCATGTTCCGTTATGAATTTTTCCAAGCTTTTACGGCTTGTTTCATTTATGTCTCGTATGTATTCATTACGGTGTACGGCCTAATTAAGGTTTTTGCTCAAACGAATTTGCGGATTCGTTTCTCTTTGGTAAAACTTCCTTAGTTTGTGAACCGTAACTCTCTTCTTGGAGAGTTCAGGCGTCCACCAGGACAGTTTCATTTTGGCAGCACGTTTACGTGGTATGCTCTTATTGCAGGCCCTTATGAGTGAGGCCGTGATATTACTCTCAACTCTATTTACATATTCTTGAGATGAAATGATAAGTTTTGCTTTCTGATCTTGCCATATTGTTTCCAATGTGCTATGTAATTTATCCCAGTTTGCGTGTTTAAGAGCGTATCGTGGAATTTTGTCAGCAGCTCTTACTTCATTCAGTAAGGCTGATTCGTTCAATTTAAATGAAATGGCTCTGTGATCACTAGAAGACCAGTTTTCTTTAACTGGCCAGTTAGAAACTCTTCTCAACAGTCCCCCCGTGATTAAGGTTAAGTCAATATTCGATTCCCCATTGTGCATATATGTACTTGGCTGTCCTACTGCATTTAGCAAGTAGAGGCCGCTCCTTGTCAGAAACTCTTCAACGATACCTCTGCTGAACCTCTATCATTGGTTTCCCTGTCATGCCAAAGTTTGGAACTGGCATTGAAGTCACCAGTTATTATTACTGGATGGTTCTTTAGACCATCCAGAATTCTTTCTAGTATTTGTACGTATATGACTGGTTCGTCGGAATATTGGAAGTAGATGCTATACCTAGATACAATTTACCTATCTTCGATCTTACTGCAACACAGACTCAATGTGTGTTACAAAACTGTGAGATTTTTAGAACTTCTAGATCATTATTAAAGATGCCTATAGCTGATTTAATATTATTATCAGCACCGGTAATGATCCTAGCGGTGGCCGCCATACCAACTATTTTACCCTTAGTCGCATGTGGTTCCTGCACACAGAGTATGTCTATATTTTCATGCTGAATGCATTGCCTGATTTCGTGTCCGACAACTTTTGCATTCTGCATGTTTATTTGGACAATCCTAAGATTGGAAGTATCGGTCTTATTACTTTTTTTTCTCATTGTTAGGTCCAAGGCCAGTTTAGATGCTGTGCACACTTTACTACGCAGTGAGTGGTCATAAGCTTTGTTTGCCTTTTACAGGAGAAACACTTTGCTCTCTACGTCAATTTTGGGCAGACCTTCTGGTCATGACCAGACTCACTACAGTGTCCGCATATCTGATGTTCTTCTTTACAATATCTTGCGATATGTCCGAAGAGATGGCATTTAAAACACCTTGTGACCCTAACAAAGTCCGCCACTCTGCATGCAGACCACCCTATAAATAGTCTGCGCTTCTTTATCAAAGAGTTCCTAGCGGCTGGAGACACCTCGATCACCCAATTTACGTAGTTTCCTTCTTTTGGCCCGGTTTTGAAACTACGATTGACATCTAAAACCTCTAGGCCTACTTCATTTTGCTTAACAATCGACTCCTTAATTTCCTCGATTGAACCACTTTTTTCCACGTCGTAGATTATTATTCTTGACAGCTTTTTCTCTGGTAGTGAAGCCACCAGACCCGCCTCTGACAATTCCTTATTTTGCATGAAGAAATCAAGTCCTTCATTGCTTGTTGTCTCGATTAGAATACCCTTATCGCGGATATTGCTAACCTTTTTAACAGCAATTTTTGAAACTACGGGCTTAATCAGCTCTCGTAGTTTGCTCTATTTGCAAAAAGGGATTCCTTCCCTGCACTTGGTTTGACAGTGTGACAACCCTATAGAAGGTTGCCACTTCGGCTTAACCGATTTCGGTTTGGTTAACCCTGCGTTGATAGCAGATGCCAGATCAGTCGGCTTTTAAGACCTACTACTTCAAGACACATATATTCCTCGACCAGACGAACTTTCTGTTATTACCATTTTCGATTTGGCGCCGCAGTGAAAAAATGTGCGGGTGGTTCGTGTTCATTTACTGGTCACAGTAAGAAATCAAACAATAAATCGGAAAACTAGACCGTCCCAAAGAAATTGCGACAAACGTTAGGACGACTCAAACTGGTCGGCTCTTTATTAAATGTCCCAAAACCAATTTAAGTTTTCCTATTGATACGGGAGCTGATGTTTCCGTTGATCCTTCCAATTTATTTAAAATTATTTTTCACGATTCATGCAACACTATCTTCGCTGCTAATGGTTCTCCAATCACAACTTATGGTGTAAGATTATTAAATGTCGATTTAGGTTTCCGCCGCGATTTCGAACGTCTATTTATACTGGCATCAGTTACCAGGCCTATCATAGGTGCTGATTTTTTGACTAAGTTTGCTATCTTAGTGGACTTAGCAAATAAGCGGCTTCGTGACTCAAATACGTCGTTGATTGTCAATGCCATGGATACAGACGATCCTATACCGACAATCCGACTTTACATGGTGAACGGTCCATTTGGAGAACTTCTTAGACGTTTTCCTAATCTTATCCAAGAACCTAGATATGACTTACCAGTGAAACGCAGCATGATGCATAGAATCATGACGGAAGGACAATTACCATTTTCACGACCGCGTCGTTTAGACAAACAAAAACATAAGATAGCGAAAAGCGAGTTCGAATACATGACCTCTCTAGGACTGTGCAGACAATGGGCATCATCAGTTTCTTCAAGTATGCACTTGGTTCCCCGGCGCGACAGTAACGATTGGCGACCTTATGGGGATTACCGAAGACTGAACAAAGTGACAGTACCAGACAGATATCCTCTTCCCCGTATCCACAACTTTTCTTTAAACTTGCAGGATTGAACTATCTTTTCAAAGATAGACCTGCTCCGAACCTACCATCAAACACCAGTAGCTGCTGACGATGTATATAAGACAGCAATTACAACTCTTTTAGGGCTTTTTGAGTTCATACGAATGCCATTCGGTCTACGAAATGCAGCACAGACTTTTCAGCGTTTCATGGACGAAGTGACAAAAGGGTTGAACTTCGTTTATTCATACATCGATGATATTTCTGTTGGTAGTCGGTCAGAATCCGAACACTTAGAACACCTTCATATTCTATTTTAACGCCTTACTGATTTCGGCATAGTCTTAAAACCTTAAAAGTGTGTGTTCGGTGCAGCCTCGCTAAATTTTCTTAGTCACGAAATCTCGGAGGATCGTGGCTATAAACGATTTCTCCCAACCAGCATCTATACAGCAAGTGCCGCGCTTTATCGGAATGGTTAATTACTATCACCGATTCATTCCTCACTTAGCCGAACTACTTGCTCCAATACATATGCAATTCTTCAAAAAAGTAAGAAGAAGGATTTTAATTGGCCCCCTGAATGCCAAGCGACTCAGGATAACCACTGACGCTTCCAACACCGCGCTCGGGACTGTATTGGAGCAGTATAACAAAAGATGTTGGGAACCATTGGGATTCTCCTCCAAAAAACTTGCCCCACCCGATCGTAAGTATTCTGCCTTCGATCTCGCCAATTAGATTACATATTGCAATTCACATCAGATATTCGCTACATAAAAGGTGTAAGTAACGTGGTAGCAGATACCTTGTCCAGAACAAGGGAACACGAGGATCTACCGATATTGCACACAGGCCTGGATGTGGAAAGACTCGTTTCGCTACAAAGATCAGATGAGGAATTTAAGACTCTTAGAAATAACACTGAGTCTAGGTCCAAATTTAAATTTGAACTTATTCGTCATCCTGCCGCAGAGTTAAACATTTGGTGTGAGACTTCAACTGGACAAAATGGTCCGTACATACCGTTAGAATTACGTTTGCAAGTATTCCAGAAAAATCAGAATTTATCACATTCCGGAATACGACCTCGCGTAAGTTGGTCTCTTCGAAATACTTCTGGTCAAGTATGAATATGAATACGGGATATTGGTCTAAAACATGTCTCGGTTCCCAGAAGTCGAAAATAAATCGACATACACGTTCCGGACACGGTCGGTTCGATATTCCTTCTAGCAGGTTTGAGCACATTCACGTAGACTTAGCTGGTCCACTACACCCTATACCTCCCTCCTATTATTTTAAGTGGTAAATGATCAGTTATCATAGCTGATGTTCTCCTTTAAACTACTACACTTCGTACTAGTAAAACTGGTAGGTGTAAAATTACCAATCAACGCTAGTAATCTAGCATACAATGAGTACAAAAAAAAAAGGAATATAATATCACAGGCGATAGTATGCCTGCTGAAAAGCTGAGAAATCCACCCTCTATGGCGGCTGGTTCAATGGTATCTGCGATGAGCCAATCATTGTATAACTATTTTGGACAAAGTTCCAAGGTACCAAGATCACCAATATCTTCAACTGGTGAGGTGTTTATCTTGAACTCCGCAAGATGCAAAGCGAAATTGAGAAGTTTACTGCTCATCTAAATAATGATGCACCGGATAAGCATTTATGATGCACCGGATAAGCCGCAGACTGTCAATCATGGCAACAAAAATCAGTTTTTTACTGACGATGATGAACTGGAAAGAGAAACAGATTGGATATTAAAAATGAAAAGAAGACCGATCAAAAAAAAGAAAGCAGAAAGAGCAGAGTGCTCGCAATCAAAATTAAATGAAAGCTCGTGCAATCAACCAAAAAAAACACAAATAACAATATCAAACCTAAAGGCTTCACTTTACCCAATTTACCAAAACCTGGGTATCGTACAAATCGTATTTTGACAACACAAACTTAGGTGTTGATGTAAATTTTTTCACAGCATAGATGAAAACATTTGCAATTTTGGGTAAGGATCCTGGTTTACTTGCTTACAAGATTCAACTTGTGCAGGAATTAAAACCATACGACATAGATCAACATTGGCATAGATCCAAACTTTCCACACAACATTTTCTTCAGTGATGAAACTCAGTTTTGGCTGAATAGCTATGCCAACAAGCAGAATTATCGCATTTGGTGTGAAGATGTTCCACGAACTATTGTTAACCATATTACATCTACAAAAAGGTACCGCATTTTGTATTTTGAATCATCGGACCATATGTGTCCAAAATTGATGCTGGCGGAAACGTTACGGTCCACGGACACTGTTATAGGAGACATGATTATTAATTTTGTTGTGCTTCAATTGGATGATATTGACATCAAAGACATGTGGTTCCAACAAGACAGGGTCACATGCCATACAGTGTGCGATGGACTTTACAATTAATGTGAGATCGAGCAAATAGAGCAGTGGTTAAAGCTGCGACGTTTGGATCGGGAGGTACCGGGTTCGAATCCCAACCAAGGCGGGATGCAAAAACGGATTTTTCATCTCATGCCGATTACGGGGAGATGATTAATTTAACTGAACATCTATGACCGTGGGAATTTCATGGGCCGACCCACCATCCGTGTCACTATACAGGGTGACATGGAGCTATGCATTGCGCTTGTGTGAATGAGTTGAATGAATGTGTGTGATAAAAATGTGGTATCACAACGAACCGTCGCCGGTCTAAGTGTGCTGTAAAAAAGCGGCCACCCCTAATGTGAAACCAAACCTTGACTGCCACCCGACCCACCATCCGTGTCACTATACAGGGTGACATGGAGCTATGCATTGCGCTTGTGTGAATGAGTTGAATGAATGTGTGTGATAAAAATGTGGTATCACAACGAACCGTCGCCGGTCTAAGTGTGCTGTAAAAAAGCGGCCACCCCTAACCTAACCTAATGTTAGATCACATAGTCATAATAGCAGTATACGGAAAGTTAATTAAAAATTTTAAAAATAAATTTCCAACTGGCGCCTTAAAATACATTCACAGTTTATTACTTACTTATTAGTTTACATTATTTATACAGTTTATAAATTCGAAATTAGTATATTTACATACAAACATACATATATGAGTATCATACCTACCT
Organism: Tipula unca; assembly: GCA_951394425.1. Classification (NCBI taxonomy): domain Eukaryota; kingdom Metazoa; phylum Arthropoda; class Insecta; order Diptera; family Tipulidae; genus Tipula; species Tipula unca. The sequence continues at coordinate 90,892,429 of OX596381.1, read as the reverse complement.
TTCCATAACTACATTTTTCAGCCAAACAAAATTGTTGCGCGAAAACTAGTTTAATACATGAACTAAATTATATAAATTAACTCCATCATATTAAAGAACCGTTTTATAAGGAGACCTGAAAAATTCACAATCGTCTTTATTTGAATCTACCAAATCTTTTTCTCAAACACAATAAACTACCAAAATCTCACATAGATTTCCCCATGGTTCTCTGAATTTTGAGTATTATTCTAAGTAATGCAAATTATCAATGTTTACATTTTCGCACAACAACAAAATCAAAATATTTTCTCAACTCAACCACGTTGTTTGATAATTCAATTGTATTTATTCTTTTCACCCTCCCATCGCACTCATAAACTATTAAAAATAAAACTGCGCGATGGGCAATTATTCAAATATCTCTTATAGTCGTCTCAAATGCGGTGATATATGGTGATACTCATATACATATACCAATATGCCACTAAATACATAAATAATAATTCGGTATAGTTACTTTGTTCAAGTTTGATTGATATAAAACTAAATGAAATTCATCTAAAAGATATGATGGCCCATTTAAGCGATCACCAATAATTCTACACTAAACCTTGACTCCTCCACATGAACATTGATAACCTATACTTCTTGTAACCATCGTAGTCTCGTAGATATTCTACAGCTTAGTAATGCATGTTATACCGATTTACTTAATTGTGGCTAGTAGTTGATGATTCATCCGGAAAAAATCAATAAAAATTGTTATTATGTAATGTTTTAACTAATGACAAATGTTTTCACGATCATGGAAGACAACCAATAAAGTTCTTGATGGAATGACATATGTTAGGGAAGAAATGTGTGCCGTTTAAGTACACGTAATACGTAGTATACGTAACGTGACTAACGTAACGTAACTGAATGAAAAAAACAAAATCTGTTTTCAAAGAAAATAATTGATCATAAGCTCTGTTGATGAACCAGCTAAACAAACTATCTTTGTATAGTTCAATATCGTCACAATCATCCTCCAGTAAATCATCTTCTGAGGAATGTAGAACATCAACCCCATTTCATAATTATAGATTTGCATCTTGGGATACTTCCCATCAAAATATAATAATCGATAATATTGACGTATATTATACGTATGCACAAAAATAAAAATTAAAAATAAATAAAAAAAACTTTATTTTTGTTAATATGTATTTATTTTACTTTGATTTAACTCAACGTATTAATTGTCATTTGTTTCATTAATGATTTTTAAAGTTTCACGAAAACTGTTTCTCACAGACTTAGCCAAGTTACTAGAATTTCTTAATAACCCTGTGTGCAAAGTGAAGAAAGACACATTCTTCACTTTGCACCCAGGGTCATCAAGACAATCTAGTAACTTGGCTAAGCCTTTGAGAAACAGTTTTCCATGAGCGGATGGCTGGATATGACTTTCTCTACTGGATACTTGCTGTCACCTCACATAATTATGCAAATAGCAACATGTTAAAACGATTGTAGTAGCATTTTCAGGATTCAAATTAATAGTTGTAAGGAGCAGCCGAAAACTAGATGCTAACATGCCAAATGCATTCTACACCTTTTCTCTAGCTGAACTAAGTGAACGGTTGAAAAATATTTCATCATTCGTCAAATTGTCGTGAGCATATGGCTTCATTAAGTCCAGCCGCAAAGCAAACGCATCATCTCCGACTAGTACGTATGGCAGGGGCTGCATGCTGGGTAAAAGTGGAGATGGTATTGGTGAACCAAGCTGTTTTTTCTCAAATTTATCTCCGCCGTCTGAAATTCGATTATTTATTCCAACATCAACCATTAGAAATGGCGAAGGCAAGGACGAAAATAAGCGAGCTGCGAAATAGCCCTGAGAGCTTTAAGCCCCCGAACAAGCAGAGATCCTAAAAATAAAACATAAAAACCATTAGAAATCCGCTGTCCACATTTACTAATGCCATAAGAACAACACGGAATGTTTTCTTATAATTAAAATAAAAGAAGCCGGAATTTGCTTGTAGAATTTATCAGTTTCAATTTTCCACGCTTCCGCAGTTCTCGTAAGCTGTAAGTTCGTATGTATATAAAATGTTTACATTAAATATTATATATTTTGAAATCGAAATCTACCCGTATATATTGTTTCAACATCTAGTTTATGGCTTCACATGTTTCAACCACCATTTCACGGGCCTCTGCAGTAATGGCATCGCGCATAAAAGTGTCCTGTTTTCTAATAAGAGTTGTGACTTTTGTTAAAAGTTCCCTAAAAGTCTCTTGGCTCATACGCATATAAATCAAATAATCAGGAGGTTTTGTCTCTTTCAGTTTTTTCAACAACTTTTTAATAGAAAATTTCTACAAACATTCTTTCGACCATTTCCTTTTTTTACGCCTGCCTCTATTTTCGCCTTCTTGAGAACACTCAGTAATTATTATATTAATGCCAATATAATGTTTGCCATCAAGTCTTTTTAAACTCTACACGGCGCGACACCACATAGAATAAAGTTGTACAACAAATATGGCAATTTATTGTCTCGTTTGTGGCAAACTTTCAACCAAGTTGTACATCTCAGTTGTACAACAAGTTGTATCGTGTGTGGGCCCTATTACTAACTTGTCTTTTATAACATTCAAGGCTCTGAAACTTTTCACCACCAAATTCCTCAACGCATGTACAAATGGAATTATTTTTTAAACTGTGAAAATATCTAAAATGATTTATGAGAATATGCAAATTATAAACAGCCAAATTGCAAATAAAACAAATTATATTATTTACAAAAATAAATATTCATAACATATTGAATTACAATGGTTATTTAATTAATTAGATATGCTTCTAAAACTAGGGTAATAAATTTTAAAAATTAATTGCTGAGAAATGAGAATAATACAGGTAAAATAAACTTTAAACTAAAGTCAGCCATTTCCATTCGCTTAATTTTGCGAGTTTTATTTTTCGACCTCTTATAACCTCTTTTGAAAAGCAGCTTTATATATTCCGGTTCTAATAAGAATCAAGCTCGTTCATCTATTCCGTTTTCTAAAATTAAAATTAAATTTAAAATAATTTGAAAGATTTCATATATGGCAAAATATTTTAAATGTCTTACAAATAATCGCGGATTATTAATAATTTATCGAGACATATCCCAAATTATGGACATTTTCAATTGAATCCATTTAGAGTAAAATATGAATTCAACAATTTTTTGCTCTACACAAGATTTGCACAATTATTTAAAACAAATATTATTAGTTTACTTTGTAGCAGCTCGAATATTTGACTCACCGATATTCGATACTGCCACAACAAACAATTAGTGAAATTCAAATATAATTCATCTTATTTCAATTAATCATTCACTAACCCCAGCACACATCCAATAGCAGGATCACCACTATAAAACATTTATAGTGAAGCATGGCGCTATCCATCTAACATCATTCGAACTAGCAAAGTGCGATGATCCAAATTCACATGCACTCAACATAAAGTGCAATGTCGACCGAAGCCGGCGCACGTGTTCCCGCTTTAAAAAACGAACACGAAGGTGACGTTATTCTGACAACAAATTACTAAAACAAGCAAAAGCAAGACACTGACAACAAATCAGTCATTCCATTTTTTCTTACAAATTTTTCTGGTGCAAGCACAACGTGTCATCGTAGTAATATTAGTGGTGGTGAAAAATGAAAATAATAAATAAATTAAAAATCAATAAATTATATGCTCATGAAAATAATTAATAATAAAATTTGTTTAATAAATAAAATAAAATTATAATCAAATAAATAAAATATATATTAATGAAATATTATTCTGTGTGTATGTGTTTTATCCTCAAACTTACACCCATCTATAATTAATTTCAATTAAACTCTGAAATTGTTAACTTACCCCATTTGTTGATATTAGACAAAGGTTGTTTTTCAGTTTAAGTTCGATAAAACATTTTTAATTTTTTGTTGAAAATAATACATAAATCTGAATAAAAAATTATAACTCATCAGACATCCTTACTTTACTTATGTGGTATTTTGGATTTCACTCAAAACTATCCGAGCTACTTCTTCAAATAATTACTCCAATTTATAACTATTTATGTCAATAATCAAAATTAACAAAAATATTTTATTCCATTGGTTAATGTATAAACATAGATTTTTAATCTGCTCATTAAAATATAAAATGTGACCAATTTGAGAACATTTTCAAAATCTTATTCGTATTTTGTTCTCTCTTAAAATAAAAAATATCCGTTAAATTATGATTTATCATCCGTTTTTCGGTGGAAAATTACTACAGTACATAACATCAAACATATAATAAAAATTTAGTTTTGGAGAACAAATTTATTTTATAATAAATTAAAATTTGAATAATTTATTCGGCAAAAATACGAAAATTTATTACCTAGAATTAGATAGTAAAATCATATAAATTATTTAAATTTACAATTTAAGAGTCAACCATAGAAAAATTATGAACTTAAAAAAAATTAAGAATTTTAACGAAACCAATTATTTTTGTTTTTTTTTTTTGACATTCAAACCATAGAAACTTAATAATTCTTAAGTGACAGCATTTTGTTTACATTTTGCATAACTAGTAATTTTTTGTGTATTACATTATATGTTTAATATATTTAGAGTAATATGTAGAAAATAGCAGATACAATTATTATTATAGTTAATAAATAAAACTAATAAGTGTTTCAATCCATTAGTTTTTGAGTTAGTTCTCAAATTATATATATATATATATATGCATATAATTTGATATATGTATAATATATGTATATATGCGTAAATGTTCACAATCAATTATGTATTGCACTATTTTTCAGATGATAATTAAAGTCTGCAAATAAAAAATAAATTGAAAATATTAGTATACTAGCACTGCAAAATGGCGAATTTGTTAAAATTATTTGTATTCAAAGATTTTACCTGCCAACGATAAAATTTCCTCGAACTATTTATTTTTACGTATAAAAAATATAAATTAATTTCACTAGAAAGCACTAAATCACAGATATATCTGAAAAAAATAAAATAAAATTATAGAAATATAATACGAATACGAAAAAAATAAAATTTAATGAGAAAATTAAAAATGGCACCTACCGCATCAAAATACTATTCACGTTTGTTTACCAAAAAATATTTGTTTTTTTCTATTCCCTTTTAATTTTTCTTAAGTTTGACCGAAAAATTTCGCATCCCTAATTTTTTTTAAGTGACAGATGAAATTTAACGAGGTTTCGTTGAATTTTTTACGTTACGTTATTTTTTCCATGGGCGAATACACAGAAATGCCATTTATTGCACTCTTAATTTTTTTTACGTTAATTTCCTAATTTTTTTTAAGTCATCCCTGGTTACCACTTTAGATTAACATTAAGTCGTTCGGTCTCGAATTTCAATTATTCAAATATCTCTTATAGTCGTCTCGTATGGTGATATACTCATTTATTTGTTTGATGGGAATAAATTATTATGTTGGTTATGTACACAATGTCCCTTTCTTACAAATTTTTATTCTATTTCTATTTGAGCTTTATTAATTAGAGAATAAAGTATCTTATTTTCCTTTAATTAATACAATAAAATGGAAAACCCCACGGAAAAATCCTTCAAGTCAGGTGAAAACCTATATGTTTATAGTTTCAATTGATTTCAAAAAATTATAATTTTGAGTTACTTTTCATTCAAATATTTCTATAAACGAAAATCATGTCTCTCCATATAAAATGTATGAAGAGAGCGATTATTTTTGTCATTTTAGACTCACTAATAAAAGTTCGTTTTGAACTTGGAGGCTTGATTTATTAAGATAGCTTTGACATAACCAACAAAATAATTTATTCCCATCAAAGAAATAAACCAAAAGAAGAAAACATCAATGAATTTTTAAAAAATGGAACAAACATAATGATCATAAAACAACGCAAAAAACGAGAAAAAATATATGAACACAATTTTTTATTTCATAGCAACAACAAAAAGATATCACATAATAAATAATATTGAGAGCGTGATCAAATTGTCCCTCTCCTAATCCTAATTGACATAAATTGTGTATAAATTATGTAACCTTTTGTAACCTTCAAAACAAAACACAACATTTTTTCATTTATTTGATCGATACGATCAATATTTTTGTTTTGGTTTAATGAGAAATTTCCCAGCGTTTATCCAATTAATCTCCTAAATTTTTATTTATCGTAGTTATCATAATTTTTATACATATTTTTCCATGTTTAGATTTTGAATCGAACTATTTTATTTCTGTGTTGGATTGAATGCAGTATACTGAAAGAGAGTATTAGAATATATCAGATATATATTTGTATATACAAATTTAAAAGCGCAAATAAATTAAATTAATGACAAAATAAAAATTATGTTTAATCAATATAATTTCGAAAAATAACCCTGGCCATCACCTAATTCAATTCTTTATCTATTACTAATAAAATATTAAAAGCTCTCACTATTAATAGTTGAACAATTCAAAATAAGTTTGTATGTTTTGCCATGGGATTGCATAGACTTCTTTGAATTTTACACATTACTTGGTTAAATAAAAAAAGCTCGTTTCAAAATATCGCTCAACATGGAGGCTTTATATATTAAGATGGCTTTGTTTATACCGACAATTAAGAATTTTACAGCCAGTACTTTTTCCCAATTTAATATTAAGTTCTTCTTTTGTAACGTGCTCTTTCCACCTAAGCCTGGAATCTAATGTCAACCCCCTATAATTAGCTGTATTCGAGAATGGAATCTACATTTTTGTCAATTTGCTTATTTGATCACAAGCGTTTTGTAATATTGTCGCCAACTGTCAGAATCTCAGTATTGTCAGAAAATGTTACGATAAAAACATCGTTCATACGAGGTAAGCCTCTGGTGTAAAGAAGATAAAGTATGACTACCTTGAGGGACCCCTGCTGAGATTTTCTACATTTAAAAAAATGCCAGTACATATATCTATTTATTTCTTTTCCTTCTCTAACACATTAGTAATTGTATGTATTTGATTATGGTTGAATGCTTCTCTCTAAATCCAAACTGATGTTGTGGGATACATTTTTTTGTTCTATAATTAGTTTAAGTATTTTACGTAAGTTTTTCAAACCATCAAACCATTTCGATAACACTGGAAGTAGTGTAGTTGGTGGGTATAAGATTATCTATCATTCGGCGATTTGTTCGATTCATTACTACCGGTTTCGCTACTTTCCACTGCCTGAGTACATATTTTTATCTGAAGGCTGAATTAATAATGTGTAGTCCTTAAATTTTTGATCTGTGATCAAGTCGTAATCTTGAGCTTTCTGAGATTTTAGATTGTTGATTTCAGTTTTTAGGCTTTCAGTGTTACAGGCCTTATATGCTGAGAATCATTTCTTGTAGTTATATTGGAAATATTTTGCATAATGGTTGGAAAGTTTCTTCAAGATATATAGCAAGTTTTTCAGCTTTTTCTTTTACACTTCTAGCCCATCGTCTGTTTTGATTGTAGAAACCTGTATTTTTGGTTGTTTTAATCTTTTTACCCGTTTCCAGAGTAAATGATGACTTTCGTTTTTCCACAACTAGTTCCTTTACTTCTATTGGATATATTACTTATTGGTCTTTCCAAGCAGCCGATTGTATGGTATTTGTGAGTCTGCGTGTCTATCCATTCTCTACATAAATTCACTTAGCTGCCCTCCTAGTAAGAGTAGCCTTGTTTTTCCTCGCGATTGTGAGACGTTGTTGCCTCAACTGCAAAACGACACTCGTCATCAAACCAATCATTCTTGGGGACTTTCACTATACCTAAAGTCTATTGAGCAGCACTGACAACCGAAGTTTTCAATGCCTCCCAGACAGAGTTCACACAGTCAGACTGGTAATTAGCTACCTCAATGTTGTAGCTGACAAGATCCTGATATCGTTTCTTTTGATTTTCATATATCAGACCTTCACAGTCGAAACGTTCCATGCGTTTCGCTGAGTTCCCAGACTTGAAAACTCCCACCGTAGGTTTGCAGCGGTCAAATAATGATCGCTGCCTACGTATTTGGTTGCTGACCGATAAGTTCTCACATCCTGCACAACCCGAGCTCGCCGTTTTGAAATTAACACGTGGTCAATTTGGTTGCGGGGTATTTTGCGAGGATGGATCCATGTTGGGGATTGGGGAAATCTGCTTGCCTAGTGCTTGCTACTACCTCTCCTAGTGCTTGCTACTTTAAGATCGTGAGCAATTGGAAAGTACATCATTCTCTCACCATTATCCGTCGCAGTTTCGTGTCGGGAGTTCGGACCTATGTTTTCACAAAATTCGGTCTGATTTCTGCCAGCCATTAAAGTCTCCAATTACCATTCTAACATCGTGTTCGGGTATAGATCAAATCAGATCGTCCAAGTCATTGTAAAATGAGTCTTTATCTTGGGGCTGGCTGACTTCTGTGTTTTGATAAAAATGGCGAATAAGGCACAATCCATCTATTGTCAACTTCAAATTCATTTGTGTGAATATTTATCGTGAATGACTTTCCAGATTTCTCAATGCAGGATCTTCTGCGATATAATAGATAGCCATCAATTCCAGTAATCGTATGCATTGTAAAATCTTTAGATAAATTCGATTTAGGATTGATCTTATTTTATTTGTCAGCCAAATTAATATATGAGCATGAGGAGGTCCACATTTTTGCCATTCGATCGAATACATCCAATAATTCGTTTGCCCATACACATGATACTTTGTAATGAGATCCCTAAAGGATTTTAGCTTTTGTTTAAAAACTCGTGCTATAATATCATGTCGATCATGGGATTGTTGACCATGCTTTAATAATTTTACAATATCGTTCCATTTTGGATTGCATGTGAATGTTATAAATAAATTATGATAATTAAATATTTGTATAAAATAACCTGTACAATAATTAAAGTATGCGGACTGCGGAGTAATAATAATAATAATAACAGTTTTTAAAGACGGCCCAATAATTGTACCAATAATTTGGATCCAACGGTTTCGATCCTGTGCTTGGTTTTTATACTTGCTGCACAATTCGTAGAACGTGACCAAGCTAGCGTACTCGCTAAGATCTTACTTACTATACAATATCGGGGATCTTCATTAGATCTCTGATCTCTGATTATTTTGAAGCTTAATGCAATTTATTCGATTAGGTGATAGAGAGCTATAGAGCTATACAATTTATAGAGCTATAGTATAGAGTTATACCATTTATCATCTTCCATTAAAATATAGTTCAAACTAATACTTACCTATAGTTACAAATAATATAGCATTCCACTTTCACATGCACATCCTTATTCTATATAATAAAACCGCATAAAATTTCAAACTTTATTTATCTTCATATACATTAAACATTACTCTTGGTTTAAAAAATGTATCAATTTTTTTTAATATTCTATGAATGACTTCATTTATATTCCACTTAATATACTTTTGTAGAACTAAGCAGCTAAAAGTGAAAAGAAAGGAAAACAAAAATCTTGATTGTCTACATGAGAAGATAAAAATGAAACTCCTAAGAGATAGATAAAAGAAGAAAGTTCTATAGTTTCCTCATGTTTTTTTCACCTGTGTGTATCAAATGAAACTAAAATATCCTCAAGACATACTCGTACATAAAATACAATACATAACAGATTGTATTGTAGTAAATCAAAACTATGTCGGTATATAGCAAATAATTTATAATACCTATTCATCAAATATAATGAGATGGTATTACAATTAAGTACTGTTTACATATTGTATACAGTAGAGAGAGGATAATCAAAAAAATTTACATAGATTTCCAAAATCAAATTTTTATTTTACTCTTAAAGTATAATTATACTAATGCTAGCAACTACTATATAAATTGTTAATGATATTTGCGTTTTACTATGTACTGTAGCATGGTGGGCAACATACCGACTGCCGACCTGTTGTAAAAACAAAAATAAGATCAGTATACATGAGTAAAATTAAATTATTACGGTCACTTACAGTTTTGATTTTGAGCTCTCATCCCAGGTGGTGATATGTAACAATGTGCCTTGCATGGACATCCATATCTACAACGTTGACAGTTTTTCCTTAACCAACCTTTACCGACTGGTAATGCACATACACAATTTTTTTTTGGTATTTTTGGTAGCGGTGTTGGATTACGAGTTGCTTCTTTTATTGTTCGACAGCAGGCTGTATTAAAAGTTTAATTTAAAAGTTATATAAATTGCTCGGTGAAATTTCAAATCATTTACTTGGATCACAAAACGGATATGGATATCCAGGTGGTACGCAGCATCCACAGCATGATGGAAAACAACAAGGATCACACATTTTCCTCCAAAATGTAAATCAACTTAAATTTTTGTCTTGTTTATGTACAATTTTTCAAACCGTGAATTTTGAAATTTTAAACGAAAATTTTATTTTTATAATTTTTTGCTAACGCTTAATTAGAAACAAACAATTTACTTGACTTCCGAAATTGAAATGATTTTTTCCCCGAAACAAAAAAACTTCTTTTTTTAAACAAGGTGACTAGTTTAGAAATTAATTTGATATCGATGGAAGTAACTATACTTTGCACTATTTAATTGCCAGATTGATTTTTTGACCAGTGGTTTAATTTATAGGTTATAAATGTAAGTATTTTTTATTTATTTATTTAATCTTACTAAATTTGTATTTGCGTCTTTCTGTTTATAGACGACATCAACCAAAAATTCTTAAACAATTGAACAGAAATTCAAAACACAAAATAATTTAATTTTCAATAAAAATAAATAACCAAAAAGTTTTTATTAAACTTTGTCATTGATTCTCGGCAATTGCCGAACTTTCAAGACAATAATATTTAAATTTTATCCAAAAAATGTTTGTGTATAATTTAAAGTTAAAATATGTTTCAATTTCAATTGTAAACCCCACACCATCCCAAATAAGTACAAATCGTATTTTACTGACAATAAATTGTCTTGCTATATCTATAAAAATGTATTTAATGAAAATAAGACGTCTGTTTTAAAGGATTTTTTTATTTTGTAAAATGTTTCCTTTTAATTCTTGGTTCATTGAATTACACGCATTGACAGCTACACAGAAAAAAGAAATGAGAAGATCAAAACTTACGGTGGGAGTTAGAAAAAAAATATTGAACAATCGGATTTAAATTTATTTATAGTTTATTGGATAAATTTTAATTTATAGTGACTTGATATAAATTTTCAATGATTAAATTTCTGATTTTTTATTTATTATATTCCTGATGGAAATGTTTCCGAAAATAATCATGATTTCAATCATTTAAGATGGTATGAATAAACAGTATCATTTACTACAACGCCGCACTTGAATAAATAAAGCTTTCACAATTCTAATCGACACAATTTGTTAAGGTTTTTTCCCATTAAGAAAAATTTACTGTCAGTGAAAATAGAATAGGTACCACATTATAAATTAACTGGTTGTGGGAGCAGGATAGAAAATTTTACAGTAAAATGTTACTGACCGAACTGTCATTTTAAAAATATTCGGAACAGAGGTTGAATGCAAATGAATGAAATGTTGATAATTCAGCTGCCTGTAATTCTGGTTCTGGTAATTCCAATATAAACTGTTAATATAAGCAGTTAACTTTTTAGTTCACAATATAAATAAATTAAATACCACAATATTTAAGAACGCCATAATTTTTAATAGTTTCTAGCTGTATTTCATAGGTTCACCTGATCAAATCAGGTTTCGTGAAAAGACGCAGGCATAAATAAAATAAAATGAAATACAGTTTAAAATGTAAAATACTAATTCAATTACTCATATTGTCACATTTTCACGAAACTCATAAAACGACACAGACGTTTTCTTCACACTTCACATAATTACACTTCACATAATTAAGTTACTTATCAGATAATTCAAATAATCTTTAAATAATTGATCTACCGAACTGAATTGGGCGTTCGATTGCTTCTATTCAAATAAATGTCAATTGAAAAAGGGTGCGGGATTTACTGCCTCCTAAATGGAAACGGGCGTACCATGGGCACTGGACAGTGAAGCAGCATTGCGGATAGTCTATCAAAACTATGCCATGGACACAACAGAAGGAGTTAATACTCCAGGAGGTACAACAATGTATTCATTGGTGAATCCACTCTCAAGACAAGAGTTACTAACTTCTCAGAAATCCAAGTTATGATGAACTCTGTCACACGCATCAGGAGTATAAAAGCATGGCCTTGAACAATATCGTATGGAAAATCAAAATATCAAACATGAATGCGTACAAAAATTTAACTATGAAACTGAAAATTGAAAAATATCAGTGATTTATATCTACGAAAATAAAAATATACGCCCTATCAAAGTTCTGGCTACAGGGCTACACCATACTTGTGCAATTAAAAACATAATTGATTACCTCGAAAATAAATAATTCAAAATTCTGGAAGCTGTGAATATTAGTTTAAAAAAAAAATAGTGGGAACCACCAAAATACTTGCCCGCTTTATGATGACCTTTGATAACTCCCAAAATATTAAAAAGATAAACAATACAACTGGTATACTTAACATGAGAGTCAAAATTGAACAAATCAAAATAGTTACAAAGGTACAAAGGCCACAATGCTAAAAATGGCAAGGTTATAATCATATACAGAAATACTGCGGACGTGAGACAAATTGTGTTAAATGTGCTGGGGAAGAAGCCAACACAATACTGGACACAATAAACATCACCCAGCCAAACAACTACAAAAATAAGCAATCAGGAACATAAAATTCCACAAAATCGAACGATTAAGGCTAGCACAACAAATGAAGTCATCCAACCAACGTGAAAGAAAAGAAGAACATTTGCACAGGTAGTGGGAAATAAAAACTTAAGGAATGATACAAATGTGACAGAAAACATGAAAATTAACATTCAAACAATTCTAAATAATCTTGAAGAGCAAAATAAATTACATAAGTTGATATTTAATCAACTCAAATTACTAGGACAACCTAAAATCAAAGTGATTAGAGAAAAAAATATCTCTAACACTCAGAACAAATCTAGCCAGCAAATATTTTAGAATTCGTGGATATACATATTTGATACCATGCTCTACACCCAGCGAATCGAGCAAGAGGAGGATAAGCTTTATTGATTAGGGAGATCATTAAGCACCATGAAGATTTAAAAATAGACGGAAAGCATGCAACTTATTATAGAGTAAAGGTATAACTGGATTACCGCAAATCCTGGAAAATATCAGCCAAATATTGTCTTCACGATATAATTTAAAGAAAGTAGAACATGTATACCTATTTGTTCAAGAAAACAGGTAGTAAATTCATTATCGGAGGGGACTTCAATGCAAAAAATTTTGGGGTTCAAGACTTCTATAAAGCGTAAAGAACTATTCGCAGCGGCACAAGTATTAAACTGTAAATTTCACTCAGGAACAAATGCTCACAAACAAAATACTAGACCTAATAGATGTTTCGTTCTCAATGAGTGTTATCGGATCATTTACCGGTTATTATGACTATTAATCAAATTAATTAATATTATAAGTAGACGTGTTTCAACTTCAATCTCCTTCGATGTTTATAAAGCCTGATGTTCATACGACAAATTTACTGACAGTATTTTTTCTATTGAAAAAACGAAAGGAGTAAACAAATTGAAAATTCCACTGGCGGCAACATTTTTTTATAGATAAATTTTGACAATTTTTTCAATCAATAAATTTAATAAATTTCAAATATGACAAAATCTAAATAGAAATTTATTTATTTGTTTTATTAAATTTTTACACCAAATTATGTTCTCATATAATTTTTCTATATCACTAAAGAATTATCCAATACACCTATACATAGAAATTGTGTATGGATAAGAAATCTCTCGCACCCTGAGGTAATTTAAGTAGTTAGCAATATTACACTTTACCATAAAAATGGCGAACTATATGTATCTACTTAAATTACCTCTATGTGCGAGACATTTCTTTTCCATACACAAACAATAAAATCGTTATGCGACGATATCATTGGAATCCAATCACTTATAGATCTGAAAGACGATAAAACCGTGTATTTTTTATCCATAGGTTTTCTATGAGAAATGGGAAATGGGCGTTTTTATTTTAGCATTCAAATGATTTAAATGGATGAGTAGTGCGGACAATAAACCATCGGAATGCGTCATATACATATTCGAGTATTTTTTATCCTCAGCAAATTTTTGTATGAGAAATAAGCAGACACAAACAAATGGGCGGATATTCAAGCACATCATTCCAGATGCCCAAAATTCTGAAAATGTAAAGAAAATTAAACTGCAAAAAACATGCTACACGACACATAAATTAGTTATGTACACAAATTGACATTTGTTTTGTGATTTTTATGAGAAAAATGTTACGGATGCCTCCTCAAAATTGATAGAAAATTTAAAACACGCTGAATAATATATAGTCTGCTGCGTAGCCTCACCCAATTATCGTAATCGCTAATTTCTCATTGAGGAGAAATGACAATGTGTGTCAGCCGTCATTTGATCTCCCGCTAAATATTGAAATCGCTATACAGGTGTAATAAACTCTAATACAATTGTATCAACTATAATACCAGAGGTTTTGCTAAGGTGGGCTGATTTGGATGCAGCAGCTTAAAGCCACAGCCACACGACTCGCGAATGTAGACGAATGTGGTTTATCAAATGTTCGACGAATTTTCGAGTCATGTCCGTGTTGCTGATACTCGAATGTAAATATATACACGAACATTCGTCTTTCGCATTGATAAACATTCGTCATTCGTGTTCTGTCCACACGACTCGCCATTTGTACAAATGACGAATATTCGTCTACATTCGCGAGTCGTTTGGCTGGTTGGGCTTTAAAGGATTCATTAAAACTATAAACAAAATTTTCAAATTTAATTTTTTAACAGGTGGTAGCACAATTTAACAAAAAAAATCGATTTTATTGCATAGAATTCAAAATGTAAAAATTCTTCTTCTTCTGAAATGAATAATTCCGTTTTATGATTTTTATTACAATTTTTATGATTATTGTTGTAGCTTAATGTACATAAGTTTTCGTATCTTATATTGTTATCTCATCACCATTTATTATGTTACTTGAATTTGAATATCTATATACATACATAATATGTATACTCTGCCTTTACAATTGTGAGAAAAAATTGTCGGCCCCAACAATAAATTGTAATTGTAATCGTATGAATAACATAAAAGTTGAAGGGACAAGAAAGTTATGGAAAAGTAAGGAACAGAAGAAATTCTTGTTTCCATTTTTATTGAACGACTATTTGAAATATGTATGTATATGTATGTACATATGTGTTCAAAAAAACTATTCAGATTTAAATGTGCGATAATAGACTTTGTATATACTCATAATTCAACGTATTTTAAGGTTCCACGACAAATCACCGAAAATGACTATTTAGCGAAAGATTAATTCAACGAAATTTATTTGACTTCTTATTTTTAAGCTTCTCCTGATTTATGCCAAAGCAATTTTAATAAATAAAGCATCCATGTTCAAAGTGAGCTGAAACTAAAGTACCAAAAAGACAAAAAAAACTTTCATTTCATACGTTTTGTATATGGAGGGACATGATTGGTTTATAGATATATTTCAATGAAAAGTAACTCTAAATGAAACAATCCACATTGATTTTCATCAGATTTCAGCGTCGATGATTTTTTGACCGTTAAAAAGTGAAACTAAAATCAAAACAAAATTGTATGACCAATCTTTTGTAGGGTCGGCTATTTTCTCATATCGATTGAATTTGAGACTTTGTTGGCAACTACTGTACCGCTGTTGAAATTTCCGCAATATAACCGATTTTAGTTTAGTTTGAAAAGTTGACAAAGGCGCCACATTTATTTATGTTGAGGAAATTCCAACGATCAAAAAAAATTCAACTATGGTTCAGTAGAGCCAACAAAGTTTCAACTCAATCGATGTGAGAAAATACCCGTCTCTACAAAAGCTTGGTTACATGTTTTTTTTTTATTTCAGCATTCTTTGCAAAGTTGGCAAAGAGGCCACATATATTTATATTGCGGTAATTCCAACGGTCACAAAATTATCAAAGCTGGGGTAATGGTTGCTAACAGGGTCCTTAACTTAATCGCAAATAGTATATAACCGTCCTTTTAACGACTTGCCCAGAAGAATTTATTTTCCTAAAAGTCTGGGATAGTATAAATGAAAAAAAATCCTGGGATGATAACACAATACTGTATACTGCGATACTATACTAATTATATATGTATTTTAAAAAGTCTAGAATGTATTATTTTCGATTGTGTTGTCAGGGGTATTTTTAAAAAATGTTGGGATAACTTCAAGGAGGTATTTATTACAACACTTCGGCACAGTATTTTTCAGTGTGAAAATTCAAAATTAGTTAATAATTTTAGTAAAGCTAAAAAATTACCTGCCTATTATCCCCGCTTTGCCCATTTGGCTATGAGCTTAAGTTATCTTATTATTAGTATTGACCCGAATTTCATGAAACAAAAATAGGTCTTGCAGTCTTAAAAAACATGCTAAGATATCTGTAAGTGGATTTTTACCATAAAATACAACAGTTTACAGCGCATTGCAACTAAATGCGAATTTTACTAAATATATTTTCTTATAAACACCCATGCCTATATAAATTTCGATTTTGATTTTATTATCAACAAGACCTGCGTTTTCTATAACTAAATTTTGTATCAGTATTCGCGTATAAAACTTATTTCATTGTTATGTAGATGTACGGGAAATTCTACTGAAATTATTACTACTTTGACAGGTTGCCATTTTGGTATGGGCCAGTTCTGACTATTTTTATTTGACATTTATGAACAGTGTAGACGTAGCAAACTTAGCGCAGAACGATATACGATAAACCAATATTTTTCAATAAGAGTAAACCATTTAGTTCAGCACAATAAATAAATTAACAGTGGCTAATTATGTGCATACAATAAATAATTTTTGAATTTTTTTAAGTAATGTTGTCTTGCTGGCTGTGATTCTTACTTTTTTTGCTCCTACAGTAATCAAACTATTAATTTTTTTTAAGTGGATTACGAAATATATTTTTATAATCTAATCGTATCTTGCCAGACAATGGGCACAAGATTGGTCGTTCGAACTTTAAAATGCCAATTACCATTTTAGATTTCGTCTTTGATTTTAATTTCTTGATCGATGATCGATCTTTTGAGCTCCTCATATTTTAATAATTATGGAGATCAAATTCCAATGTTATTTCTTGTACTTTACGTACATCTTATTTAATCTCCCGTTGAAGAAACTGGAATCTAAATAGAGGAATTAAATTTTACTTCATATAGTAGTAAAAATAAAAAATTGTACAAACCCGTTTGTTGAAATTCATTGTGTGTCTGTGTGTAGTGATTAACTATCTGCAAACGAAAACTTAAAATCTACTTCATATGGTTAAAATAATTTTTATTTATCAACATTCTTGTGTTAAAATGCATGTCTGATATACTTTACAACAAAACTTGAGATATTCACATATCAACATAAATCTGCATACAACAAAAATTTTAAATTGGAATTTTATTTCACAAGTATGAAAAAGAATTGTAAAAAAGAATCAGAGGATAGCAAGTATTGTGAAAAATCGATGGGTCAACATTTTTAATTTGGGTTATCAACGAAAAATTTGACATCAGGTTTGTGTGTTAAAGTCATATGATGTACACATCATAATTACTTACTTTTGTTGGAATTTTTATAATATTGTGCATTATATTTTTTCTCACCTTGATCTCATTTTTTGTATAATGGCTTCCATGTTGGCACATAATCCGATTAAGACTTCTAAATTATTTGCGCATTCTATATTAACAAAACTGATAATAAATGTTTTGGCAGATCATATAACTTTTAGTTGCAAGGTGTAGACAACAAATAATTCATGCCTTATCAAAATTGAGGAGAAACTCGCATACAATCTATTTGTTGTACAACAAATATTGCATGTAAATCGCACAGTGTAAAACCACCTTTAAGATTTTCACGAACAAAATTTTATTCTCAAAATCAAATTCATACAAACTTGTAATTAAAAATTAAAAAGTTTTGCATTGTTTTTGTTGTTTTTTATGTCATTTAGTTACGGTTGTTTGCGTACTTAAATAAATCGCTTTACTGCTAAAGTTCATTTCGTTTTCGCTTTCAGCAATACGTAATGTGTTAGAGTAGGATAAAAGTATTTAGGTTTTTGTAATGTTCTTGTTTAATACAAGTCTGAGTGTTATTGCTTGCATACATTTAGGCGATTTTAGCAAAGTGTATATTACTATTTAGGTGCGATCGACGCGACATCTGGAACTTCACCGTCTGTCTATACTATTGTTAATGACAAGTAACTGTTACTGTCTAAAAACTAAAGTCGTTATAATAAAATTATGCGTTAATTCTTTTTACATAAAAGTCAATTTCAATTACAAAATCGGGCAAATTCTATTTAATTAAAGATTAGTATGTTCTGTGAAATGTTTAAATTCTTAGGCAGCTGGTTTTAAAGGGTAAATAATTATTATATAATTTAAGAAACCGCCTGTTGACAAAAAAATAGATAAAGAATTTTGTTGACTCCCCAACAGAAGTTACTTCTTTCCCACATACTGAACAAGAATGGTAGTGCTACAACAAATTATTTCGGCCCGGATAGATGTTCAGACCAAACAGTAAGAATAAAGTCTACTTCACTATAAGCATAAGTTCAAATACTTTTGGAGCATTTAGTCCTAAAATAATAAATAAATACTCGTTCACTTATTGTAATAGTGTATTGTAAAATAATTTCTAAACCATAAATTTCATAATATTCTGTAACCAAACACTAATGTTTATTCATAATCTAAGGGTTTATTTAACAAACATATTGATTAGTATTATAATTCTATACACCTACCTACATACATCTAAAATATTTTCAACAACCTAATCGTGAATTTTCATTTCTAATCCGCGAACATAAGCCTTATATGTATGTGTAATACGCATTATATACTCGTACATATTTTAATGACGGTAATCAAATACACAACCAGAAACTGTTAGAACACAAAAATATAAAAAATAGATTAATTGATAAAAATTATCTCCATAAATAAAATGAAAATACTTAAACTCACGCATTTTGGTCTTCATAAAAAATAAACAATGAGTGCGCGGTGGAATATTCGAATTCATAATCCGTCCGCAATTATACTACATACATAATTATAATGAATAGCATTCAAGGCAAATGGAATGGGGCCGAATAATATTATTCTGTATATAGATTATATGATTAAACTAATTGATTATATTGTTAAGTCTTCTGTCGAAATATTTGTTTTTGATTTTTTTTTATCATTTTATCAATATAAAAATGATAATGCTGTCAAAATACTGAAAATCAATTTACATAATAATAATATATAAAATACTATATACTATATACAATATACTCGGCTGGTGTTAATTTGGATGGCATGATAAATGTAATTCGATTACGTTATTTAAAATGATTGATTGCGGTAAAAAGAAAATTATTTTTCTACTACTACTACTAACAATGGCGTTATTCTTGACTAACTAAAATTACTACAGTCCGTTTAGTCTTAACCTATGTTAATACTTATTATTAGTAACCGTTAGTATCGTAATGTCACTTGTAATTCATCAATAAGTTACTGTTTGAAGCTAATACAAATATAAACATTCAAAAGTGATTTGTGTTGATATGAATAAAATTTCAAAAACTTAATAAACATCAAATTTACATTAAGCGGATGTTGAACTGATCAGCCATCTCATTTAAAGATGCCAGACAGTTCTTGACTAACTTCGACGTCAGGAAGTGTGATTGTATACCGTTAGTATAGCAGCCTGGCTGTCCGTAAAAATGCGTATATCTCTCGTAGATATTACATTATACTTCAACCAGTCCATGACTTCCATTATCGCGATAAGCTCAGCTTGAAGAACACTGCAAATGTCGGGAAGACGAAAAGAGATCCCTAACCGTGAGGAAGCTTAGCGCCTCATTGTCCGTAACCGTCTCATTGACCCAGTCCTCTCTGATATGGGAAACTCAGTTTGGAATCTTACCACAACAGATGGCGAAATGATAGCATAGTCGGTAGTGTCAGAAATACTCCAATTGCGTAGGATAGATAAGTGCCCTATGTTGTTACAGGTCCGCATAGATATGGATTTGAGATGAAAGAGAACCTCCAAAGTTTGGGTAGGTGTGCTCCTGAGGGCTCCACTTATACACAAGAAGGCGAATCTTTCGACTTTCATCAATAGTTTCAGGTTTGTCCTAATTAATAACGCGGCCACCAAACGACAACCCCATACAGCAGTATAGATTCGTTGCTAAATGCCCCTTCTATCTCCAAGAAAGTTACCATAGAATATTCCTTATATTCAAAATATTTCTCAATCGGTCCAATAAGGAAATGAAGAGCTGTTTCCACCGATGGCCCCTTACAGTACGCGTATTGAGATTCCGACAGCTCGTTCGGCTTGATTGAGCCTCCTTGATTGCCGTTCTAGTTATTTTCATAGAAAAGAGGATAAATTTATAGGGCCAAAGTCTTTGGGCTTGCAATGAGAGCTTTTTACCGCCTTAGTTATAAATATTACTTTTACTTCAGTCTATATTTAGTTGGAATGTGTAAAATTCTAAGCTGCCTTTCAAGATCACTTCCAGCCAGGGTAGATCGCATTTGATTCGAGTAGCTTGGAGTTCCCTCGACCACCACGGTGCTCGAGACTTACCCAAAGGCCTACTGATAGGACATGCACCTCGCATAGTTTTGTTAAAAGCATCAGATAACTTGTTTACTAGGACATCAAACTCCTGTATATAGGTGCAAGCCGATTTGGAACCGATACCGGTAATGAGTTACCAACAATGATTCTAAAGGAATCCCAGTTAGTTTCTTCCTATTCCTGAAAGATAGGGTTTTGTAACCACTTCATACTGGAAGAAGCAATGGTCGGAAAAGGTGTGATCTTCGGGCACTTTCCAGTTCAATACCCCCTCCTTAATAAAATCTGAGACAAGTGTGATGTCTAGCACTTCTTGTCTGTTTTTTGTAATGAATGTTGGCTTATGCCCAATACTACATATTATGTTTAGGTTAGTACTTAAAATATAATCAAGGAGTAACTCACCTCGCCTGTTGATATTTGTACTACCCCAAATTGAATAATGCGCATTAATATCACTGCTATGATGACTCGTTCCTACCTTTTGTCTTTGAGCAACCGTTATTGCACTGCTCAACGGTTGCTCAAAGCTGCTTACCTGGTGGTATACTTTCCTCTTCGTAAGGGAAGTAGGCTGATATTAGCCAGAAATTTAGCCAACCCATCTCTCTGCTAGCCACCACTACATCAGCGTTGCTGTAATTTAGTAGTATAAAAATATTCAAATTATTTCTAGCGAGAATGCAAGAACGAATCTTACCTTCATTTATCGCATGTAATATTTTATAGTTGAGAGTTCTGTACCCCAATACCCGGTCACCGCTGACCCAAGGCTCCTGGACCAGAACCACATCAATGGACTCAGATTTCATTTTGAGTAGGGCTGCCGCCGAGCCAGCCTTACAGTGGTTGAGATTGATATGTAGCATTAGATAGTGCTTACCTTCACCATTGTTGAATAGGCCAGACTCCGCATCTGACAGCGAGTCATCTATCCGGAGCACACAATGCAGCCTCATAGATCTCGACATCTCCGAATCGATGAATAATGTCTCCTGAGCGTCTCCTTCTCTGGACATCTGGGTCAACAACACCAGACGGGCCCCATAAGTGGTATCCACACCTGCTGCAGATGCCCCAGATCTGTCGGCTTCATCACGCTTGTAGAGCTTGAGCGTAATCGCTCCAAATCCGTAGCTGATCAAGCCTCTAGTCTCTGCCAGAGCACCCTAGGACTCTTTGTTGAGGATGATAACGGCTGATCTGTTATCTGCTTCAATTTGCAACATTTCCAAGATCTCCTTAGGGTTATTCGGTTCCGCAGGAATCCAGGCTTGTGCCCTAGGCCTGCAGGGAATTTCCTCCCTCGTAACCACTTCTAATTTGGCCTTAGGCGAAACTACGTCCACGCTGCCTATCGCTTTCTTGTAGAGTGTCACCGACCTTTCGTCGGCACGCAAGCAGTGAGCTTTACATGATCCATGTGCCACTCTCCATCTCAATGTCAGTACAGTCTGGCATGGAGCTGGAAACTAATTAACCAATTATAAATTTTAGTTCACAACTAGTTACAACAATTAATCCTGAGAAATGCAAGGATTGAATATCCAATATGAATACCCATTTGGTAAACATAAGGTAATAATATGCATGCCTAATTATCATGTTGCCAACCATCAATCTTAACATTAAAACATAAGTAACAAAATACCGAGTTACTGGTATTATGTGTGATGATATAGAATCTTAGAAATAGATAAAGAAGCCTATCATGGAAAATTCGGAAATCCTTAAAAAAAGTATGTGAGCACTCATTTTTCTAAAAGACGCGTTGACCCTGAAAATTAACTAGCAATGATCAACAAAAGGCATTAAGAAAATTATCATCGGAGAATAGTATAGAAAATCATGAGTTTATTAAAAGAACTCACTATTTCCTAATATTAAAAATATTCTAACAACATATGTATATCAAAAATTGCTATACGTACAACATTCTTATGGTCTTCTCTTCAGGTATTTGACTCCCGCCTGTATCCCAAATTTGGAGTAGTGGAGCAATACACATTCACTTATAGGAGGCCTGTGGTATTGCATGTAAGATTTGCGGTACATTTGTGTTAGTTTCGAAGTCACAATTTGAACATCCTCTTGCCAAAGAAGAGAAATCGGAAGAAGGTAGTTCAAATAAACGGTTTTACATCTAAAATAATTGAATTATATTCTGCAGTATTTCAGGGCTCTCACCTTGAACCTATGTTGTTTAATATTGTCATGAAGGGAAATCTTTCTTTGTTCCAGTATTGTAATGTTTTGAAAATAGCAAAACCTCCAGATATCTCACAACACTGTAATAAAAAGCAATGTGATCTTGCTGTATAAATAGGCGATTGCGTATAAATTATACTTAAATTTGGACAAGTGTAAGATTATGAATTTCTTTAGGAAAAAGGCAATTACTGGCGCATGTCATTGCACATAAAAATTTGGTGTTGGATCTCCAATTGAATTTTTTAGACCACATTCATTTAAAATTTTGACTTCATTCGCCGTGTTCCAAAGGAGTTCCGTAATCCATACTCAGTTAAATAAGTTTGTATTTTGATATTGTTCGATCTAATTTGGGATATGCCTCAATTACTTTGGTTAATGCTTACAATATTTCTGAGGATAGAATCTTTGATCTAAATCTTCCAATGTGGTTTAAAAAAAATTGCCACCATTTCCCGACCGCTAAATGCTATTTCAACAAAAAATTTAATCTTATTTAAAACATGTTGTTTGTATTTTTCAACTAAAAGTAATTTGAATTAAATGCAGTTAAATTCAACAATTTTGGTATTATGATTCTCGCCGTGAGTGAGTCTAATGTCACATTTCCTCATGTACAATTTGGTGGCGAGAATGAGCGAGAATAGAATTTTTGAAATTGATATATAGTATTTTTTGCGTTAGACGAAATGGAAGGCAAAACAACGTAAGTTTTAATATTTTTTAATTTATTACAATAATTAATAATGTATAAATATTAATTGTTGCATTATAATAAATAATATTATTGTTGTATGTATTATAAAAATTATAAAAAAACATATTTTTCATAACTAGATAAACCGAAAATAAGCCCAACTTCATTTATACAAAAAATGCTTATAAATCTAGAAATTTATAACACCATGCCTTAGAATATGTTAAAAATATACATATAAATATCAATTAATAAGTACTTGTCATCCGGTAGTGTGAAAGCATCAGATGTGAATTTGACCAAATGTCAAAAATTCTCAGAACAATAACAACTACTAGCTTAAAGAAACCAAAAAATCATAAATTACGTATAGCGCTGCGTACGTCACTCACCCAAATAAAAGCGAGAATCATAATACCAAAATTTGACTCGCGCGATTGTAGATGTCACAGTAAGAGGTGAGGTGAGGTGAGAATCATAATATGGGCATATATTTATACCTCTATTATGGTTCTCGCCTCGCCGACTATCTCACCGTGACTATTAAAGTCGTGTGAATCATATTTTGGAATTGTGATTCTCACTTTATTTTGGCGAGTGTTTAACGCGGCGCTATGCGTTGTTTATTATATTTTTGTGTCATCAAGTAGGCGCAACTATTATTTATTATTCTGTCAACAGTTTTCTTGACATTTGACGTCTAGTCATTCTGTTTTTACAGATAAAAATCAAATAATTTAGTATTCGCGTGTCTATTAAAATAAAATTAACTAATGTTTTTATTATTATTTAGTTTATGCCCCTATTATGAATCTCACTTACGCGTCACTTGGCGACTTCAAGTCGCCGTAAACATATTTTGGTATTATGGTTCTCGCCGTGAGCGAGAAGTGAGTGAAAGAAATGTCAAATATCATCACCTAGAATTTATTGGTGACTAGAGACAAGAAATTTTTTTTTCAACAGATAAATAAAAAATTGAAGACAAAATTACGAAAGTGTTATTATTTTTTATTATTTGGCAAGAATATAATTAATACAAATTTTAAAAATATGTATTGTAAATCAAAAATAACAACCAATTTTCAAATTGGTAAACAGGAAAGTACTGGAGCCTTCGATTCTCAAATGTCTCAAATTCGGTCAAATGGTTCAAGTAAAATAAATAATTATAAAAACACCAAAACTATTTAATTTTATTTTAATACACACACAAATGCTAAATGATTTGATTTCTTTCTGTAAATACCAAATACAGAATAACTAGACGTCAATAATGTCAATAAAACTGCTCAAAATATACAATAAATAAAAGTTGCGCCTACTTGATAACACAAAAATATAATAAACAACACATCGCGCCGCGTTAAACACTCGCCAAAATAAAGTGAGAATCATAATACCAATATATGAGTCACGCGAATTTAGCAGTCACGGCGAGAGAGTCGGCGAGGCGAGAATCATAATAGGGGTATTAGTTAAATTAGATAAATTTAACCGAATTCGCAGTTTTTTAGCCAACATTTGAGAATATATGGCCTATACCCGGATACTTTCTTATTTCTCAACCAATTTGAAAATTGTTGATTGTTTGTGATTTTTGGTTTATGCATAATAACAAAACATATTTTTAAATGTAATAAATTAATAATAAAAATCAATTGTCTACATTTATCTATATTTAAAAAAAACAGTTTCGTTATTTTGCCTTGCATTTTTTATTTATCTGTTGAAAACAAAATATCTCGCCTCAATTCACCAATAAATTCTAGGTGAGGATATTTGACGTTTCTCTCACTCACTTCGCGCTCACCGCGAGAAACAAAATAGCTAAATATGATTGCCACCTCACCTCTCATCGTGACATCTACAGTCGTGCGAGTCAAATTTTGGTATTGTGGTTCTCACTTTTAATTGGGTGAGTGACGTACGCAGAGCTATGCGTCATTTACACTACCGGATGATAAATACGTTATAATTGATATTTAAATGTATTTTTAAAGATATTCTAAAGCATCGTGTTATACATTTCTAGTTTTACAAGAATTTTTCGTATAAATAAATTATCGTATAAGGACTGTCGTATCTATTGTACAAATTAGAAAGAAAATCAAAATCAACCAGTTTTGCAAATTGTTCGCCATTAGTTCTTTCCAGTTTATTTCTCGCAAAAAAAATTTCTAGCTCAGTGTCCCCACCAAATTGTACGTGAGGATATGTGACATTAGACTCACTCACGGCGAGAATCATAATATTAAAATTGAAATACGGTGACGTTGCGTCCCTCGATGACGCATAGGTGAGATTTATAATAGGGACAATAAGGAAAAAATAAAACCACTAATGTTTGTTATAGGTGTTTGGTATTTAATGAAAACCACTTAATTGATAATTTTTGATATTGCAGTATGAAATAAGTGATATTTAAAAGAATATTTTTATTTGTAAAATCAGAAATAAATTTAGAATAAACACTTATCTTGAAATAAGTTTTTATGTTGAATTTAATTTTGTGATTAGTATTTATTTAAAATGATATAAGTGTTTTTTCTAAATGCTAATTGCGACAACTCATAGGAACATAAATATAAATAAGTGGTTTAGTTAAATGTATGATTATTCAAAATCTTTAAGTTAAGTGGTTTTGCTAAACGATTTATTGATATAATTAGTGCGAAAAGGCGATTTTATTATAAATTTTTTAAATAAGTTCAAAACTAGAAAGTGATGATTTACACATAAATGTGTGAAAAATATAAATTTTGATTTCAGTGATTTGACCTAAACGAGTCGTATATACATTGTGAGAAAATATATACATATTTTTAATAACTTCCATGGAGGATTCAGATCGGGAGCACGGTTTATAGTTAGGATCCGCCCCACTATCATCAAATTCTTCAAAATTTATAAGTTAACAAATAATGTGAAAATTTAAATTGTGCCATCTGCAGCTTACCTGCTAACTAGATTTATAGTACTTACCATTATCTAAGTGTATTGCACTGCTAGCAATTATAATGGTTGCTCTTTGTTGATTTGTTAATATTATTACACCGCTATTGTAACTGGAAGCTGCTTCGTTGGCTACAACCGGTTCGAACACTGCACCGCAAACCGTTTTTTCCGTTTAGGACTCGCTTTATAAAAAAGCACACCTAATTTTTACAAACATGAATATTATTTTTTAAAAAAATGTTGCTACTTACCTAATAGAGCTTTAAATCTATAATTATAAAAGAATTAGATCGAACTGGACCATCTACAACAAAATATGCTATCCGAAAGTGCTCTTTTAAGGAAAAACAACATGTTAGACAATCTTACAACTCCGGGGAAACAACGATCAAAACACGCAAATGTCGGCCGTTAGAAGACTATAAAAAGAAATGTAAATCTCGGATTTCTTTTACGAACCAAACTTAAGTATTTAAAAATGTTGGTCTTTCGGCAATTATAATCGTGTGATTGATATACGCTGCACTCTGCAGGGATGATCAAACTACAAACAGTTAACACCAAAAGTGTTCAAAATACTCATGTCAAAAGTGATTTCGTTATACTCTAGGCGAGACCGACAGTTTCATAAAGTTAAGTTAGCTAAGAAAAAATTACAGTTATGAAAGCCATTGTTCACGGCGACAAACATCGCAATTATATTTTCAATTGGACTTAACAATCACAAGTATGTATAAACTATACTCTTAAAGCCACCAAAATCCATTATCTTTAACAAAATATTCCAAAAAATTTACCTTATATTTTTTACCATTTATTTTATATTTTTTACCAATTATTTTCAGGCATGAATATAAAATTTAAAAAACCTTAATTGGTTATTTGCAATAAGTGCGAACTCTTCAAAGTACAAATCGAAGCAGCAAAAACATAGGATGAAACACAAGCTTTGAAAGCTGAGCAACATACTCACCATGAACAGGCCGACGTATTTGTTGAATATTCAAATACAATTAAAATATTAACTTTTGATTTTCAACAATGCCTGCCGACACCATATATGAAAACGTCAATGTCCTTTTATAAACGTACCACGTAACGGTCCACGATTTTTTTAGTGATCAGCCAATATGCTATACATGTGGCATGAAGGAATTGGTGCTAGAGGGGTAAAGCAAATAGCTTCTTGTGTTTATCAACGTTTGCAACAGTTACCATAAAGAGTTAAATCAATTATTTTATATAGCGGCTCATGTGCCGGCCAATTAAATTGACCATACATTTTTAGTTCCTGGTCACACTCATATGGAGTGTGACAGTGATCACGCGATAATCGAGAGAAACAAGAAAACAACTTTGGCGAAAATACACCACCCGTGTGATTGATTTCAATTTGTTCGAACTTGTGTTGAAAAACGAAAATTTATAGCAATCTAATCTTTACAAATTTTCCTCAATTACCAAAACAAAGTTACGTGGAGGAAGAAAAATATATATTTGGAAAATTTTAACTGGCACAAAGTGGCTACGATTTACACGAGATTTTGGTAAAATTTTAGACAAATTCAGTTTGGTGAAAGAAGAGCCATTTAAAATATTAAATATTGTAAAGCGTGGTGTAAATCAAGTGGCGATGAGTGATGTATTGCTCTGTTATAATAAACAACTTAAAATTAATAAAGCAAAACAGACGGATCTTTAAAAATTTAGTTATGTCCTATAATTTTTTCACAAATAAATTTGGTCTCCTGAAAAGCATCTAAAAAATAGATAAGTGGTTTTGTTGAATTTCCACAGATACAATTGTGTTATAAATCTGCCAAAGCATTCGTGTTATAAATCTAACAAAGCCAAGTGTTCTTTATAAACTACAAAAAAGCTGTATAAACATAATACATAAAACCATCTTGTAAATTATCTTGTTTGTTGATGTATTAAATTGATATACGAATATGTAGCAGTAATTAAATAAAACTCAAGAAAATTAATTGAATACATTATCGAATTAATCAACACATTGGAATAAAATTATTTAGTGTTGTGTAGAATAATATGCATGATGGAACACATGTTATTCAGTTAATGAGCTGTAAAGAGAATTATTTCACATATCAGAATATAAATCCATTGATTGATTTATCTACAAAGTAGTGGTTAGTCGTAAATTTGCAATTCAAGCCGATTTGATAAATCGATTGATACAAGTAATAAATTCTTCGTTTGACCCAAATAATTTTTCATCTACCATAGGTAATTAAAATTCACGAAATATGGTAAATGAAATCCTTAAAGGACACGTAAATGAAATCCTTAACTTTTCATTCAATGATTGTGCGGTTGGCTTGAGAATAGTTTGTAGCAGCTCGAATATTCGGCTCACGGATATTCGATACTGCCACAATATACAAATTAGTGAAATTCAAATATAAATCAACTTATTTGAATTAAGCGAACGAAACGGCCACAGTCGAGACTCATTTCGACTGCAATAAGATCGCACAAGCGCAAAAAGCAAACTTGGAACTCCATAATTTAACTTTCTGGTTCCGCTCGTCACGACAGTTAATCACTGCAACTGGAGCTTTTCAAATATCCTGGCCTCTAAATCTACTGCGAAACATCTACAGGTGCAAATCGCCCGTACATCGCAGAGCAACTACGACGAACCATCTTCGACGTTCTACACGGTATCTCACATCTACGGCACACAAAAACGCCTCTTGGACAATTCAAAATTCCACCTGGTTGGTTCGAGCATATTCATTTGAATGACGTAGGACCACTTCCTCCAGCCAATGCATACACTTATTTGTTTCACTTGATGGCCAGAAGCGTAGTGCATGAGCGACATGTCTACAGCAACCATTGCCACCACATTCGTCCACAACTACGTATTCTACGATTTGGCCAGTGGCATGGTCGAACGCTTCCACCGCCAGCTCAAAGCTGCTCTCAAGGACCGAGGCAACACCATGCAGTGGAGTTCCCAAGTACCAATCGTACTACTTGGTATTCGAGCGACGGTTAAAGAACATCCTTTACCATCTGCCACCCACAACCGACACAGTGATCGACCAACTCCGCACCACCATGCCAAATCTTATCCCCACGACAACAAGACCAACGAATCAAACTAATATATTCCTTCCCAAATCGCTCAATAATTGCGATTACGTCTTTGTCAGGGTTGATAAGGTTCGTACTGGGTTGTAATCTCCATACGATGGACCATACAGAGTTATACGCCGCTTACGCAAGCAATACATTGTCTCAATGAAAGACAAGCACCACTCAATCTCAATCGACAGCCAGCAAACAAAACAAAACCGTCCGGTTCAACGTAAAACGTCTCAAAACCTATGGTTTCTCATCTGGAGATGGAGTACTGTAGCAGCTCAGATATTCGACTCACCAACATTCGATACTCAAATATAAATCAACTTATTTGAATTAAGCGTTCACTAACCCCATCACACTTCTAATAGCCGTTTCATACAATTTCCTTGATGAGAAGCAGAATTTCATATCAGTAATAATAACAGACTTCCAAGTTCATTTGGCAGATATTAAATTTTATAAGTATTAATATTTATGTCAGCAGTTTACATTGCCTTCAACCTCTTATATTCGTTATCTGGTAGAACCAGGTATCTGTAATAGTGTTGTACAGCTACTTAAAGAATTTACAGTTGAGTTTTACAAATAAAGTAGCCGTTTTGTCATACGATGCACTGGAAACACTCTTTAAAAACTGGAAACCACGATCAATACTTTTCAGTTTATTACTGCATTAGAGACTATCAATTTTCGGTTGGAAGCGATAGTTTCTGATCTAGGGCCTATAGTAATCGTAAATGCTTCTTTTCCAAATCCAGATCATCCTGTTGAAAATGTTTTCGCTGATGTTCCTCATTTATTGAAACTTGAGTTGAGTTCAAGATCGATGGAGCGCTGTGCTTTTGTTGGCTACATAAATGATCTTACAAATTGGGCTTCCCTTTCCCAGTTTATAAAATTGGTAAACGTGTATAACCAAAATGTATAACCAGAAACAAAAAGATAGGAGCTCCAATAAAAAAAAAACCTTTTATGTTATCTTTTATAACAATTGTATGTAATGATTTTCAAATTTATTTAAAGACTATCAAGAATAAAATTGGAAGATAACGTTAGTGGTTCATCTTCGTGCTGCTTTCGTTCACGCCAACTGTCTCTCGTGCTATTTCTAGCAACTTCTCTTCATGAAGGGCTTTAGCAACTCCTCTTCATTAAGGGCTGCATTAAGGGAGAGATTGCAAATTTCCTTATCGCCGACTGTTTATGCCAAGGTGATTTTTTGGTGCTGAATTGGCCACATTTGATGGACATGTGTCTACAATTTTAATATTTCAGTCAATGACGATACTGTATATTTTATTCAATCCAAGATTGAAAACTGTTTCCACACAACCACAACAGTTGATTTCATTTAAAATATATTTAAATGATTGTCTTACCTAATACATTTTAAAAGTTGCAATTATTCCCTGGTCGAGCGGTTGAAGAAGAGAAGTTGTATTAGATTGCAAGAAGTAGAATGATTCGGGCTTGTGACCTGGGCCGTTGCCGATCAACGATAGAATTTAGAAAGGCATGCCTTTATTCTTTAAATACCGCTTGACTGACCTCCGGAATAAAACACTATTCGAGACACTTACTGAATGCTGAAACCGTAGCCCGGACGGTTTCGTCGGCGTTAAAAATTTGATCAGCCGGTTTCAATTATTTTGGCAAATGTTCTTTCTAACTTTTATTTTATCATTACAAATAGCGTGTCTTTGTGAAAAGCATGTAACCATCCTTTACTTGCAAAACAATTTTTTTAAAGTTTAGTTATCGTTCCAGTAGAGTCCGTTTCTGGTAAATGCTTAAGGCCTTCCACTTAAATGTAGTTCCGTCCAGTGGTATACGCTTTTGGCTATCTTGAATGAATGTTAATAGTCCGTTTTCCATTTTTTCTATGGCACCCATAGAAAAAATGGAAAAAGGACTATTAACATTCATTCATTAACATCTCTAGTATATGAACATTTCGCACTTTAGCTTCGTTCAATTTAAAGCTTTTACCGACCGACGTGGAACATTTACTCTTTGCAAGTGAGCCTAAAATATCTATTTTCGTTTCCAATGAAATAGGATTTCTCTTTATATTCTCGTTGCATTATTCGGCCTCAGCTGCTCCCAAATGTGGTCGAAAATTGAACTTCCAGATTACTCTTAATTCGAGCCAACCGCGGCACCCATATCCCCGAAATCAGAGTTAAACACATATTTTTATTTCAACTTAAAGTTCTACTAAAGTTCGGTTGCGGGTGCTCATGCTTGCTTTTAATTTGAGATTTCTCTAATAATGCAAACGAGTTTTTACATTGAAGGCCGACGCTCCACTGTCTAGTAACCCTGTAATAGGAGAATCGAATATATGAACAACAGCATGAGATCACGGATCGTGATCGAGTTTTATAAATGTTGTACTACATCTTTTATGAAATAATTTGGGTTTCTTCCAATAAATTTTTGAACGCTGTGATTTCGGAATATTGTCAGTGGGTTGATTTATAGATATTTTTTCTTATATAGGTGAGTTTGTAAGTTGTTCTAAGGCCTGGGAGTTCACTTTGTGGCTCCCAAACGAGGCATCCCAGAGCGTATTGCGTTCGGCATGTAGTTTGACAGTGATCTTCCTAACTCCGCTTTTACCACATCCGAAGCAAAACACTTCGAATAATTCTCGAGTGCAATCTTGGTAGCGATGACCCAAATCCTTGCAGTTCCAACAGATGAGACCAACGGCTCCCAGTGCAACCAATTGTGGACTTTGAGTATTGGCGGCCATACTCGAGATTTCAGTTGGTTCTGAAATTTTGATGTGTTCGACTGGTAGATCATCAACCTTAGGCTCTTATTTAATACTATTAACTGTTTGATACCTATTATGAAGTACTTTGGGCGTTCGGGAAGCAAAGCTGAAACTACCCTATAATCGTTCATAACGCTGACAAATTACTCGTAACTGCTCAATGGTATTAAAGGTAGTTTGAAGAGTAACAGACTGAAGAGATGGATGCATGTTATCTCGAATGCTATCTAATAACTCGACCTCTAAAAAAGCTTCAGTTAGCCGGCCATTTAAACTTTCCATTTTCAGCGAGTACTCGTTAAATGATTCACGGTGTTTCTGAAGTCGTCTCTGAATCAAACGTCGGGTATCTTTTTCTGATTCGTGACTAGAAAATCGTAATAGAAGCGATTGTCTTAGCTCTCTCCATGTATAGTGTTAGGATTCTTCCTTTCATGTCCACAACCATTTTTCCGCAGAATCAGAAACAAAACTGTGGATAATCAATGGAAGTTTATTTGGTGGGTTATCTCGCTTGGCATATGTTCCCAAACGAAAACCAAAATCGTGAACATCCATCACCTGGCTACCGCCGTCAAATACTAATCTCTATTTTGAATGGTATGGACGTTGATGGGTATGTCTTAATGGTTGGCGTTATATTTGGGCCGAAGTGGCTGTTCCTTATTTGAACTAACAAATCCAACAGTTTTCCATAAATCTGTTACGTTATTTTTCATCTTAGCCGATGAAGACGGTGTTGGATTTGTAGCGGACCATATACTTGAAATCACTGCGGTTACCGGATTCATAACAAAAGGTGTATAACTAACGAAATAGTTTGGCGCATTTTGTGAAATACTTACTGATCCTGTGGTAGTAGTAATAGTTTCTTTACTAATATTCGTTACGTCACTCATAGAAGTTATTACATTCATTAAACGTCGTTGTGAGTTGTGTCGTAACTGCTTAAATTTCTCGAATGAATTTGAAATGTTCATCTGATCACCAAATAAAGAATGTAATCTTTGTAACCTGCGTTGCCAGTGTAAAGAACGGTAGTCTATCTCTTCTAATACATCAGGAGTATTATCACCATAAAAGAGCATGGCTTTTTCCAGATTCCCTGATACGTCAAGAACAACACTAACATCAGATTCGGGATCCATTAGCACATGTGAATATTTCACATCAGCTATTTCATTTTCTAATAAATCTTTGATTAGATTTTCATCTCTTGGATTATTAGAATCAATATTACGAATGGCACATTCCACATCAAGCTCTTCGATGGTTAAATAACCAATATATTTAGCCCAATCCATGACGTTAAATTTAGTTCGCTAGGACGATAATTATGAAATATTCGCGATTTGGACTTCGTAAGTCTAATGAATTAAATCGCATATAATGATAGCAAAGACAAGACAATAAAGTGAATAAATATAATATAACTATAGATTTCGTATATACTCGTATGTATAATAATAATATGATCAATTGCGTCGGGGAACACAATGTCAGTTTCGCTTAAGGTTCTACTTTACCTAGAACAAAAATCAAAATTGATGTCGTTATTTAAATGCCAAAAAATGCGTCTAAGCTGTGTTCGAAACCTGTGATAAAAAATCGTGAATTAATTATTTGACATTTACATGAAAATACCGCACATCCAAATTATTCGAGTCTATTACTATGATAAATTTTGACAGCTATCGAATAATTTGTGTACGCATGTGCAATGTGCAATTTCGGACAGCCTAATAAAAATCGTGAATGTAGGGGAATAATTATATAACAAAAAAATAATAATAAAAAATTGTCAAAAAATTAATTCGAGATTTTTTATCACAGGTTTCGGACACAGTCTAAAATAAAATTTGAAATAGTGTAAATCTCCGCTATCGAAAATTACAAAATATTCCATGAAAAAGTTGTTTTTTTGCCACTTATGACATCTAATTAAAAAGGGATGAACTAAACAATACACGATATTTAGTTGATTCCTAAACCATTTTTAAATCGAAGACACATTTTTTTCAATAAATTGATTTTGTCAGCTTATCGATATAAAATAGTTAATGTAGCATAAATTATAATCTGATCCGAAATGTAACAATCATCAAACGAGAAGCAAAGTTTCACTTTCAAATCAATCGTCAAATTTTCTTAAATTCAGAAAAACGATTAAAATATTTGAAGGAAGGAATTACACCAAAAATGTGTAATTCGAGACGGCTATTAAAATCGCCTATCGTGAAGAAGTGAAGCTCCTTTGATTGATCTATTCGACGGTCAATGAACATAGGCATAAAACGTGGAAGAGCATTGCCATTAATCAACGAAATTGCGTTCACGAGTGCAGAGTCAAAATAACGACCGTTACAAACATCTTATAAGGATTTCAGCAGACTGAAAGGAAGAACATTGGAAATGTTTTATGGTTTTAAATTTTTTTTTTTTTAATTTTTATTTATTTCATTTTTTATACATCAATCGCCGCAATTTATAGATCATGATAACATCACATCATAACGTCTAGCCGGAACGCAAAAACGTATACCTTGTTACACAAGTAACCGAAATAATTATCAGTAAAGCTTTTTCAATTCCAAATTCCAATAGTAGACTACAATTTTAATACAGCCTGACGGTCTGCTGATGGGATCAGTACTACTCGTACTACATAACCGCTGTTCACGTTTTCGCTTTCGATATGCAGCCTAACGTTCTGCTCACTGCTGGTGTATGAGACGGCATAGAATAATCCACTGAATTTATTTTATTTATAATTATATTAAAACACAGAGAGAATGAAATTAGATAATACTGGCAAATCAAAGCCAGTCAATGACAAAAATAATCACTACAAACAACAAAGAAAGAGAATGTAGAAGAGTTATGTGGTTTATTTTGCTAATGTGACGCATTTTCGTGACGCTTTTTCAAAGGTTTGGTGCCGTAAAACATTTTCAATGTCAAGAACACCCACTATATGCTTTCAAACATTGGATATAAAATTGTTGAGACAAGTGCGCTAAGAAATTTAATTTAATAATTTTTTGTATCCAATATTAAATCATTTACAAAAATAAATCATAAAATGCCATTTAATTGAGTTTAAACACGTAAAATAATTAAATTAAATAAAAAAAGGACCACTTTTAAAATATTTTACATGTAGTATGTACCTACATAAGAATGACATTCTAAATCCGAAATACACCAAAAGTGTTGCTACAATAGTTCCATTCCTAATATGTATGATATTTACTCTCGCTTGCGTTGGATATACATTTCCACTACATTTTAAAAAAAACAACAACAATAACGATACAAGTACACCAAAAAGCTTAGCAACAATAAAATAAAATTAAACGAAAACACTATACATTCAATTTTAACAAACAACATTTGAACGTGGATATATTTTCACTCCCTACATACATACATACATATAAATAAAGTACGTAAATGTAATAGCCAAATTTTTTTACCATGATAATTTTGACAGGCCTGGAGTATGTAAATTTTTCCCTGGCGCTGTTAATGTTTTTGCGATTTTATATTTTACAATAACGTAAATTTACGTTGTAATACCGTTTAATGTTTTTCACATTTTACAAACACCTTTAGTTTCACCATTCAGATTTTTTTAGATGGCTGCGCAAAAAATCAAAATAAGAAGTTCATTGCATACAAATTTGACTATACATATAATATTCTGCTCTAGAATATGTGTATAGTTGTACATGTACAGTAGCTTTAAATAATTACCAACAATTCAGAAAATAAAACATAAAAAATGTGAAACCAAATATGAAACGATCTCTGTAACTTCATTATACCGAAACAAGAATATATTACATGACATTCAATAACAACAACCATTCTAACACACACACAAGGCAAACCGACAAGCACTCTACGTATATGTACAACACACACGAGATTAAAATAGCTTTAAGCAATAAATTCATCAGACAAGATATTTTATTGTGTTTTTATATTATACCGTCCTCTAGTGTTCTTTAGTATAGTGTACATATGTACATAGTACTCGTATGTACGTCGTGATAACATAATATGTATCTCTATTCGCGAAAATATTGCCTGAAAATGACCTCGTTTAATCATCAGAAGTTCATCTATTTAACAATTTAAACGGCATTACCAGATTTATTATTTCCTCATTGAATACTAAGCCAATTTACGAAATTGAATTACGAATCAACAAAATCAAATTTATCGAATAGAATTTATTCCCGATTGGTTTACTCGCCTAAATGAGGACGTGTTGTATACTGAATACTATTTAGCAAAATATTGATATTTTTTGTTTATGTTTTTCTCCTATTCTTATTTGAACATGCTCAGTAAGGATTTTCATCAAATTGATAAAATTAAATCGGTGGAAGTTTTCTCTCTCTTGGAAGTATTTTCAAATTATAAATTGTGAATTTAAGAGGTACAGGCGACAAAATAATATTTACTAGTGTTCGGACATCCCAAAATTTTTTTTGTTGTGTAAAAGTTTTATTTGAATTTATATTTAAATGGTTCGACTCCCGTGACCTTATGTGGAACCTCTTTTATCCGGAACCACTGGGGCCAAAACAATTCTGGATAACGATTTTTCCAGATAAAGGTTTTTTTTAAATAATTTCATAGTAAACAAATCATTTCATTTTTGGAAAATAAGATAAATAAATTAATTCATATAAATCTATATAATTACGAGATATGATGTCCGTTTTTGGTTTAGTCGGTTTCCTCTTATTAGCTTTAGCTTATCTTATATGTATAACATTAAGTTGGATTATTTCCTGTTCGATGATAAATTTTTTGGTTTTTAAGTAATCTATCAATTAACCCAGCTCCCGATCGCTTCACCCATAGTTAACTTGTTACTGCCCAGTATGTGGGCCTCTGAATCACTAGAGTCATTATCACTATCTATTTCTATAGCTGATGGTGGATTTAATACAACGTCAATTATTTCTTGATCAGTGAAACTTGCATGCGTTGGTGCATAATCATCACAATTAATCCAATTGACTAGATCTTCTCGAGTATAAGTTTCACCTATACATGCTTGTTCGGCTTCCAATGCTTCGGAATTGTCTATTTCTTCTCCAGCTTTTTTCAAATCTGGCCAAATGTTGTACTAGCTTTTTTGAAACACTGTTGGGAGTCACTGCATTCCAAGCTTGAAAAACACAACAAATAAAATCTTTAATGTTAATAGATTTTTGAAGAGCGAGAATGCTCTCGTACCCTAGTACCTATACCGGTAATTTTGCGTATCGTTTCTTTCCGATAATGGCATTTTAAACTCTAATCACACCCTGATTCATAGGTTGTATCAATGAAGTACAATTTGGCGGACTTAGGTCTTCAGGCTTTTAAAATAAAATTTATCTTGAGTGATGAGGTGGGCCTTTTCACCTCGAAGGCTACGAGGTGCAGAATAAGCAGAATTGTCGCATTTGGTACTCAGAAAATCCATGAATGTTTGTTGAAAAGCCTCTCCATCCTCAACGTGTCACTGTTTGGTGCGGTTTTTG
The DNA here is from genome assembly GCA_951394425.1 of Tipula unca. NCBI lineage: Eukaryota > Metazoa > Arthropoda > Insecta > Diptera > Tipulidae > Tipula > Tipula unca. The sequence continues at coordinate 90,854,254 of OX596381.1, read as the reverse complement.
GACTGGCGGTGTGATTGGACCTTACTTTTTCGAAAATAAGGCTGGTGCAACTGTTACGGTGAATGGATTGCGCTACCGATTTTTGAGAAATTGGCCACCGATATCTTGTGATTTAACACCTTTAGACATTTTTCTTTCAGGCCACGTCAAAGATAAGGTATATGCCAATGCTCCACAATCGATTCAAGACCTTAAAGATGGAATTCGTGAAGTTATCGAGAACATACAAATGGACAGCCGCAAATGTGCGAATTGGTCATGAAAAGGATATGGTGCTGCAAGCGTAGTCGTATCGGCATACCTTCCTCTTTACAATGAAATAAACATTAATTGGTTTCTCTTAAAAAATATTGTTTTTTTTATATCAATGAAACCTCTTATTGGGAAACCCTTTATTTCAACTCAAGAAGAGAAAAAGGGGCTTGTTTTTTGTCATTTTAATTGATTTGATTGGGAGAGAGTTCGGATATAAATTCCTAGAATTTGAATCCGATCTCGTGATCACGGCTTTACAGTCATACATTACGCGAAAAACTTAAAAATGGTCTCATTATTTTTTTTAAATCATAGATTGTTGATAGGCCAACGCCGTATTTTTCTTCAAGTACATATATTTATGGTTCTACCGCTCTCCACATCTTTATTAATGTCGACTTTATCTTTAATACTTAATACTTTTCGTTGTCTTTTTACAGTTTTATTTTGTGGAGGTGCAATTATTAGCTATTAAAATAAATTTTAATTATTAAAATAAAAAAATCTAATTAAATTGTTAAAAAAATCGTTAGAATATTTTTTTTTTTTTTTTTTTTCAATTTTATTTAAATATTTTAAATAAACAATTATTACAATCTAGTCACCTGGACTAATGAGCAATTTTATTCTAACTTAATTTACTATGTTGTATTAATCTATGGCTTCTTCCCACTGGTGTTCCATAGTGTCTGATAAATTGAATTAAACCACGTCGTTATTGTGGGTTTTAGATCAGCATTACGCTGTTTACACTAGCAATTACACCAGCTCAAAAGGTTTAGTTCGTTTGAGCCTGCGTACAATATCTGTGTTGTTTAACAGCTTAGTTGCCTCAGTGTTAACATGTTGTTCGAGCCTTTGCCTATGTCTCAGTGCATTTTTTTGGATTTCCTTTGAAACAGTGTCCACTTTAAGGTCCCTATGGAGGTCTCTGTTTCTAACATACCATGGTGCATCAACGATGTTCCTTAATACTTTGTTTTGAAATCTTTGGATGATTTCCACGTTGCTCTGTTTGGTACAACCCCAAAGTTGGATACCATAAGTCCAAACCGGTTTTAATATTTGTTTATATAATAGAAGTTTGTTGTATGTTGATAGAGCGGAGCTCCTTCCTATCAGCCAATACATCTTTCTATATTTAAGCCCTAGTTCTTCACTTTTCTTTTTGACGTGTGCTTTCCATCGTAGTTTTGCATCTAGTGTCATGCCAAGGTACTTAGCCGTGCTGGCATACGGTATTATTTCTTGATTAATTGTAACCGGAATATGTTCGAGTCGTTTGTTTGTAAAATTGATGTGAACTGATTTAGTTTCGTTAAGTTTAATTCGCCATCTTTTGGTCCAGTTATGTATTTGAGTAATAGCCAACTGTAAACTCTGTGTTGATTCTTCGTTGCTATCTCCAACAGCTAAGATTGCCGTGTCATCAGCAAAGGTCGCCACAGTGTTGTTTTCTAATACAGGGAGATCATTAGTGTACAAAAGGTATAGGACCGGACCTAATACACTGCCCCGCGGTACTCCTGCCTTGATTTCTTTCAATTCAGAATAGGAATCGTCTAATTTTACTCTAAAGAATCTATCTTTCAAGTATGATTCTAATATTGTAGTGAATTGCATTGGTAGTACAGTTCTTAACTTATAGTTAAGTCCTTCATGCCAAACTTTATCAAAGGCCTGTGCAACGTCTAAGAATATCGTTGAGCAGACTTTTTTCTCCTCTAATGCTCCTTCAATAATATTAGTTATTCTGTGTACTTGATCTAATGTTGAGTGTTGGTTGCGAAAACCGAACTGATGATTTGGAATCAGGTTTTTCCTCTCAATTATCGGATTTAGCCTTTTCACTAATAACTTCTCAAAGAGTTTAGACATAACTGGTAATAGTGATATTGGCCTGTATGATCCAGTTTTGTGTGGTGGTTTCCCAGGTTTCGGAATCATAATTACTTCTGCAATTTTCCAGAGGCTGGGTACATATTTCAATCGAAAGGCGCCATTTATAATATTGGTGAGCTTTAATAGTGCTTTCCTTGGTAGTTCTTTTAAAATTTCTGCTGTGATAAGGTCATAACCCGGCGCTTTTCTCGGATTCATATTTGTTTTTATCTCATACATGACTTCTTTTGGTGTTGCTCGTAGGATTTCGTCACTTTCCTGTACAACCTCTTCAGTTATTATTTCAGCTTCCAATGATTGGTCATCATGTGGTTCAAATATTTTTTCCAGGTATTCAGCAAAATTTCGTACTTTATCTTCGTTATTTCTGGCCCATTTGTTATCTTCTGTTCTGATTGGAGGAGTTAGAATATCAGAAAAGAATCTAATATGTACGTACGAGTACTTGTTGAATTTCAGAAATTTAAATTTTATTTAAAGAAATTTATCAAAGAAAATATATATGTACTTACAAGATAATATACATATATGTAAATAAAAACCACATACTTATTAACAAAATTATAAAGCAAATTAACGTCCATTCAGTTTGGTGATTTACCTGAATTTAGAATACATATTATGTAAAGTCAATTACACAAGCGAATTAAAAAAGAAAATGATACGTTTTTCCAGATATTTATTCAGGACGACTATAACGTTTAAAGGACAAAATGGATTTTTTTAATGGCCCTGTTCAAATGACCACTCATTAGAAACACTCGAAAAAATGCGGAAACTTCTATTTATGTATTTCAGTTTTGTTACTTAGAATCAAAAATGTTCTGTCCTAAGTACCTGAAAGCCTATATTTTGGAAAATCTGAGTGGTTTTCCACTAAACCAGATCCACACCTATATGTAAATATTTTTCGGTATTGATGGCTCCTTATTAAAAACGCTCGAAAAATTTGGGCCACTTAGGATTGAACAATTTTGGTTCATAGTAACAAGACTGATTTATGTATATAGAAGTTTCCGAATTTTTTCGAGTATTTCTAAAAATGGGCCATCCTGACTATTATTCGGCAATTAAAATTTGATTAGGTATGGGTCTGGTTTTTTAAACTATTGATGAAAGTCCAAAGAACGGCTGCTTGTGTATAAGTGGGGCTCTCAGGAGCACACCTACTCAAGCTCTGGAGATTCTCTTTCATCTTACTCCGTTGGATATTGCGGCCTTAAAATTAATAATTCTCATAATTAGGAGAGCAACAGGTGCTCTTCGTAGATGAAGCAGAACATGTTTAGAGGTGAATTGCGGTATCTTTGAACATTTATTATGAGAATTATTAATTTTTAGTAATTATGTATGAAATTTGGCTAATTTTTAATTACGCTATAACTTAAAAACAAATGAAAATCGGATAACAAAAATTAAGTTTTTGTTATTATTTTCACGTGTACAATACTTTCCTGGAGTATTACAGAGTCCTCCCGACTCACCCTGTATATCTGAAAAATCGTTTAAATGGAATCTATTTATTTATTTATTGGAGTAAGGTCTACAAATATGGCCTGAATATGAAACAAAAATATTATAATAAATATGGAAAATAAAAATAAAATAAAATCAAGAAGCAGCTAAATGTTGCTTCAACCTACGTTTAAAGCTATCTCTACTTAAGGTGAAATCGGATAGATGGTCGGTTTTTGTTACATTTTTTTGCCATCCTGTTGATGGCACCATGTCACCATCGTTTGACCTATGCGCATCTAAATGTAATAATTGATGGTCTCGTAGATTTCTGCTTGGCACCTTTAATTTGATTGATTCCAATATAGATGGTGTGTCGATGTGATGAAGTAAAATGTTCCCAATAAATGTATTATTTAGCAATTCACGCCTGTTTTCAAGTGTAGTCATCTTATAGGTTGTACAGCCAGGGTAGTTGCTTCACATTATGGTAATAAGGTAATTCATGGTTATATTGGTTATATGGCCAATGGTCATTCCATGTTACATAACGGATAAACTTTTTTTTGAATATTCTCAAGATTTTGAATATAAACGTCGTAAACATAGGGCACGATATATTAACTACACACCACTTGAGATCTGACGTAGGCAAAATATAAGATCTTGATAACTCTAGCTATACATTGCTCAATGTGATCAGAAAAACACATATTTCCAACAAAAGTAACCCCTAGGTCTTTAAATTCGGAAACTTGGTTAAAAATGGTACCATTTCTTTGGAACTGTTTTTTTTTTTTTTTTTTTTTTAATTTGGGCGGATTACTCCAGCACTCAATGCCACAATGGGCCCACGGTTCAATACCCCGACAAACACATATACTTACACATTAAAAACACCCAACCGTGATTTTTGGTCACTGTTGAATAACAGGATTTTTTTTCCGAAAGTCATGGTCTTGCACTTTTTAAGGTTGAGGTTCAATTTTTACTTTTACGACATTTTGAATTTCGGTGTATTCAGTATTCACAAAATTTAATGTTCAGTCTTATACATTTTTTGATATCATGAATATTTGCTTGAATATTTCTGTGCTATAGTCACAAAATGTAATATGCTCACATTCTAGGAGTGGCCAACAATCCCCACGACCTTAATTTCAATTTCGGGAGGAAACCTAGCTTATCTCCGAGTATCGCGACCTCGTGACATCAGGTATTACTGTACTAATCAAAGTCCGCAAATTAGCTACCAACACAATTGTTTATACCAGTTCGTCTTATGCCTATATAGTAACAAATAAATAAATGGGAGATTGTTCAAAATAACATAACAATGTATACTATAATGATGTATAAGTATTTAATTCATATACGAAGATAGTAAATTAATCAAGTTAAAATACCATTTTACAGGGTAAGCTTCAATAATTGTAGTTAAACCAAACAACAAAACCAGACTATAATATATCATCCGATCCTCCGTCAACAATTTTCTAACTTTGCTATACAGTTCAAAATATATCAAAACATCGATCATAACAATATAATGACACTTTATAAATTAAAAATCAACTGATGTCCTTTTAAAATAAAATCTCAACAGAATACAGTTATAACGAGTCAAAATATATGTATGTACATACATGTATACATAATCCGAGATCCCTATTTAAAACGTTTTTCATATAATTCTCCCTATTTAACTTTACCTAATATATGCGATGGCACTCAAAACTCAACAGCTTATAACAAAAATAACATTTATTTAGATTACACAATAGAAAGGATCTTGAATTAAATAATGATCTTCATCTTGAATTATTTATATTGTTATAATGAAACGTAACATCCCAAAAATATTAATAGTTGATGAACTTTTGAACAAAAGACATTTTATTTCTCACCTCGTAAATCACTTCCCCACAACAATACACAGATCACAACACAATATGTTGTTTGGGTAACTCTTGTTGTGTTTAAACAAAGATATGTATTACCTTTTTTATCAACTGTTTTTGCTGCTGCAGTTTTTTTAAGGCTTTTTATTTCTGTTGCTGTATAATAAGAGACGAAACAATAGTTTGTTTGACCAACAAACACATTTTTACAGTACACATATAAACATAAACTATATTATGTATAGTCACAAAGAATATCATTCAACAATATACATACATATTATATAGGATTAAACATGATAATAGATTGAAACTATCAAAATTATTACCTTCATCATCCCTTCTAGTTTAATTTTAAATTACGGCATTACATATACTGGACAACAGTATCATCATCACATGTCGATTAACGGCAAACTGTTACGATGGGGTGAGTACCCATAGCAATAACACAATATAAAGTAACTCATTTTGAACATTTATTACGTAATGAAATGAGGCTGAGCCAAATTATCAAGTGAAATTAAACTGCATTAAGAAATTTCCCAAAAGAAAAGTGGTCTCCCATTCACCCTACAATTTTAAGGAGTTTTTTCATAACGTAAAAACTAAAAAAATTGTTTTGAAACAAATATTCAAAGTATGTAGATCCACCGTTAATTATTATATTAATATTTGGCTGTCCTAAACTCCCGATTTCTTTTTTTGTAGTATGGACCGCAGTTAGGTAGATCATTTGTAATGGATTATGGCTATAAATATATATGTCCAATATAAAACCAATGCCTCTATATTACAAGCCATGACACACGATTTTGATGTAGTATGGGTGTAGGGCTATTCGTTTCTTTTTTTTATATGAAATGATGAAATTTACTATGGGATTTTTCAATAGGCAGATTTTGGAAGGCTTTTATCTTCTAGTTATAGTGCAACTTTTATTTTCAATTTTCTATGAGATAAGTAAAATTTATCTGAGAAGAGCTTGAGATAGTTATAAATTCATATTGATACATTTTTAATTGATAATTTTTAGTTTTTGTAAAACTACTTTTTTCTAGACAGTTTGTTTTCGTTTTTTGTTTTGTTTATAAAAAATCGTGTGCCGATCTGGTACGAATCATTTAAACGAGCATTTGTTTTTTTATGTAATGATTTGTTTTCTTTTTGTTTTGACGCAGGGTGATGATTTTTTTTTATAATAATACAAATAATAATACAAGAAAATACATACATAATAACATATATGTATATATATATTTATATATATATATATATATATATATATATATATATATATATATATATATATATAAATATATATATATATATATATATATATATATATATATATATATATATATATATAAATATATATATATATATATATATATATATATATATATATATATATATATATATATATATATATATATATATATATATATATATATATATATATATATATATATATATATATATATATATATATATATTATACATATATACTGTAAATACAAAATTCGTGTCACTGTTATACATATGTACTGTGCAAAATAGAAAGTAAATTTCAATTAAGATAATACATAAATTATGCACTTAAAATTTGTATGTATGTACTTATCTTAAATTATCCATTCAATTATTTTGATTTTTTAATTTTTACAACAAAATCCGCCATATACCTGCTTTCATGCAGTTCTCAAAACAATGAGTCAAAAAAACTGAAAATTTCATCAACAAGAAATAATAAAAAAATTATCACCCTGTGTCACAACAAAAAAAACAAATCATTACATAAAAAAAAATCAAATGCTCGTTTAAATGGTTCGTACAAAATCGGCACACGATTTGTTATAAACAAAACAAAAAACGAAAACAAACTGTTCAGAAAAAAAGTAGTTTTACAAAAACTAAAAATTATCAATTAAAAATGTATCAATATGAATTTATAACTATCTCAAACTCTTCTCAGATAAATTTTACTTATCTCATAGAAAATTGAAAATAAAAATTGCACTATAACTAGAAGATAAAAGCCTTCCAAAATCTGCCTATAGAAAAATCCCATAGTAAATTTCATCATTTCATATAAAAAAAAGAAACGAATAGCCCTACACCCATACTAATGATTTGATTTTTTATTACTTGTGTCGAGGCCTATAATATAGAGGCATTGATAAAACTAAAAATTAATTGAACGGCTGAGTGGAAAAACGTTAATATTCCAAAAATGCTGTTTTTCAGAAATCGAAAAATACATTTTACATCGTCAGTTTTAGGAATATGTAGGGCTGTAAGTAATAAATTATATTTTTAAGAAATTAAGAGCCATTATACACCTTATCGATGCAGGAAGAACTACTTGATCCTGCTTTTTTAATCTAACTGTTCCATTCACCAAACCATCTGATGCTATAAGTTTCACCAGATTTTTGTATCGGTCATCTTATGACCGATGATTTTTTAAAGTAGCGAGGCCACCATTCCTTAAAGTTCAGTATTGGATCGTTAGTCACTATTTCCACTTGAAATGGTGGATTAGGTTAGGTTAGGTTACGTAAGGGTGGCCGTCCTAAAGGACTAGCATAGACACAAAATTGGTCCGTAGCTGTACCACATTCGAGTTTCCTCCTCCTTCACTCGCTAAACCATCCTGAGCTTACCAAGAAGCGTTTAAAGTCCTCGATCTTACTAAGATGCGTGAGGTCATTCAAAGGGGAAGTTCCCATAAATTTTGTTCTGCTATACGCTAGACTAGAACAGGTGCAGAGCAGATGGAGTACATTTTCCTCCTCCTCCTCATCACCACAGCTGCGGCAGAAATCGTAGGCTGGGACACCCAGTCTGCTCGCATGTATCCCAATGAGACAATGTCCCGTTATAGCTCCCACGACCATGCCAATATGGTGCCGTCTAAGCGATATCAGTTGGCCTGATCTGGACAAATGGTGGATTACGCTTTCTCGCTTTTCGAATGATCTCTTCGTGCTCCTCTGATGAATAAACCCGATCTAGTCCTCGAACACTTCGTTTTATGACAGAAAAAATTCTGTCACAAGGCAAGAAGCTATGTTCCCGAATTGGAAAATACTGATGAATTATTTTGAATCTTCCATTCATCGGTAATGACATTAATAGTCTGATCAATGTATGGTTGCGGTTTTGTCCCGCCCATGCGTCACTAAAGGCGTGCAGTTCTTTTATTTTTTCAGAAATATTTTTCAAATACCGTCAAGAAGAAAGCTACATATACCTCGATAGGACCTCGTTCAGCTACATCTTCTGTGTATGTGTAGAAAACTGATTCTTCGTTGCCAATATCGTGAATATTAAACACAAAATCCAAAGTTTAATCCAAAAACTATCGCCCTGACATCGTTTCGCTATTTGCAAATTTCAGTAACTTCCTCAATCTTTTTGTAGAACTTCTTAGCACGTCTAGCCTAGCACGTCTGTAATCAAATAGTTCAGCGACCGCAGAGTTAATGATTTTATTTTGGCGTTTAAATCCTCACAAGTAGAACAAACATCAACTTGAGGCCTACCAAACTTGTAGTTGAAGTTTTCTTAAAAAATCTTTTAGTAAAACTCATACTTCACTATTTCTATTAATTCAGAACCGTTTCCAAGAAACATTTGGTGCATTTTCCTAACAGTTAGGCCGGCTTCTACATATTTCACAGTTATAGAAGGGTATTTTGTTAGAAATGTTGAAATGTGCTGAATAATCTTGCCTATAATCAAGGCAATTCCCACGATTTGCATATTTTCCTCTTAAGTCAACAGCATTATTTGAAATTGTGTAGAACAGCATTATTTGAAATTGCATCACAATTACGACAAACTTCAGCTCGACAGGATCTCTTCATAGCAAAATACTTAAATGAAGATGTGAGTTGTTTTGAGTGCTAGGGCACGATGTCTAGCAACATTGTGTCTCTCAGTCAGTCCCATGAGATAAGTGTCTCTTTCATTTTTGGGACGCCCACTGTACACAATGTTAATAATTTTACGTTTTTCTTCAATACTGAAAGTAACCATGCAGTTCTTACGGCAACTAGTACTAGCAACTTTATACTAGTCACAAATTCCTCACCTCTGAATGGCCAATTTCTCTTTTTCCTTCAAATGCAAATGCTTATTGACCTTGTCTCTTTTTTCGTGGTTCACATATTTCTTCATCCGACTCAGACATCCTTTACCTGATGTTAGATATCAATAAACCACTGCATAAAAATGAAATACTTATTTTGCCAATGATACTATACACTTTATTAAATTGGTAGAAACTCACGAGGATTCCGCACTCAACAATAATATACCGTCAAAAAAGAAATAATAATATATCGTCAATAAAAACCTCTCACAGAAACACTTTAAAAAAATAATAACAATATGTCGTTAATGCCTCAATTTTCGATGCCAACCATAAACTGAATACAAATAACGTTAAAATCTTTATTACGACTGAAACTACACGTACTATTGGAATCCCTTCCTAAATCCTTAATGTAAGGAGTGAAGGTATTTCCTTCCTGCTCTATTTGTATTACAGAAACTTTATTAATTTCTCCTTCAGATGAATTATCGGATACATTTCCGCATAACTGTAGAATTTTTTCTAGATCATCGGTATTGTTTTCAGTAGGTACGTCATTGTCGACGACTATAAAATCTCGGCCACAGGAAGTTTCAATCCTATAAAGGATGGAAATCAATCCGCCTATTTCATTAATATCGTTACTGAAGTCGAGCTTTATTTCAGCTTTAAACTCGGTCTTTTAAATCCATAATTCTTAAATATTTGATTATAGTTCCTGCGGTTTAAATGAGGAGATAGCATCAATCGAAAACAATTATGCATCGAAAACATTTATTTTTTGGTAAGGTCGGAAGCTTTTCCACATGCGTTCAAGTTTATTAAAAATGGATTAAGCATTAATTTTTTATAATGCACTTTCATATTTTGGATTATGCCGTTGTCCAAGTGGATGGCAAGTGGCGTTATCTAAAAAATAAAGAATTTCTATCTTCACTTTCTTCATGTCTACATTTAATTTTATAAGATACAAATCAAAGATTTTTGACGTCATCCACGCTTTTAGGTTGGAAAGCCAATTAATCGACGCAGTCTTAGTTTTAACATTGAGGATTTTAAAGCAGCAGGGCTTAAGGCTATTTCGAATGACGGTTGTTTCTTTTTTCATGTTTCTATTCGACAGACGTTCTTTAATAAATTTCCCACCTACACCTTTCTCACTTTTCAAGTGCATCGTCTTATTTGGCAGCATGCGGTAAGCCTCGTTTCGTTGCAGTTGGTAATGTCCTTGTCTTCATACCCGTCAAAGCAAGTAATGTCACTGTTCATTCACTCACATTCACGTTCTTGCCGTTGACGTATTTAGCAGTAATTGCACTGGCGTTTATCTATATCCCATTTGTGTTTTGAGAGGTACCCGGACAATACGACAACAATTCCAATAGTACATCGATCCACCAAACAATACTCTAACAGCCTTGACGAGTTTTGGAGATGGGTTTGGGTCAAATAATATAATATTATCTGTATTAAAAACGTATGCAAATAGTTTGATTTGTTGCAAATAGTTGTTTAATCCACTACGTAACCTCTTCAATTACTTGTTAATCACTGGCGTATTTCTCGAAAAATTTATTTAATCATCAATTCCTAAATTATTTAGACTGGTTGTTGAGTGGTGTATCCGAAGCTCACTGCACTTAAACATCAAGAAACGCAAAACCATGTCTTTTCATAGCAGAAACAATCCCATATTTACTGGATACAAAATCAATAACATATAGAATTGCAGAGAGTTCGTGAGATTACTGAGTTTAGGCGACATTTTCCATGAAAAGATTAATTCCAACCGGCACATTGATATTTGTATTGCTAACGCAAACGTTATGTTTCGCTTTGTAACTGGGATTATCAAAATTATTCAGAATCGTTGATGATCAGTTTAATTTTAGTTTATTGAAGACTAACTTGAAAAGCGCTATATAAGTTTTATTTTACAATTTTAAATTAATTTTCATTATTTTAGACAGTTTCAAGGGGTTTGAAGAACTTCTGTTTTATATGCAAATACATTATATAATTCTTCACAGACTCAAAAAAAGTATCCCCATGTATGTACTATAGGAATATTTGAAATGCTCTTAATGATTTCATTAAATAATCTTATGTCTTTGGCTGTTGCCTGGCAAAGTACAACAGTCTCTCGTCCAGTTGGTCATACTTTATCGCAACTGTATTCAAAAATCATTTTACAATATCATTTCCACCGAGCTTGTTAATTTAAATATAATCGGCCAAAAAATCAGCCAGTTCTAATTAATATTCCAGAGCTTCACCCAAAAATAATTGTAAAACCCTATTTTCATCCAAACATACCAAATTTCAGAATTGGATTCATAAATCAATTTAGCATTCCATTCCCATCAAATGCGCCAAATTTCATCAAAATCGGCAAAGTAATGCGGCAAACCTAGTTCCGTTACAGTTGACCATATTCCAGAACTTCATCCAAAAAACATTTTCAAATCCAATTACCATCCTACTCGTATATGTCGAATTTCATCAAAATTATTATAGTTAGTAATAATATAATCCGATTTATTGAAAATTTAGTCATTAAAAGCCATTTTAATTATGATACAAATAATAAATTCTGAACTTAACAAAAATAGCAGTTGTATAGTTATTTATTCATAAAACGTTACCTTTTATTTTACTTTACTATACTAGCACTTGCCTATCTATATCACTTGAACACGTGAAAATTTATAAACCACCACAATTTTTATTTCATAGGATGTAAATCCGATCTCGAGTACACGGCTTCAGTTTCAGCGGATTAAATCTACTAAAGCCGCTCTCATGCGAATGATTTTAAGGGTTTTTCGATCCGAAGACAACATAATAAAGCAAATTATTTCCATCTCACTATGAAATATTTCAATTATTTATTAATGTTATGAACTTGAGTTGGGGAAAATGGGAATTCCCGATTTTAATAATTTTATCATTAATCAAATGACTAAAAATCTGTTTTCTAGTTGGCTTTGGAAATCATAGCGCTTTTGTTTTTCATTAAGATATGGTATATAAATTTAATTTTTATTGTTACATGTGAATTCTATTTCCAATATATTTTCATTTGTTTTAGTGTATAGTTTTTTTAAAATAAAAAATTAAAAAAAATATTAAATAATTGTTGTTAATTGTTTTTTGTAAAAATGGGGAAACATAAAAGCTTATACGATGTTGAAAAGGGAAAAATTGATGCTTATCACGACCAGCGACATGCGAGGTGGTTCATAAATTATTTAAGAAATCCAGAAAACTATGAACAAAAATATGTAGGTGTGTAAAGCTCCAAAATTAAAACAATGCGTATGAATAATACGTATTGTCTCCAATTCTGATCTATCAATGAGAAATCTGGTTTTAATTTCTGTGTGCAAACCGTTCATCGCAACCTTCAGAAGGCCAATAAAACGTATTCAACAATCGGCTTCAATTTGGGAAAGAGCATATGACATGGAATAAATAGTGGTATTCAGTCAAATTCAATTTAGACGACCCCGATGGTTCTAACTGATTCTAATTTCTATATGATCTACGCAAAGAAGAGCTAGTTCTCAATCGGTAGCAAAGCTCGGGGAGGGGTTATAGTCTGGGGAGCTATTTTCTACTATGGTGGGATTGAGTTAGCAATTTGAAATTCAAAAAATAAAGTCGTATTTGTCTACTTTGGATTCAGAATTCCCAAAGTTCCAACAGCCGTTCGGACCAGAAAGTTCGTTTATCAGAAAGATAACACTCCTATCTATACAGCAAGGATTGTAAAACCACAATTTCCAAGAAGAACGTCGCATTACTTATATGGTCCTCATACTCTCTTGATTTGAATAGGAGTATTATGTGGAACACGTTTGGGGATGGATTTCTCGTAAGGTTTATGAAGGGGATATTTAGTATATTGTTAAGAAGGCGCTTGTTGAAGCCATTAAAGCTGCTTGGGCGGAATTACCTTGAATTATTTGAACACATTTTAAATAATAGTAATTTCCTATAAATATTTGGTGCATTTATTGAAATTCTTGCGTTATTTATTCAAATATAACAATAAAAAATGCATTTACTCAGAACTCCACAAAAAAAATGTTTCAGAACTCCACAAAAACCGGTTTATTTTAGTGATAATGTTCTTTAAATTTTAGTAGAAACCCAAATAACACGAAAGTTAAAGCCATATTATACAAAGCGATTTCCTTAATTTTTTTAATTAGATTTAATCAACAATTTTAAACTTACTACACAGCTCATATAAAAATTAAGGAATTGCCCAGTTCGTATTGTTTTGCGATTCATATCCTGTTTCGTATCATGTACTGTTTCGTATCTAATAGTGTTTTCTCAAATCCTATTTTCAAATGTACTTTATCGACAAACGTTTCTTAGCTGCGTTCTTTCCTTTTATACCGTTTTAGTATACTTAAAACATTAAAACACACGTAACAAACAATTGACAATAATTTTTACCTGATTTTGTACACACCAATAACCTTTAAATATTTCGTTTGGAATAATTGAATTACATATTGTCCTGCTACTCTGCCTGCTACTTCTTAAGATGATGAAAAATTAATCTGCATACTCGTACTATATGAATATTACAATAGGGTGGAAAACTGTATTATTATGGTGCCATTGAGGGAATGTTACCCTATTTTGTTATTATCAAAAGGATTGTTGGTATTTTATTAATAGTCATAAACAGTAATAAAAATGCTCTGAATAATTCAAAATCAAATAACGGAATGCGACGGGAATATTTATGATTAATTCATTTAGTCACATATAAAGATCATTATGTTATGTAATTCCATTTTTCACCCTTGGCTACCTTTTTTGTTTATGAATTTATTAGAGATTTTTATGATTCCGGATGAGAATTCTTTTCAAACATAAATTTTAGCATCTAATAATCTACTTATAGTGTGATATATTCTAGTTTCAGCGACACATCCAACTTGATCTATATATTATATCTTAGACACTGGAAGCATGATTTAGAAGTTTAATATTAATTCTGCTAAAATTCACAATTCATCTGGGGGTCTGAAGGTCCTAATTTTAAAATAGTCAACCTTTTTTGGGTTTGTTCTATTTTAAACGTTTTTAAAATTGTTAACTGTGTGTTATTTAAAATTTGAACTCATTGATACTATTTACACTTTATTTAACTCATTGATATTATTTACACGTTCTACATTTCTTTAGCTTTATGAAGAGTCATGAGGCCATCATGAATTTCTTAAAGTATGTAGTAATTGACAAATATAAACTATTGTTGCAAAGCTACCTAATTTGTATAATAACAGATGGTGGTCCATAGTCAAACATAATGAAAACATGATTTATCTGGATTTGTTGTGATTTTAAAACAGCAAAAACCATAATGTCTCCTTTAGGATCTCTCCATTCCATGATACGAGTATATGTGTAAACTATTAATGCACGATTATCTGAAAGAGATATTTTGAAATTATATTCGTAACAGTGCTAAGAAACATTGTCAATTCGTGTAGAGAAACGAAAATTGCTGAAATCAAAGATATTATTGTTTACTAATGTCCGGTTGTTGAGTCACGCATTTAGTGCTAATATCAATCTTAGTGTTAACATCAACATCAATTTTCTTGATAAAAATGAATTGCCCCTTTACTAGGTTAGCAATTCGTAAATTGGAAGTCGATATATATACCGACTAGTAAGCAAACCACTTGCAAGTCAAACATAAAACTACTCGATTTACTTTACTACACCAACTTTGAAATTAATTTTTTTTGTAATTACATTTGTTATGTAAAGTATGAATGTCCGACCTGGCAAATAAAAACTAGTAAGTCAAGAGATTTAGGCCGTGTGTGAATAGTAAAACAAAATTGTTTAAAATAATAATTTTGCTAGAAAAATTTCAATTTATAACCAATTTTAACTAATTTCACACACAACCTTACTACTAAAAATAAATATTGAATCACAAATCATTTATTTTTTCATATAAAAATTGCTTGCTTGCTAACATGAATATGACATCTACCCCAAAGTTGGTCACAATTTTTTAAGTCCGCAAATAAAGAAAGGCAATGAATACTAATGGCTGGTTTACATTCATTCTTTAATCTTTTTTCTAATTCTATACCTAAATCAAATATGCAAATAAAAGAAGATTGCTATACGCTTATAAATGGAAAAAATGAATAGTTGAAAAGACAACTATGTTTTTAAAACTAAATCACAATTTGGCTGCAAACTTTACAAAAAATAACAAAATAATGAAAAAAAAACGCACCCGTTCATCTTTATTTTTGAAAAAGACAATGTTTCTTTGACTATGTCTACTTTATTTATTCATACAAATCATATGAATGTACTTGTTTCTCTTACGTCCATTTTTTGGAATAGAGAAAAAGTTTGTATGTAAATTAGCCTTAACGATGAAAATGTAATGAAAAATATTTTGTTTCTTCGTAATAGAGTTACTTGCTTTCTTGTTTGAGCATACAACAATCGAGTATCTATCTAATTTTAATCGTCATCGTTATATATGTTGGCTTCTAAAATTAGAAGTGACCAATAGAAATTTAATTTTTGACCAATAGAAATTTCGAACTTTATTGGTCACATAAAATAATGTTGTACACCACTGATACAGAAAAACATAATAATGATTTCAAATGAGAATTAAAAGCTTATTATATGATTATATGTAGATAGGGAGGAGTTTTTCCCCATTACCCAGGACTGAGATGTTGTCACATGGCCATTTTCGATATTTGATAGACGTTTGTCTCTTTTTTCAAGAACAAATTTGTACGCTACTTTTTCCTATTGCTATCTCAGCACGTTAGAACAATCGTTTCGCACACTATCCTTTTTTTTTTATTTCAGTAAATATTGAAAACAAAAATTTGATGGAATTTTATCGAATGAATGTATAAAACTGGAATCGAGCAGGCCACAATAGAAATTGCGGAATTAATAATTTGAATACGAAATAGCCCTGGGATGGGATGTTGTAACATCACTATTTTCGATATTCGTTATACATTTGTGTCTCTTTTTTTTGGAACAAAATGAAATGCTATTTCGAATCACCACCTATAATGAATCGCATTTCAACATAATTAAATAATTCAATATACCTATACTGATTTTTCTTAATAGCGTATTTCGGTGGGCTATACCAGTTTACTACCGATAGTTTATAGTTTATTTTCTTGATTATAATTCCACTTATAATTCCATTCGGCACTCCAACCTTTAGCCGAGTTTTCAGGGTGAATATAGTGTTGTAAACTCTGTATCCTTTGAACTTAATCAGGCCTCAATTTTATTTATATCGATGATTGCTTGTAATTCTTGTAGGTGTTGGTGCAATCCGTTTGCATTTCATAATATAATTTTTAGGTTGTTAGACATTTAACTTTGAATTGGGAACAGGTATTTTATTACTGTTCTCTAATTTTTCAATTCTCTAGTTAAAGAACATTATTGGTTATACACGATGAATTGCTTGTGATATTTCGAAAAATACACTTTTCTGGTGTATCGGCATATCCTTATACTTCTTATCATCTTCAGCCTAAATGTCAAACTGTAACTAAATCTATTTAGAACTACTAGATCAACGGTGCACGAAACTGTACTAGAGTTTTATCAAGGCACGTGTTCCAACTTGATAAATATGAATTTGATAAATTTGAATTTATTTGACGAATTTATTTATTTATTGGAGTAAGGTCTACAAATATAGCCTGAATTTAAACCAAAACATATTAGTTGGCCCCGTAGATTTCTGCTAGGCACCTTTAAATTGAATGATTCCAATATAGATGGTGCGTCGAGGTGATGAAGTAAAATGTTCCCAATAAATGTATTATTTAGCAATTCACGCCTGTTTTCAAGTGTAGTCATCTTATATAGGTTGCAGGTTACGTATAGTGGTAGTTGCTTCATATTAAGGTTAAGGTAATTCATGGTTATTAGGCCAATCATCTTCCATGTTACATAACGGATAAACTTCTTTTAAATATTCTCATGATTTTGAATATAAACGTCGTAAACGGGGCCCCATACATTAACTGCATACTCCACTTGAGATTTGACATAGGCATAATATAAGATCTTGATGCCTCTATATCATTAATATCACCTGTTGATAAAACCAAACATTGAGTTAGCTCTAGCTATACATTGCTCAATGTGATTAGAAAAACAAATATTTCCAACGAAACTAGCCCGTATAGGTCTTTAAATTCGGAAACTTGTTTTAAAATGGTACCATTTATTTGGTACTGTTGAATAATAGGATTCTTTTTCCGAAAGTCATGGTCTTGCAATTATTGATGTTGAGGTTAAGCAAGTTGAAGTCACACCACATTGTTAGGTTGTCGACATCTTTCCTGGAGTATGTAAGTATCGTCAATATTCTCCACAGTTTTGTATATTTTGAGGTCATCGGTAAACATTAGGACCTTATGAAATAATGAATTTCTGCAGTGATTCCGTTGATAAAAACGATGTAAATACATGGGCCAATATGGGAACCTTGAGGTTCACCTGAGGTGGCATAAATTGGTAAAGATCTTTTGTTTCCCATTTCAATATATTGAACGCGGTTGGTCAGGTACGATTTAAACCAGCCAATAAAACGGGTGCAGAATCTAAATTTATACAACCTTTCTAGTTTGCAATGACTGATACAGTCAAAGACTTTGACAAAGTCTGTGTATATAACATCTACTTCCTTGTGATTTTCAATTACTTTAATCGTACTGCTGGTGAATTCCATAAGGCTAGTTGTATAAGACCTCTTTGGCATAAAACCATGTTTTGAATATCGGGGTCACTCTCGTTGTTTTCCACTTCCTGGGAAATGTTCATAATTTCAATGATTGATTGAAAAGTAGACACAGAGGAATTACCAAATTTTTGTAGTCATTTAATAATGAAGCTGGTATACCATCCGGGCCGCATTCATCTCCAAAAGTGATAATTGGGGTATTTGTATGGACAAATTGTTGTTGTTGTTCTCGCTTATTTAAATGTAATTATCGATGTCTTCCAGCTTATATACTGATTGAAAGAATTTAGCAAACATATTAGATATTACTTGCGGATCACAAGACTTTTATTCTTCGAATGTCATATTTTCTGGGTAACCGATAATTTCAAGTTTCGAAAGTAGCTCCAAAAGTATTTTGGAACATGATTTATTTTTTCTTGAATACAAGAAATGTAATCCTTGTACTTTTTCAGGTAGTAGCTTTCGAAACGTTGGTTACGGATTGTGTATTTATGTTTACTAGACTCAGAATAACATTTCAGTTTTTCTTTGTAAAAAGTCTTGTCTTTTTGATTTTTTAAGTTAATTAGTTTCCCATCGTACCAATGGGGACACTGGTTAGGTTTAGATACCCCTTTAGGGACAAATTGTTGTATACCTTTCAAAATAATTGTATAAATTGTTGTTAAATTAACATCCAGATTACTGAAGTTCAATTCATCTTTCCAGTTATTGCGTTCAAAATAGAGAGTCCGATTTACTATGTGTCTGCTTTTCTGTAGTTATGTAGTAAGTTGTTTGGTTCTGGTGACTTTTAGGCAGATCTAACTCTTCATAATTATTTCGATAGATTTATGGTGGATATCGTTGATATATACAGAATGGAGATAATGATTTGATCTCGACCATTTGTAATATCGCACTTTTGGCTCATATTTGTATCGAACATGGTATCGATGAAAAGACACTCACTACCCGATGTCGCATTAAGAGGAAGAATTTCACCTACTTCTACATCAAATGTCCAACTAATTAATGGTAAATTAAAATCACCCGTTATTAAAATGGAGTAAGTTGGGTTGGCCAAGTAGTTAATTTCTACGATGGTATCGCACCATACAGTATACGATGATAATGGTAAGCCTAATGGAATACATATATGCAACATACAAGTACATTGTCTTTTTGTTGATCGTTGCTTTAACACATCCTTGCTCGATGGATAAGTTGGGTAGATTAATCCATTCACTTGATATTGATTTATTAATGGCGATGAGTACTTCATCGCCAGTCTTCTTATTGCTCGACAAAGACGTACGGTCACTTCTCTACACCACGTATTGCGATGGCAAGAATTCAGAACTGTGAATTTCTTCTTTAAGGGACGTCTCACATATTATATAAAGAGGAAATAACGTTTTTAACACAAAGTTATGGAATTGTGCTGCTTTTGATGACATTCTATTTACATTTTGGAAGTAAATAGTTAGATTCTTATTGTTGTCAAGTTGTTCGTTGCTGGCGTTAGTGGAACTTGGTTTTGCAATAGTTCGCTGAATATTCTGTATGTTAGCATGGATGGACAAATGTGTACAGTGTATACTCCACTTTGCGCACAAATGTGTACTGTGTATACTCTACTTTACTTTTTATATCTTTAATGCCATGTTTCGTAGCACCGAGGACCAGTTTTTCCCAATTCGGTGTGAATTTAGAATCCACGTTGATTTACCACATCCTGGAACTCCTTGAATGGATATGATATCCGGTTTACTTTTATCTAGAGGGAAAGTAAGTGTATCTATTCTTTCAAACACTATTTGGTCCATTACTTCTGTAGCATTAGAACCAAAGATGTATCTTTTGGTTGTTTTGAAACGGTTTTTATCAATCATCAACAATAAAAGCGTTTGAATACTTCATGTAATGTAGGATTTCTCTCATAGAGTTTTTATAGTAGCTATCGGATTCCCCTTCAGAATAGTAAAAAGTAAATGCTGAAGGAAAATTTTACATTTGAAAATTTTAGATTGTATTAAAGTTGAGTGCATGTTATAGGCGATCAACATTGCAAGACAAATCCAGTATAATCTTGAATTGTTGGGGATGTCTATGATGAAATGAAGATGTGAATGCACGAAGTAAATGGTTGAGATCACTGCATTTGGTGCAGTGAAATTCCAATCCAAATAAAATTGCATATAATAACGATACCTGAAAATCCTGACACCACCATTGTACATATTTAACTTGTCAGCCGAGTTAACTAGTTTCACTAATCGCGATTAGCTGATCCTTAGTCTGTCAATTGTATTATAATCTCTTCAGACAACATCTTTTTGCAATAAAATATAATTTACAAATTCAAAATTAACAGAAAATTTCAGATACATGTATCAAATATCAGCTAGAAATAAAATTTTTGTACTTTGCGTTTTAGTTTTTTACTGTACATTTTTGTTTTAGTGTTTGAGTTTTCCGGGTATAGTAGTGGTTTTTACGACATTTATGCTTATAAACCCTAACCTATTTTTATTCCATTTAAACGGTCACACGAACCAACATCCTTTTGTTATATTTTTTTTTTTTTTGAAGAACTCGTATACCTAAAAAACGGTTCAAAACAAATCGTAATAGTAAATTCAACATCACATTTTCCCATTTTTTATGAGATTTGATAAATGAACTTTAGGCAAACAGTACAAATAATGCATGAATGCAGATATGACAAAGCATAAATACAGCACTCAACCACTTAGAATTAGAAAAGATCAATCAATTTTGTATAAATTATAAATGATCATTAAATTTGTTTCAGTTCTAGCATGCATTTCTCGTACATTGGATGTTTTGCGTTTATGTTTATGCATCAATGCAGCAATTTTGTGTTCCGTCCGCTTACAGTAAAAGTAAACACACAAAAAATAAGATCATTTATCAAAGACAATTTAACAACAATTCTTAATATAAATTAAATTCACTTTTTTTTTCTAACAAATCACACATACACACTCGCAATATGATCTATAAGCAAAGTTATGTATACTGTGTACATAATACGTATTGTATTATCTATGCTCGATTCCTTTTATGTTCTAGTCTATGTATTTTTTTTATTGTGATCATAATCAAATCATATAAGTAGACTCATCTATTTGAAGTTTTATTTTGATTAGTTTTAATTTGACTTTTGGTGCGATAGCATATTAGTGTATTTGGTATTATGTAGAAAATGTATTATGATTAGTTGGTGGTAACTCGACGACGTGTAGCGTTTAAATTGTTAAAACGTTTTTGGTGTCAATATAATAATTTAAAGACTAGTTTTTATATGGATTTAATGGATTTTATTTTGAAGTAAGTTCAAATAAAAATATTAGCCATACTGTGAATGTTATGTCTGTATCATATATGTGTGTAACCCTTTGGATTGATTTATCTGTGAAATTAAATATTTAATTTAATTATTAAATTTAAAAAAAATTGTTTTAATCTTCATAAGTACTACTTACATTTACGTACGTATGTATGTTAAAAATACCAATATTACAGTGATCCTAAGTTGAATTAGAATAATTTTAATTCAAATGTATAATTCTATGCTTTCAAAACGAATTGATAGTACTTTGAATGTTTGAACTTTTACCATACTTTATATTTAATAATTATAGGACATTTTTATCATTTTCTATTTCATTTCACAACATGCCGTTTTGGCAAATGAAACACATTAATGTTTAATGATTATACTAATCAAAGCTCAACTCTCACTTTAAATTTTTGTTAGAAATGAATTTTATTTCTAGATATTTAAAATGCTGTCTGTGTATAATCTATAATCCAAATCATATCCTTTTTTATATTTCTTGATTTCATACTCACGCCGATTATAGAAACACCCCACAAATGTGAGTGAGAACAGAAAAAATTGAAACTCGGTATAGTCAAACTTTGTTAGTGTAACAGTTCTGACAGATCTCTGGGCAACATTTTATTATGAATTTTAAAATCGAAAAATCAAATACAATACATTTTTCATTTTTGGATTTTAACAGAATAATCCATTTTTTAATTCATATATAAAAATCAAAAACAGCCCTACTCTAATTGTAATATCGCCTAAGTAGAATGAATATACTCCTAGTAGCCAAAAGATACACAAAAATATTCATATTTCTCGATACTGGATATTTTAGCCGATCTTTCTAAGCTCTGCTATAGTAAAACACACGAAAAATTGTCTCGCATCAGTGCTAGACAATTTTTTGTGTTTTACCATGGGAGTACTGGGACGGCCGAATAAAATTTGGTGTCGAAATTTTATATTATTTTATTATATTATCGACGATGTTGTATTAGAGACACGACCGCAGAACCTAGAACTACGTGTTACAGTAGAACAACGTGTTACAAACCAATAAACCAAAAAATAGCTTCTCTCACACTGTCATATGAATATACAAATTTGTGTATAGGCAAATAAAAAAGTATTGAAAATGTAAGACTCCCATTTGCATTCAACATTTAGAATTTTATCATAAATAGTCTAGTTCTGTACTACTGTTTTGTACATTACCTCGTTTTGAAATATCTCGTTTCGCGTCTGATCCTATTTTGTTTCATTTTGAACATTCTAATTATTAACGGTTTCCCAATATATTACAAATACATATTAGAAAATTTCATCACTGAAATCCTCGCGGTCTTAGAAGAAAGTATTTTACTTTGATTTTTAATCCTTAATACTTTATAAAGCCTTATAAATGTGATTATATCAAGTAACCTGGTTTAATTTCTATCAAATATTGTCATTTCAGTGTAATTTAACATAACATAACCAGGGATGGGCGAGGTAGATTACGCCATGTAATCTACGCGGTTGTCGACACGTAAAATTTAACGTAGATTACTTGACAGTGTTTTTTGTCAACGTCGACCATTAAGATAATGTCAACCTACGATAGTTTAGCAATGAAATCGAATGCGCCAGTTAGAGGTGATATTTTCATTTGTTTCTTTTTGACAAATGATGCATGAATAGTTTCAAACTGTCATCGTGTTTTTATTTATTCAGTATTGTTTGCTATTTCATAATGGAAAATTTTGTGAAACTTGTGTCGTCAGTCTGGCACATATTTTATCGAACAAGTGTTGGTTATCTCAATGATTTGGCTTTTTAATAACTCGGTAGCACTCATAGCCTTCGTTTTACCATGGAGTGGGGTGTGTTAAATTTTATGGCACGGTCATAGTTTAATTTCCCCGGATTATTTTTAATGAAGGTTATAACCTTTTTAAAGATTTCTATCGTTGTTCAGCACCAATTTTTAATACGCCGATGATTGAGTACGCAGTGCTGTTGAAATCGTGGACTAGAGTTCAAGACTCGGCAGTGCCAATACTTTTTTTAATTAATTTCTTCTGTAAAATTGGTTCAACACAGCTTCTGTTGAAATCTACATTCAATTTCTGCAAGTATAAGCATAGTCCACTCCTGTTGCTAAAATTTTCAATTTTCTCTATTGAATTAGCAAATATAAAAAGATCTATATAGCACCAACTTTTATATACGCCGGTAGTCCGGTAAGCAGAGTCGTTGCATTTGTAATTGTGAACTTGAATTCAAGCCTTGGTTTGGTATTAAATAATTTTTAATTTAATTTATTTCATTTCTCATTTCTCTCACTAATTGGCAAATATAAAAGATAAGTATGCAAATCTATTGAAGTTTTATAAACAGAAGCTGAGTTGGATTTGAGTAATTTTATTTCACCATCACCAATTTGACATGAGAAATTAAATCAATAAATGTTTGGCTCGATCGAGAATCGAACTTAGAACCATAAATCGAAAGTCACTGACTTTGCTTACTGAACCACCGCCGCATATATATTTCATGCTATACAAATCTTTTATATCTGTCATTTGAAAAGAAAATATTGAAAATTCTAGCAAAGACAATGGACTTTGCGTTTATTTCACCATCGCTATATACCATCTTGTATAGATACCACTACTTGAAAAATATGAAAAAGTTTAACAGACGCTGTGTGTTGAACCAATTTGAATACAGAAGAAATTAAATTAAAATAATACCGTCGCTAATGCGACTCGTACCTAGGTCCACGGATCCAAAGTCAATCACTCTACTAACTAACCCACCACCGTATAATGTATAGTCGATGTTATGCAAATATTTTATACTTTCCAATTGAATTGAAAAATTAGGGGAAATTTTTTAACAGAAGCTGAGTTGAACAAAAAATATCCTAACATTAATATCGTCTAAAACTTAACTAAACTGCATGTGCCAGGTGCAATATTTAATCCGATGACATTTCAAGCAGTGTACTTCGAAGAAGTTAAAAATCTGACAAGCTAGTCGCCCTTATGTTCTTAAAAATTATAAAACTTCCGTTTCAGACAATGATGGATGCTTGATGCGATTTTCTAGGCGGGCCACAATATTGACCACATACCATACAAGTTTTAAGTTTAAGTCAGTATAAAAATTTATCTATACAAACATAAAAGTATAACAATTATGTATAGCTGAGTTTAAGTCTCGATTTAAACTAAAAACAAATTTAATTACATTTCTTACAAATTAGTTCAACTCAACTTCTATTAAAATTTTCAAATTTTTCCAATTAATTACCAAGTATAAAAGAGGGATGTAGCAGCAATGAAAATGTACGGCGATGGTCAAATAAGCAGAGTCCAGAAATAATTTTTCTTATAAAAAAATCGATCAGGTCAGGTATTTTTCCTGGGTCAATTGACCAATATGTTGATTTCCAGTTGAAATGGATTCACATCCATTTTCTTTAATGACAATCAGTAGTTCTTTTCCTTTACTTATAGTTAATCTAGAACCCCCGTGAGTATTCTTCGCATTGAAGTCACCATCTATTATGAACCTTTTTCCCAGACGCTTGAAGCATTCTGAGTATTATTTGTTTTTAATAGAATGTCTTGGTTTGACAGTACAATCCTGCCACAATAATAGGAAAGTTGTTGGGTTTTATATACAATGAACAATGTGTTGGTTGGTCTGAACGATTTGGCTTTTTAATAACTCGGTAGCACTTATAGCCTTCCTGAACTCGAATTCGTTTTACCACGGAGTGGGGTGTGTTAAATTTTATGGCACGGTCATAGTTAAAGTTTCCCGGATAATTTTTTTGAAAGTTATAACCTTTTTGTCTGATTTTTTGTGAGCCGCGTTTTCCGATTTTTCCGAGAGCTGTTCTATACCGTTCCACCGTTACAAAGAGGGCCCCCACTCTATATAACGCTATATATCGTTGTTTTGGGTCAATTTAATAATATTGTAATGAATTAACACGACGCTGAAGTAGATTCATGATATTTGAGTACGATTAGTTTTAAATTCCGCTCTTTTTGAAAAGAGAATTAAATGCATTGACGGACATTCTATAAAACTATCACAAATAACGCAATGTTCCTAAAGAAATTTGGTCATCCTTTAGTTTAGATCTAATTGACTAAACCACTCTAGGAATTGTCTACATTATCGACGTTGTCTACGTTATTGACGTTATCTACGGGTTTTGACACGTCAATGTAGAAAATAATAGATGACGCGTAAACGCCCATCCCTGAACATAACCAAAATAAACCCAAATTAAATTATACAGTTCGAAACTTTGAAATCCCATCACTCATAAACGCAGCCATTTAAAGCATATACATACTCGTACATTTCAAAAACGGATGCAATATTCTAAATATGAAAAAAAAATGTATTAAATTTTTTTTTATAACTTTAAAGGCAAAATGGCGCGTAGTTGCTTGATCAAGTTATTACTGTTTATATATAACTAATCCAATAAATTTGTATAATTTTACTTTGTTATGTTTGTTATTTTTTTAACCAAATTGATTTTGATTTGATTTGATTTTTACAGTTTACAAAATTATACAAATCGACGTATGTCATTTTCGTTGCATTTTTACATGTAAAATTTTGAAGAACAAAGACGTCAAAATTCTAGTTACCAAATTTATGTAATTTTACAAACATATTTCACAAATTTCAGATTTATTATCGATTTTTTTACTAAGTCAATGATAGCTGCGCACAAAAAAAAGGTTATGACATAAAATACATATCTATAGTTCTGTTGTAAATCATTAGAAAACGGGTATTAGTTCTGTTGTCTTCATTTTTAATGATTCCTATACAAACGCGAATATTTTACTACGAATTTCAAATGTAAATTTTTTAATATGAAGTCATTGTCATTGTTTATGTTGGACGTCTCTGGCGAGGGAATGTGACCCAGATGGGGCCTACATCCATTTTCCACGCAGTGGTTCATTTCTGTTTATGTCTCCGTTATCAGATGGATTATTATAATGTTCTCATAGATTTACAACCAGCATTAGTTAATAACGTTTTTTAGGTTAGTTAGACCCAAGCACCTTATGATAAATATAATAATATATCTGCAGGTTATGATATGGCAATATTATAACCAGTTTACTTGCCGGTAACTCCCCGCAGTTCCGTTTGTAATTGTATCCTCGCTTCACCGGCTAGTGCACAGTCATATAGCACGTGGTCTACTGTCTCCTCAATATAAACACATTTTCAGGTGCTGTTTTCTATTATGTTCATTCTATGAAAGTAGGAGGCTATTTTGACGTAACTCATTAACATCAACATGTTAACGGTACACTTGCCTCTTTGGTGAGCTCAGTTTTCGGCGATTTGACATCGTAGAGTTTGAAAATTTACATAGGTCACTTCTTGCCTACTCCTTAGTTCAAAGTTTGCAACTCTCTCTTTCAATAATATATCAATTAGGATTACTCTAAGTCGGTACCGTTCTTTAGGTCTTTGCAATCCTGAGCGGTATATACCTTTGAGCCAAGCAGAATACACTTTTGGACTAATGATGTACTTCGATGGTGAAAATCCATCCGGCCTACACATAGGCATATGTCATGGAGCCATTACTAGACCATTGTAGCGAGTGTATCTTGCTTTAAACCTCACATTTCCTTCGCTACTCGTCTAAGAACCGAGAAAACTTTTTTACTGTTCTCTGCTAGTTTTTGACGTGTGAGGTGACACCGAGCCGTTCGTCTATAACCACTACCAGTCACTTTACCTTGACCATCTTTATTCTCTGACTGCTAACCGACACCAGAGGTGGTCTCCTATAAGAGCGAGTGTTCCTTTAAGTAGGATCACGACTGTCTTGGCGAAGGATAGTTCGATTTTGTACTTTCTGCCGCAATCTACTATTATATCTACTATCATATCTATTTACAACCTTTGTTTATACTCTTTTGAAGCAATTAACATTCTTTAGCTCTTTCATGATATTTGGCCCCCAGAGTATCGAAGCTAGTATACATCTAGAAGTGTACTTTTGATCAGACTCTTTAATTATGTTGTTCATTTCCACTATAGCGTCCTCTCTAGATCTGTTTTCTCTGAAACCGAACTGCTTATCACTGCTTGTACCACTACTTTTGGAAAAATTCATGTAACTGGTGATACTTGACCCTATTACAGGCCACGCACGTTGTATTACTTCAACCTCGATGGTGTCTAGGCCTGGTTTTTTACTGTAAACAATTAATTGTCTACGCATCGAACGGACATAAATTTATCCCGGACATAAATGTATTGGACAAAAATTCATAATGTTGATATGCTATTTATTCTCCAACGCCTGGTGTTAATTGTTGATGCCATTCATAATCTTCAATTTTGTTTAATGCAGTCTCAGGCCTCAATTCTAGCTATCGTGCCCCATTTTCTGTAAAGTTGTAGATATGATGCTAAAAAATTGTTTTTTATCAAGATGGAAGATTCAATTGCGGTCGTGGTAGAAATTTCTTTTTCTCCATTGAGAAATGTTTACCGAATTAAAGAATACGGTCCAGTAAGGCCTCAGAGGTAACGAGTGAAGGCCAATAATAAACTCAAAATAATATTTTATTTTTGAGCAACCCATAGGTAATTTCGGCCTTAGAAAATTTAATAAAATAATTCATGCATTAAGATGCATGCCTGAGTAATTTAATGATAGCATGCTGCATTAACCACACAGTTGAAACATTTAACGCTTTTTAATAGAAATGTTAAACAATTTGGATTCATTCATAAAAAAATAATTAAAGTTAATTTGTGCTTCATATTACGATTATAACTTATCATCGAAAAAAATTGCAGTTATTCAATATTCTATATTTTTCAGATGAATCAATTGTGCAAAGTTTGTGGTGAATTAGCCGCTGGCTTTCATTTTGGTGCGTTTACATGCGAAGGATGCAAAGTACGTATATACAATTTTTGTGTTCTAAACAAATTTAAACATTTATTCCAAAATCCTATAGTCATTCTTTGGCCGTACATACAACAACCAAACCACAATATCAAAATGTAAAAATCATCATAAATGTATCATCACTAAAACTAATCGAACCACGTGCAAAGAATGTCGACTTAAAAAATGCTTACTAGTCGGCATGTCAAAAAATGGATCGCGTTATGGGCGTCGATCGAATTGGTTTAAAATTCATTGTTTACTAAATGAACAAAATGAAAGCGAAGACGATTCAAATTGCATCGATCTGTTTACTAATAATTGTAATGATTATTTAAATAAAATCAACGATCTAAATTATAAAGAAGATGGCGCGTTTACGACTAAACGTGAGTTTGGTACGGAAAGGCAATTTTGGTGTACCAATGATGAAAGCGGTAGTAGAGCACATGAATATAGGTTTATCGATGATAAATCACATGAACAAATTGAACCAATAGACTTATCGACGAAACTTAAGCCTAGATGATCTAATCAATAATACCTATTTTGGAAGACTGATTTGTATTTTAAGATTTTTTGTTAAAATTTATTTATTTTAATTATAAGTAATTTGTTTACCTTACAAAAAATTTGGTTTTATTTTGACGTGCATACTTAACTGTGTAAGCCCAATGGTCAATTACCTTATATTGATTATATAGGTATGTTATGGTAGGTGAAATGAAATAAAAATAACACGAATGACGATTGACTTATTTAACTGCCAAATTTTGTTTTATGAGTAAGTCTTTTTTTTTTTTATTATTATTAATTCATTTATTTATGAACTGGCGTTGCCACCAAATTACTCTAAAATCAATACAAAAGTGACATTTCAATATAAAAAATTTACTTAACCTAAAAATTTCTTATGACTATATTATTTGTACTATTCATTTCAGTTCAGTTCATTTTTTTTTTTTTTTTTTTTTTTTTTTAAATTAATTAAGTTTTTAGTACATAACATTTTTCTTATTTATGATATCGATTAATATTTTCTTATCCTGGATTATTTATGTTTACCTTAAATAAATTTCAATATATTTATATCTAAGTCTTATGCTGTTATATTTACATCTATTTACATATATGTATATTTATTTGAAAATTAAGAGCGTTATATTTGGACTTTAGAATTCTTCTACATTAGTTTCTGAGTAAAATTTGGCTAGTTCTATTAATTTTTGTACGTTACATTCTTTTAGTATATCTATTAATTGCATGTTTTTAATATTTTGATATCTATTTTTAATATTTTTAAATTTAGGACAGTAATCTGTAATATGGATGTCCGATTCTCTTACTTTACATAAATTGCACTGATCATTTTGTTCAATTCCTATCCTGTGTTTGAAAATTCTATTGTAAGTGTGGCCTGTTCTTAATCTGTTAATTATCTTGATGTGTTTAGTTTTCATGTTGACTTGTTTAAACCAGGTTGTTTTTGGTGGTGACGAATTATTAATAATTCTATTAAATATTCCTTTATTTCTCGTAACTGTTTCGTAATTATGCTGCCTTTCTCTTATTATTTCACTTTTTATTATTGAGATGGTGTCTTCTAGAGGTATACAGTTTTTAATTATATTTTGATTTGAATTGAATTTCTGTTGCTTTTTTTGCCAATTCGTCTGCTTTTTCATTGCCTGATATTCCCATGTGTGCTGGAATCCATTGTATTATTATTTCTGTTTCTTTATTTTCATTGCATATCTCCAATATTTTGTTTTCATAATATTTATTGTTTTCATTTTTAATGCAATTTTTTAGTGAGGTACAAGCACTTTTGGAGTCAGTGAATATTATTATTTTGTCCTTTTTCATGTTAATTTGATTTATTATTGCAAAATATATAGCTATTAATTCAGTGGTTTTTATGCTGGTTTCTTGTTTTAATTTCATCATAATATTTATGTCATCTTTTGGTATATGGATACCAAAGCCACATGTGTTTTTATATTTTGATCCATCTGTGTACGTTTGATTATGGTATTTATATTTGTTTATTATTTCCTTAAATTCTGCCTGAATTTGAATACTGTTCATGTTGGCTTTGTTTTTGTTGTTGCCTATTTGTGTATATATTTGTAGATTAGTTGGTATAATGTTGAAGTTTATATTTCTGCCTATATATTTGATCAGTTTATATTTTGATTTAATTATTTTGAATTTATTTAACGATTTTTTCTCCATTATTAGTTTTCCTATTTCTGATTGATTCGCTATTTGTTTGCATATATATTTTAGTGTGACTATTTGATTTTGATGTGTATAATTAAGTTCGGCTGCTTCTGCCAGTAAGACTTCTATTGGAGTAGTTCTAGTTAATCCTAAGCAGGTTCTTATGCTTGCATTTTGAATTGTCTGCATTAAATTTTCTATTGTTTTATTATGTTCGATATATACTGATGAGTAGTTTATTAATGAATTTATTAAAGCTTTATGTATGTTTAACATTTTCTGTGGATGCGCTCCTCCGTTTCTATATGCAAATGCTTTTAGAATGTTCATTTTTTTTTGTACTTTATTTTTAATGGTTTTGTAGTGCTCCGTCCATGAGAGCTTGTTTGTTATTATAACTCCTAAGAGTTTTATTTTCGTTATATTTTCTATTGCATTGTTATTAATTTTTATGTTTATTTGTTTATGCCGATTTGGATTGAAGTTTAGTATTTTAGTTTTATCTGGATTGATTTCAAATTTTATTTCCGTTAATTTTTCTATGAAATTTTTAAGTGTTTGGTTGGTTGTTTCCTCCATTATGTTGTGGTTTTCAGCTGTGATTAATATTCCTATGTCGTCTGCAAACTGAATTATTTTCACTTTTTCCGAATTTATTTGATGTAAAGTTGTAGTGTATATATTGAAAAGTAGTGGACTTAGTGAGCATCCTTGTGGAATCCCTTGGTTGGTTATTCTCGTTATTTTTCCTGTATTACTTTCTATTATTATTTTTCTGTTTGTAAGGTATTTATATATCCAGTTGACTGTGGCTTGATTTATATTTAAGTCTATTAGTTTATTTATTAAAATTGTTTTATCTATGCAGTCAAAGGCTTTTTTGATATCTGTTAGTATTAACACAGTTTTTTGCTTTGCTTGTCGATTTTCGTTAATTTTATTGATGAGAGTGACAAAGTAATCAGTCACGCTTTTTTTTTCTCTAAACCCATATGAATGTGTTGGTAGTGCTTGTTGTTTGTTTAATTCGATATTAATTCTATTTTTTAACGCTTTGTTGATAATTTTAGTAAATGTTGGCAGCAGTGATATTGGTCTATTGTTCGTAGTTCCTCGATCTTATTTGGTTTTTTTATTGCCACTATTTTTATATTTTTAAAATTTTCCGGAAAAATGTTTCTTGACCACATTTTATTTATGTGTTTGGTTAGTTTTTGAATGTGATTTTCTGGTAACAATTTAAGTAATTCATTTGATATTCTGTTTATTCCTGGTGTGGTGTTTCTATTTTTTTGGATTATTCTGGTGATTTCTTTGTGGTTGAATTCATCAATTAAAGCTGGTGGATGTGGTCTTGGGTAAGGTACTTCCATTTTCTGTACGGAATTTGGAAAGTTCATGTTTAGAAATTCTATAGCTGTCTCTTTGTGCTCCAATATATTATATGATTTCGTTCTTTTGTTATTTATTAAGTTGATTAATTTCCATAGTCGCTTGCTTTGTATGTTGACTTCTATTTTTTCTGTTAGTTCTGCCCAAGTTTTCTGTTTGCTTTTTTTAATTTCAAGTTTTAGTTTGGCTTTTAAACGTTTTAAATTTATCGCTGTGTGAATATCTTTTGCATTGTTGAATAAACTTTGTGCTTCTTTTTTCTCTCTCCATAATTTACTAATTTCTTCTGTCCACCATGGTTTATTTCTATTTTTGAGGCGTAGTCCTGATATAGTGTAGCTGTTTCTTTCTATAATGTTGGTAATTTCTTCCTCATAATCTGATATATCAAAAGTGTGATCCGGATTTAATTTGTTTATTTCTTTTAAAATATTTTTTATGTTCGTTTTCTTTATCATTAAGTTATTTTGGTTGTTTATTCCAGAGTTTGAACCATTTACCGATATTTTGATTGGAAAATGATCTGATCCTATATTATCTGTCGTGCTTTGCCATGTAGTTTTGTTTACTAAATCCAAGGATATTAGTGTTATATCTATTGCTGAGGTATTCAAATTATATAAGTTTTGGTGTGTTGGTGATCCATCATTAATTATACAATATGGGTATTCTAATATAGTGTTTTCTATTTTTTGTCCTAAGGTATCACTATTGGCATTCTTCCCCCATAGTTGACTATGTCCATTGATATCTCCTCCTACTATTGTGTTGGTTTTATTTCTATGTCGCTTTAATATTTTTTCAAATTGTCTGTTCACTTCCTGTGAGTTGTTATTGTTTCTAGTTGAGTTGTAGAATGAAATTACTGTGTACTCCGTTTTGTTAAATTTAATTTTGATTTCTATTGCTTCTATTGGTTCTGCATCTAATATTTTCATTGATAAGAGTTGTATGTTGTGTCTTATTAGTATTCCACATCCTCCATAGCCATCAATTCTATTGTTGAATATTGGTCTGTAATCTTTAAATTTCGGTGTGTATTTGTCCGAAGTCCATGTTTCGCTCAAAATTGCCATATCCGCGTTTTCTTTCATTATATAATCCTCAAATATATCTTTTTTATTTTTTAAGCTTTGTAAGTTTATTTGAATGATTTTCATATTTGTGAGTGGTATATTAATCCAGGCATTTCTTGCTCTGGGTCATATTTATATAATTGAACTGTGAGTGCATCCATAATATTGTTGGCTTCATCTGGTATTTCCTTGCTAGGTAGTTTTGTCTTGATTATATTGAAGAATGTTCTGATTTGATCCACCACGTTTTTGAGCATTTTGGTCTTCTCCTCCATATCTTTATAATTTCTGTCGTTCTCCTTCAGTTCTTGACTCTCATTATTGTTATTTTCTCTATTCAATCGCTTTATTATCGGGAAATTCATATGGTTGTATTGATATTGCTGATATTTATTTTCATAGATCTCTTTCGCTTTTTTATATGACTTTCTCATCGTTGTTCTGATTTTTTGGATTTCCATTTCCTTTTTTTTTCTTGAACATTCTTTAGAGTTGGTTCTATGATTTTCCTTGCAATTGTGGCATGATGGGTTTAATGTACACTTTTTATCGTTTTCTATAGGATGAATATTGGCACAATTACTGCATCTCGCCTCTTTACTGAAGCAATATTTTTTCAAGTGTCCATAATTTAAACAGAGCTTACAGAAAAGCGGCTGTGGTATATAATAACTAACTCTATAGTTGACTCCATAAATTTTTATTGAATCTGGTTTGAAATTGGCCCTAAATGTAAGTTTCACTGTTTCCGTTTTTTGTAGGTTTTTATTAACAAAATTATATCGTAGTAATCTTTCAGCCTCAGTAATAGGTATATCACTATTATAGTTCTCGATTATCTCCTGCATTGTAATTTCTTGTGGGATGTCTCGTATAATGCCAAAAGTGTGGTTGAAATTTAGTAGTAAGAAAATGTTGAATCCTTCCTTTTTTAGGTGTTCGTTTTTTAGTAATTTATTTGCACTAGATCTGTTTTTTGTATATAATTATGTATCTGGTTTTTTTCATTGTTTGGATTATATTTTCATAGTCCCCGAGATTGATAAGTCTAAGTGTTTTGGCAATATTCAATATATTTGTGTCATCTTTCACCATTATAACAGAAAATAAACCTTTATCTTTTGTTGAGTATACGTTTTCTTTTTCTTCTATACCGTATTTGTCTACTGTGTTAATTCTTGAGTTTATTTTCACATTGTTATTATTTGATTCATCTAAGTTTGTGTCCATCTTAGTTTCTTTAGTTGGCGCCATTTTTGATGTTTTATAATTATCTATCATTAGTTTACTTTTTTTGGGATTAAATTCTTGAGCTTTATTTTTATGTTTCTTGGAAAATGTTTTCATTATATTTTCATTTTGTTTTTCTTTTCTACGATGCACTCTTAATATTTGGTTACATTTTTCTCTTTGATTGCTTATTTCGTCCTCTGGAAAACCAGGGAATTCATTTAATATTTTTTCATCTCCGTCTTCACTATCCACTTTATTTATTTATACTTCAATCTTATTTTAATTATTATTAATAATTTTTTTGTAATTCTAATATAAAATGATTTATTTAATTCTCAAAATATAAAATATTTTTAATGCGCAGTAAAAATTTTATCAAAAGATGCTATCTCTTCAAAAGTCTCCACTGAACTGTCCGAGTAAGTCTTCTTTGTTTTTTTATATAGTTTTTAAGCTTTCTGTCGTTGATACTTTTTATAATGCGACCAGCGAGAGTGGTCAAAAGGATTTTATGCTGCACGCTTCCCTAACCGACACAATTACACGAGCGTATTTTTTCCTACAGTATGAACTGATGTGTAAAAGTTAAGAGAAGAACACCAACTAAATGTAAATCAGTTCGCATCTAATTACAACAAAAACTTTTATAAAATTTAAAAACAATTAACATTTAGCAATCGATTTAAAGCACAGTTTGCAGAGTTACTGAATTAGTTATATAAATGTTTCTTTTGTTAAACTAAGTTAACTTAAATGATGATGGTTTTACTATAAAATATAATGATGCCCATAATTTAATAAACTCCCATAATACCAGTTGGCATGCCGCAGATTTTTAAAAACATTTTTAAATTTTTTAACACGTATGCAAAAGATACTTCGCCATCGCTGTTTTAGAGTATACGCGACAATTTTCTCGAGTATATAGTATAGTTAAGAGTTTTAATGAAAAACCTTCCTCTAAATTTCTCGGATTAAGAAAGAGACTCATTTCGAAATTTTGATCGCCTATATATTATTCTCTTTTTTTTATTTGATATTTTGGCCAAAAAAAGTATGTATATACTGTGAGTGCCGGAACGAAATTGAATTGAATTGAATCAATCCCACTTTCATTTCGTGACATTTATAATTGGTTTAATATATTCTCATGGATTGAATATTCATAAATCTCAGTCCGCTTCGTTTTCGGCTATATAACTAACTATGATTCATAAAATAAAACTTCTCGAAAATTACATAAATTGAATTTATTTTTAATAAATTTTGTCTCGTTATTATTTTAGAACAGCATATTGACTTGTTGTTTTTATTTTCATGTATAAAATTTTAAATTTTTTTATATTCCTATAATTTTTTTGTGATTCTTAGTTTTATTACAAAATATCTAAACATTATAAAATAAAACTTACATTTAATATTTTATCAGATAAATATATTTATATATGTATTTAATTTATAAATAGTTCATACACCTAATTACTTTTAGTTTAATATTATTATGTAAAGCAATTAAGTTAAACGGAGTATATGTATGCTCGAGTATTAACTTTTAATGGCACGCCACGCTTAGATTTTAATGTCTGAGAAATTTTTCATCTCAGCACTTAATTTGTTACAAACAACTCTAATAGATCAAGGCCATGTCATTTATAATATCCATAAATTACGTAATTAGCCCGTGTGTCGATTATTTAAAAATATTCTTAGGATTTAAAGTTTTGACATAAAACTCATTGTTTCTTGTTTGTTCACCATAAATTTGACGAATTAAAATTTTAATTTTTATTCGATTTTTTTTCTGTAAAAATTTTAATTTTTAACAATTTTTTAACCAATTGACACACGGCCTTAAAAGCATAGTTATTGAAAATTTTCAATTACTGCTAGGGCTTATCGGTGTGTCCGGAATGCTTATTTAAATACCAATCTTTAAAATTGAGCATTTTCAATTTAAAATTTTGACGGGAAAATTTTTTGTTTTACTTGTTCATAAAAAAAATTTGTTCATCATAAAATGAACAGGACAATATAAATTTGAGTTTTATGTCAAAATGTTCAAAAATGTTAATTTTGAACAAATTAGTTAACTAATTGACACACGGCCTAAATTCTATTTCTTTAGAATTCTTAAATTAGTTAACATTGAACAACATCGAATTAATAAATCGGTAAATATGATTAATTAAAATATAAATTGATATCAAACAAGATGGTGTTAAAAATGCACATAAAAACTAAGGGTCTTCGCTAAATGAGCATTTTCCATTTTGACCGCACACATTTAGGATCGAAATGTTCATTTTTTTCAAATAGGTCAAACACTTCCCAAACTGCATCCGATGCAGTTTTACGCGCCATTTAAAAAAATTATTTTTGGTCACAATATTCTAATTAATTTTATTCATTCATACACTAAATTTTTGCATTTTTGGTTACTTAATTCAAACAATTTTAATTCGAAAAAAGTGTATTTTTTAAATGTACATTTCGAACGCACCATGCTGGATGCAATATTTCTTTCATTTTTGAATTGTTTGTTTTTTGATATCTGACATTTCTAAAATTAATTTAATTACCATCATTTAAAATCTAGCTCTTATTAAGTATTTGTATGTGCGAACATCTGGCTAAGATGACATGAACTCATATTTTCTATATTTTGATAATTAATTTAATCTAACTGTGATAACCATACCAAAAAATAAATAAACACCGTTAGTTTACAGGTTTACTTATATGTATGCGGGGTGATAACTAATAACACGATTAGGGAAGTTCTTGGCGATATTTATATCGAGTTTTGTGATTGGGTTTCTCTCAGTAATAAAGAAGTAATATACATACTTGTTGTGAAAAACTAGACCTTCGTTGTTGATTGAGATTATCATTTGTTCCAACTATTGGATGTCTTAAGGCTGATTTACATTCAATTCTTTTCTCTATTCCATAAAATGGACGTAAGAGAAACAAGTACATTCTAATGATTTGCATGAAAAAAATGAAATAAGCATAGCCAAATAAACATTGTCTTTTTCAAAAATAAAGATGAACGGGTTCGTCTTTTTATCATTATTTGGTTATTTCTTATAAAGTTCGCAGCCAAATTATAAATTTTTTTATAACATGAATGTCTTATCTTTTACACACCTATTAATTTTTTCGATTTATAAGCGTGTAGCTATCTTCTTTTATTTACATATTTGATTTTGGAATTGACGATTGGAACATCACGGATTCCACGTAGCGGAATTTTCCTAAAATTAAACTATCTATCCATTGACGTTTAAAATAAAAATAAAACTTGACGTTTAAAATAACTCTATATATCTATTGCCGTTTAAAAACACACAGCCACCTAATTTCGAATACAAAAACAACAACACAAACTTCAAATGGATCGTTCTTTTTAATAATCATTTTTTCCGCGAGCGTAGCTTCGCCTACTTTTAAAATCGTCAATAGAATTGGAAAAAAGATTAAAGATGATTAAAGAATGTAAACCAGCCATTATTTGATAAATTCAATTTTCATTTTGGCAAGAATAATAACTGAAAAGACATTCTAAAAAATCTATTTGCGCTCAGAGACTACTATTTAAATTTTATTTTCGACTTTTACAATAAATGTAAATTTTTTAATATTTAACTTTAAAACCAAATAATTAACAGCAAAAACAAAAGAGCAAAGGATTCCAAGGTATACATTTTGAAGTATATATGACCCTTTCCCATGATTGAATCAAATATATTTCGCTACTTTTACTTTAATAAAATTTATCTTTTAAAAATGTGAACAAGCCGCCATTAAAAATTAATACAAGTTGGAATGGGTAGTTCTCACAATACCTGCTGAGTAACACCA
Organism: Tipula unca; assembly: GCA_951394425.1. NCBI lineage: Eukaryota > Metazoa > Arthropoda > Insecta > Diptera > Tipulidae > Tipula > Tipula unca. The sequence continues at coordinate 90,815,762 of OX596381.1, read as the reverse complement.
ACACGTGGTCGAAAATAGCCCACTATATTATACCGAACACTCGGTACCATGGTTCCATATATCATGTATAATAATTAAATGTTATTATTTATTTTGGAATTTATAATATTAATAATTAACCAAATTAACAATAATATAAACATAACAATAAAAGTATTTCTCCTATTTAATGTACGAGTACGAGTATATACCTAAAATAATTTTCAACTAACATATAACACGATGTGAAACCAAGAATGTTTGATGGTATTTGCAATTAATTAGTACAATTGAAATCCGGCAAAAACCAGAGGTTTTATAATAAATTATAACCTTTTTATTAACTACGGCGTTGTTTTAAATGATAAAAATACAATATTTTAATTCTCTTAACATATTTCAATCTTAACTAAATTTTGATTGATTTTAATTCGCTAATATTTTACTTGATAGCAGTTTGATCTAGTCGTGGCTCCGATGCAACTTTTCAGTTAAACTTTTTCCGATTCTCTCCGCTGACGCCCAAATATCTCCACAAATATACTTCATTACCTATTCGCCAGTAGCTACCTCGGATTATTTTCTCTTCCCAAACTTGAAAAAATGGCTTGATGGTAAAAGATTTGATGGCTATTTTGAGTAGCTCGACTGGGAAAAAAATGTACTAACCACTAGGCGGCTACCATTTGCTTAACAAATTTACACTCCTCGTGAGGCTGCTCTTCGTTTAAGTTATCATTTTGTTTGGGTTTAACAACATAAATTAATTAAATAACAATCATAAATAGAACAATAATTTATTTGATTGATACTAGTGTTATCTATGGATGACTAACTAAACTAATTAATCATTTATTAAAGTCAGCTATTTTTGGTATGAGGCACACAGCATAAATCATCGACCAAACTAAATTAATTATTAGTTAAACTAAATTAATTAAAAGTTACCCAAGTATCATTAAAATATATTTATCACTAAAATGTATTGTGCCTGCAACTCTATAAATTCAAAATAAAACTAAATTATGACTTTTACGACGTCTATGAACAGGAAAATTACAATAAATAATTCCTATTTTAATTTCAATGTGATTGAAAGAATGACAACTAAAACTAAAGCAACCTCGTGACGAGTTTATTGCTCTGTGACTTCATCGGATTAAAAAAATGACTCCTGCGGCTATCGTCTCATAGGCCCCAACTGAATAGTCAATTGATGAGGTTGCTTCACGATGATTTTTCATTGACACTTTGTAAATTTACGCAATAAAAATAACAGCTATTTATTATTTAAATATTGTCCTAACTAATTCGCCTTACTTTAGTTTAGTTAGCTTAGTCAATTGAAACACACAGCATTTAATGATTAATAGCATAACTAGTTATCAATTTAGTTTAGTTTAGTATAGCACAAAATATTAATTAAAAAATATTAGTATCAGGCACACAACATTTGTATATTTGATTCCCAATTAATATGTGATTAATTACAAAACCCATCATTTTCAATTTGTTTACGCAGTTTAAACAGCGCAACGAGTAAATTTTTGACGATGGGCGAGGTAGATTACGCCTTGTAATCTACGCGCTTGTCGACACGTAAAGTATTACGTACATTACTTGGCAATATTTTTTGTCAATATCGACAATTAAGACAATGTCAACAACCTACGATATTTAAGCGATATGAAATAACACGCGATAGTTAGTAAAAGGGCGATTCAGTTAAGCCGTAAAAGAAATTAAAGAAAAGGTTCAAATTAAATTGGGAACCACTTACCATACTATAACTTTGAAAATATATGTTGCAATAAACAACCAAAAGGTTTAATTAGAGAAAGTTTATGCACTAAAACTTTGGATTGGTCTAAATTTCAAATTTTGTTATAACTGATGTGCCAAGCACATGTTGTTCAATGCTCCCCATGAGATTCTACACAACTTTGATCGATTAGAATAAATCTCAACATATTGGCTGGAAATACGATTTTAAATTGATTTTTGAATAAAGTTCTGGATGACTAATTTTGATAAAACTCAGCATGTTGAAGAGCAATGGGATTATAAAATGATTTTAGAATGAAGTTCTGGCTTACCTATACTGAAACTTAGCTGAGCTATTTCTTAACCGATTCTGATGACATCCGGCATGTTGGATTGAAATGGGATTATAAATTGATTTTTGGATAAAGTTCTAGAAAATTAGTAATTGTGGGGAATAAAAAATTATTTTTGTATCATATTGTGGAATATGGCCAACTGGAATGAAACTAGGCTATTTCTGTAAAAGTTAAGTTAAGGTAAATTTAATTTAATTTAAACATTTTCTGTTTTTGTTTTCAACTGGAATAATGGAAAGTTTTTGTTACAGGCAAAGTTGTATCAACTATAGAGAATGCGTGGTGTAAGTTAAGGAAAAAATTAACTCCAAAGCAAAGAGCGGAACAACAAGCTCTCACCCAATTATATAAAAATCCAATCAATGCGAGAGAAATGCTTGCCACCATAAACCCAAAAGTCTCATACGCGGAAACACCTTCAAGCGACGACCAGGGAATTTGTAAAATGATTAGTAGCCTCTACGAATTCATAAACCAATTTATGTATATGATGGAGACCAATATGACTCTCTTGTTACAAAGTATGAATACTCAGTTAAAAATGAATGAACTTAAATTAGCTGAATGGAACGCCAACGGTCCCTCGGGATATATTTCTTGCAAGAGGTGACTATAACTCTAAACATCCTCAATAGGAGCCAAGATTAGTAACATCAAAAGGAAAATAACTGTCGGAATGTATGCAAAAAATTGGACCACATCTCTACTACCACATTAGTTCGGCCATCCAACCTACACCTAATGCCCAACAGATAAGAGAAAAATTCTATCCTAATTTAATCGATTTCTATGTAACCAAAAGAATTATCAAACCCCGTGTAATATTGGAGACATAAATATTAATAAGGCTAAGCACCCAAGTTTTAAAATCACCATTATCTGTTCAATTAACAAATAAAAATACAAACTGGGCTGAATTTAAATATATAGTAACAAGGGAATGTTCATTAGGCATCCCATTAAAAATAGAAGATGAAATTGAAGATGTTCAAAACCTAATACAAGTATTTAAAAAATCCGGAGGATGCTACACCCCATCGCACAAATCAACTAGAACATACAACAGCTCTTGATGTTAAAACGGTCTAAACCCATACAATGACAAATACAACGATCACCGAAAATTTAATCAAAACTAAATAAAGCTATCAAAAATGTAAAGAACACTTTAATACAGAAACGTGATGAAACACTCCAAAACTATTTCACCGGTATCGCAGCAACGAAAGCAACAGTTACCTTCTGAAAGCAACAAAAAAATAAAATGGCCAAATATTGTGATGAAGAAGATACTTCAAATATAGAACCACTGAAATATGTACAACTAATGTACATAAAACGATCCAGAAAAACATAGATTCAAAAATCGCACCTGGATTTTGAAAAATTTGCCGAAAAAATTAATCTAATTATTAACATACATTTTTAATGCTATAATGAAAACTGGGTACTTACCTAAAACCTGCAAAATTTTGAGAATAATAACGATTCCAAAACCTGGCATAGACGAAACAAAAGTAAACTCTTATCGTCCAATCTAAAATGCCAGTACCAGTAATATCAAAACTATTCGAAAAAATGCTTCTTCAAAAACTAAGACCAATTTTCATTAGAAAAAAAAATATACTACACATCAGTTCGGATTTTGAGAGAACCGTGGACAAATACATCGAGTAGTATCTGAAATCATAATCTTGCTAGAAGAAAAAAGGTACTGTTCAGCAGCATTTTTAGATGTTCCCCAAGCTTGGTACGACGGAATACACAAACCAAGAAAACGTTCACCAACAATATTGACACAATATTTACGCCGGCGTTCCACAAGGTAGTGTGTTGAGACAAATATTATATTTGATATACACATCAGATTTTCCAACAAATTTATCTAAAAGTATCATTTGCCGACGATGAACAGTGACGCAGTCTCAATGCTGTGTTAAAGTTGAGAACAGGCTATCGACAATTTTTGCAGTTAACTCGGGTGTTCGGCAGGGAGATGCTCTGTCCCCGATACTCTTTAATCTCATGTTGGAGTACATCTTTCGTAAAACTGAAACACCTCAGCGTAACATCTTATATCGCCAGTCCAATCAAGTGCTTGCATATGCAGATGACATATGCGTGATTGGACTGAATAACAACGGAGTGAAAGAAATACTTGATCCGCTTGTAGAGTTTTCAGCTTCTGTTGGACTCCAGGTCAATGAGTCCAAAACGAAATACCTGATCTCTGGTTTTAGAGACAATGGCACACCAGATTTTAGTAGTGGCCACCACACGTTTGACGGAGTGAGGAGGTTCAAATATTTGGGCTCTCTTATCACTCACGATAACAGTGTGGGTGAGGATATTAAAGTGCGGCTGGCAGCTGGCAGTCGTTCTTTGTATCCTCTAAGGCCACTGCTAAAATCTAAACACTTATCAAGTGCCGTGAAGCTGAAGCTTTACAAAGCGTTGATCAGGCCCGTTGTTATGTTTGGATGTGAAAGTTGGGCGCTGACGGATGAGTACGAGAGATGGCTCCTTACATTTGAGAGAAGAATCATGCGTGTGATTTACGGCCCTAAACGCGAAATAGATGGTACATACCGAGCTCTGTACAATTTCGAGATCAGAGATCTGATGAAGATCCCCGATATTGTACATGAAGTTAGATCTCAGCGAGTACGCTGGCTCGGTCACGTTCTGCGTGCTGATCCGGAACGAATTGTGCAGCGATCTCTGAAAGGAGAGCCACCATATGGTACGATGTAGAGAACGACTTGGCCTCTTCAGATTGTCTGGGACAGTATGAAGACCAAGCTCAGGATCGAAACCGTTGGAGCCAGATTGTTGATTCAGTAAGGGGCCAGTAATGGCCTTTAACACTGTTATTATTATTATCATTTGCCGACGATATAGCAGATTTGCATACAATTGAATCATGGTTCACTAAATGCAGAATTCAGGCCAACCAGTACAAATCGGTTCATATTACATTCACACAACATAAACGCACCTATCTACCAGTAAAGTTAAATAACATCGAACAACCGCAACATCAAAATGTAATAAACCTAGGTCTACACTTAGATAGAAGGCTGAATTGGAAGAAATATATTGAAATTAAACGCCTACAAATCAAGTTAAGGTATTTCAAGATAAACTGGCTAATTGCAAATTATTCAAACTTAAACCTAAGCCTTTTTTATATAAAATGGTACTTAAATATTACGTAATCGTAAATGCAACTTGGTATGTACGCAATACGACCATCCGAAACAGTAGCAGCTACAATAAAGCAGTACAGCAAAAAATACTAGTCAAAATTACAACAACATCCTAATTAATGCATTGGCCAGAGAATTGTTTAGAAGGCCCAAATTTCGGCGCGTCCGTTGGATCTAGCTATTTAATTAGAGTAACACTATTAACAATAATCCAATAGTACATAATAATGTTAAGAACTAACATAGGTTAATTCCTAATAAATTGTTTTTAATTGTTGTAAGATTTGAAAACTTCTTTAAGTTACCAGATTGTCAATCCAACATTTCTTAAAAACGCGTTTTATAAATTCAGATCGCTTTTCTTGGTTAATCGAAATCGACATTAGTGAACGAAAATTCAGAACTTGATTCATTTTCTCGAGAAATTGTTGGAAGAAAAATTGTATTTGTCCGAAATCCCGATGTTAATGAAACTATAAAATAAAGAATAGTTTTTCTATTATTAACTGGAGAATTTACAGGGTGGATAAAAATATAATTTTTTAGTTTCATTTTAAAAATTCGTTTTTTGTTAATAAATAGTAACAGTATGAGTGTTATAAAACCAGTATGAGTGGTGTTTTCTTTATGTATCGGTCACATTTTCGCTTAATATTAAAAGATACAAACCCTATTCAAATTACATACATATACATATAATTATAAATTTTATAAAATTCGCGGGCGTGCCATTTTATTTTAAATAGAAAAAAAACAATAAGTTAGGTTACACGATCAACACTCAATTAAATAATTTTGTAACGTCATTTTTAATTTACATATTATTTATTAAAAATGTAATTATAATTTATTTACTCTTATTTATTTATGATTACGATATTCGTTATACATAATTTACTTGATGTTTACGTTTCTTCATATAATTAAAATTAAAATATAAATTTAAACTTTATAATCCTAAATTCAGTTATTTCTAATAACTTGCGCAAATGGGTTTTATCACAAACCATATTTATAAATAGGTAACCGTTTGCAATAGGATTTTTTAAAACAGGATTTGAAAAAAACAAGATTTGAAAAAAAAGTATGAGGTACGATATTTAGTTGAAATGATGAATCTCATTTCCTTCCAACATGTCGAGTTTTATCATAATTCCATTTCATACAGAAAACATGTTAAGTTTTATCACAACCAGTGGGACACATTCCATATCTTTTTCTAAACATAGTTGTTTAAACTTATTTCCATACAACATACCGAGTTTCATTGTAATTTCCCAAGGAATGGCCTAGTTCCGTACCAGTTGGCTATACTCCAGAATTTTATATAAAAAATTTAGAATCTCCTTTACATTCAACATATTCAACATCGACTACCTGAATTAAGAAAAGCTGATTTAATGAAGGCAGAATTAAAAATAGTGTTTTTGGACGAAAAGCTGGGAATTTGTTAATTCTTTTTTGACAGACTTGAAATGTTTTTTTTTCAAAAACACTGTAATATAAAAACAGGGGCAACGAATTAAAAAACAGTGTTGTTTTCTGACTTAAAATCGGTGCTTTTATATTAAATTTGTTTTTTTAAACCACCCTTTGTAAATCAGAAAAAAATGAATTAGAAAAAATCCCAATTTTATTTTATTATTTTTAATTTAATCTGTTATATCAGCTTTCTTAATTCATGAATATTAGGCTTCCCAGATTTTAACTCAAAAAACAACTTTTAAACTTTTTTAATTCAGCTTTTTCTATTTCAGAATCTCTTCAACGTCCTGTTTTGTACCATCTATTGTTACATACCTCATTCTGTTTTCTAACATCATGAATCGTACCACGGGCCCTAGTCTTGAAATTCTGCTATGGAAAATCGTTTAAAAAACTAAAATAATTTCGGAAATTTTTTCCACGTATTCATACCCAATCGAAAATATCCCTAGTATGGATAGGAAAAATTCCCCGGGTATAATTTAAAATTAACGAAAAATTTCGTAATTTTTTAACGATTTGCCGTATAGAGAAATATCCACCGATTTCAAGAATAAAGCCTCAAGTATCGTAATCGTATCACTGTATCGTAAATTATCCTGTTTTATAATATTCTGTTTTCTATAATCCTATTGAGTATCATATACTTTTTCATACCTCATCCTGTTTATTAATATCCTATATATTTCTTATGTCCTATTTTTTCAAATCCTTTTATGAAATATACTGTTTCGACCAGGATCCTTATAAATAATATGTTAGTTCGTAATTATGTGAAAAATCAAATAAATAAAAATCATATTTTTCATAATAAATTTGCATTTTTTTTTTTTAATTCGGGAAAAGAATTAAATTTTATTTCATTGTGTAGTGTTATATATTCGGTTTTGGTCGAATTTTGATTTTTCTAAAAGTTTATCATGTACATATTTTCTTTTCTTCACCATAAATATACAAAGTACAAAATTAAAACTGTTTTTCTTTTTTCTTGTAATTTGATTAAATTATAATTTAAATATTAATAATTATAATAGTAATTTTATATAGTAATTTATAGTAAGCATACAGAGAGTCAAAGTAAATTGCATCTGGATAACCATATATGTTTTTTCGGGGGATCCACTGGTTTTAATTGATGGCCGCCACCCTTTTGCGGATTATTAGCATCCTTTTTCTTTTCCATCTTTAATTTAATATCTCTTGCCAATGTGAAAAATGCTTCTTCCACATTTATACTGGATTTAGCTGAGGTTTCCATGAATTTAATACCATATTCAACAGCTAATTGTTCACCACGTTCTTTCGTGACCTGAAACAAGAATAAATAAAAAATAGAAATTAGTACTTTAAATGTGTGATTTTAGAAAATAATTGATAAGATCACACAGTAGAACATGGAAATTAACCACAATTACTACGTTTATATTGGCTAAAATCTAGAAAGTGAAGTTGAAACTTAACAAAGCGTTGACCAGGCTAGTCGTTATGTATGGATGTGAAAGTGGGGCGCTAACGGATCAGTACGAGAGATGGCTTCTTACATTTGAGAGCAGAATCATGCGAGTTATTTATTACCCAAAACTCGAAGGAGATGGTACATACCGAGCTCTGTACAATATCGATCAGAGATTTGATGAAGATCCCCGATATTGTACATGAAATAAATTCTCAGCGAGTACACTGGCTAGGTCACGTTCTGCATGCTGATCCGTAACGAATTTTGCAGCGATCTCTGAAGGGAGTCACCATATGGTAGGCGCATAGGTTAATGCAGGCGACGGTGGCACCACGGTGTAGAGGACGAATTGGCTTCTTCAGATTGTCGAAGACAGTATGAAGACCTTGCTCAAGATCGAAACCGTTGGAGCTAAATTGTTGACACAATAAGGGCCAGTAATGACCTTTAAAAACTGTTTTATTATTATTATTATTAATATATTGGGGATTTTATTTATTATTATTATTATTATATTCAGGTTGAACCCGGATTAATTTTTTATATATTTACAAGTACATATATGTAAAATGGGGAAAAATACGTCAACTTACAAATTTGTAGAAGTCATATTTTAATTATATTTCAGTTTTTGTTATCATATTTCTATTTTTATTGTTCTGTTTTTATTGTTTATTACTTGACTAAACAAGAATTTTATGGAAGACGATATTTTGTTGTTGTTGCACAAGATAGAGGGTATCAAATATTTGAAAATGCGCGGTAGTACCTTCTCCGCGCATTTTTAAATATTTGTATTTCTGCATTATCTCATTGGTATGCAAAGTAGCCTAAATTTTATAGAAATTATATTGAAATTATGATGAATTATTTGCTTAACTAATTCAAATTCAAAACGTATTCCTAAAGTTTAATTTTATTGAAATTTCAAATATATTTGAACCAAATCTATATCACACGGACGCCAAATGGTTATCGATTAAAATTAAAAATCATTTTTAATAATAATAAGTTGTGTGTCCTCATTTTGAGTTTATACTGAAACAAAAGCGAACATCCGTTTTTTCTATGTAATATTTTAAAAACAATTAATATATTTCTCAACGCAACGCGAACCATCGCCGAAACAATTGTCAAACTTTACTCGCACGAGTAAAATCGCTGTAGCTGTAGTACATATGAATAGTAGGCCTTTACGGACTATTCACACATAGCGCCAAATGCGAAAGTGAGTAAGTTTTTTACAGAAAATTATGATATAAAAGTGATATATTTAATATTTTTATATTAATTACACTCAAATAAAACCAAATTATGGCGAAAAATTAGTTTAAAATAAATCTATTTATTTTAAGGTATTTTTGCACCATAACTTAGTTTTATTTGATTGAGAAGTTTAATTCCAGTGTAATTAATATAAAAAAAATTAAATAAATACATATATCACTTTTATGTCATAATTTCGTATCTATATTCGCGCTATATGTGGATAGTCCTTGAGTCTGAGTTTGGTTATAATAGCTTTCGTTTTAAATAAAATCGAGGGTTTTTTCTATTTTAAATTCATTCAATAAGTAGATCAATATAAAATGAATAACTTAAACATCAAAAATTTACTTTTGGGTATTCGCTTTGCCCTAGTTTGATAAAAGTGAATTAATTTACAGCAAATTAAGAGTTGAATTTTACCCGATAATTGACCCGCAGCAATAGTATATTTTGTATTAGTTTATTTTAAGCAACCAGTTAAGCAACAATAAAAAAGTTATAATCAAATTATATTAAAATATAATATAAACACGTCTTTTTTTAAATATTTCGTTCTAGATACGAAAAACCTTTAACGTAATAGTTATTTGTGACGCGAGTCAAAAAATGAAGTTGCTCGAATTCGGGATATCCCAACCGTGAGAGTTCCATAAATATTTTCGGGTGTGTCACACACTATTTTTTACACAGAAAATACAGAAATTAGAATTCAAAAAATATTTTTATAAATGAATGTACTAAATTTCCGTATCTAGTAGGTTTAGGACTCGGATCTGCTTCCCTTTCATTTGTATAGCCGCGTTTCAGGAAATCAACACAAAAATTGTATTATTTATTGTTTTTAGGTTATTATATTGATCCTAGTAGCATTTTGGTTCAAAATTTTGATACAAAAACAAAAAATAGTACAATTTTTATGTTTGTTTGATGAAACGCGGCTATACAAATGAAAGGGAAGCAGATATGATCTGATCCGGATCAGATCATACGTCAAGAAACACGGCTAATAATAACGGTATAAACAGAACCAAAGATACGCCGATAAAATACATTTGTCTTTCGTCGATATCGTTTAAGCAAACAGAACAAAGAGCGTCACCGCTAATGCGGAGAAAGGATTTTGTATTAATTTGTGTATTAGTGGTACCAACTGTTCTGGCTCGCTATGTTGGTATTATATTTTTGACTGGCATTTATTATGTACATACATATTATGAGTGTATGTCAATCGGTTAAAAAGTAGTCAAAAATTAAAATGTTGACAGCAAAATAATAAATAACTATTTATTCACCACAAAAAAAAATAAAAAAATTTAACATGCTAAAGACCGCATATAATTTTTGACAACTATTGTTAAAAAACCTAACCCAAAACAAGTGTTTCAGTACCATCATACATTGAAATTGAAAATTTTTGCAATCTATAGTATTCTAATGGCTTTATCGAAAATAGCAATCATATATTTATTATACATAATAAATATATACATGTCACTTTCTAATAATAGAATATAGTAACTTGTAATTCTCTTATTTTTATTTTGTACTAGCTGTACCCGGCGCGCGTTGCTGCGCCCAAAATCTATCTATATATATTAAAGAAAGATATTAGAAGTTTTATAACTAAAGATCCAATGCTGAAGATGATATACTTATATAATTGTAAATTTAAAAATATTATAATAAAAAGAAAATTGATTGATTTATTAATTTTAAAAGAAAAAGACTGTAGACAAATTTAACACAACTATACTGTGGGGTAGATTTTATGTAGGCATTTATATTATATTTTGTTTAAATATTTATACAAATAGATACAATGGGTTTCCACAATAGAAGGAAGTTTATGATACATTAATTAAGGCAATTAGTTTTTTATCTAAAATGAAAAATTACCTAATGCATTTTTTATCGTAATGCTAAGGGATAGACAATGTTTTTGGTCTTATAATTTGGTGCATAAATGTATAGATTTTTTGGTGTGCCAACTCGAGAGCAAGCAACATACAATTGGCCGTGTGAAAAACATGAGTTTGTCAAATTCAAACCAGCAATAGCCAACGATTGTCCTTGTGATTTGTTGATGGTGATTGCGAAGGCCAGACGCAATGGAAACTGTAGCCGCTTGAAATCGAAGGGTAAGTCATTTGAAATCATCGGTATGCGTGGAATCAACACATCTTCCCCTTTATATTTACCGCTTATGATTCTTGCCTCGATCAAATTTGGTGATAGTTTTTTTATGGTCAGTCTGGTTCCGTTACATAACTTTGGTGAGTTCAAATTTCGAATGAGCATGACCGGTGAACCAACTTTCAATGTCAATATGTGTGGTGGCATTCCTGGTGGCTCCATTGAATTTAAAAATTCGGTTGGATAATTCACTACTTGGTCCGCATCCATCACCGTGTCAATTGATTTGTATTTTATTTGTTCTCCAGGCAATTTCAATTGAATTTGTTCATTCAGCTTGTTCACATCTTCATTTTTTGGGGCCAAAATTGCTCGTTCGCATAGCCAATCTGTATTTTTGTAGTTGCAAGTCAAGTTTGGGAATACATTGTCAACAACGGCCTGAATACTTGGCTTCATTTGACAAAAGTTTGGAGGAAACGTAATCTCATTTGTTGAGTGATCAATTGGAATTTGGCCGTTTCCAATTTCCAAAAGTTGTTTGGAAAATGTTTGGGCAGAGGCTTCTTTCAACAAATGCACACGCATGTTCGTTGAGAGAGTAATTTTTTCAACTCGGTTCCATAAATAAGATGCTTTGAGGCATGCGTTTAGCTCATCAGCGGGTGTTGATCGAGGTATAACGGGTAAGGTTTGGCGAAAATCACCTGCAAGAAGTATAAATGCACCTCCCATTGGTTGGTTTTTACCTCTGATATCTCGCAGAGTCCGGTCAAGCGCCTCAAGTGATTTTTTATGGGCCATGGTACATTCGTCCCAAATTATAATTTTGCACGCTTTAAGGACTGCGGACATTCCTGAATTTTTGCTGATGTTACAGGTTGGTGTTTCGGTCTGGTTTAAATTTAAAGGAAGCTTGAGTGCCGAGTGTGCTGTTCGCCCACCATCAAGTAGCGTTGATGCAATTCCCGATGATGCTACTGCGAGTGCTATTCCATTCTGCATTCGAACCGACGCCAGTATTAAATCGATTAGAAATGTTTTTCCGGTGCCTCCAGGAGCATCAAGAAAAAAAATCCCGCCATTTCCATTGTCTACACGTTGCTTGACTTTGTCATAGGCATATTTTTGATCAGCAACTAATAGTTTTGTTTGTGTTTCCACGAAATGACGTTGCTGGTTTACATCGTAATGCTGTTCTCGCACCAGATCTCTGTCCTGGACATCATTTCTGTCTCGTGTGGATGCCGGCATACCAAGTTGATTTAGGACTTTGTTGTTAATTGATATGCATAAATCCTCAATCAATATTAGCACTTCATTAAAAATGTCGTCCGAATATTGTAGATTTGGATCACTTCTGCGTCCATGCTGCAGAATGTCTTCACTGAGACTTTCACGATGCTTTTCCCAGAGTTGCAGTGGATTCGACGGTGCGCATGTTGTTAAAATGATCGCAAATAAAGTACGTATTTGTTTTGGATGACACGTAAGCGATGCCTCTGTTAGCGTTGTATTCCAATGATTGTCATTTTCAAGTAAGCCAAGCTTTATACATGCTTCTCTATAAGTTTGGCATTCTACGCCATCGATGGTTTTCAACGCAACGAATGATGTTGGACCTCTGACTGTATGCAATAACAATCTTAAATAATAACATTGAGCGTTGTTTGGATGTACTGTATATACACGTCCTAAAGCATCTGACGAACGTACACCAGCATCCTCTAGAACAATTGCACCTCGCTTTCTTCTCATGAACTTTTTTGTCGATGTGTTCCAAGTGTAGTATTTGGGCACTTCGTGATACAGCAACGTTTTAGCGAAATCATCAGACGCACACAATTGGAAAAAAGCGGTTAGTGTTGTGTTGGGTGGTTGCTCAGCTCTATTTTGTGCATTTTGATCGGTGAAGTAGACACGCTGGCCATTTTCTAAGTGAACAGCGAGATGTTGAACAGTTGGATAGCGTTCGTGGATGTTGAATGCAAATATTCTCCAAACTGCTTCATTGCTGCTGATGTAGCGTCCCATCTGGAATTGAGTGACTTCATCGCCTTGGTTTGCTAGTCCGAATACTGCCATGTCACTGCCTTTGTTGACGTATTTGCAAATGTATTTTATTGATTTCACTGAATTGCAATACTCAACATTAATGTGGGCATCAAACATTTTTGAAAGCAGCGGTGAATACGGCACGATCCATCTGTTGTCGATGTCAAAATCTACATCTCGCATTCTGATTGTGGTTGTGTATCCACCATTGTTGGTGTTCCTTCTCCTATACATAGGATATCCATCACCTCCAGTTTGAGTTTCATTGATCAGCTCACGTGGATATCGCTTTGAACACTTGCCATCCTTCATGCAGGGTGAATTTGTATTAAGTGCACCGCATGGTCCATGAATCATATTTTTCTTGATTGTGTCGAAAAGAATAGGATCTTCGTCTCGTTTGGGAAGCTCAGCAGATATCACGCTGTCAATTTGTGTTGAGACGATTTTTAGCTTCAACCATATTAAAATATGTGCGTGTGGAAGACCTCTTTTTTGCCACTCAACTGAATACATCCAGCAAAGGGTTTCTCCAAAAATGTGGTTCTTGGGTCAAGGTCAATTTGCATGCAAAATTTCATCAAGATTGGTCCAACGGTGTTATTCCTGTCCCCCCACAACCCCCCCCCCCCCCAAAGAGGGGGGGGGGGGGAGTTGGTCCTAAACACTCCTTGGGTCAAGGTCAATTTGCATGCAAAATTTCATCATGATCGGTCCAGCGGTTTAGGAGTCTATAGGCGACAAACCCACCCACCCACCCACAAACAAACACACATCCAATTTTATATATATAGATTGGCATATTATTTAATAAATAACGTTACATTAATATGTATTGGAAAATATGTTGTACCAATACGAATTATTGTTTTAATTTAATTTTTTACAGCAGTCAAAATTTTAACTAATTGACACAGCAAAATTAATTTTGAGTAGTTGAAAAGTTTCATCACGGCAATTTGATTTCACCAAATTTTTAACAAGAATAGTTTTAACCGATTGACACAGACACTATGCACATAAAAAATGACAGCCAGAAATATAGTACCAACATACCGAGCCAAAAAATAGTTGGACCACTGCAGCACCGTCGACAAAATTAGATATTAAGGTATAAACAGAACCAAAGATATAATGACATGTCTTTCGTCGATATGACGATGAGTAAACAGAACAAAAAGCGACACAGCTGTAGCGGAAAAGGATTTTGTTTAATTTGTGTACATAATATGTATGTACATAATAAATGCCAGCCAAAAATATAATACCCACATAGCGAGCCAGAAAACAGTTGGTACCACTGCAGGTTAACGATAAAATTAGAAATAGATTCTAAAAAAAATTCGCTGTTAACACCGACATTGGCCAGTAGGAAATATATCAACATGCATGTGTAATATACAATTCAAAAATATGTTTTTATTTCTAATGTGTTTTTTACATGTGTACGAAAGAGAAAACAAATCTTTATATTTCGGAAATTGATATGATGGTGACTAAATAGACTAATTTGTGACATGTCACATAAGTTGTCTCATACGACATATTATGTAATTTTACAACATCTGAGATAGATATTCGACATGTCTCAAAAGAATCGTCTTTAATGACCGTGTCATGTAAGAGTCGCAGATATCAAGTAATCAAACATTCTGCATAGTAGTACGACACATAAAAAACAAAGAAAATATTAATTTCAATTTCACATTTCTTACTCATCCTTTTGCTTTTAGTTTTTTCACGCATAATCGAATTCAAATTCTTTTCTAGTTGTGAAGTTTATTAAGATTATATTCGCATACATAGGTGTACATAGGTGTACATAGGTATATTTCGATTAAGGGAAATTGTAATTGTTCCATTTTTTTATGTGTATCAACACAATATTGATTGATGATGTGACTTCTCTGAGAATAATTTAATTATTACTGGATATAATCAAACAATAAGTTAGCAATTTTATAAAATATCTATTTTATCATCAATATTAGTAATACATTTTATGAAGTTGATGATCATTTAATGATTATTTGAAACAATTAATATTGTGGATCTTTTAAAAATAAAATGTATTGCTTTATCTTAAATCGACCAAAAAAGCTTCTTCTTTTTGTGGCAAATAATCTAGCCGAGTCACGAATGAATCATCTTGGACATGTCGCATACGATTCACTTATCAATAGTCAATTATGACTAGTCATGTTATAACCGTCTTATACATATCATGTACGATTAGTCTATGATCTAGCATATAGTAATCGTTTTGTCATAATCGTTTTGTAAATTAGTCCCGCTTCTTCGCACTTTCTGTGTATTTTAATTTGACTGGCGTCGTCGCATGTCCATGTATCTTTGGTTTTGTTTATATTTAGATTCTAAAAAATATTGGACGATAATGTCGCTGTCGACATTTGTTGTGTGAGCATCGCATACTTAAGGTGCTATTCCACTAGAAAAATTGATTGATAGTAAAAAAAAGAGGAAAAGAAAAAAAAGTCAAGAAAGTTATGTAATAGACAAAGACAACTTTTTTTTCAATTTTTTTTTATACTAAAATTTTAAGGAGTAGTTTTTACAGCACACAAAAACATAACCAATAAATTTTGTTAAAAAATTTAATTTTACCATTAATTCGGTTAGTTTTACATCTCAAAATTATCTAATTAAATATTATTAATACTCATTTTTTTCGGAAACTTTGGCGTGGGAGAAATATTTCTCAGTCAAATCAGTCAATTCAGAAATACTAAACTTGATACTTTTTTATAACAAAAGGCAACAACACAAACACATTTTTCATGCTGTAGATTTTTTTTTTAATATTTCAGATGTTATAATAATAAATTATTATTATTATTATTATTATTAAATATAGTACAATAAATTATTTATTATGTAATAGCATGTGAATAAATGAATAAAATTATGTTCGCACTCTAAACATAAAAAAAATTATGAAATTTTTTGGTGATGTTACAGAAGCTGTCAAAACGTAACCATAAAAGTTTTGGTATAAAATAAAAAATTAAAAAAATACGATCTGTCACACTAATGGATTTTTTCTTTTTCTTTCTCCTTTCTTTATGGCAGCAAAAAATTGCTGTCAGTAAATTTTTCACAATGGAATACAGGCTTTATGCGAAATTTGCGATATAAAATACGTATCTTTGCAGACACTTTGTATCGTATTCGTAAAATTTGTAATATTTGCAATACTATATACTAAAGAGCTCTACTCACCACAGCAACAACCAAAACCCAATTAAAAAAAAAAAAAAATTAAGCGGATTACTCCAGCACTCAATACCACTAATGGGCCCACGGTGCAAAAACTCAATTTAATGTTTATGCTATAATTGGAGCATGATAATTTTTTTTACCGCTAAAATTCTTTTAAACTTATTTGAAAATGTCACAGAATAATGATCCTGTTAAAAATACTCAAATAAAATTTTAATTATTTCTGACTCAAAATTTATAATTGTTTTTCACGTTTTCGTCTGAACGAATCAACGAAAAATATTTTCGTCTTTGTTTTCTTGGCTGGGATCTTGTAACATCAAAAAAAATTATAATAAAATAAAAGCATTGTAATTTTTTTTCTAGTTAAGAATAGTTATAATAAATCAATCATAAAATAGTTTTTATCGCATCAAACAATTACAAAGAAGAAGATAGAAAAAACTAAAATTTGCGTGCGTTTTTTAATAATGTTGGATTTTTTTTTTAATTTTTACTAAAGATATGCACAAAATAGTTTTTTTTTTAATTTATCTGTTTTGTATAAAATGTTCTTCTATTATTTTCTTATGTTCTGCCTTGTAATTCAATTTTTAAGTCAGAACACTCGGGTTTACTTCAAATTTAATTTATCCACTTTTTATTAAGTATTTTTCGGTGAATCTGACAATGGTTATGTCTAGTGAATGAATCATAAGATGGGGTACTGGACCAATCCAGAGCGTTTGTTTTATACCGAGTATTTATTTTTTTTTTTAATATTATATATTCTGCAAAATAAAAATTTTCTTTTAACAATTAATTTTTTATATAATAAATAAATTCAATATCAATATATTTCTAGTCGTTTTACCAATTATTTAAAACACAAAATTTATATTTTTTTTTGATATTAGATAGACGTTTGTGTCTCTTTTTCAAGAACAAAATTGTACTCTATTTCTTTTATTCAATTACGCTGTTTCTATTGCATTGTCAGGTTACAACATCCTAGACCTGATTTTGTTATTGTGTTCTAATTATTACAATTTAAAAAAAATATAATTAATTCGCTTTCTGATACTTTCAGTCTGATACTTTCAGATTGCAATATATACTAAAGAGCCCTACTCACAGCAAAACGACAACGAAAACTCAATTTAATGTTTATGTAAGATTGTAATTCAAATTTTTCCGTTAGAAATTAATGAATTTTTATGTTATCGAAATAGTTACCAATTGCTAAAATGTTAACTAATTATTCAAATTACAATGATTTAACCGTATACATTGAAATTAAATTAAATTTTAAATAAATCCGCCATGCTATTTATCCATATTAACAAAAACTATAGAATATTATAAAGATATTGGTGTCGACTGAAATTTGAACAGCTAAACAAAATAGAAAAATTACACAATATACAGCATAACCACAAGAAATTCTACGTACCGTATTCATAAAAGAGAGGAAGAGTTTTTTGTTTATAAGCATGTATAAATTACTCGTTCTCTGTATGGTTAATAAATTATTTCTGTACCCCACTGCTGTATTTCTGTACCCCCAGTATCACATTAATTTTGTATGACTTAGGAAGTCTTTATAGTTTTTGATATTAATTATGTACTAGGAATGTCAAAATTACAGCAATAAATGAGCCTGCCATTTATAAAAAAGCAATAAAGCGAACCATTTTATTTAGAGGGTTGTTTTACAAGCTTCTCGTTTTTCTAAACAAATAAATTATTATTTTATTTCTTAAATAGTTAAAATAATTACCTGTCTTTTGTCATTCAGTTCACATTTATTTCCTAATAACATTTTTTCAACATCGGCTGATGCATTTTCTTCTATATTTCTGATCCAATTTTTAATATTTTCAAATGATTTTTCCTGTGTAATATCATAGACCAGCATTATTCCCATAGCGCCTCTATAGTATGCGGTTGTTATAGTTCGGAAACGTTCCTGGCCTGCGGTATCCCTAAAATTAAAATTTAAATATATCTGAATTAATAATCGCTATTACGATAATCGTTTTTTTTATTTATTCTAAAGAAAATTTAGAAGGAATAAATAACGGTAACATGGCTTCCAAACGAATACATTTGTGGCAACGCCGGTTTTTTGTGTTTTACTGATACATACATATACATATACATATGTATGTGTAACCATTGCCACCTTTATAAAGTGTATAAAGGTGGCAATGTATAAAGGTGGCAATGGTGTAACAATACTTAACGTGTGTTATAAAAACAATTAAAATTAATAGATATATAATAATTATAAGTTCAATTATAATCGTTAACAAAAAAAATTATATTCCAAAATCCAAAGAGCTCCAAATACTCCAGAAACTTTGTGCCAATAAATCCTACCAAATTTGCATTAAAATATAATTAAATGTTATTCACAATTAACTAAATTATTATAGTAACAATAAAATGAACGATGTTGGCTGAAACAAAAAGAAAATTCTTTTTTATTTTCTCTTATATCGCTTATTCTCTCGAATATTGCCTTTTAACGCAGTATCTGACATCTGGTGAAATACTTTCAAACTAGAGCGAAAGGTGAGCATGCAATATAAAATTAAAATTTCTTAGGCAATTTCATGTATAAACTGACTTTGGTCACCTTTCGCTCGTATGGATTACTTGCTCCTCTAACGGCGCTCAAAAGGCCAATAGCTTTGTATGTAGGATGTACTCAGTTCGATTTCGCGTGAAAGTTTCCAAAACGTATACGTATTTTTTAAATGAAAAAATTGCTATCACAATTTTGGAGTAACAATTAAAATCAGAAGTCAAGAAGAACACTAAAGATAAAAATTGAATCACAGTTTATATTTTCGACCAGATCGACGATATGAAAATGGTTTTGACAAGAAATAAATATGTATAATTTAATTAAAAAGTAATCTTATTATGTATATAATTAAAAACACACTCCGAATTTAATTGAAAAAAACGATTTGGACAATTTTCGCGTGAAAATAGTTAGACTTTATGAGCGACATCTTTGCGATGCAATGATATAACATTAGATTTTTGGTAGAAACGAATGTTTTCGTTTCCCATTTCACTTTGGTAAAATTTTTTGGAGATTACACGCGAAATCGAACTGAGTAGTAAGCATATCTTGTGACATTGTAGTGCAGATTGCAGTACCGCGGTAATGCACTACATTTTCGTGAAGCTAGCCGCAAGTGAAATTTTCAGAGCAACATAACCTTAAATAATAATGTCTTTTATTTAGAATAATAATTTTTTAGAAATTTTTAATATTACATATATCAATTAACTTAATTGTTATGCTTTTTATTTCAGTACATACTGTTTTTAGTTTTTCTTCAAGCGTGATTCAAAACTGTTTTTTTTCTACGTCTAGTGAAATCGGTCCATTGTGGATCATTTTGTAGTAAACATAGTACTTATGTACTATATATTGTATACGACTTTTCAGTTTGATTGCTAACGAAATGAGGAAAAATGGATAGTGTGTAAAGTTATGCTAACAGGGTAGTGATAGAAAAAGCATAATTGAATGCATAAAATAGTGTACATTTATGTTTTTGAAAAAAAAAACAGACAAATGTCTATCGAGTAACGAAAATGATGATGTTACATCAAACGAAATGATACAGTATTTCATACTCAACTCCGCAATTTCTATTATGATCATGGACTGTTCGATTCTATTTCTATACATTCGATAGTTATGAGGGGAAAAATGGATAATGTGTTCTATAATAGCCGCAGTTCATGACACCAACTTATCTGGATCAGATCACATTTTCCATG
Source organism: Tipula unca (assembly GCA_951394425.1). Classification (NCBI taxonomy): domain Eukaryota; kingdom Metazoa; phylum Arthropoda; class Insecta; order Diptera; family Tipulidae; genus Tipula; species Tipula unca. The sequence continues at coordinate 90,795,030 of OX596381.1, read as the reverse complement.
GAAACCAAAGACATATTTTGAGCGAAATTTGTATTTGGATCAAAATGTGTTTTTGATTTGCATGGAAAACATGATCTGATCCGAATCACTTGGTGTCACTTAGTATTTAGTTAAACTAAATATTTGTGATTGCCTGTTTTGAAAAAAATATAAACTGAAAACGAGTTTATGCATTTGTATCTTGCTGCAAAATTATCTGCAAAGCGGGGTGAAGTTAGCCACTTTTTATTCTAGTATGTTGGTTGGTACATGGCTTTTTGCTCAATTTGCGGGTGTCAAAAATTATGTCAGTTTGACATAATTTTGACATAATATTGATATAATTTTGACATAATGTAAATAAATTGATGTTATTTGCAAAGCAAGTATGATGATAATATATCACATAAAATACTACTGTTGGTAATTTCTTTGCATAAAACTTTCATTCTTGAAATCTTTCGAGAGGGAATTGTACACACTGTAATTTCACAACCAAACCCACTCTAAATACTGAATCATTGTATGTATGTGCGTACCTTGTAAGGATGCACCAGAAGAAGGTTATAATAATAAAGAATTAAGACTATATTAGAAAACCAAACGACCTTAGAACCGAAATAAAAGTATAAAAGTACATATAAATAAAATTTTAATTAATTTAATAAATTTTATTTTATTGATCATGTATGGTTTATTGCCCATCTTACGGATTTCGGCTATATTTCTTAGCTGCTGTTGAACCAACATGCACTCGAATACAATTAACATGCACAATGTGAACAAAGAATAGTACCAATATTCATCTAAGCACCATAGACCGACAGAAAATATTTGGAAAACAAAAAATGGAGCTGTGGCACGTTCAATAAATAGTTGATAAAATTCTGGCACAACCATTGTCATCTGATTCTTGCCATATGTTTTCTCGGCTAGGCTAATTTCATTCTCATCTTCATGTTCTTTCGATTCAATATATTCGCGATACGTTTTATGAACTGGAAATTCGAGCCCTCTGAATTGCTTTTTATCTTCATCCCAGATGTATTTGGTTTTCTGGAACACAAACCAGTAGATTACATCGTTCTTATCGTTTTTCAACCGCGTAGAATTCAGTTTGACCATTTCGGATGATCCATTATTAGAAGTTGGTACTACCTTTGCCACCACCGCTGTTTGCGGAGTTTTCGCCTATATAATCGATACGAGCATGAATAATTAATCAATTAATTACGTTTAGAGATATTTACTTACTGAGCGACAATTTAAAAACGTATGAACGTGAACACTACAGTAACAGCATAGCGATATAATTATTTGTAAAAATGCTACCACCATAATTGTAACAATTCCGGCTTCATAATATTCTTCGACACCGAAAACAAAAATCCACAGGCTAAACCAAAGGCCATACAATACAAAAATATGTTCCCGTTCATTAATATGATTGGATTTGGTATATGCAATGTATTGGATTAATTCATCGATTCGATTATCATTTTTTATCGCTGTCATTTTAAAGCATTACATTTATGTGTACTGGCCTATTAATTTATTTAATTTAATATATTCGGAGATTTATAAAACACGGTGATTGTCCAAATTTTGTTTAACTTCCTCGCTTTTAGTCTTGACAACGTCAAGACGACAATGACATTTCGGTTTCGCCAAGATATAGCAAAAGAAAAAAAAAATTAATTGAAAGAGCTAAAATTGACATAATGAGTGAAAATATGAGCATATTTTTAATTTGTAGCAGTTGCCAGGCTGCACATTTTGCATCGATTTGAAAATATTTTAATTTGGAAGGGGAAATTTGTTTACGAAATGGCTTGTTTTGAATGGCTTATATATGGTCGGTGAACATTTTGCAGCAAGATAGAAACGCATAAACTCGCCATCAACTTAATTTTTCGTTGTTCTCGATAAAACCATAGAACTCGAACACCTACATCAATGAAAGATGTTTAAAACAATGAGAAATATTCGTTTCACAATATTTCCTTTGAAAATGGAAATTAATATTGTGAAACGACTATTTCTCATTGTTTTTATCTTGTTTTTAATCAGTAACTTTACTAATACATATATTATTGAGAATCAACAACATAGAATCAAGAATTTTTTCAAAATTGAGATATTTGATAAAACCTGTTTATGGTATTTATTAATTGAACATTATTATGTATTTTTAAACTATGTTTAATCAATTTCGTACTAGGATAATTATTATTAAATTAAGCTTCAAAAATGGAGATTGCCGATTTATATACTAAAAAATGAGATTATCATATTGATAATACATTCGATGTCATGTATAGTTAGTCTCAAAGTAAAAAAACTTAATTTTTATATAAAATATTTTTATATAAAATTATTTAGAATTTGATTTCAAAAATTCATGTAAATAAATAAAATATCAATATTGTGTTACTAAATTTTAAACTAATGCATGATTTACACGTTCCAACAAGTTTTTTCCAACATTTTTAGTAGACATTCAGAGCTACACGCAATAGAAAAAATGTGTATGCGATAAAAAGAGATAACGCATAATACAAAACTGGCGTCGTGCTATAATTTTTGGCGGTGTCAAATTACAATATAATTTTTGACGGATAGTTCTGGTGCACAACGCTCTTTCTTGTAGCTATATTTCTTTTTCTAAAACGAAAACAATGAATAAATAGTGAAATCCTTGCCGCTCATGGCTATTTCGGTTTGTTTATTGGTTTTGCGCTATAAATATTTGACAATAAAAAAAAATCGTCATTTTAATTGTGTTGCTACAAAATATACTCGGGTCGAAATAAATTTCGCGATATACTAATCTCTTCATTTTTTGTTGGCAAACATTGTTATTAAACTCCCGTAAGTTGAGGAACAAAATCACATTGCTAATCTTCGTTGAATACGGAGATAATTGATTCTTTAGAAGAAACATTAGAAACTAATACATTTTACAGACATATCAAAAAATGTTATTATTGGCTAAAATGGAGATTGCCAAGCTTGATTTTAACTCACTTGTGAATATTGCCCGTTTTGCCTATTTTCTAAGCTTAAATTTAAAGGGATTTTCCCGTATTTGAAAATAAATTAACATACAATACGATACAGATTTGAATAACGAACAAAATAATATATTACACTTATTTTTGAAAAAATTATAGATTGCCATCTTTGATTCTATTATGCAAATACATACTATTTCCAGAATTATTCTACAAAATATTAATTCACATATTTACTATATTCCCCAATCCTTTAATAACACTTCCGTTTTTCTATCACCGCTTCTATTACTTTTAAATCACATTAGCTCTATCGCTTCTATAACACAACTGACTTACTAATTTATTTTTTACTCGTGTTTATGCCCAAATCGTAACTACAAGTCTACGAATCTTTTTTCCAATTCTATTCCTAAATCACCCGGGGTCTACAACACTATGCAAATTTGCTGATATTTTCTCTCATGATAATTTATGTTTGCACGTGTTTTTTTCAATGTATTGATAAATATTTGCTATGTTATAAAAAAAAGATCACAATTTGGTTGCAAACTTACAAAAAACAACAAAATAATGAAAAAAAACGAACCCGTTCTTTTTTCTGAAAAAGACCATGTTTATTTGACATATCTACTTTATTTTCATGGAAATTATATGAAAGTACTTGTTCCTCACGTCCTATTTTATGAAATTGAAAAAGATTGAATGTAAATCAGCCTTTACAAGTTTTTCTGTTATAGAAATGTTTGCATTTACTTATTTATATGGAAATATCTAACCGGATTATAAATGTACATTTGATCGAAATTGGCAGGTTAAATAATTAACCGTCGGTTGGAAATTTCCATATAAAAAAAATGTAATCAGTATAGTGATTTTGACCTAAACACATGATAAAAATCGGGATAGAGCAGGGTAGTTAACACGGCGGTAGGTTCTACATGATAACGACTATAAGCGGAGAGAGAAATGTTGCGACTATATTGGTTTGTTAAAATTAATTTATTGATTATTAGCATCGGAAATGCGCAAACGATTTACTGAATTGGGCGATTTTACGAGAAGTACGATACGAAAGGCAGGGTCTCACCACTGATGTTCCTGACGAGTATGAGATTCAATGTGACTCCCAAAGTGGTTGTGGTTAGTGTGCTGGAGACGCAGTCTAAATTGAAGGCATCCTTGTCCAAAACGGACGAATTTGGGATTGTCGGAACTCATGCTTACATACGTACTGGCGGTACGTACTGGCTTATATGTAAGTAAATATTCTATATGGTTGTCTCGGGATGAATGTAAATGGATCCGAGTACGAAACTGAAGTTGATCTTACCATTGGCCACGAAAACTTCAGTGACGCAAATATCACCAAAGGTGCGAGTGTGCATGCCCTGGTTGATGTTGACGTCCAGTCGCCTGCCAGCTTATTTGGCGAAGACGTCGTTGTAGATGGCTTCTGCCAGCTGCATTAGTAGTCGATGAAAGACGATCATTTATGAGCATGTAGTCGAATATCTGAATTACTGAATCTGTTTCTAGGTCGCCTGCGTGAACTTTGAGACTGCGCATTACATTTTTTTGGACATTAGATATGGACAAGTCAAATTATACGTTACGAAGTAACATCTATTACAAATAGTGTATACTATTTGTTAAATTTTTTCATGTAAATTCCCCTAAATATAGTCATTATTATAATATGTATGTATGTACACATATTCATGTGAAAATAACAACAATGTTATATTTGTATAGTAAATGTATAGTAAATTGCTCGAATCACAGGTGCGCCACGTTGCTTCTCTCGTTGTTTGTTCACCTCATTTGATAATATTATGCATGATATTTTATATTTATTGCAATATTTTATATTGCTCCGAGACTAAGGATTGATCCGTCACTTAATAATTTTTGTTAAAAATTCGTGAATTTTAAATTAAATAATATCAAAACTTGGTAAATATACTAAAAGAGTGTTATTTAAATGCTCTTATAAATAAATTAGACTCCAAAAAATACGACTTGATTCGTCCAATGTTTGATCAAATCACAGAAACACTAAATTTGACACAAAATCACTGATGCCAATACCATTATACTAGATAACCAGTAACAACGGAAAAAAACTTAGATCAAATAAAATTATTTTTAAAAGAATAACAAAATAATTTTGCCTCAAACAAAACTTAATTTTTCTTTATTTTTTAAATAAATTATTTAAAATTTTTTGGTGGGGATTTTAAAATATATAGCGTTGAATTTTAATTAAAACTAAAGTGGCCTTAGTTCTACCACTTCGAATTACAAAAAATGAAATCTTACATTCAAATTTTTACATTTTATAGTAAAATTATAAATATGTATATTTTTTCCGGAAAGCTATATTGTTTCAAATCACGGCAAGAGCTAAGTACAAATATAAGCTTTCAAATGTAATATTTTAAAATTAAAATTATGTACTGCTGTTACTGTTATATCAGTTTATTCAAAACAGAGTAAGTACTGTCTGAAACCTTCTGTTTAAGCGCTTATAACTTGAAGACTGTAGTGTGAAGTGGTAGAACTAAAATCACCTTCATTTTTATCAAAAATTCCAATGGTACCACCCGTGTCAGTGAATATTGGAACACGTCGTTTATTAGAATATTTAGCCATGTACAAGCAAAATTTATTTATTTATTTATTTTTTTTAGATAGATTTTTTTAGGTTTTTAATGAGCGGAATTGCCATATTGTACGAATATTTACATACATACATACGTAATTTTATCTTTATAATATTCGAAATTTTATTTTTTACATGCAATATACAATTTACTACATTAATTTCAAAATATAATTTTTATTCTATATAAGAATACATACCATATTTGTAATTTAATTTTTTTCCCATCTAGCTCTATTGTTCGAATTTTAAAATCGATACCTGAAAAAAAAACATGGTTAATTCGGTTATTTTTGATTAAATAAAAGATATTTTTTTAATAATACACAAGAAAATTCGGCGGCTCCACACTTAACAAAAAAGATTGTGGCAAATTAATTAAATTAGAGTCATATTTCAGACATATAGAATCAAGGGCGACAATCTCCGTGTTTATCAAATTGAAATTTGTTAAATTAAAAGTCCCATTATTATTGAAATAAAAACATTCTTCGTCATTTGAGATTCTTTCGTCGTTGGTCGTCATTTGGGATGATTATAAATCCCTAATCTAAATATTTCTCTAACTTCAGAACTCAGAAAAATTCCAAAAAAACTCAACCAAGACCGCAAAACAAGAAACTATAACTGCCATATAAGTCTGCTCCAAAATGTTTCAACTACCAACTGTTGATATCGTGTAATTTGAGTGGATTCACAGTTTTTTTAGCGAGGCTGAACTTCATTGGGCTTATTTTCAATGGAAATCATTTTTATAATGACCTCACCCCTTACTAAAATATTTGTACCAGTAGCTAGTTTTAAACAATACCTTTTGAATTCTTTGAAACGGAAAGTAGCTCTGGTATAATAAATTTTACGTATTGACTAAAATGAGGTTGTATTGATGCAAAGGCTGATGGATCTGAAAAATTTCGGATTTTAATGATCGGAAAGTGAATTTCACTAAGATGTTTTAAAAATTTCACATTGCCGATATGGTAGATCCCCTATATGGTACATGAAGTAAGATCTCAGTAATACACGTGATCGAACAAACGTTCTGTGTACGAATCCGGAACGAATTTTGCAGCGATCTCTGGATGAAAGGCCACCTTATGTTAGCGGCAGAGGTCGTTGTAGATGAGTAGAGATGGTTCCACAATGTAGAAATGTAAAATTGAAACAAACGGCAGTTAAACTAATTAAAATTAATATTCCTATTTGTTAACTGTGATAAAAATTCATTGTTGTTTATTTAGTAAAAATGATAAAAATGTTGAAATAAAAAAGGATACTCTTCACCCTTTTGCAAAAATCATCAAAATATATACTCTTTTTGAGTTAATTCATCAGTTTAATTAATCCTCTTGCCACAAAGATATACAATAGTTCAAACAAACGCCAAAATAGTTAAAAACGTACTGATGAAAACGCAAGTTGAAATCGATTTACCATAAAAATAAAAAATAAAATAAAAAATTGTTACTATAAGGAATAATAACTATAAATTCAAAAAACTAAAACACGTACGAAAACGAGTTCCGCTTTTGATGAAATTGATGAAAACCAGAGTATTGTTTTACTTCATTTATTATTGTTATTATTATAAATAGTTGTTAAAGGTCATTACTGGCATCTTACTACAACAATGTGACTCCAGTGGTTTCGATCCTGAGCTTAGTCTTCATACTGTCTTAGACAACCTGAAGAAGTCAAGTCGATCTCTACACCGTGGATCCATCGTCGCCTGCAACGACCTCTGCGCCTACCATATGCTGACTCTCCTTTCAGAGATCACTGCACATTTCATTTATTATATCTACTCTATTTACTTGGTTACAATATTCGAATGCAACCAAAGTATTGTTTTACTTTATTACTCTATCCAATAGAATATCCGAATGCTCGCTTACACAAATAAACAAGCAAAAACTAAAAAACCAAAACTGATTCCTTTACTCTAAATTGTAACAATATTATTTTTAATAACAGTTCGAATGCATTCTTCAACTTGTTTAGTTATGCTATTTATCACTAGACTACCAATTGACTAATTAGATTAGCCTTCTTGTGAGGTTACTTTTTGTTTTATGTAGTTATCATTTTGTTTAAGTTGACCAACAAAATTGGGAATGTTAACATATTTTGACGAATCAATAGAATCATAATTTATTTGATTGATACTAGTATTATCTATGAATTGACAGGCTAAACCAGTCGGCGATTTAGATGCAAATTTTGGCATGAGGCACACCGCATTAAATCCCTATTGTAACGTCCCTAAACTATTTTGTACAATGTAAGAAAAGTCAATTTCAACTCTACTCAAGACTGAATTTTTAGATGTCATTGTAGTACAATATTTCTGTCATTATTAATAGATTACCAAACAAAATACATATATAGCTTTGCTTTGGACGAACCAAATAATTATATTATTCATAAATAAATATTGAAATATGTATGTTAATTCATTTGATTTTGAATGTACCTACAGTGTATCACTTTAATTTTCGGATAAAGTAAATATATTTAAAAATTAAAAATTTATTATGATTAACAATGTAGCTCTCAGTATTTGGTATGATACTATTTCCTTCTCAACACCTGTTTTAATTATTATTTAATATAAATAAGTTAAATTTAGCTCGTCGTTTGATTTACGCCATATTATATATAAACCTACCATCAGAGCCAAAAATGTTTTATTTGCTTTCGTCGGCATAAATAACAACTTTCCAAAAATATAAAGGGTGTTTTTTTAAGCCTGATAGAACTTCAGCAGATCAGTATACTCTGGCAAATCATCATGAATAGTCTCACGCTTGAACAACGCTACGAAATTATTAAAATCTACTTTGAAAATCAGTCGTCGATTCGCGCAACTTATAGAGAACTTCGTGATTTTTATGGCGCACATAATCGTCCATCTGAGCAAGCTATGTGGTTTCAATAGGATGGTGCTACGTACCATACAGTGACCGCAACCATGGACCTGTTAATTGGCCTCCAAGGTCGTGCGATTTGATACCTCTCGATTATTTCCTGTGGGGTTACGTGAGGTCACTGGTTTATGCTGATAAACCAGCAACAATTGACCCCTTGCAGGCCAGAATTGTTCGTGTTATTCGTGACATACGGCCAGCAATGCTCGAAAAAGTATTTCGTCAAAAACAGCCACGATGCCCATATGCCCGAAAACATTTTCCAATATTAATGCGATCATAATGCCATGTATTGATCTTTCGAATAAAAAAAATGTTTGATTACAATTTAATTTTTTGTGTTATTTTTTACAATTTCAAGTTCTATCGGGCTTAAAAAAACACCCTTTACTAGCTTAGCACAGCAATCTACAGCAAACTATTTGCGTTTTCTTTTATTATTTAATTTATTTTTCTTAAAAATCTGCTATTAAACAATTCTTTTATTGCTCGCCTGATAGTTTATAATTTTGGAATAATTATTTTTGGATTTTTTCGCACAAGTTTTAAAATTTCACGTTTATCGCAATCATTATTTAATTATAGGGGCGCTTTTTTGCGGTATTGAATTGATTCAACCCATCTTCATTTTTGCATTGTTTGTAACACATTGCATTGCTTGTAACACTTATTTGGGAGTTTTTATTGAATTTTTAAAACAAAATATCCTAAATTAGATAATTTAAAATTATTTGTACGTTTTAATAGAAAATTGTTAGTTACAACAAAGTAATTCAATTACTATAAAGAATGTCAGTTTATTAACATTGTTTAATTTTGCCCGGATATTAAAGTTGTTAGATTGTATTTTGAAATCTGTACCTCAATTTAAGTCGTAAAATGAGATTTGAGATGACAGTTTTATATGCGTACAAGATAAATAATATTCACTTTTATTGTTGTATTGCATTTTTTTCTTATTTACATATATGTACATACATATTGTATATGTGTTTCTTAGGGCGATAAGCATCACAAATCGAACGAAATCGGTTAACTTGTTTAGTGCTTGCAATCTTCCACACAATTTATTTAACTTTTCCCATACTGAGTTGTGAAAAGATTAGATAATCAGGGCTATTACAGAACAAGATAGGAATTTCATACCTGTAGGAGTTCAAATTCCTACAAAAAGGAAATTGCTATAACCAAAGAGAATAGAACCTTATAGAGAGTTCATCCCGTACAAAAAAATAAAAATAAATGTTGGGCGCCGCAAATTCGTTTTTAGGCTACTATACCTGTAGTAGAAATATGTTTTTTTGCCTTTCACTTCATTCGATTCTATTTGAATGTAGAGCAGAGAGAGAATATAATCATTTATTTTTCGTATTTGTACCGTTATTATTTCGAATTACAATTTTCCTTTCCACACGGTCTATCTTTATATATATGTATAATCTTTGCTATAACCGACTTTGTAGGAATTTCAAATTTCTGTAAGAAAATAATTTTTTTAGCATGTGAAATTATTTTTTCGGAGTTACAAAACCATCCCTGGGTTGGTCAAATAAAAACTGAATTTAAATTTGACATCTGATGAAGTTCAAAACAAAAAAACAAAAAAAAATTTTAGTAATTAAACTTGTTTAAACTATGTTTATCATACTATTTTTATTTTGCTTTAGCAATAAAACAATTGTATTTACGATTTTTGTTGTATTTATAACCGTATAAAATTTTGTTTTATACATAAACACGTCTTTTGACAGTAGTTTTGACAAATGAAACATGTTCACAATTCCATATTGAAACTCGTTTTCATCAATATCGTTTTATAAATAAAATTTAATTTCATTTTCATTTTTAAACTGTTCTTATCCTTCAAAATTATTTTTATTATTGTTATTGTGGTTTATGTTCTGTATTAATTTTTCTATGTTAATTTAAAAATGGATTACATTGCGTTCGTCATTCTCAAAACTAATGAGCTACAATATTGTATTAATTTTTATATAATTCTTCCTTCGACTGATGCAAGAGAACAAAAAAAAAATCACGTGAAATGCAAAAGAAAATAAACAAAATAAAAATGTCTGCGCTCAAAGCGCATGAAGTTGAAAATATTTCAACTCAAGAAGAGAAAAATGAGCTTTTTTGGTCATTTTGTCATTTGATTGGGTTAGATGTCGGATATAAATTCCTAAGATTTAAATCCATTCTCGTGTACGCCACTTGAGTTAAATCCAATATCTATAAATTCAAGCCGGAGACTTTACGTCTTACGCCATAATTTTGGGAAAAAAATTTACTCGCATTCGCAATTCGCGCTTGGTATGAGTAGTGCCTAAAAGAAAATGAAAAATGAAATAGCGCAGAGCCTAAATGCCAAAAATTGTTCACGCTATTTCGGAATTATTGGGTGGTTTGTGTCTTAAGTTTTTTTATTTTATTATTTAAAGTGTTGTTCACTTAGAATGCCTTTAGTACCGATCACCCGACATCGACGATCCCGCTGTTCTATAGCTGCACCTACATTTCAGAAATTCCATAATAATTTTTAAAGGCCATTACTAGCACCTTACAGTGTCAACAATTTGACTCCAGCGGTTTCGATCCTGAGCTTGGTTTTTATACTATCTTCGAGAATCTAAAGAACCCAAACCGTTCTCTGCACCGTGGAGCCAACGTCAACTACAACGATCTTTGCGCCTACAATATAGTGTATAGTTGGATCGGTTACGTAAAACGTAACCGATCCAACGTACTCGCTGAGATCATACTTCACGTACAATATCGGGGAACTTCATCAGATTTCTGATCTCGATTTTGTACAGAGCTTGGTACGTACCATCTACTTCGATTTTGGCTACTTCTCAAGCTGCGTTTAGGCCTGTATTCCATGATGAAAAATTGATTAGCAGTATTTTTTACTGGAAAAACGAAAGGAAGTACATAATCCAAAATTCTATTAGAGTGAAAAGGATACATTTTTGTTTATTTTAATTTTTAACTGTTGTAGTAGCGTTGCTACAGCATTAATAATAAAATTCAAATGAATAAAAATGTATCCCATTTAATTTTATGCCATAAAATAGGAACAATATATTTTAGTTTAAGCATAACGGCAACTACTGCGCTCCTTTTGTTGCTTATATTGAATTGAAGAACACACAACCAAGCGTGAATGTGGATAATTTACTGAGACGGGAAAGAAACAAAATTATATTAGAGTCAAAGAGACAAAGAATCAATCTCTTTTTCATTTTTATAGCAAAGAATTATGGTTAACATTTTAACAGCGTAACATTATAACCTACAAAAAATAATTTATCATTATGTGTTCGATTTAGATGTTCGGCATTACATAATTATATAGATACATTGAAATTTTTCATTTAACATGAGAATTTATACAGTTATAGATATCACGCATGTAAAAAATATAACATTGTATTTCATAAGGTTTGTTTTCATATTTTTTATTTATACGAAACACATTTGTTTACGTTGCCTAGTTCGTACCGAAAATCGGTTTTAACATTTTAGGAATAGTGCCGTTAATATTTTTGCGATTTTATATTGTACGTAAACTTATGTATTTCTAAACAAAATTATAAACATTATTATTATTTTATGTTATAAAGGGTGTTTGTTTAAGCCCGATAGAATTGAAATTGTAAAAAATACCACAAAAAATTAAATTGTAATCAAACATTTTTTTTTATTCGAAGGATCAATACATAGCATTAATATTTGAAAATGATTTCGGGCATATGGGCACGGCGGGTGTTCTTGACGAAACGCATTCTGGACGTCCAGAATTGATTGGTTTAACTCCATTTGCGGCAATTTTGTTTAGTAACAAACCGGGTAAGTCAAGAATGAGCCTCAACGCTGAACACAAGTTGACGATAAAACAACGGGTCATTTGCCAACTGCTCTAGAGCCCAATCGGCGGAAGAACGACATCAACGAACATCAATTCCTGCACCAGCTGGGTCTTGTACGAGTGTAGGGCAAGATCTTTGCGCTAATTTTTCCATGTAGTGGACAGACAGAGCCCCAATTCCTGCGAACGACGACGAATCGATAAATTTGGATCTTCTTCCACACATCCGTTTACAGCGGCGATATTCTCTTCAGTACGCACATTCCTTCGACGTGTTGATGTTATTGCATCCTCTAGAGAGGATGTGGTAAGACATCTATCCACAGTTCGACTGATGGCTTGCTCAGATGGACGATTATGTGCGCCATAAAAATCACGGTCGTCTATAAGTTGCGCGAATCGACGACTGACTTTCAAAGTAAATTTTAATAATTTCGTAGCGTTGTTCAAGCGTGAGACTATTCATGATGATTTGCCCGAGTATACTGAGATTTGGTAGAGTATATTTTTCATAAAAATTATTGTTTTTGTTTTATTTTTTACATTTTCAAGTTCTATCAGGCTTTAAAAAACACCCTTTATATATGATATATACAGTTTATTGAAATTTATAAACACTTTTAGTATTACCCTTCATATTTTATGTCGAATTTTTTAGTACGTCAATGAAGGCCTGCGCAAAAGAATCAAAAATAATAGTTCATATTATAAAAAAACATTTGTAAAAAGATCCCATTTGACTTGAACAAATGACGGGAGTTTACTTTTAATTTACTTGAAAAAAAGTTGTCATAAAATATATAACTTGCGAAATCGTGTCTACCTATACTTAAACGTCTACAGATGAAATGAATGACATTTTGCTGTAAAAAAATCTAACAACCGAAAGTTGTATTAGTGAGCGGCAAACAATACATGCGCACACAAATTATTGTACATGGGTTTGTTTGTGTTTATTGAGATAAATTTACAATTTTTTATGCCAGTAACATTTTTTTATTGCAGTACCAATAACACTGTTAAAAACACTCATGTCCGATCAAACGAAAATATTTAGCTTAACTAGAGATTAACTAACAAGCGATTAAATACTATAATTTAAAAAAAAATTGCACTTTACTGTTAAATATTACTATTTTTTATAGATACAATAAAAAATCAAAATCAAAATATTAACGGTATTAAATAATTATCTCTTTTAATGCAGAATTTTTTACTTTTCACTCGAGTACATGAGTGTGGATTCAAAATTTGTAATATTTTAACACAAGGGAAAAATAGGCCGTTTTTTTTCATTGTAGTTGATTTGATTGGGAAAGAGATCTGTATAGGAATTAAGCGCAAATTTTAGTGATAAAAAAAAATCGATATAATTTTTGTCAGTTGCTAGAAAAAACGTACGTCTAATATTAAACTAAATTATTTATTTTCGCGGTCGTATGTCTATACGTTTATTCGTATGCTTTATTGACAGGTTGACATTATTGTTGTTGTATATTTTGATGAAAATTTTTTCTTAAATCAATTCAATTGAATTGTTAACATATTATATTATTGATGCCTATTCCTTAAATAAATATATAAAATAATCTTAAATAAAAATAAAAATTCTCAACACAAAATGTTTCAAAATGTAATGATACTATCCATATAATCATCTTTCCAACAAAAATTAAGACACTAATTTCATTAAAAAATAAAAAATACATTTATCTGAATTTTATTAACTTTATCTATTTGATTAAATGTTAAACTGTGTCTACATAAATAAAAATTTCTGCAACGGAAAATATATTCAAATAAATGATTATTAAACTCAAATAATTTAATATATTTTCCGTTGCAGAATTTTTTATTTATATAGACCACTACGTATGTACATATGTAATAATAATAATAATAACAGTGTTAAAGGCCATTACTGGCCCCTTACTGAATCAACAATCTGGCTCCAACGGTTTCGATCCTGAGCTTGGTCTTCATACTGTCTTAGACAATCTGAAGAGGCCAAGTCGTTCTCTACATCGTGGAGCCATCGTCGCCTGCAACGACCTCTGCGCCTACCATATGGTGGCTCTCCTTTCAGAGATCGCTGCACAATTCGTTCCTGATCAGCACGCAGAACGTGACCGAGCCAGATCTAACTTCATGTACAATATCGGAGATCTTCATCAGATCTCTGATCTCGAAATTGTACAGAGCTCGGTATGTACCATCTATTTTGCGTTTAGGGCCGTAAATCACACGCATGATTCTTCTCTCAAATGTAAGGAGCCATCTCTCGTACTCATCCGTCAGCGCCCAACTTTCACATCCAAACATAACAACGGGCCTGATCAACGCTTTGTAAAGCTTCAGCTTCACGGCACTTGATAAGTGTTTAGATTTTAGCAGTGGCCTTAAAGGATATAAAGAACGACTGCCAGCTGCCAGCCGCACTTTAATATCCTCACCCACACTGTTATCGTGAGTGATAAGAGAGCCCAAATATTTGAACCTCCTCACTCCCTCAAACGTGTGGTGGCCACTACTAAAATCTGGTGTGCCATTGTCTCTAAAACCAGAGATCAGGTATTTCGTTTTGGACTCATTGATCTGGAGTCCAACAGAAGCTGAAAACTCTACAAGCGGATCAAGTATTTCTTTCACTCCGTTGCTATTCAGTCCAATCACGCATATGTCATCTGCATATGCAAGCACTTGATTGGACTGGCGATATAAGATGTTGCGCTGAGGTGTTTCAGTTTTACGAAAGATGTACTCCAACATGAGATTAAAGAGTATCGGGGACAGAGCATCTCCCTGCCGAACACCCGAGTTAACTACAAAAATTGTCGATAGCCTGTTCTCAACTTTAACACAGCATTGAGACTGCGTCACTGTCATCCTACACAGTCGTACCAATTTTGTTGGCATTCCTAGGTATTCCAGGGCAGACCACAAACTCTCTCGATTGATCGAGTCATAGGCCTGCCGGAAATCCAGGAAAACCTGATGTACGGAGATGGATGTCTCATAATATTTAGATAGAATCATCCGCAGCGAAAAGACCTGATCAGTGACTGATCGATTCGGACGAAATCCTCCCTGATAGTCACCAACCAAGCCCTCCGCCAGAGGAGTGATTCTATCCAATAAAATGTATGACAGTAACTTGTATGGCTGCATACAATTTTGCATTTTAAAAATAATTTTGTTTTAGTGATTTTTTTTATCGATAAAATTTGCGCTTAATCCCTATACTGATTTTAGTTCCTAAGTTTTAAATTCATACTCGTGTACCTCCGACTTCAACTTACAAGTTTGTATGGCATTTATTTTGAGAAACAAAATAATTTATAATTTATCGTTACATTTTGAATAATAATTATGTGTGCTATATCGGAATTTTTGAAACTAAATAAAACACATTCGATGTATAGTGTGGACACTGTCCCACTGGACAGTCATGTTGTTCAAATATTATACTTGGCGATTTAACGAATATTATGGACGCCACTTCAAACACGTATGGAAATTGTGTCGAGATGAACAAGAAGCAGAAACACCTTAAAATGTGTTCAGAAAATTCTGTACATAATTCCTGTTGAAAATGAAAATAAGTATTTTCGAATACATATTAAACAAATGAATAGTAATCTATAAAATAATAAACAAAGCATTCATTCATTTAAACAAACTCCTACAATTTCTAGAAACGTTTTGCTCCTTTATGTAGATAAATGGCAGGCCTATGACTCGATCAATCGAGAGAGTTTGTGGTCTGCCCTGGAATACCTTGGAATGCCAACAAAATTAGTACGACTGTGTAGGATGACATTGACGCAGTCTCAATGCTGTGTTAAAGTTGAGAACAGGCTATCGACAATTTTTGCAGTTAACTCGGGTGTTCGGCAGGAAGATGCTCTGTCCCCGATACTCTTTAATCTCATGTTGGAGTAGATCTTTTGTAAAACTGAAACACCTCAGCGCAACATCTTATATCGCCAGTCCAATCAGGTGCTTGCATATGCAGATGACATATGCGTGATTGGACTGAATAGCAACGGAGTGAAAGAAATACTTGATCCGCTTGTAGTTTTCAGCTTCAGTTGGACTTCAGATCAATGAGTTCAAAACGAAATACCTGATCTCTGGTTTTAGGGACAATGGCACACCAGATTTTAGTAGTGGCCACCACACGTTTGAGGGAGTGAGGAGGTTCAAATATTTGGGTTCTCTTATCACTCACGATAACAGTGTGGGTGAGGATATTAAAGTGCGGCTGGCAGCTGGCAACCGTGCTTTGTATCCTCTAAAGCCACTGCTAAAATCTAAACACTTATCAAGTGCCATGAAGCTGAAGCTTTACAAAGCGTTGATCAGGCCCGTTGTTATGTTTGGATGTGAAAGTTGGGCGCTGACGGATGAGTACGAGAGATGGCTCCTTACATTTGATAGAAGAGTCATGCGTGTGATTTACGGCCCAAAACGCGAAATAGATGGTACATACCGAGCTCTGTATAATATCGAGATCAGAGATCTGATGAAGATCCCCGATACTGTACATGAAGTAAGATCTCAGCGAGTACGCTGGCTCGGTCACGTTTGCATGCTGATCCGGAACGAATTGTGCAGCGATCTCTGAAAGGAGAGCCACCATATAGTAGGCGCAGAGCTCTTTGCAGACGACGATGGCTCCACGGTGTAGAGAATGACTTGGCTTCTTCAGGTTGTCTAGGACAGTATGAAGACCAAGCCCAGGATCGAAACCGTTGGAGCCAGATTGTTGACTCAGTAAGGGGCCTGTAATGGCCTTTAAATACTGCTTATTATTATTATTATGTAGATAAATAGCTCATTTAAATTTATTTTATCAGTTTATCAAGTATTTACTATAAATCACACGGATTACTTGTAATCGGTTACATTGAATTATAAATTAATATTTTTTGATAATTAAAACAATATATAAGTAAACAATAATAAAGCTGGCTTCAATTTGACTTTTTATTTATTTATCTATGCATAGAGTTATTAGACCGTGTAAATTAATTAAAAAATAGTTAAAAATTAAAATATTGACAGACAAATCAAACTGATCTTTGTTTGTTCACCACAAAGTGAAGAAATAAATTTTAAAAAATGATTTTCCTGACAAAGTTTTAATTATTTTTTTATCTAATGACCCACGGTCTTAAAGCTAAAGTTAAAAATATAAAGCAAGAAGGAAAAATATTTGCATTCAACGAGCGGTGTTCTCTAAAATAAATCGGCCGGTTAACTATAACTGAAGAACCGTTGTACCCGGTTGCACCAAAACATTTAACTAAGTAGAGAAATAGAAGAAAAATTTTTTTCATTTTATAACCGAAATTCAAATTTTTCTTTCTAATTGGAAATACATATTAACATTAGTCGTGTTTTTTAATTCAAAAAATTTTCTTATTGGAATGAAGTTCTGGATAGAATTTTCTCATTTTTTCAGTAAAATCCAAATGAATTTAGTTTTTTATCAATAAATAAGATACATTTAATGTTAAACTACACATTTTAATTCACTATTATCGAAATAAAATAAAATTTTACTTTATTTTTCAATGTTCTGGATAAAACATTGGTTTTTTCAAGTTCGCGATAAATTCATAGTACACGAACTCGAAAAAAAAGGGAAATTTTAAAATGAAATATGTATTTTAAACAAATATTTTTCATTGTTTGATGCTTGATACCTGTATTATTTCACAATAGACGTCAAAAAATATAGTTAGAAGTTGAAATTTATTCAAATAAATAGAACTTAAATTAAATATATTGGTTGGTAACTAAATAAAATTTCCCAGTATTATTCCCGATGTTCTTATAGAACTTGAAGTTCTGTTAATAAAAAAACGCACCTATTGTGTATTGTTAATGTTGTCAAACAAATTTTAAAACATTCAAATCATGCAAAAGTATGTTTTTAAAATCAAACTTGAGCAATTAAAAGTTCCAATCCAAAATTGGAAAAAAAATATTTTCGAGCAAGTTTTACGAAATTCCATGAAATGTTTCGGAAATTCATAACCCATCGACCCTACTAAAATTATCTAATTATTATTCATTCATTTCTCAATAATTTCAAATTATTAATTTGTATTGTAATTTGTAATTGTAATCTAAAAACAGAAAAACAACCTAAACATTAATTTTTATTTATGGCAACAGTTCATTATAATAAAGTCACAAACCAACCATTACCCTTCCCATATTCCAGATAATCACACACTGGTTGATCACCATCATTCCACCATAGAAAAAATTCATGATAATTACATACTAGTTTACTACACAGTACACAGAATTAGTCATTTGTTCAACGATAACCACATATCTATGCATATCTACATACATAATACGTAGGTACATATTTATATATAATATATAAAATGGATTTAGAATATAATATAAAATTGATAAAATATAAAATTTGTAAAACTAATATAAGATGGTTAATATTATAAAATCGAAACAAATCACATAGCTAGCGAACTAATACAAAAACGAGAAACATGAAACGTCATCTCATCGAGGACGGATACTAAATATACATAAATGTTCGCACTCACCTATTGTCGATATAAACGTTGTATTGAATGCATCCTCTGAAAATCTAAATAATATACATGTTTTTCCAACACCCGAATCACCAATTAATAATAATTTAAATAGATAATCATAAGTCTTGGCCATTTTTAATGTTAAAATTAAGTTCAAGTGTCTCAACAAGCAACAAAAAAACGAAAACAATGAAACCACTACACAAATCCTTTCTTTTTTGTTGTTGTTGCTTCTTGTGCAAAGTATATATCTATTTTCACCGAACACAATTTTTTTGTATCAAAATTATTTAATTAATAATTCTACAAGGCTAATATTAAAAATGAAATAAAATACATAAAAATAAAATTAAGTAGTATAAAAAACAAAAAAAACTTGTAATTATATTGCTTAATCGTTCTGTGTGAAAAAAATGTTACGAGGAATTACAGTAGTAACGTTAGCAGCGAACAAAAAACTATGAAATAATCCAGTGTTGCAAACATTAAGAAAATAAAAATACTTTTGGGTTGCGAGTAGTTCAATTCAATTTTATTGAGATGCACGTCAAAATGTGGCGCCATTTGTTTGCTTACACTTAAAACCCTTTTATAGTAGATAAGCACAATAGAAATATTATTGTCGCTACTATGTATACCTATTTAATGAAGCCGTGTTATTAAGAACAAAATACAATAGAAATAGTTTTTATTTATTTTTTATATATACATATATAATATATTCGGCTACGGTAGTTTTTAGTTTTGGATTTATTCTACCTCTATATTTCTTACATATTTGCATATAAAGTTTGCCGGAGGCGAAATTTGTTTTAACGCTAAATAGTATTGGGGGTATATTCAGATCTAGTGATAAATGACGGATATTTTGACATTTAGTATGTTTTTGTTTGGAGCTCAACTGAGGTTGAAACTAGGTTATCTTTCACTAAAATCGGAGTCATCTTGTAGTTAACTCGACTCGATCTAAGAAAGTAGTTGTCAAGTTAACCTAAAAAATTGCACTAGGAATTTTTTGGAGTCGCGTTGAAAAACAACAACAACTAAAATATGAACGATATTTCTTTCGATTTTCTGCCGACTTGCAAACCATTTCACCACTATTTTCAATTTTTTGTTTGTGATCATTTAATTCATGATTTAGTTGTTTCTTTTTAAATAAAAGTATAGGAATTAAGCGCAAATTTTAGTGCAAAAAAATCACTAAAACAAAATTATTTTTAAAATTGCAAAATTGTATGCAGCCAAAACTGCGAGAATAAGCTTACATGATATCAAAACAAATCACTAAAATCAAATTTTATTTTATCGGCACATACGTAGTGGGCTTTAAAAATAATTATGCAACAGAAAATATATTCATTTATTTGAATTTAATAATGATTTATTTGATTATATTTTCCGTTGCAGCATTTTTTATTTATGTAGACACAGTATAACATTCAATCAAATAGATAAACATAAATAAAATATCAAGTTAAAATTATTCTTTATATGGAAATAAATAAATTTCAGATTTTTTATTTGTTAATGAAATTAGTGTCTTAATTTTTGCTGCAAAAAATTGATTATAAGCATAGTATCTCTTTATAAACAATTCACCTTTATTAATTATACTTTGAAAAATTTGGTGTTGAGAATTTTTATTTTTATTTAAGGAAGATGATTCTAAATTTTTATTTAAGGAATATGCATCAATATATAATATATAAATAATTCAATTAAATTGATTTAAGAAAAATATTTAATCAAATAGAACAACAATAATGTGAAGCTGTCACAATAAAGCATACGAATAGAAAAGTAAACTTACGACTGCCACAAGAAATATTAATAAAAGTAATAATAGTACGTCTAATATTAATATATTAATATTAGACGTACATTTATAAAATTTACGCTTAATTCCTATACTGTTTTATATATATTTATATATATATATATATATATATATATATATATATATATATATAAATATATATATATATATATATATATATATATATATATATATATGTATATATATATATATATATATATATATATATATATATATATATATATATATATATATATATATATATATATATATATATATATATATATATATATATATATATATATATATATATATATATATATATATATATATATATATATATATATGACGTTTATAACTCGGTTTCAACCCAGTTTCGATTCGACTACGACAAGAATCTGCATATATTAGTTTCAATAAAACCGTTTTTGTAGGTAAAGGAGGGAAATACGAAGAAAGAATCCGGACTCATGAGACCAAGTGTAAATACGCTCAATAAGATAACTCGGATATAATCCAAAGTTAACTACAACATGATTCGAGTCTGAGGAATGAGCATAAGCGTAATAAAACTAATGGTACTTAAAATCTGCTACAAATAAATTATATACAAAAATCTTAAGTACTGAAACAGTACAAGAATTATGCGCAAATTTTATTGACAAAAAAATCAGTAAAACAAAATTATTTTTAAAATGCAAAATCGTATGCAGCCAAAACCCCTAGAATATGGTTACATGATACCAAAACAAATCAAAATTTATTTAATCGGTACAAATTCTGCAACGGAAAATATATTCATGTATTAGGTTAATAATCATTTATTTGAATATTTTTTCCGTTGCAGAAATTTTTATTTATGTAGACACAGTTTAACATTTAATAAAATAGATAAACATAAATAAAATATAAATATAAAATTATTCTCTAAGTGGAAATAAATAAATTTCAGATACATAAATGTATTTTTTACTTTTTAATGAATTAATTTTTGTTGGAAAAAAATTATTTATATAGTATCTCTTTTATACACCTTTATTAATTACACTTTGAAAAATTTTGTGTTGAGAATTTTTATTTTTATTTAAGGAATATTATCCCATATTTATATTTAGGCATCAATATATAATATGTTAACAAATCAATTGAATTGATTTAAGAAAAATATTTCATCAAAATATACAACAACAATAATGGAAAACTGCCACAATAAAGCACACAAATAGACAAATAGACATACGACTGCCACAACACATAATTTAGTTTAATATTAGACGTACGTTTTTTCTAGCAACTAACAAAAATTATATAGATTTTTATTTATCACTAAATTTTCTTTGATTCTGATCAGGCATTGTCTTGATCATGTTTAGTACTGCATATTTGAGAATTATTTATTCCCCTACATTCACCATTTTTTATTATGCTGTCCGAATACTATAATAATTATTTGACTGATTATGTATAAAAATAAGATGTGTAATTAATTGTATAATTAAATGTATAATTATTTATTATTTTCAATACCACACAAATCACAAAAGTCATTTAGTCATTACGATTGTATATTTTGATTATATTTTTTCCATGAGAGGCGCTTTCTCTACTTTTACAGTTGACGACTGCCAAAGCTGGAATTGAATCAACTATTGGAAAAATATTAACTAACGAAACCCTACAAAATTCGATCGCCAGCGCTCACGCGAAATTTAAAAATGGTCTAGCGGAAATTTGTTAGTCCAGGTAAATCCTATAAAAATTTGACATTACCAATCGTCAAATATAGGATATTTTTTTAGAAAATATGAGAAAAGTGGATTCGTTGGTAAAATATTCAACAAATGAAAAAATTCTTGTTTTCGCACTTGTGAATGTACGTTGGTAATAATAGTAAATAATAAATATGTAATATGTACATAGAATCAAAGTATGTATGTGCTTTAACTATACAGCTTAAATGAACCGCTAATTAAATGTCATAGCCATAATATACTTTTAAAAATAAAGTATGTATATCAAAAAGATCAGCTAGCGACATCGGATACTTTTGTGACAAACTATAAAAACAGTTCACATTATAAAATGTTGATTTTATTACACTATGAACCATTGTTTTCAATTTCCAGTGTAAAATTAACAAAACAAAACCAATAAGTTATTAACCAATCTTAAAACTCGAAATTGCGTGTAAACGGTCTACAGTATAAATATCGAATGAGGAAAATATAAATTGGTTTTAATATACTCTTCACACACATAAATCATACGGTTGCTTATTTTTTTTGAACGTCTACTAAAGAATTCAAAATCTATTATAATTATAAATTTAAATAATTAATAATTTACTTCAGTAAGTATAATTATACCAACAATAAAACGCCCACGTGAAATTGTGTGTTATATATCTTCCACTGAAAAATAACTAAACTTTAAAATTATAGGAAACAGCAAGATCTAAGTAGACTATATTTGTTTCTGCCACTCTGCACTGACATCAATCGGTTGACCCGGTTGTTGGTTGCTCGATCATTTCGAATTAATTTGAATATTGAATACAGTTTACTATGAGGCACTAAGGAACACCAAACAAAACAAATATTATTTTTTCTTATTTTCCCTTCAAGGCTTGTACACGAGTTAGGAAATATTTGCTAGGAAATCATAGCCGATCTCTCTCTGAGAGAATTTTTGTGTGATTAAGTTGGTCGTCTGCGAGTTTTTTGCTCAAAGTTAAATATATTTCAACTCAAGGCTTGTACACGAGTTAGGAAATATTTGCTAGGAAATCATAGCCGATCTCTCTCCCAATCAAATCAACTAAAATGACGAAAAACACGCCCCTTTTTCTCTTCTTTGAGTTGAAATATATTTAACTTTAAGCAAAAAACTCGCAGACGACCAACTTAATCACACAAAAATTCTCTTAATCACACAAAAATTCTCTCAGAGAGAGTTCGGCTATGATTTCCTAGCAAATATTTTCTAACTCGTGTACAAGCCTTCAAAGAAGAGAAAAAGGGGCGTGTTTTTCGTCATTTTAGTTGATTTGATTGGGAGAGAGATCGGCTATGATTTCCTAGCAAATATTTCCTAACTCGTGTACAAGCCTTCACTAGTAAAGTTAAAATTCATGAAAGAAAAGTTTAGAAATGGAATAATTTATTTTCTTAAAATAAAGAAAAACATATTATTACGAGTATTTGTACTCACGTAGTCAGGTACATCAAAAAGTGTATGGGCCTAACTTACATGTTATATTAAATCTAAGGCCAAAAAAGCATAAATAAAATAGTTTTCATATGATTTGTATGGATGCGATATTTTTTGTTAGTACTAAACTAATGCAATTTTATTTTTGGTATTGCAAAGTATATATGATGGGATTGGTGTTGCCATCCAACCAAAACCGTCAATATAACTGTGAACAATTATTTTGGTGGTTTTGAGCAAAACTGTCTATAGATACAAGCCGGAAAGATATGTTAATACGCCGATACCACCACCATTTGTGTTTAAAATAAATAAACAATTCAATAAAAAAAAATATTCGGGCATATTTGGGCATATACATATACGCACACACTATTAAATGTTGCACAAAATCATTTAATAGTATTGATTTGTTCCGGGTTGTATCTATAGAAGGTTTTGGTTTTGATCCACCACAATCGTTTTTGTGTTTGGCAAATGGCAATAACAATCGCCATCTTGCTAATTAGCAAGTGTTCATCTACATATATGTATATTATGTTAATAATTAAATATTTATCCTTCTATTTCGGATGCAATTAAAAAAGAGTTTTCTTATGGGATAGTAAAGCAACTAAAATAACTTAAATACAGATGATATGAAATAAATATTCACTCATTAGATTTAATTTATGAAATGAAATATTTTAACTATAAAAAGTATATCCTAATTTTTTCTCCTATGTTGAATTATCGGATTGCACCATACTTTCAGGCCTGGATCAACCACCACTCGGGACTAGTGCTGCGGTCGGAAAAGTATGCATTCCACCCACCCGTTCATCATGTGTCACAGACTGTTTTTAAGGCATCTCAAATACAGACTGTGGAGGTTTGCGTTGCGGTTCCATCCCATAAGAAATTCTCTAAAGCAGAGATTAAAACGAAACCGATCATCTGGAGTGTACTGCATAAATTCGGAGCTCTTGATATTCGGTGGGGCGACTTTGTGGAACTATCTTCTCGACCTTATTCGGTTAGTTTGGCAAATAGAAGTTATACCTGACGAATGGAAAGTGGCCGCGATATGCCCCACCTTCAAGAAGGGAGACCGCTTGAAGTGAGAATTATCGCGGTATAGCTTTCCTTTGCACAGTATGCAAGTTACTGTCCTACAGTATATTGGATATAACCACCCCTCTAATGGAGAGCTCGGTTAATGAGTCTACCTAATTATTATGAGACATCCGTCTCCGTACCTAAGGTGTTCCTGGATTTCAGACAGCCCGTTGACTCGATTAATCAAGATAGTTTGTGGTCTGCTCTGCTCAAAACTCTAGGAATGACAACAAAATTGGTATGGTTATGTAGAATTACTGTGACGCAGGCTCAATGCTGTGTTAAAGTTGAGAACCGTCTATCGAGAATTTTTGCAATTAACTCGAGTGTTCGGTGCGGAGATGCTCTATCCCCAATACTTTTCAATTTCATGTTGGAGTACATCATTCATAAAACTGAAACACCTCAGCGCAATGCAGATAACATATGCGAGATTGTACTAAATAGCAATGGAGTGAGAGAAATACTTGATCCGATTGTTGATCAGTGAGTCCAAAACGAAATACATGATCTCTAGTTACAGGGACAATGGTACCCCAGATTTTAGTAGTCTGAGAAACACACTCATGATAACAGTGTGTAGGTGAGGATATTAAAGAGCGGCTGGCAGCAGTCAGTCATATTTTGTATCGTCTAAGGCCGCTGCTAATATTTAAGCACCTATCAAATGCCGCAAAGCTCAAGCTTTACAAATCGTTGATCAGGCCCGTTACAATGTATGGGTATACAAGTTGGACGCTGATGGCTGAATACGAGAGATTGCTCCTTACATTTGAGAGAAGAATCATGCTTATGGTTTACGGCTCAAAACGCGAAGTAGATATTTTTTACATACATCTACTGAAGATCTCCGATATTAGCCGTGTTTCTTGACGTTTGATCTGATCCGGATCAGATCATATATGCTTTCCTTTCATTTGTATAGCTGCGTTTCATGAAATCAACACAAAAATTGTATTATTTTTTGTTTTTAGGTTATTATATTGATCCTATTAGCATTTTGGTTCAAAACGTAGATAGAAAAACAAAAAAACAAAAATTTTTTATGTTTATTACATGAAACGCAGCTATACAAATGAAAGGAAAGGAGATATGATCTGATCCGGATCAGATCAAACGTCAAGAAACACGGCTATTGTACATAAAGTAAGATCTCAGCAAGCACGCTGACTCAAAGCCGTGTTCACGATATCGAATTCAAATCCGATCTCTCTCCCAATCAAATCAATGACAAAAAACACGCCCCTTTTTCTCTTCTTGAGTTGAAATATGTATACATATACATATTTAACTTTTAGCAAAAAACTCGCAGACGACCAAGTTGGTCTTAATCACACAAAAATTCTCTCAGAGAGAGATCGGATTTGATTTCTTAGGATTTTAATCCGGTCTCGTATACAGCCTTTAGTTACATAAAACAGGAAAAATACCATATGATCCATACACATTTTTCTTCTATTTCCTTACTCCTAACGGAGTTATTTTAATTTTTAGATATAATGAACAAAAGTTCATTATATCTAAAAGATTTTAACACCACGATGTAGCCAATTCTCTCTAACAATTCTTCTTTACAACAAACAAAATTATTGGTCTTAATGAAATATCACATTCAAAAAAGTATTTAGTATCTACTGTACCATAACTGACTGAAATTTTGTCTAATTTCTGATGCTGATATTCATTTTAATTTATTTTCTTTTATCGCATTTTTGAGTAAATCAAAAATTTTCTAAACGGGGGAAAAATTTTTTAGACCGTCAACGAACTTTCCCAATTATTCATTTGCAAATTCATATTAGCTATTTTGTAGAGAATTTACATTGGGTAAGTATAACACTGTTACACACTTCTGTATGACAACTCCTTCTAGAGTTATTACAATTTTAGCGAAACCATAATAAATGGCATATAATTGTTAACAAAAATATACACTTTTTATCTTCTAAACTAAGCACGAAATAAATTTAACTACCTAATGTTACTACTATTGAAAATAACATTTAATTTGTAACATAGTTATTTTTAGCGTTATGATGGATCTTGTACCACCAAAATGTCTTCCAAAGTGCGCGCTAATTTTTTATTACGTTGCTACGACTGCAATAACTTGACAAGGAGTTGTAGTACAGAAATGTACACAGTGTTATTTTCAAGAGTTTTAAATGTATGTATGTATTGTATTTTACTGAATAAATTGAAACAAAACTAAAATAATTTAGAAATGTTTTTATTCTAAATACAGTCAAATCCCTTTAAAAAGTTAAAAGCAAAACATAAAAGTTTAATTTGATTTGGAAAAGCTTAAATTTAATTTGTAAAAAGATCCCAATTTGAAATACATTAAAATGAGCTTGTTTTGTAGAATCTTGAATTTGTTTTAGTTAAAATTGAAAGTAATTTTAAGAAACGTGAATTTGCGTGAAAGTTCGATCACATAATAGAAAAAACACAATTACAATTGATATTAGAATCCTTTATTATTTGCTATATTTATATTTAAAATCATCAACAAAACATTTTTATTTAATTGTTATTAATTTTAAATAAATAAATAAAAACGATTTTTCATTTTCTTTTTGTTTTAATATTATTATTATTTATTTATATTCAATCATTTTTTCTTTTTAGAAATAATATGGCCATAGTTTTAAATATATGTATGTATAATGTTGTTTTACGTATAACTTATTATCGAAATTAATCGATATTTTTTTTAAGATATACAATAATTGTCTCCTCAATTAAAAATTATCGTTTCACATAAATAATAATAATAGTTTTTAAAATTAATTTACTTCTAATTTTTTTTTTAATTAATTAATTCATAAAAAATGTAATTTATCATCTTGGTAACTTGTTTGTTTTTTAACTAAATAAAAAAATCTAAACATAAAAAATTATTGTTTTAAGACATTCAATTAACGAATGGTGCCAAAAAGCATGTTAGCAAATATCATAAATATTTTTATTTTATTATATGTATTAGAATAATATTATATAACATATTTCCAATGTTAATTAGTTTTTTAATGATCGCTAGTTTTGTGCAATTCTTAGTTGACACATCAGTTTTTATAAATATTTATTCATACAATAATATATCAAATAAAACACAATTTTTATGAGTCTCTTGAATTTGGTTATAGTAATTTTATTTATTTATACCTATGATATAGTTTTTTGTTTGTTTTCTTTAATTTAGTTTTTTCATTAAAATATGTAGGTACTATTTATTTTTTCCTATTTTTTATTCATAATTATATTTTGTATTATTATTGTAGTAACTTTTAAATGTTTCATTATGTATTTTTTTATATTAAACTACAAACGAATCAATTCAAATTTTTAAATTAATGTATTTATATTTATTAGCATTCTGTAAATTTAGTTTGTTTCAATAAGACTGATAGACATGTCCAGCATGCGTCAGCTTCAAAATAGTTTTATTGCAAATTCTGAATAGTTTTTTAATTATTAACAACTTTTATTTATATGTATTTTAAATAGCAGAAATATAATTTATTTTTTATTATAATATAAATATATATATATATATATATATATATATATATATATATATATATATATATATATATATATATATATATATATATATATATATATATATTATATATATATTATATATTATATATTATATATTATATATTATATATTATATATTATATATTATATATTATATATTATATATTATATATTATATATTATATATTATATATTATATATTATATATTATATATTATATATTATATATTATATATTATATATTATATATTATATATTATATATTATATATTATATATTATATATTATATATTATATATTATATATTATATATTATATATTATATATTATATATTATATATCATAAAAGTATATGTATATGTTTTCTAATGTTTTATTAAACAAGATAAGCTACACTAGATGTATCCATATTTTGAATTAGTGTTCGTAAGAATGTCATTTCCTTTCTAGCATTTTCAAGCAAAATTTTGGGATCTTGCGAAGTACACCGCAGACAATTTGGAGCAAAGACCATAGCCAAATTTGAAGAGTCCATTTTAGTTACCGCAACAACATCGGGTTGTGAAAATTGTTGTAGAAAATGTATTAAGTATGTTAAAACCTTGAAATAAAATAATTTAGATATTTAATTGACTGACAAAACCATAAATATATTCTATTTATTATATAACGTACTAATCGATTTAATCTTGGTAACTTATTTATAATCGTAGCAGCTTTTTCGGAATCTTCCGTTTTTACACATTCATTGTAGAACTCATCAGGAATAAGTGGATCATATAATTCTCTATACCACAATTTTAAAAGACTAGCTGGTGTATGTGCATCTAAAATGGTTATAAAATAAACAAAAATAGTAACATTATTATAGTAACAAAAATTTCTATAAATTATAGGACTTACCCATTGTACTTTTGTGTTCAGGAACTTCCCACCGATCTAAACGTGATTTTAAATAACTGACCTCATCTATATCAGCAGGTACTCGAAATATTCCTTCAGTTTGTTTTCCATTCAATAATAAAACCTGTGAAATAAAATAAGATGTATATATTTTTACTATTCAATTTTTAATGTATTCTAATGGGTTGGGAGATCATTTTTATTAAACTAATTTATTTAAAATAAACTGAAATCAACAAAGGAAATTTAACATTACTCTATGATCGATGTTGATAATAGTTTACCCCAAATTTCTAAAAATCCATATATCAAATAAATAGAACTGACTTAGAATAGCTGAGCTTTTTATATTTTTTCTTTTGGATTACCCATTCCATATTGAGTGAAACAAATTGTCTGTGAGTATTTTGCAATAGTAATAATATCGGTAATTTTTTAATTAATATAATTAATTATTAATTATATTTCATTTATTATTTAAAATCAAATGCTTCAATATTGAAGCAAATACGCCACTGGGAAGAAATTGCTTTTACTATCTGAATGTACCTAGTATTTTATTATTTTTTTAGCAGTTTCAAGGAGTTTGACGAACTTCTTTTTAAATTTCTAAAAATTATTAATTTTTATTTTTTATTTTTTTTGGTTAACTTTTTAAAAATAAAAAAACTTGTTTTTATAAACCAATTTTTTTATCATCTAAAATCATAAATTTAACTTACTAAATTTATTTTTTTTAAATAATAAATAAATAAAAATCAGCAAATATTACGTTTTACTCATACCACTCAATGAGTAGGTGCAGAAAATAAAAATAGTGGTATGGCTATGAACCAATTTGTGTCTATGCTTGTCTTCTTTGGATAGCCACCATTATATAATCCACCCTAATTTAGACGTAATGGAGAGTATAAGTTATCATAAATCTAATTTTAATATGCATCCCGAAAGGTTATTGTTTTATAATTTAAAACGTTAATAAATATAACCCTGGTCTTACTATTGAATA
Organism: Tipula unca; assembly: GCA_951394425.1. Lineage (NCBI taxonomy): Eukaryota > Metazoa > Arthropoda > Insecta > Diptera > Tipulidae > Tipula > Tipula unca. Next base: position 90,764,411 of record OX596381.1, on the reverse strand, counting down.
AATTGAATTGGGAAAATATGTGCACGAAATTTCTAACAACGATTGAAATTACTTGCCCAAATACTTGAATGCAGCCCGCGGTGTTGGAGCTTTGACGATCAAATGAAAATAATCAATATTTGGTATCGTATATCAGAATGATTTCAAAATTCTGATTTTCTATATGAGTACCTAATTATATATGTTTGTTCACATGTACATACATATACACACGTGTATGTACTTCACTAAAATGGTGCGAGTATTCAAATAGAGTCGTCGTGAACATTTTTCTAGATTCATGCAATTTTATATTATCGGAAACGCGACGCAATTTCCTAGATTTCAGGCAGGCAAACTCGAGAATTTGTGGTCTGGCCTGGGAATACTTAGGAATGTGAACAAAATTGGTACGGTTGTGTAGAATGACAAAGACGCAATCTATTTGTAAAGAAGCAATCTTCAGGCTATCGAGGATTTTTGCAGTGTAACTCAAGTGTTCGGCAAGAAGATGCTCTCTTTTCTCTTCATTCTCTTTAATCCCATTTTGGAGTACATCTTTCGTAAAACTGAAACACCTTAGCGCAATACGTTATAATAACAGTCCAATTAGGTGCTTGCATATGCAATGACATATGCGACTCCAGACCAAGGGTTATAAGAACAATGGCACACCAGATATTAGTAGTGGTTACTACACGTTTGAGGGGGGAAGGAAGTTCAAATATTGGTAACAGGGCAGGTGAGGTTATTTAACAGTGGCTGGCAGCAAGCAGTCGTGCTTTGTATCTAAGGCCACTGTAAAAATTTGAACACCTATAAAATGCCATGATTCTGAAGCTTTACAGAGCATTGATCAGGCCCGTTGTTATGTATAGATGTAAAAGTTGGACGCTGACGAACGAGTATGAGAGATGGCTCGTTATATTTGAGAGAAGAATTATGCGTGTGATTTACGGCCCAAAACACGGAGAGGTATATATCGAGTTCCGGACAATATCGAGATCCGACAAAGAGCCCCGATACCGTACATAAAGTAAGATCTCAGCGAGTATGGTCACGTTCTGCATCCGGATTCAGAACGAGTTGTGCAGCAATCTCTGAAAGGACATCCACCATATGGTAGACGCAGAGGTCATTGCAGGGAACGATGGCTCCACGGTGTAGAGAACGACTTGGCTTATTCAGATTGTCTAAGACAGCATGAAGACCAAGCTCAGGATCAAAACCGCTGTAGACGCCAGTAAAGGCTTTTAAAAATTGAAAAAAAAATTAACAAAACAAATAAACGGTAAATTGGAATAGCGCATTCAGTTAATCATATTTCCGGTACGGGAAAACCAAGGTTTCTGCGTTAAAATCAAGATGGCTGTTGTTTTCATCGATGAAGAAACTTTTCATCAATGAAAAAACTTTTCATCAACAGAAACGGAATGATAAAATATTTAATTTATACACTAAATTTGACATTACTTTATCACATATTACCAGGTTTTAACCGCAATTTGTATTTTATCGCGCGTATTGATGATAAGGATATAGAGTAGAGTGCTTGTTTTCAGTAATTATTTGATGTACGACTTTAAAATTTATAATATGTACTTTTCTATTTTCCTTTTAATTAAAATATTATTTGTATGTATATTATTATACCCAACAACAAACATTAATCACTGTTATATAGGTATTGAACCCTATGTGTCCCGCAGATTTTTTGATAAAAATGATTTTTGAAAATATAGAGTATTATGAGGAAACTATTGTTAAAACCGAGCTAATATTCAAGAAAAGTGCAATTTGTTTACATTATCACTATTATATAGATATTGTTTCCAATATTAATCATTTATAATCATGGAGGTATCCTAACAACTATTAATTTAACATTAATATTTTTAAGATATTTTTGTAATTTTCAAATATGTTCTTATATTTAAATTATTTGTATGTTTTTATTTATCATTAAATTTTGTATTGATTTTTGTAATGTTAATTTTGAAAATTGGTTGGGATGAATAAATAAATAAAATAAAATAAAAATCTATTGCAAGTTTTAATACCTGGCCCCATATGTACAATTTAATTGTTAATGTTAATAATTTATGTATTATTTCATTGCAAAATGATTCTTTAATGTTAATAGTTTAATGGGCTCGGAAAGGGGGTTAAGTTAAATGGTCTGCAATCAGCTCAAATGTCATCCTCATCTGCACGCGATGCACCCTGCTTGGTAACTAACGAGGCTCTGGCGACCGAAACACGGCGGTATAACCGACTATCTAACAAGAATTTAGTAAATAATGTTCTCAATCCAGATTCACTACCAACTCGTACTGGTCAGAGTGGTAGATGTTCTATGACCAGTAAAACAAACAATGAGTACAACAAATTCAGATAATTGTACATCAGGTGGCAACTTAGCTAAGCAGCTGCCAAGTGGTAACTCAGCTAGGCAGCTGACACTCTCTAACGAGGCTGGCTCATCGGATTCTGGGGCGAACCAATCATTATTTAAAAGGCCCTTTTAGACTACTTAACCCATTTGGACAAAAACCCAGGGTGGCAAGAACACCATCACCATTAGCGAACACCTTGGAAAGGGATGACGCAGAACTGCGCAATAAGGTTTACGAAATAGAAAAGTTAATGTTAAATCTAAACACAGATCTCAAAAATTTGCAGCGAGAAAACAAGGAGTTAAAAGATGCTCTAAATGTAGTAATATCTGAGAAAGAAATCACTAAGGTACAGCAAGCAAACGATACCAACGATCATATAGAGGTTATGTATGAAACAAACAAGAAAGAACTCAACAGAGAAACGGGAGCGATTCTGAACCGTAACAAAAAAAAAATAAGAAACACAAGATGAGTAAAGTACCACAGGTTTTACCCGAACAGAAACAATCAATTGAGTAGTTTCCAACCAGAAGTATGAATGTACAAGAGGAAAAAGCTCAGTAAATGAATTAAGCGCAAATTTTAGTGATAAAAAAAAATCGATATAATTTTTGTCAGTTGCTAGAAAAAACGTACGTCTAATATTAAACTAAATTATGTCCTGTGGCAGTCGTATGTCAACTTATCTATTCGTATGCTTTATTGTGACAGTTTGACATTATTCTATGTATATTTTGATGAAATATTTTTCTTAAATCAATTCAATTGAATTGTTAACATATTATATTCTGATGCCTATTCCTTAAATAAAAATAAAAATTCTCAACACAAAATTTTTCAAAGTGTAATTAATAAAGGTGTATGTGTATTGTTTATAAAGATATACTATATAATCGAATTTTTTCCAACAATAATTGAGACACTAATTTCATTAAAAATAAAAAATACATATCTGAAGTTTATTTATTTCCACTTATAGAATAATTTTAAATTTGTTTTTATCTATTTGATTAAATGTTAAACTGTATCTATATAAATAAAAATGTCTGCAACGGAAAATACATCCAAATAAATAATTATTAAACTCAAGTAAATGAATATATTTTGGGTTGCAGAATTTTTAATTTATATAGACCACTACGTACATATGTACCGATAAAATAAATTTTGAGTTTAGTGATTTTTTGGATTTATTTTGGTATTATGTAATTTTGGTATTATGTAACCTTATTTAGTTTTGGCTGCATAAAATTTTGCATTTTAAAAATAATTTTATTTTAGTGATTTTTTTATCAGTAAAATTTGCGCTAATACAGGTTTCACCGAAACAGAAAAAATTAAGTAAAGAACTCTCAACCGGAAGTAAGATTATACAACAGGAGAAACAAGTTCCACGGCCACCTCCAGACAAATTTCATCAGAAGAAACAATAGAATAGGAGGTGGACAAGCTCGTCAAAGATAAACAGCAAGCATCATTAAATCACTAGTTATAGAGAATAGAAGTACCCGAAGGGAATGGCAATGTACACGAGACCCAGCCGTCAAAAATAGATTAAATAATTTAACACAACCAATACGCAGAGAAATACGAGAATTTAAAAATAAATCAATAAATAACCTGCAATCTCTCACGTACGATAAAGATAGTGATTATTCATTGTGGAAAGCAACCAAATATTTCAAAAGGCCAGTTATGCACATACCACCGATAAGAAGAAAAAATGGTCGCCTGGCTAAAACCAAAGAAGAAAAAGCAGAAAGTTTCACGGATCATCTCGAGCGTACCTTTCAGCCCAATTTAACAACATTTATTCAACTGGATATGTCATAACATGAACGTTTCTCATAATTGTAGTTGTGTTAAAACGAAATATATATATGAATAAATAATATGTTCTTATTTGAGGTAAATTTTTCATTGTACAATAAATAAATTTATATATTTTCTTTTTAATTATTATTATTAAAAATGTTCATAACTTAATTTAAAGATTATTATTCAATAAATATTTATAATAATAATATGTGTAAAAATTTTAATTGACAGGTCTCCAAATATGTTCCAAAATATTTGAGAAACTAGAGAACTAGAGAAATTTTCAGTAAATCTCTTAAAAAAAATCTCTTACTAACATTTTTCTTATGTGAGAGAATTAACAGCATTATACCCCTATTATGGTCCTAGTTTCGCCGACTCTCTCGCCGTGTCGGCCGTTATTCAGTACTTTCCTGTGTACCACTTTGAAAATTGTTTGTAATTTTTGATTTATTTTTTTAAAATTATGTTCACTCACTTCGCGCTCACGGCGAAAACCATAATACCAAAATATGATTACGGCAACCTGAAGTCGCCAAGTGAGGCTGAGGTGAGAACCATAATAGGGGCAATTATATCAGAATCGGTAAATATTTCTCAAAAAAATGCTGCTCTTGTTTCTGCAGTAAAATTTACAAAAATCGAATCCGAGCTGCAGATAGCATTACTAAAATTCTGATTTGGTTTAGCAAAAGCTAAAAAATATCTCACGTTAGCTAAATTTTATGTGGCTTTAGACCGTCTATGATAATTTTGAGACTTTCGAAATTTTCTTAAACGAAAGGTGATATTTCACAGACAAACAAAAAGCTTGAATGTACTTGTTTCTCTTACGTCCATTTTATGGAATAGAGAAAAAGATTGAATGTAAATCAGCCTTATGGCTGGTTTACATTCAATCTTTAATATTTTTTCCAATTCTATTGCTAAATCAAATATATAAATAAAAGAAGATAGCTAAACGCTTATAAAGGCTGATTTCCATTCAATCTTTTTCTCTATTCCATAAAATGAACGTAAGAGAAACATGTACATTCATATGATTTGCATGTAAAAATAAGGTAGGCCTAGTCAAATAAACATTGTCTTTTTCAAACAAAAAGATGAACGGGTTCGTCTTTTTTACATTAGATTGTTATTTTTTGTAAAGTTCGCAGCCAAATTATGAATTTTTGTTTATAACTTCCACACCTATTATTTTATATATTTTATATTTTCCACACCTATTATTTTTTCCATTTCCATTCGTCTCGAGTTCAGCTCAAACAAACCTTAGACTCATTTGCATGAGAACGGCTTGACAGCTAAAAAAAGTGCTCTGACAGCTGAAAACTCGTGCTAATTTGACATTACATGTTCTTTAAAGAAACCAGAGAGCGTTTTTTTCTTGCCAGAGATCAAAATCTCGATTCTGCAAATCACATATCATATTTTTGGCATTGAAATTTTGGCTTTCAATAATAATTATACTCAATCCACATTCATTCTCACAAATTTTCGCTTTATCTTTATGAACATGAAATATGTAAAATAATGCAGTAAGTAAGAATTCAGAAAAATAATATTTATTTACCTGCTCCGACAAAGTAACCTGAATCCAGGGTAGCTGCCTCTCCGGAAATCGTTCTCGTTGTAAATCAATCACTTCCTGCAATGTATTTCCAAACATACTATCCCGGAATATTTGATCCTGCAAATTAACGGTCATATAAATGTGTAACTCTTTTTAATTGACTTAAATAGTTAACAAACCCTGGCTTGATTTATTTCATCTTCTGACGGTTTCTTCGCTTGTTTCTTTCCCGAACTACCAATCCTATCCAAACGTCGACACGCTATTGTTGCATAATGTGAAATTTGTACATGAATAGGCCATTTCCCAACTTCCGGAAAACTTGTGGCAAACGTTGGGTCACGATGTCGATTCATGTAGTTTAATAAAGCTGGCTGGAATGTTGGAGAGGGTGGAATATATGACAAACAAATAGCAAGCAATTCCCATCCACGTATTAATGATTCCCTAGAAGGATTTTCCGTTGTTTGTCGGCAAAGTTGAACATATAGCTCATCTCTTAGTTGCTGTGTTGTAACTGCCATCGAAATTATATCTATCGCTACTGAATTTAAACTCATACCCGTTCGAGCTTTACGATCTCCCATATAAATTTGTACTAACTTAAATAATTCGCACGCCATTTTTTTGAATGTTTTGTCATGAGATAATGCCAACATTGGGCGGCTTATTGCATTCGACGTCCAACTTAACATATCACGTACTGATGATTTTTTTCGAAATATACCTTTCGAATGTAAGTTTAAATTATCCTGTGCAAATTTTTCAATATCACATTCTTTCATTATGGCCAACTGTGGAGGTGGACCCGGCAGACTCGGACCTGAAGTTAACTTTGAAAATGGAAAATGGTATGGCCTTGGCGGTTTTTGCCGCTGGAAAGTGTCTTCACCTGATACTGGGTGATTTGGTTTTGCGGGTAGTACCGATAGTGGAGATGGTTGATTTGAAAAAAATGGATGATTCTTAACTGGACTATAAATTTGGTCATCTTTGGCATTTTCTAATTTATTCTCAACTTCCTGTGATCTAAAATTAAAAATTTCAACATTTTAATTAAATCTATTATAATTTACGAAATTTAATTTAATCTTACATATCCTCTTTGTTATTCGACGTATCGTACGGTTTCTCGATATTATAATAAGAAACTCCACCTCTATGCGCGCTATACTCATCATCAATCACGAAATTATGTGATAAATAATCACCTCGCTCATCAGAATGATCTGAATCTTCATTGTCCGGTTCATGTCCCGAGAAAGAGTGTTCTGATTGACTATCTGAATGTAAAGAATCAGAATCTTGTTGGTCGCTAAGACCATAAAACCCAGACAATTTAGCCTGTTCTATAATATAATATTGAAGCGGAAGTAATCGCTCCTGCATCTCTTGATCCCAATTACTATAAAGTGGGGATATATTTCCATTATCATACTCTATATCACTATTAGCATTCGAAGGTTTTTTTTTATGTCGGCTAGTTGAACTTTTACGCTCCGTATTCTCCTTATGCTTTTCTAAATTCGATTTTGTTAGTAGCGTTTCTTTTTGTAGTGATAAACTTGAATTATTATATTCACTTGTTTGACTAGATGGTGACAAATTGTGTTTATTCGATAGTTTTCGAGATGATGTAGATGAATTATTTGTTCCATGGCATTGTGACTTAATAAAATTTGAACCTGTGCTCGTTATGCTTGCTGGTGATATTTTACCTTTGTCGACCTTTTTTTTATCTAAATATCGTTCTGGCTTTGACGTTAAATCTAAATTAAGAAATTCTGGATCTTGCTTTTGACTAGATGTATAAGAGCACGGTGGATCCATGGCCAGTGAAAGACTACTCATTAAACTTGGTCTAGCAGGCTTGATTATAACAGCCTAAATTATAAAAGGAAATATTCATTATCTGATTTAATTAATATAACATTACAATATACCGGAGTTTGAGGACTAGTGGGACTTTGCGGACTAGACCCACTGGATCCGTGGGTGGTTTTTTGTACAGTTGGATTTGACGAAATTGTATTATGGCGTCGCCGTGAAATAGGAGTATTTTCAACTGATTTAAAATATTTTTCATGCATTGAATCATCACTGGCACCATTACCATCAATGCTACCTGATCTTTGTTCGTGACGCTGGTTTTGAGTAGACATGAAGCTACCTGAACGTGTTAATGATACTACAGAATTTATATCTAGAATAAAAATAATGAAAAAACATAACACATAACAAAACAGAAAACAATAATATGACTCCTCCAGTGGACATACTTCCTCCATAATCAAAACTCTGATGTTTTGATACTCCCGATCCAGTAGTTTCACGATTTTTAGTTTGTGGATCAGAAGATGAAGATAATTTTTTTTTAAATTGTGGTGTACTAATTGAATGTGTAGGTGAAACACCACTTCCAGCCAAATCAGATGAATTTGATATTGAATATGAAAGGGCTGGATGAGGATAGTGTTGATGAAGCTTCAATTCAGATGTTGGTACTGTTACATGAGGAATATTGTGTGAACTAGAGCTTTCTTGTAACATTCGATAGTTATTATCCATCGAATGTTGTTTCCTTTGTTGGTGTGAATTTCCTATTCTTAAACTACCACCACCACCACCGCCATCTTGTAATCTTCGATATCCATGTGTACTTGATATACTAGAATCACTAGATTTTTCGGAATCTTGTTTACTATTTGGTGTTCTAGGGTCTAAAATATAATTTATCTTTTTGTGAAAAACTATCCCCTTAAATTAAAATTTATTTATTTTTTCAAATCAACCACCATTTCTACTAACCTTGAGAGTGTCGACAAAATTTATGTGAATCAACTCTACTTGATGATGCATCTGTACATGTCGGTAATCTAATTTGTTTTTGTTAAATAATTAAAAACTAACTAATGTGAATTTAAAAAAAAAATGTGATTACCTATAACTGTATCTTCCTTGGGGACTAGCTAATAACTCACTGCTCCGAGATTCTTGATTACCAATTCCCCCACTACTCGATGATCTTGATTGCCCAGTTGCTGAATGATGCCGGTGGTGTGATTCCCTATCTCCACTTCGGCTACATTCGCGACTTTCAATTTCACGAAAAAGCCGAGATGTAAGTTTTGCTTGAGCAGATTGTGTAAAACCATCCTTGCGATCATTTGGTACCGTGTTTTCTTGCAATTTTTGTAATTTTGTCAACGGAATAATATCGCAATTATTTGGACGATGCCATACGGTAACTTGGGATGCAAAATTGTAGTAATAAAATCGTTGTGTATTTTTATCAAATAGTTCCCACCATTGTGAAGGATCAGCTCGTTTTATATTTGCACCCTATGTTTGGTTAAAATAAAATGATTGTTTTGTTTTTATTTATTCTACATAAACTATATGTAACTACGTTTGGAAATAGTTTCCATTGAAAAGCATAAAATGTATATGGATTTTATGTTAAATTCTCTATGAAATACTGATTATATGAAAATATACAACTCGACAACATATATAATTCGATTTTATCGTTTTTAGTCATTTAATTCATACAGTTGACCAATATACAACTAAGCAATTTTTAAAATTTGTAGGGAGACATTGTCTTCTATCCTAATCATTACACATTACAATACGTTAGTGCCTTTTTTACACCTATCTTGCGTGAAGAAGTCGCAGAAATTTTGATATACGTTAGTATATCCTTGCACCAAATAATTGTTTATCAATAATTTTTATCGCTAACTAAAATTAAATTTAAAAATCCCCGCCAACTCCAAATTGAGCATTTGTACGAGATGTTCATGTATGTATGTTATATGAATGTGTGTACAATATGTATTTTATATAATAAATTTGATTGATATTAGTTTTTCGTGACCACAATAATAATTACTGGATTATTTGTTGAATATGCGTTAATATATTTTCAAATATTAAAAAATATTTCATATTCTCAAATCATCATTTTCCAATTCATCTAAATACATATATGTCGGTATTATTTGATATTTATCTAGAATTTTATTAAATAATACTGAAGTTCACCAAATTCTGCAAACATTTTGATTGAAATTAAAAACTGTCTAAACTCTATAGGTACTAAGAAAAAAATGTAGCGCCTGGCATATTTGTGGTTCATTTAAAATTATATACAAATAATAAATTTAATTGTTTTGATTTGAAGAAAACCAAATCTTACTTGATACGGTATTACAACCATGTTCATTAATTCAGAAAATGTTGGGTTCAACGTGTTCTCATACGAATAATCCTAAGGATTTTTTGAGCCGAACTCATGATGTAGGCAACATGACGGAGTTAAATTATTGAAATAGTATTATAATGAAATGGAAATAATTTAAATTCGACATGGTACCTCCGTTATAAGTTCGGGTTAAAAAGCCTTAGGGTTATTCGTATGAGAGCACCTTCAATGAAAACAGTTCTAGACATTTAAAATAAGACAGATTACATTACGGTTATTCATCAAACTTCAGTTAGACATTAACACAGGTAATGCGTAAATTATTAAATGTTGTACAAATCACGAAACACTTCTGTTTTAGATCATAATAAATGTTTTTTTGTGGTATGCTGCTTTATAAACAAATAATTGGGAAAATTTTATTCCGAGAGTCAAACAGTTTTTGGTTTCATATGCCTAATTGCCTACTTGTTTTTCAAGCGAAATGTGGATGTAGGTAGGTAGGTACACAGAATTTAAAACAAACAAATCTAATAAAATAATAAGTGAAAAAATTGGATGATACGAAAATGTTTTGTTTTCTTGTAGTGTTTTGTTTGTAAAATTTGAACTAAAATTGCAAAAATTTAAAAAAGAACGTTTAACATCACAAGCAAAATTAAATTAATTTATAAATTAAGCTGACTTATTTAGTTTAAGAACAAGTGAATAAATAGTTGATGTTTACTTGCCTTCGGTGGATCCCAAACGAATTCGCCAGTAGTCAAATTTGCGTAACATAATTCCTTTGTACGGGGTTCAATTATTTCCACCCATTCCAATCTGCAGATTTTTGTACAAAATACAAAATTAATTACATATTAAATTAATAAATAAACTGTTACATTTTATTAAAGTTAAATAAAAATATCATTTTTTTTCAATTGGCACGCCCATACTATTAAGATTACAAGAGACATTTCAAGAATTTTGTAAAAAACAAAAAAATTGGGAGTATTGATTTTGACAGACTGAATAATTCTAAACTTGTGTATTAGAAAAATTTTACTCACTCGTTCACTGAAATTTTACTTGGCTAAAACTACGATAATTATAATACAAACCTTTCTGAAGTCATATTCCATTAATATTGTAGAATTTTTATTTAACAATTAAAATACAGTTACATTTCCACAAATAAATATTATAAATTAAAATGAAAACAACACAACTTTTAGACCATCACCGCCATATTAAATATTTTTAACTAGCATAAAATAAATTCTATAGTGAATTGAAACAGACAAAAATGAGCGGAGTGTACGTACACATATAATTTAACAGTGTACCACTATTGCAATTACAAATTATTTTGTCTACAGTAAGAATCCTGAATGACGGAAATTCACAAGAACAAATAACTAATAATGGGTGTTACATATATAAGTTATTCGATCTAAATTAATAAAATTATATACTGGCGCATCCTATAATAAAAAAGAACTCAACTTTGATTGAACTATTATTGCAATTATCTTTATAAAATATATCGCTTAAAATGTCAGTTATTATGATTGTTCTTATATTTTAACTTATCCGTCAGACATTTTTCAGTTAATAATCGGTGTTGGAATTTTAGATTGATGATTGGAGATTGACGTTTATGATTTATTTTTAGAATACAAAATTAACAGATCTATGAGAAATATATACCTTCGTCAAAAGTTGTACCAGCCATGTACAACGATATACAATTATCATGAACTAACAATCTAACACCCCAATTAAAATTGTTACAACAGGATATCCTTAATAGTGGGAATATAGGCAAGTTCCGCAAATAAAGCAAACGTAGAAATCGTGTATGGATAAACAAAGATTCTGACACGGATTCTGATATAATTTGAGTAGTTTGCCATTTTTATGCTAAACTAACATATTAGTTTTTGATATCGAAAATATATATTCGAACATTTTTTGGTGTACAATTTAGTAAAATAAATAAACATATTTCTACTTAGATTTGATTAAATTTGATAGAAATTTTATTAAATTTCAAAATTGTCAAAATTTATCTGTAAAAAATTGTCATAAAAAAATTTAAAAAAAATTGTTTTCTGCTCTTTAATGAAATTTTTAATTTGTTTACTCCTTTCGTTTTACCAGTAAAAAAAAAATAAAGTAGATTTTTCGTATGAAACTCAGGCTTAAAGCCGTGTCCTCGAGATCGGATTTACATCCTAGGAAATCAAAGCCGATCTCTCTCTGAGAGAGTTTTTGTGTGTTTAAGAGAATTTTTTGTGTTTTATAAATATTTTATTGTATTTTATACTCTTCCTGAGAATCCCCACCTATTTTCATTCCATTTGTTTTTGTAAAAATTTTATTTATCTCTGTCACTCGTACCAAGCGATTTTTGTTAGCTCGCTTATTTTGAATTTGAAACAGATGCAGTTTGCTATGAGTAATAAGGGACACGAATATCAAAAATTATTAATTTCTCATATTTTCCCCTAAAAAAAATATATGAAAATCTTGACAGAATTGTTGAAATTCATGAATGAAAAGTGTGGAAATGAATAATTGTTCATCTTAAAATGAACGAAAACATATTGTTCTTTGTACTCAGGTACATGAAAAAGTGTCTTTGGGCCTAATTTATAAGTTATTACAAATCTAAGACCAAAAAATGCATTCAACTAAAACATAATTATTTTTTAAATTATGGGCAATTTTTTGAATATTGACAAAAGAGCAAACTGTAATACGCAGTGTAACATAAATGTACTGCATATTATAGTTTGCTCTTTTTGAATTTTGACGTCTTATTTGATTTGATTTTTCGATTCCGTGTCACCGATAATTTTTGTGTATATTGTTTTAATTATATTTCGTGTAGATATTTAAGTTTATTATAAAATTATGTAATATTATAATAAAATTAGATTTTTATATAATATAATTTTATATTAATGTCAATTAAAATAAATGATTTTCAGTAGGTATGGTGAATTTGTGAATATCCGAAATAAACCGTAGCAGAGATAATAATCCGTCATAGAGATGAAAATCGTTTTGTATGACAGTATACCGATCTACCAGAAATCACATGTCGTCATTTGATTAAAATTAATTATTAATGTTGATTCTTTGTCAGTAAAAAGCACAATATAGTTCCAAAATGTCTCCGTTTAATTTGGAATTGTGTTTTGTTGTTTAGTCGGTAAATCAGTCCATATATGGCGATTTATATATCTTGCTCCATTTCATTGAATTTATCTGTTATTTAAAATCACCGCTAGAAATAATAAATTAAAAAATCTAAAATAAGACATGTTATCTCAAAACGCACAATAATAAACAATTGGTATTGACACAGCCAATCTCAAATTGATAATGAAAAATTTAGCAAGTCTAACAAAATGGACTATTTTGAGCGAAAGCATCAGCGTCTAACTTCAACTCAATACTATGGTAAATTCTCCCGATGTTATGTACGCTGCTTGTGAAGCAGCGTACATAACATCGGGAGAATTTACCATAGTACATTTTTCCATTTTTTTTCAATCTTTCGATCAATCAAATCGCTTAAAATGTTATAAGCCCCTCCTACTTGTGCCATACTCGAGTTAAAAAAAATTTATCTTTGAGCAAAATGATCCGCAGGGTTACCAACAAAAAAATATTGTTTTTCTAAATTATGACTGTAATACGCAGTGTACTATAGATGAACTGCATATTATAGTTTGCTCTTTTTGAATTTTGACGTTTAAGTTTATTTTATTTTTCTATTCAGTGTCACCGATAATTTTTGTGTACATATGTATATTGTTTTAATTATATTTCGTGTAGCTATTTAATTTTATTATAAAATTATGTAATATTATAATAAAATTAGATTTTTATATAATATAATTATTACCTATTATCAATTAAAATAAATGATTTTCAGCAGGTATTCGCATTCATTCAAAATTCATAATTTGTGAGTATCCAAAATAAACCGTAGTAGAGATAATAATCCGTCATAGAGATCAGCGTCGTTTTGTCCTACGGCATGCCGATCTACCAGAAATCACCCACCTTTCGTCATTTGATTAATATTAATTATTATATTGATTTTGTCAGTAAAAAGTGCAATACAGTTCCAAAATGTCTCCGTTTAATTTGGAATTGTGTTTTGTTGTTGTGTAGTAAATTAGTGAATCAGTCCCAATACGGCCATATCAATATTTTGCTCCATTTCGATAAATTTATTTGTTATTTAAAATGGTCGCTACAACTAATAAATTGAAAAATCTAAAATAAGACATGTTATCTCAAAACGCACAATAATAAAAAATTTGGTATTGACACAGCCAATCTCAAATTGATAATGAAAAATTTAGCAAATCTAACAAAATGGGCTAAATTTTGAGCGAAAACATCAGCGTCTCACTTCAACTCAATACTATGGTAAATTCTCCCGATGTTATGTACGCTGCTTGAGAGTTAAGATTTTTGTAGACGGGTTTTATGGCGGCGTTTTCTCAAGCCACTATAAACTACAAAAAATGTAATAATTAAACCTTTAAAATAATCTTATTTATTTACACTAAATTGTAACCAAAACTAAATTATTAAATAAAAAAAAAAATAAAATGTAATTACATATAACTAAAGTATTCATAAAATAATTAAAGCCATTCCGAACATTGAAGTGCGGTACACGAGACCGATTTCAAATTCTAGGAATCAAAATCCGTTGTTGAAAATATTTCAACTCAGAAGAGAAAAAGGGGCGTTTTGTATCATTTTAGTTGATTTGACTGGGAGAGAGATCGGATTTAAATTTCTAGGATTTGACTCCGGTCTCGGTGTACACGGCTTGACAATATTAATTAGGACCATAAAACCAACAAAAAAACAATATTTTCCCTATAAACGAGTTCCAGCTTATTTCACCAAAAAATGAAATTTTGACAGAGCTCAACTAGCGAGTTGTTATGCATACTTGGGGAGAAATCAATCGCCGAATTGTCAAATAGATATCCCCAAAATTCAGCCCAAGCAATATTAAAAATAATACAGAAACGTAGTATTTCTCTACATTATTGATTAATGAATTATACAATTGTATTATTATGTTAAATTTAGAATAGATTTAATTAAATACATAAATATGAATAATAGTACAATGTATACAGAAAAATTAGAATTAGTGTTTAGCAAGTTTCTGTTGCCAAAATGTCGTATTAAGAATGACGTTTATTTGGAAAAATTCTTAACTCATTTGTCTTTAAAATATGAGGGAGGTATGTGTAAATACATAATTACTATTGGTAGTTTAAGTTATAAGATAAACAATAATCAAAATAATAATAAGGGATTTTAATTCTTGGGATTTTAGATTCATTGAATGCCGCGCAGTTTTCTTGCGAAATTCAATTCATTGTGAATGTTATTTCGAGACTGTCTAGTGAAGATGAATTACCGACTGCAGCTATAGTAGCATTTAGTTTAAAACTATTGGCGGTGTTGATTAATAATGAATGGCAGTTTGCTTCTATCAAAGAGAAACAAATTTTTGAACAGTAAGTACTTGTTCAGACTGTTAAACTTTTCTTACAAAATGTTGCTACATATTTCAGAATTCAATCAGCACTAGAAACAAATCCTAAACTTAACACACCATCAATTAAATTAGCAAATGTAAAACTCTTATTATCAATAGCAAAACACCCAAGCGGTCTCCAATGGATAAAACAAACCTCATCATGGAAAACCGTAATAGGATACTGCGAGCGGAATCACACATTGTACGTGGTCCGTGAATCGATGACGTTTCTTTACGATATTTTGTACAAATATTCAAATTTATCCAAAGATGATGCACTCGTCGAGGAAATAATCCGTCACATATTTCACAATCTCTTAAAATATGAAAACAAAACCAATGTAATCTCGGTGGACGATGTTACAACCCAGCAAAATTTGACGCCCACCCTGAATTTAGTATGCCACATACTAAACAAATCAATTGAATCCAATGAATATTCCCGGTCGGTGTTAAATCTCATGGAATCGCTAAATTTGGAGACACTAATGTGGAAATTCGCTACGATGACCCATGATCACCAATTTCTAGGACAAATATTACGAATATTTGTGCTAAACAATTTCTGCCGATTGCATGCTTCAAATGACAACCAGATATCGGCAATGGATCTAAATCGGTTTGGTTTAAACTTTTTTAATTATATGAATTTTTGTATAGGTCGACGGAGCTCAATAAATATTTTCAAAATAGCCGAACAGAATCATATCATATGGGTAAAGATGGGCAATCGTTTGCCGCATGAATTTTTATTCGAGCATCAAAATATTAAATTCGAGGATCAATTCATAATACTACAAGTATTGCCGATATTGCATTTTATTCAAAAAGATAATCCGACGTGTCGGGTAGTTGAGGGAAATTGCTTGGATACTTATATATTGAAGCTATTTAATATCTCGTCGGAGCATACGACTCGACTATGTTATTCATTTCGTGATTTACTTAATACAACCGATAACTCGGATGATTTGGCATACAAATCGATTCAGGGTATTCTCTCGATGAAGAGTATTTTGCATCGAGATCGAGCAATTATTGTGTTGCAAGCTCTGATGTTCTCTCTAAAAGGGTACGCACCCGACGCCATTTATGGGGAAATAACTTCATCGAATACTGATATTTTAATAAGGCGGCCTAATCTACTATCAGCTATTCTATCAGGGCTTCAGGCATTAATAAGCCATTTTAAAGTTACATGGAAGGAATGTTTAGAATCTACTGTATTATTAAACGTACTGATAGCTCTACTAAACAATCCAAATTTAACTACACGAGTGAGTAATTATAATACTATACTAATATAATACAATGATAATATCATAATTTTCCTAAACTTCCAGTTATCCGTGCAAGTGTTAAAATTAACTCAACTTTCCATTGAACATTTCATGGCACCGAATTTAGCTTTGCTCATTGATACATTGAAAGGATCTACTATGGAACATTTGGGTCCCACAATTAAGAAACGTTTGCATGATAATGAATGGGAAACGCGAGACAGTACATTAGAATTATTACATTCAATAGTAGAAATTTCTAGTACAAGTAAGAATTATATTTAGAGATTTCATTTGCTCAGATTATGAATTAAAATTTTAAATTTCCAGAGTTTCCGGCATTTCAACAACATATTATAGACAATGATATCTGTCCAATTGTTATTAGCATGGCGAAAAACGATAGCGAACCTTATGTCAGGGCAACAGCCTTGGTCTGTTTTGCTGCAATGCTGGAAATTAAACTATTTTGGAATCACTGTTTTGGGAATATGGAAATATTGGTGAAATAATTAAATTAATTTACATTTGTACTTAATTCTTATTAATAACAAAAAAATTATTTTAGCCCAATTTATTAAGCGTTTTGTGCAACGAAAGCGAGGGCGTTGTGAGAAAAGCCGCCGTAAAAGTAATTAAAATACTATACATCACACAAAAAATTCCGCGCATTTATCTAGACAATGTATTCTCATCACTTGCGCACTGTGCTGTCAATGATCTATATTGGGAAGTTAAAATAGAAGCTCTATATTTTTGGCAAAACGTATTCTGTCGTCAATGCAAACACCAAGGTATTATTGACGGTACTTTTCCAATGGTTACATTTTCCGTAGAACACAAAAAAATTGTTACGCTTACACCAAAAGAAATTACATTAAGATTAAAGAAACTACTGGACGAATTAGCATTACGAGGATTTCTTGGTGTTATGATTCAATGTATGGACGATGAATGTGATTTAGAGGTGGCAAAAGAAGCTGTTCGTATAACTAACATATTAATTAAGTTCCTTAATAAATACAACTACTGTGTCGAGAGCAAAAAAATATCAGAAAATGAAAATATATCCGTAATTGATATCAATTATTCAGAGTTTAAAAATGATGCAATAACAAATTTTCCAAAGATTCGAAATAATGCCGATAGTGCAGATTCAATATCAACAGATACGGTAATACCATCAAAATTAGATTCAGAGCAAATCATTGAAATGATAGTCGAGTCAGATGATGTAAATTTGTTGGTAAACGCATACGAAAATCAGCTGAATATCACAAATGTTGATGAATTGAAAATTAATGATAATTATTATAAACACTTTTATACGAGTCCCGATGAGTTTCTAAATAAAGTTACGGCTATTGATTTAGATGAAAAGATAGCGCACAAATCAGATTGGATATCACAAACGGAAAGTTTTGATTCGTTACTCGATGATATTTTGCTGTCGTTTAAAGAGGTAGAAGCTAATGATGCTGATTGCTATTGAACAATACATTCGAACAAAAATATGTAAATAAATTACACCTAATAATATATTAGCGAATACAAATATTAGTTAATTGTATATCGATATAACAAATTATTTTTTCTATAAGTAAAAAACTAGTTTTTGAAAATAAACATATCAGTCTTTCAAATTAAACAAATTCTTCAAGCAGTACGATAAGCTATAAATCTCTGTTCCCTATAGACACATCACGATTAAACTAGAATAATGTTAATATTAAGCCGCTAATTTAATGCTAAAAAAACGAATAAAGTGCTATGAGATTCTCACCGCTATATTTAGATTTTCATAAAATTTTACATGCAACGTTCCTTTGTTTTTAGTGAAATCTCAATGCTCTGGATACAACCAGAATATTATTGGGCAGATATGTCAACAAAATATCCGTGTTCCCGACTCGAAACTTTAAATGCTAATGGTGAGAGAATAATGAACTCTGCAATTGCTCACTGCCTTCGAGCAGCAAGCACATTTTCTCAACACACACAGAAACATTTAGAAATATGGACACATCCTCGCAAAACTTGCCACGGCCAAATCGACCACGGAATAAGCGAGAATGGTGGAAGGCCAGGATTCTGAAGGTACAAAATATCAGCAATGATCGTAGTTCGCACAATTTCGTTAAAGAAATTACCGGATTGCACCATACTTTCAGGCATGAGTCAATCGCCGTTCGGGCCCGGGAGGGAAACCTAAATCAACATCAACGGGTACTCGACTGTAGTTAGTTTTATTGTGCCGAGTTAGGGAGACCGAGTTTTTTAATAGAAAATAAACAAATACACTGGTTACAATTCAGATGTTTATTGTTTGGAGATATAAGTTGAACTAACTAAACTAACGTTTAGTTTTACATGTTTACATTGTGCTGATTATGCACTTTCATTGTTACATTTATATTTGTTAAATATGCATTTCTTATTTATTAAATTACAGTTTAATGTTTTTATGATTTAATGCTAATTCATGAATTTTTATTATTGAGTTTCAAATTTATGTTAAATGTTAATTATGCATTTTTATTACTGCGTGTTGATTGATGTAGATCTAATATCGGGTGGTTCGTGGATGTTACATAACTCCTCCCTTCTGAGATTGGCATCGTCCTCGATGTCACTTTTACTAATGTTGATCTGCCAGTTCTGGGGGTCGATTATGTAAGCATTACGAGTTACGAGTTTTTTTTCGAAATTACGACCAAACGCGATTATGTAAGACATTTCGAGTTCTCGTAATTGCGACATGTTGTTGTTGTTTTACTCGTACAAGTTTTTGAGTACGACAAGCAACTCGTAATGGTTGAAATGATTGTTTTAAAGGAAAATTTGTCAAAATAACTGTTGAAATAATGTTTTTAGACATTTAGTAGTAATTCAATAGTCGAACATATGATTTTTTATTAATAAATTACTATTAAATTTGAATTTAATAGTGTGATTTATTGCTATGTTCATTCCATTTTGAAAAGTGCAACAACCATAGTAGTGTGGTGATTTTGCGAAGAACGATTTAATTGTCAAAAATCGTTTAAGTGTTCTTGAAGAAGTGATTACAATTTTTTTAATAAAAATAATAAAAATTTCCAATCTATTACATAAAATGAAAATATATGTGTTTATACTAATCATAATTTAATACTTTATTTTGTATTTTAAATATAAATAAATAATTAATATAATTTTTATTTTGTGTTCAAAAACTATTATTTAGGGCCAACCGAACAAATGATGGCAGACCATCCCGATTTTGCCAAGGGTGAATGAATTCAACAACAGGATCTATTACAATGTTTTCCTTTAAATAGAATTATGATATGTCAAATTAGCTTGGTTATAATATTAAAACACCAAAAGATTACTTACTTTCAAATAAAGTTTTAAAGACACAAAATAATTTTATTTTTATTTATTTTATTTTAATTTAATTTTTTTTTGTTTAAAACAAATAATTTTGATTAAAACAAATTTTCAAGCGCGCCAATTTTATTTTGACATAACCACAAAATATTTGTAAACAAAATAAAAACCAAAACAAAATATGTGTCCGAAAATGAGCATATCGGGCAACTCCTTTTTTTCGAAAAAATTGTATCTCGTACTTGCTTACATAATCGCGCTATGTCGCAATTACGACTTCATGGATTACGAGTTGTCGTAACTCGTAATACGAGAGATACATAATCGACCCCATGCTTGATGAATCTGCTATCTTGTTTATATTTGTTGTAAATGTAACCATCACTAAAGCTATACAGGATATTAAGGTTATTGTTGATCCTGAAATTATATAATCGTTAGTTTTATATTGTTTGTGATATGTTAATTGATTTGCGAGACGTGGTAGATTAATAGAATCTTCCATTTTTGTTGTTACATTTACACTGTCGATTGGTTGAATTATCAATATCTTGTTGAATGTTACTTTGTACTCATTACTGTATTGCACGTTGTTAATCGTTACTGAACAGTTTTTGAAATGCAGCAGCTTTCTTCCTTGATAGTTCCATTTTGACTTTTACAGGTTGAATAGAAGTCTATTCCTTTGATGATACGTAGAGAAATTCATCTTCCAGGTAATCGATGTCATCTATTTCGTTGTATGGGGTTGTGGCACAGTTTGCATTTTGGTTCAACAGTATACTTGGCACGCAGCTATTTATAACGCTGTATACTTGCTCCTTTTGGCAATAATATACATTTTCGATGATTGAACATGGTTTGGTCAACATCATATAGACTTGAGGGTTTAGGATAATAGAATTGGTTGAGATAGGAATTATTTCGGTAGTATTGATAGGTACAGGTTTGATGTGATAATATGATAGTGGGTCATTGTAGAACTGCGGTATTTCAATAGCTATTATTATATTCGTTCTATTATAATACGCTCTTAATTCGAGCAACTCATAGATTTCTTCGTCAGAAGCCATATTAACATTATTTTTGCTTAGATGTTCATGAATGTAAATCAATTCGTCTTTGGTTAAAATGTGTCGTGAAATTATCCGTACTTTTTTTTGCACCATGGGCCCAGAGTGGCATTGAGTGCGGAACCTGCTTAGGTTCCAGCCAACTTTAATAAAATCCGTACTTTTGCAAATGCCTGAATTTCGTGGACGTTGTTTATCTGGTTTTTTAATATTTCTATACTATTATCTATCCTATAGAAGTATTCTTCAATTAATACACTCTGCTAGTATCTTGCTGTGAATTCCCTATGTGTTTCTAATCCTGATTCTATTCTAGATGTTAGATCGTTAATGTGATTTGTTAAATTGTTGAATCTATTAATCATTAATTCGTTAATTTTAACTTGGTTATTATAAAGTGTGTTTATTGCGTAATTACCATCTTCTAGTTTGGTTATTGCCTTTTGTATTTGCAAATAATCATCGTGATCTACATTTCCTGATATACCTTTTATTATTGTGCCTAACCCATTAAATAGTCCTCGTTTTGTTCTAACGGCATATCTCAGATTATCTTGTAATTCTTTATATTTGTTCTTAGTTAACTCTATTCTATATGTAGGACGAGTTTTATTAATAATGATTTCTTCAATCATATTAATGTTGCTGTTAATTGAATTCAAATTAATTTTTAAGTCATTTAACTCTATAATATGAATTAGTTTAACGTAATTTGTAATTATTCTTGCTTGCCCCAAATCCGACCCTAAGATACCCTTGTTACTATCGATATTAAATATTTCGATAGATTGTTGGATGGACGCTGGTATTAACGTGTAAATAATTATTTTTTAATGCGCTGTTTGTGAACACTTCGTTTGTTAGTGGCAACGTTCGTATTATTATCTTGAATAGTTTCGTGCTTTATGTATTTGGGTGCTAATTTATCCCTAGTTGTCGTAAGCTCGAAAATAGTTTGTCCTGGCTCAAATGTTTTAGGCTCTTCTCTATTCCTATTCAAGTTAACAATTATTTTTTTCTTTTGTTTGAGGCTATGTTCACTCACTAAATTTTGAACCAGTTCGTAATTTTTCTTAATATTTTCCAAAGTCTGATCTGTTTGCAAGTTTGAACTTTTTGGGATCGATTCTAAATGACTTAGATGCCCTTTAGATAGTTCAAATAGGGTGCGGTTTGTAGATGTGTGTATTGAATTATTATATGTTAAAATTGTGTCATCCATAAGCTCAGAAATTGATATCTTTTTGTTTTTTGAAAATATGATCCTGGCAATTTCTGTTATTGTGGAGTGTAATCTTTCTACCGGACTATTTCCTGTGCTGGATTTAGCCGTAGTGAAGTGGAACTTGATATCATACATGGATATGAAGTTTTTAAATAATTCAGTTGTGAATTCGGATGCGTTATCCATAATAATTTGTTTTGGGATACCGTGTTGGGAAAAATAATTTTTAAATTTTGAAATTATGACTGCTGACTTGTGACTAGTGATTTCGTACGCAAGAGCGAATTTTGAGAATTTATCTAATATGGTTAAGAATTGTTTGCTTCGCAAGGAAAATATATCACAATGAATTATATCCATTGAAGAGTTTGGTGTTGGTGTTAAATTATATTTAACTTTTACTGTATTACGTTCGTATTTGTTTAAATTACATGTTTCGCACTGTTTAACGTAATTAGTTATTAGTTCTTTCATATTTGGAAAATAATATATTCGTTTTAGTTTAGCGTAGTTCTCACTTATGCCTCGATGGTTTTTATTATGTCAATTGATGATAACTTCGGCTTGTTTAGTTGAATCACCTATGTCTTCTCGTATTTTGGTTGTTCTTACAACTTTCAATCCTGAGTCACTAAACATTTCAGTAAAAACTTTTTGGATTGTTTGAAATACGTCGTCGCTGCACATGATTGCTGCGAAATTCTTTGTTAAATATTTAGAGAATATTTCTATAATATCTTTCTCACTAAATTTATTTTTTCGTAAAATAAATTGTTTCTTCTGTAGGTGTTTTATAAAGAAGGTTCCTTTAATTTTGTCGTAATTGGCGTCGACTTCCAAAACGACTTGAATTTTGAACTCATTTAAAATTGAATCCGTTTGTTGGATTGTTTTTAATAACTTATTTAACTCTGATAAACCGTCATTGTCAATGTTTATGTTATTAAGATTTTGGATAACATTCCTTAGGTTGTCATTTGACCCTAAGAGATTTATTTCCGTTTTATCCTTCTGTGGATATTTTATTGAGTCAATGATGTTAGGCCATGATAAACCGTGATTTGCCAAACACTCATTGAGTCTTTTTATTAGCTCTTTGCTCTCGCACCTAGATAATGCATCTGCATTGGTGTTTAGGGATCCTTTTTTGTGTACGATTTCATAATCATACTTTTCTAATCGTAATCGCCATCTAACAATTTTAGAATTTGGTTCTTTACAGTTAAATAACCAAATTAAAGGTTTGTTGTCAGTGACAATCGTGAATTTTTGACCATATAAGTATGGGCGAAAATATTTGACCGACCATACTATACCTAACAGTTCCTTTTCTATGGTGCTATAGTTGCATTCAGTTTTTGATAGAGTTCTGGATGCATAGCAGATTGGAAGGTCAGATCCTATTTGACCTTGTGACAATATTGCCCCTAATGGTACATTGCTCGCGTTGGTGGTCAATATAAAAGGTTTGCTGAAATCTGGATACTGTAATATTAGTTCTGATGTTAACAGATTTTTGCAAGTTTCAACACAAATTTTGAATTCTTCATTCAGAATTATTTTGGTGTTAGAGTGTTTTTTCAGCATGCTTGTTAATGGTTTTGTTATTTTCGCGAAGTCTTTAATAAACTTGCAATAATAGCCAATTAAACCTAAAAAACTCTTGATTTCTTTTTGGGTTTTTGGAATTTTAAAATTAGTGATTGCTTCAGTTTTTGGCGGATTTGGCTTTACACCATTTTGAGTTACTATATGTTCCAAAAATCCGATTTCCTTTTGAAGGAAATGTGTTTTATCGACTTGGATTTTTAAATTAGCTTGTTGTAGTTTTTGAAATACTTTCTTTAGGTCATTAATATGTTCCTGGAGACTAGTACTAAATACTATGATGTCATCCATATAGGAAAGTAAATGATTCCCTTGTATTTCACCCAAAATATTGTCCATCACCCTTGGAAAGGTGCTGGGCGCATTTTTTAAGCCAAAGGGCATTATGACAAATTCGTAATGCCCGCCTTAAACTGAAAATCCCGTTTTCTCTATATCTGATGATTTAAGTTCGATTTGGTGGAAACCAGCGGCTAAATCTATAGGGGTGAAATAGATAGATTTGCCCAATTTATCCAAGATGTTATTTATATTTGGCAAAGGGTACTTGCCGTCTATAGTTTGCTTATTGAGTTGTCTATAGTCGATAACAAGACGCCATTGCTTATTTCCTTTTGAATCTGGTTTTTTCGGTACCATCCATATTGGACTGGACCAAGGACTATAAGATGGTCTAATTATACCTTGAATCAAAAGTTTTGCAATTTCTTTTTTTATTTTCGATTTTTGATTTCCCGGGTGTCTGGATTGGATTGTTTGACGTACACCGGTTTATCATTACATAGGTTTATTTCATGCTTTACATTGTTTGAAAATGTTAGTTTCTCACTATCTTTATAGAAAATGTCGGCAAATTTTGAACATAGCTTTATAATTTGCTGCTGTTCTTCCCTATTTAAATGTTCTGTTTTTATAAAATCTTTAATGTTCATGTTAGTTGATTCATTGTTAATGGGTAATTGAAAGTTGATTTCGTGGTAGTTTAATGGTTCTACCTGTAGTGGTTTAAGTAAGAAGTCCTTTCGGGGTAGTTGTGGAATTAATTATTTCTACCAAGGCTGTGAATGGTTCTATAGTTCTATAAATACCTTCCTGAATTTGAAGACCTGGTTGAAGATTTATCGGTGTAATATAAATTTCACCGTACTTTAGATTAATTGGAATTTTTATTATTACCTTGGTTAATGGTTCGACGTAAAATGGTTTAATACAAGAAGTTAGTTTGTTATTTAGTGGTATATTGAAATTTGGGGTTTGCAGTATATTTTCGTTTAGAATAATACTTGCTGATAGGTCCATAAGTGTTTCATAACCTATTAGGCCATCGAATATATTATGGAATTTTAATATAAATATTTCAATTGGTTTATGGAATTCTTTGAATTTTAGGATTGCTTTTTGATTTCCGGTGGTTGTATTAAATAAGCTTTTGATTTTGATATTGGTTTGTATGATTTGATGTTTTTTGATATATTCAGGATTGATATATGATTTATTGGCTCCTGTATCAATAAGGAATTCCAAATGTTTATTATTTAAGGTTAAAATTATAAAAGGTAATAAGTTTAATGTTTGGTAATTGTTTATTTCTCCTAATTGTCCGAGGCTTCTTGGTGAAAATCCTCGTCATTGATTATTTGTTCCTCATCAATTATTTGCTCATCCTCAATTTGGCTTTCAATGTTGTAATGACCATGTTTGTAGGGTTTTCTGTGTTCTGATTTAACTTCCTGCTTTACTGGATAGTTATTTAAATTTGTATTATTCCGTGAATGATAATTTTGTGATGTGGATTGAAAATTATTCCGTGGAGGATAATTTTGAGATGAAGACTGAAAATTATTCCGTGAAGGATAATTTTTAAATGACAATTGACAATTATTCCGCGAAGGATAATTTTGAGATGATGATTGAATATTATTGTTTTTAAATTTCCCATCATACAAATTTTTTTTAGTTTGTTGGACCGGGTTTTTAATTTTTTGTATGTTTTCCTCTTGATTAACGAATTCTAGTGCCTCGGCCAGTGTTTCTGGTTTTCTGGCCCGTAATCATTGTCCTAACGGTTCATTCACTCCACCCATAAAGATCATCAAACCCATTTATAGGTATAGCTTTATTTTTGAATCAGCAATGCACTTTTCTAATTTTTGCAATTTCAGTTGGTTCGACAGTAAACTAATTATTCGTGTTATTTTACTGTACAAATCGTTATGGTTTAAATTGCTCCTAACTAAATTATTTAGTTGGAATGTTAAGGTTGATTCGTCGCGTTGCTATCACTTATGTTTTGCGTTAATAAAATATCGCTAGCTTTACCTATTATCTTATTCCTAATTCCTGATATTATAATTTTATAATAATCGCTTTCCTCGATTTTTGTACATAGTTTTAAAATATTATCTATGTTATTGATAAAATTATACACTTCGTTTTTGTTACCATCAAATGGTTTTATATCTTTTACTACGTCTGGTAATTTAAATAGTTTTATTGTTTCCTCAACTAACTTGTCCATTTTTAATTTTCTATATTCATTTAACCTTTTTCCTATTTGAATCCGGCTAACTTTTATTTTGTGAACTTTTATATCGTCTTGTGACATACGTTCATGAACACTATTTTTTCACTTTTCTTAGATTCTAAATAATTTTTTTTGTTTTAGTCTATGATTTGCTCTCATAAGTAACGCGGATTATTTTACGAGTAATTCTACCCGGAGTTCGAGAAAAAATTATATATTTTGCAAAGGTAATTGTTAGTACAGAAAGGAATAAGTCTAAAAAGATGTGTCACTTACCACGTCAATAATACAAATGTTTGGAATTTTGGCATCACTCTACGTTGATCAGGCGTAAAATTAACTCACTTTTAAACACTTGTTTTTGTTTAGTTTTGACACTTTTTAATTTTTATTTAAACACTTTTTTTTTATTTAGACACTTTTTTTTTGTATATTTTGATTTTACTTTTTTTTCCAACTGCGCCAGTTATTGTACCGAGTTACAGAGACCGAGTTTTTTAATAGAAAATAAACAAATACACTGGTTACAATTCAGATGTTTATTGTTTGGAGATATAAATTGAACTAACTAAACTAACGTTTAGTTTTAAATGTTTACATTGTGCTGATTATGCACTTTCATTGTTACATTTATTTGTTAAATATGCATTTCTTATTTATTAAATTACAGTTTTATGTTTTTATAATTTAATGCTAATTCATGAAATTTTATTATTGACTTTCAAATTTATGTTTAATGTTAATTATGCATTTTTATTACTGCGTGTTGATTGATGTAGATCTAATAACGGGTGGTTCGTGGATGTTACATAACTAGTTGTGTCACCTTAATTGCACACAGCGGGGATTTGCATTGAGGATCCATTCCATGAGAAATTCACTAAGGCCATGCAGAAATTAAATCGAACTGCCCACCTGGAGTGGACTGCATTAATTCGAAGCATTTGATATTCGGCAAGGAGACGGAACTGTCTCTTCGACCTTATTTGATTAGTATGGCGAAGCGAAGATGAGTCTGGCGAATGGAAAGTGGCAGCGATATGCCTCATCTTCAAGAAGGAAGACTTGAAGTGAGAGAATTATCGCGGTATAGCTCCCCTTTGCACAGCATACAAGTTACTGTCCTATATTATATTGGATATAATCAGGCTTGGTTAGTGACTATCAAGGGGAATTTCGTTCGAATCGACCTGTCACTAGCCAAATTTTTTCGCTGCGGAACATTCTATCTAAATATTATGAAACATCCGTCCGACATCAGGTATTCCTCTACTTATACTCTTTAATCTCATGTTGGAGAAGATCTTTCGTAAAACTGAAACACCTCAGCGCAACATCTTATATCGGCAGTCCAATCAAATATTTCTTACAGATAATGTATAAGCACATAACCTGTTATCAGAGTTAGGAGATGGTGGATAAATATTCTAATTAAATTATAAATTATTGATTTATTATATAATAATAATATTAAATTATGATTTATTTCATAGAACATTTTTCTTAATACGAGTTGTTATTACAAAGGATAGGGAGGAAGTGAAACAACTAAACAAAATTATGTAACACATGTGTACTTAGTTTCGATTCGCCAGAAGAACGCGTTCCTATTTAAATTAATTGCTATAATTCCTGTCCCTCCTTCTGAGCCAAAACTCCCTCTTCACTCGATCCTCCCTGCATAGGATTACGCGATCCCACTCGTCTCTATCTTATTTCCCGACAGCCTCGTGAGATGAAGACCATTATTTCCCGGCCCTCGTTCTTGAGCAAAACTTGATGTTCGCTGCATAGCAGATTGTGACCTTGGTCGTCTCCATCTTATTTTATTTCTTGGAAATCTCAGGAGATGTGACCTGCCTTGTCACAGGTCCAACACCTTATTTTATTGCCACCTTCCCTGCTCGATGTTCTCCATGATATCCATATTTGCTCGTACCGCTTTAATAATAAAATATTGTTTAAAGGCCATTACTGGACCCTTACTATGTCAACAATCTAGCTCCAACGGTTTGGGCTTGGTCTTCAACAGTCTTATACAACCTGAAGAAGACAAGTCGTTCTCTACACCGTGGAGCCATCGTCGCCTGCAACGACCTCTGCCCCTACCATATGGTGGCTCTCCTTTCAGAGATCGCTACACAATTCGTTCCGGACCAGCTTACTCGCTGAGATCTTATTTCATGCACAATATTGGGGATCTTCATTAGATCTCGATATTGTGCTCGGTATGTGCTATCTATTTCGCGTTTTGGGCCGTAAATCACACGCATGACTTCTCTCAAATGTAAGGAGCCATCTCTCTTACTCATCCGTCAGCGCCCAACTTTCACATCCAAACATAACAACGGGCCTGATCAACGCTTTGTAAAGCTTCAGTTTCACGGCACTTGATAGGAGGCCTTAGAGGATACAAACCACGGCTGCCAGCGGCCAACCGCACTTTAATATCCTCACCCACCCTGTTATCGTGAGCGATATAAGAGAATATAAGAGAATCTGGTGTGCCATTGTCCCTAAATCCAGAGATCATGTATTTCGTTTTGAACTCATTGATGTGGAGTCCAACAGAAGCTGAATACTCTACAAGCGGATCAAGTATGTATTTCGTTCATCTGAATATGGAAGCACCTGATTGGACTGGCGATGTAAGATGTTGCGCTGAGGTGTTTCAGTTTTACGAAAGATGTACTCCAACATGAGATTAAAGAGTATCGGGGACAGAGCATCTCACTGCCGAACACCCGAGTTAACTGCAAAAATTCTTGATAGCCTACAGAATTGAGACTGTGTCAATTTTGTTGGCATTCCTAGGAATTCCAGCTCAAACCACAAACTCTCTCGATTGATCGAGTAATAGGCCTGTTGGAAATTCAGAAACACCTGATGTACGGAGATGGAAGTCTCATAATATTTAGATAGAATCCTTCGCAGCGAAAAGACCTGAACAGTGACTGCTCGATACGATACACAGAGGTTTCCATCCCGGTCCTGAATGGCAGTTGACACAGGGGTGAAAGTATGGTGAAACCGTCCCACTTTAACTGACGATTTAAAGATACAGGCCTGCGTCTCATTTAAAAGTCACTTTAGGTGATAACATTAATTACTGCTTTGCGTGCGTCTCTGGATTCCGTATTCCGTCAATGATTGAGATCATCTTAATTCTCTTCATATAATCTGAAGACATATTGTAGGTGTTAAATATGCTACCCGCTTGAATGGTGTTGAATACTCTTGTAGAATCTCCCAAAGCTTTTGACAGCGACTCTTGAACTCCATACGGTACATTTCTCATTTGGTTACTTCCATACTCTCGATCACCTTCATTATTTCGTTGTAACTGTTTAGATTGTGTTTTGAAATAGTTTGCAATGTTTCAGACACTCCCACCTATAACAATCATTATTATCGCTGTTCCATAAGTTGCGTCGTTCCAACCATTTCGATTGACCGTCGTTTCGAATTGAAACTTTGTACACACCTTTCGCTTGTATCAAATAACTTCTAATATGTTATTTGGGTCGTAAGGGTTTCTAGCGCCATTAGCGGCAGTTAAAAGGCCAATATAATAATCAAATATTTCCTAAACAAATCAAAACAAATAAATTATGCGATGTACACAATACATTTTTAAATGTAGTAAACTTCATCTACAAATTTATATTTGATTATAAATGTAAAAGTAAGGTTAGTTATGTTAGTTTGGGAGGTGGGATACTTTTTAAGAATGTTTTTTTTATTATGTATGCATTAATTTAGGGACTAGAGTAAATATCTGACATCGCGAACAAACCTTTAACATTAAAATTTTTTTTTAATTTTTTACAATTTTTTCCCAAAAAAAAACTTTATAAATAATAATAAAAAACGTTACATAAATAGAATTGTCAATCGATTAGTAAATTGAAATAAATTGTTTTCAAATTTCTTCATTACTGAACTGGGATATTGTAGCAAGACAATATTCGATATGATGGACGTTTATGTCTTTTTACAATAGCAAAATGGTACGTTTCATTCAATTACGCTTTCGCAATTGCGAAAAAAAATAAAATAAAAATAGTGATACTTTAGCGAATAAATGTATGGAAAATAAAAATAGAATGGAGCAGTCTGTGATCACGATATAAATTGTGGAATTTCGTACAAAGTAGCTCTGAAAACGTCTATCGGATATCGATAATGAAATGTGAGTATAGCTGGGATAGCTCTGATAAATAACAAGAACACAAAATTGTTTTTAAATATTTTGACATTATTCAAATTTTATTATTCCTATAGTAATTTTGTTATGAAAATTTATTAAAGAAAACAAATTTTTTTTTAAATATATTTATTCAATTTTTTGTTATTGTTTTATATAACCAGAGATGTGTTTTGATTTAGTTTTAAAGTAAAAAATACGTTAACGATTAATTATCCAAATTATTATTATTATTATATCACTTAAAGTATTTTTATGTCTTAAAATTATAAATTAAACTCCAAATATCTTTATCTATATCATAAATATAGATTATAAATATATATATATATATATATATATATATATATATATATATATATATATATATATATATATATATATATATATATATATATATATATATATATAATATATTTAATATTTATTTATTTATTTTTAAATATATAGTATGTACACATAATATAATAATATAATGTGTATTATAAAATTAAACATACATTTATTAAAAAGTAGGTTTTATTTTAATCGTAAATTTTTTTTATTTATATTTTTTATTTGAATAACCATTCAATGAAAAATGATGTCAACTTTTACCCTCTAAATGTTTTGGCGCATCCGCGTATGTAAATTTTAATTTAAACGCTTCAGCAACTAATATACCAATATGAGAATCTTCCCAATTTTGTGTTGGTAGGTTTTGTAGTAATAGCATCAGGCCCTGAAAAAACAGTACATTTTTATTCTATTCTAGTATAAACAAAATTAAAAATGAAAAGTGTATTTTTAAAGGAATATAAAAGTTAGACCACCTGCCAAAAAATATTAAAATCAAACTAGAGGGATTATTACAAAAAATGTATGTACATATGAGAGATGTACGCTGTCTTGTTCACGTTCTGCGTGCTGATCCGGAGCGAATTGTGCAGCGATCACTATAAGGAGACCCACCATGTGGTAGGCGCAGAGGTCGTTGCAGGCGACGATAGCTCCACGGTGTAGAGAACGACTTGGCTTCTTCAGGTTGCCTAAGACAGTATGAAGACCAAGCGCAGGATTGAAACCGTTGGAGCCGGAGTGGTCACTAAGTGAGGAGCCAGTAATGGTCTTTATAAAACTAATCATTACTTGTGATCCTACTCCGTTTCAAAGCAAAAATACGACGATTCTTTACGTCTTCTGCGCTTTAGAATAAAATAATTTTTTACTCCAACTGCCATTTAAAAAAGAAACCGAAGAGTAGAACATTGTACTATCCGTAAATAGAATATTGCGCCAGAATGCTAAGGGCTTATCGAATTGTTTGGCAAATTAATTGCGTTTCATTTTATTTCGTGTTGTGATGTACTGTCTTTTTGTACATACATCGGCTTTTACTCCGGCTTCTTTAAGTTACCAGACGGTTAAGAAATGTTTATATTTTTATCATTTTATAATGACTTAGAAAGACCTGATATATTTATATTAACCATAGTTCGAATGATAGACGAGTAACTTGCCGTTATATTGTAACTCATGGTTGTTGTTGTGTACCGACATTTTTAACTGTGGCATGTAATTTTGGATTGCGGATTTGATAAAAGATTATTATATTATTATTATAACACTAGAGCAAAAACATCATTTACGCCAGATATCTACAATTCCGAGAACATCACAAAAACTTATGAATTAAAAAAGTGTATCACAAATACTAATGATTCAAATTTAATTCAATATATCTTTGTTATGTCTGTAAATTTTTATATCAAATTTATATAAAATTAAACCTCATTTAAAATTGAATTAAATTAAAAATAAAATTTTTAAGAAAAAATATTTTTTGTTAATGCTTTTATTATTTTTCACAAATACTTAAGTAGAGACAGAATAACATTTACATAAAACAAACATACATACATGCTGACAAAACAATACAAACACGTCGTATGTTAAATCAAAATTATATTTTAATAAATACAATTTTTATAATAATGTAAAATGTATATAATTGCTATGTATTGACGCTATAATTAATTGTAGTACTAAAAAACTAAATATGATCATAAATTGAATTTTATCTCAACGTTATGATTTTAAAACAGCTTATGATTTTAATCGAACAACGACAACAATTTTCAACGCTATGATTTTAATGGAGCACAATTTTGTTCGTGAAAAAAGAGACACAAGCCTCTATCGAATATCGAAAATGTGATTGTAGAACATCCCAGCACTGAATTAAATATTCTGTGTGTCTCGATCGACTAAATTGACTAACTAAACTAAAGTAAGGTTAGTTAATGCAATATTTGTATAGATGGCGCTAGCATATGCCATTATCTGTGCCTCAATTTTAACTAATCTAAATTAAATGTTAAAATCGTTCGAAAAACTACACCCAGAATACATAAGGTAACGATATTTTTTATAATGATTAAAGGATAATTATAAATAATAATAATTGTGTATCAATACACTTTTTCAGTATTTTCAATATATTTTTAATAAGATGAATTTAAAAAAAAAACGGCCACAGCGAACAAAGCAATTCACAATACAATTTGTATTTTGATTTTTGAGGTAATCCATGAACAACAATATAAATAATTTGTTACGTTATATAATTTTGTTAAATATTATGCGTATTAGTGTGTTTGGTCGAACTTATATCAAGGCATACATTACACAAGAGGAATACCTCATTCGGGAACACATTTAACTGATTTAAGAGTACCAGTAATAAACCCTAAAATTAACGAATAGCAGTAAGATAATCTTAGTCAGGGGTGGGATGTTGTATAAAGTACTCGTAGGGAAAAATGAGATATACTCTTACGAAAAACCAATGACAGCATTAAATACAGCATTAAATAAGTTTCTTAGACGTAGTGGAAATTGGATAGTGGATATGTGAAAAATATCACCAAACTGTGTTTTTTGTATTGAACATAATGATTATGTATAAAATTATATATAATTATTTATTATTTTTATTTATCATTTGATACCACACAAATCAAAACTCATTATGCTCGTATATTTTGTTTTTATTTTTTCCACGAGAGGCGCGTTCTCTATTTTTACAATCGTGGATACAAATATTATATGGCTTACGAGAATGGCGGATATTCATACCGGTGTAAATCTGTTTATAGAAACATAAAATGCATAATCCCTACAAATATGATAAGCATAACTCTAGATAGCGACAAGCCTGAAATTTATCAATAAGTTTACATTAGAACTACAGACATACCTGAAAATCTTTTTCCTGTAATAGTTGTTCCCGCCAATACAGTAAAAATGACGCGCATACATATAATTGAAATAATGCAAATCCATCAGATTCAGCTAAATACGTATCCCAAAGTCGGATTGTACAATGCAGCGGTAATTCTCGTGTCAGCAAATTATTCATCCATCGAAACGAAAATTGTAAATAATCCACTCCATGTTGTTGTAAATGTTTATGTAAGTTACCATCAATTCGTTGTATTAACTCTTTAAGCTGATTAACTTTTGCTTGAATACCTAATTGGGCAAATATATAATTATCTTGGATACAATCTAAAAATTTGGATAAACACCAAAACGAATCTGCCTCTATGATATTTCGTTTGTCCTCCGTAAGTTCATCCAGCTTAAATGATTCCAATTCACGGTCTGAATCCAACGCTTCTTGCAAAAATACAATAAAAAATGGTGTTACTAAATCATTTATTCCCTGAACATAGCCCGAAGCTGGATGCCGTATTGCCCATATAAATAATATTCGTTCGAACATTTCTTGAACTACTTTTTGTTGGAATAATGGAACATGTGGATTCATGCGAGGCACATCAATATGAATTTGCCGATATGTATCCTGTTGAGCTTCATCACGACTATCTATATGAAAATATTGATCTACTAATTTTTGGTAATCTATACGCTTACGTTCTAATACGGAATTGCGTCGTTCTAAACTAGTTGGAAGATACCCAGAGAGGAGACGCCAGGTAACCGCTCTCATCTATGTAAGAAAATATAACGAAATTTGTAATAATATTTAAGATGCATATCCATTTTATGACGAAATATTTAACCTTTCTAGGAATTCCAGACCAACTCAGCTTCTTTAATTCAATTAAATTTAGTAATTCAGCATCAAGTAAAGTTGAAAATTTTTCTAATTTGGATTCATTTTCCACGTCTTTTGATAAATTCGATGTTAATTTCATGAGTTGAGGTCGACCTGGATATCCATGGAAACGGTATTTTGGTCTGCAAGAGATAAAATTAATTTGGCTACAAAACTACAGAATTTTAAACACAACTTACTTTGCATCTGAGAATTCTTCATTTTCCAACACTTTTGGGACATTATCGTTTTCAACTGGTTTCTGTTGTATTTCTGTGTGTTCATTTTCATTCCTTATATCTTCTTGCTTATCGCGTAAATTTGAATAAGGCTTTGGAATACTAGTATCGTGCGCCTTATTCGATATTCCTAGATTATTTTTGTGCGTTTTAATTACATTTAGAGCGGCAGAATGTGACACCCTTTTGGATATTTTTGCATCTGAAATTGTATATAATAGTAAACATGTTGCAATTTTAAGAGGAATTATTATTGAATTTTACCTGACATGCCTGAAATAATACAAAATTCATCATCGCCCAAATCCCACGCGTCACTGACTGAATCTTGAAAATCTTGAAACGATGTTGACCCTGACTGTCCTTTGCTTTTGAAATTATTTTTAAAATCTTTTTTAGGGCTAGGTCTACCGGGAATCGCTCGACCACTACTACGCCAGAAGGAAGACGAACTATCATGTTGAGTGTTTTCCATAGTTATTTGAATTTTTTCCAGCTTAAATACAAGAATAAATTTCTCAAGTAGCTGCTTAACAAAATTTTAAATCTTCACACTTTGGAATACACTTAACATAACCTTATTAAATTATCTATATAAGTATATTTATTTCACAATTATAAATGTAAATTAAATTCTAAGGTAAGAGTTAAACTATTGGCAATCTAATTTTTTCGTATTTTTCTATTTGTTTTCTTATATGTGAAGTGCTGTCAAAATTTCAATGTTTATCAATATATTTTTCGGGATAAAAGGTTTTTTCTATATAATTACACAAAAAATTTAAAAAAATTTATGTTAATCAATTATTTTAGTTATTAATTATTATTGGAATTCTGCTTTATAAACTATTTATTTAATAAAAACATAAATTATAAAATTAGAATAAAGGAGCTACAAAACACTTTGACAGATTTGGCAACTACACATCGGTAAATTTTTATTAATACCGAATGGTCTAATTTTATTGCAATGCAAATGGAATAACATGACCGTCACTATATTGTTGTTGTCATGAAAAAAGATTTCTTGCGTTGCCTTGCATATGACGCGCGATTTAATTAGATTAATATTGACGTTAGAATTAGAACGCATAAAATGTAAAGATTTGTATGTATAAGTGCATTTCGAATAAACCATGTCTCGATTTTCCTGAACTTACCATGTTCACTACACAATAAACTGACAAAAAATTACATATGCCAATTCATACAAAAATGAGGTATAGGGCGATTTCATTTATCGCTGAAGCTATGCAGTGCCATATTTTGCAAAAACGAGCTAATGTACAAGAAAAAGGCCATTTTTCCACATAATATCGGACATTTTCTGAAAAAATAGGCCAAACATGATGAAAATCTTGATAAAAACGAGCTAATATGCAAGAAAAGGGCAATTTTCCACATAATTCCATTTTTCCTCATAATTTTGGTAAAATCTTGTTAAAAACGAGCTAATATGCAAGAAAAGAGCAATTTTTCCAAATAATTTTGGTAAAATCTTGTTATAAATTAGCTAATATGGAAGTAAAGATCAATTTTTCCACATAATTTCGAGTAAATCTTGTTAAAAACGAGCTAATATGCAAGAAAAGAGCAATTTTTCCACATAATTTCGGGAAAGTTATTTTTCCACATAATTTCGGGAAAATCTTGTTAAAAACGAGTTAATATGCAAGAAAAGAGCCTTTTTTCCTAATACATAGTTTTGGCAAAATCTTGTTAAAAACGAGCTAATATGCAAGAAAAGAGCCTTTTCCACATAATTTCGGTGAAATCTTGTTAAAAACGAGCTAATATGCAAGAAAAGAGCCATTTTCCCACATAATTTCGGGAAAAGTTTGATAAAAGCGAGCTAACTTGAAAATCTTGTTAACAAAGAGCTAATATGCAAGAAAAGAGCCATTTTTCCACAAAGTCTCAGGAAAATTTTTCTAAAAACGAGCTAATATATGAAAGAAAAGAGCATATATTTCAACATTATTTCGGTAAAATCTTGTTAAAAACGAGCTAATAATGCAAGAATAGATCCATTTTTTCAAATAAATTAGGGAAAATCTTGTTATAAAAGAGGTAATATACAAGAAAAGAGCCATTATATTCCTCATAATTTCGGGAAAGTCATTTTTCCACATAATTTCTTTAAATAAATTCGGTAAAATCTTGTTAGAAACGAGCTAATATGCAAGAAACGAACCATTTTTCCACATAATTCCGGGAAAATCTTTCGAAAAACGAGCTAATATGCTAGAAAAGAGCCTTATTTCAACATAATTTCGGTGAAATCTTGTTAAAAACGAGGTAATATGGAAGAAAAGAGCTATTTTTCCACATAATTTCGGGAAAATCTTGTTAAAACGAGCTAATATTCAAGAAAAGGGCCATTTTCCACAAAATTTCCAAAATTTTTCCAAAAACTTTCTAAAAACGAGCTAATTTGCAAGAAAAGATCAGTTTTTCTTAATAAATTCGGTGAAATCTGGTTAATAACGAGCTAATATACAAGAAAAGAGCCATTTTCCACAAAATTTTGGATAAATCTTGTTAAACACGAGCTAATGTGCATGAAAAAGCCATTTTTCAAAACGAGCTAATATACAAGAACAGGGCCATTTCCAACAAAATTTCGAGAAAATCTTTTTAAACCCAGCTAATATGCAAGAAGGCGCAGAGGTCGTTGCAGGCGACGATGGCTCCACGGTGTAGAGAACGACTTACCCTCTTCAGATTGTCTTAGACAGTATGAAGAACATGCTCGGGATCGAAACCGTTGGAGCCAAATTGTTGAGTTAGTAAAGGGCCAAATGGCCTTTAAAACTGTTAAGAAAAAAAAAACTTAAAAACTTAACTTGACTCAACCTAAGAAATTTGTCGAGTTAACTCTAAAAAGATGCGCTATAGACGGAGTCGCGTTGAAAAACAGCAACAACAAAAAATTGAACGTTATTTTCTGCCGACTGGTGAACCATTATTACATACCACCATTTTAAATTTGTATTTGTTTTAATTCACAGTTGTTTCTTTCTAAAATTAATTTTTAAATAAAAATGTTTAATGTACGACCACATATTAATAATATGTGGTATGACGTTTATAACTCGATTTTAACCCAGTTTCGAATTGACTACGACTTGACTCTGCTGTATAAGCGCAAAAAATATAAATCCGATTTAATCCAAAGTTAACTACAATATGACTCAACCCTAAGCATAAACGTACTAATTTTCTTCGTATTTTCTGCGATCTGGAGAAGCATTATTACATTTTCAATTTTTTGAGTGTGATTTTTTAATGTTTGTTTCTTTGTCAAATGTTTGAATAAAAATGTTGAATATTTGACGTTTATAACTCGATTTCAACTGCATAAACGGTAACAAAAATAACTCGAATTTAATCAAAATTCCAAAGTTTACAAGATGATGATTCGATGTTTAGTATAAACATTATTATTCAAAAAAATGAAAATATTTGATTATAATTATTTTGAACTAAAATTAATTTAAAAATAAAGGATTGATAAAACAATTTTATTCTGTTTTCAAGAGAAAATATAGATTTGTATAACATTACGACAATCAGATAATTTAAATTTTTTTTTCCGCCAAAAACGATGTTAATCTCGACGTCGTTTCTTTTCGCGATCTTTCTGATCCTTGTATTCTGTTGGAAATTTGTTGCTATCGTCTTTACGTTTAGGTGCCTTTTTAGCCATTGTCAAGAACTGATCCAAGCCAAATGGATCCTCTTCCTTTTCGAATTGCACAGGACCCTGTCGAGCTGATTGTATAGATCGATCAGTACCACTAAACTCTTTATCGGGCACAAACCGACTAGTGTTCACGATACGATCCAAATCACCGCCGTATGCATCTTGATCGATTTGTTTACTTGGTCGGTACAAATGTGTGCCGAGAGTACCAGAATCACGCCATGGTTTATCATACACATTGTAAGCTTCATCATCTCCGTATCCAGAATCCATTCCCTTGGTAGTGTTGAATAAACGCTGATCAAATTGTGTTTCTCCGCCTGTATTAGTTTTGGCAGGCATACCAAGTGCAATTTGTTCACTTATGTCGCGTTCACGTTCTCTTTGCAATTTCGATCGCTTATCGGGTGCGGCTCGAGCAAGATTTCTATCCCGAATTCGTTCTTTATGACGTTCAGCGCGAAGTTCATCACGTTCTCTGGAATCACTTGTTGTAACATTGTCGTTTGCTTCTGGAACCCGCAGTCCAGCACGCTCCTCACGAGCACGCTGAGCCATTTGTCTAAGCATATCTTCTTTCTTTTCCTTCTCCTTCTGTGCTAATTTCTTCTCCAATTGTGCTCTTGCCTCGACCGCTTCACGTGCTTTACGATCAGCAATATACAATGCTTCAGCCATTTTAGCAAACTTTTCATTAATATGCACTTGTTGGAGACCCCGTCCATCTGCCGCAAGACGTTTATCCAATGGAATCGTGTAACCCTTCGCATTTTTCCAGTTTGATATGCAAGGAGGTACTTTCCATTCTTTTTGCTCTTTGACTGTTACTTTTCTAGTTGGGGAATGCAAAACCGGTGCCGGTGGGGATGGCGGACCTCGTGGAATTTTTTTATTTATTCTAAATCTAGGTGGTTCCATTGGATCTACTTGTGCTTCCACCATTCTAATGACTCGCTGTTTAGCTCCAGAGTTAAATTGATCACCCTGTTGTGATGGCGTGTACCGAATGTATTGAGCGGGTGCAGATTTTTCTGCATGTCGCACAGGCATTGCTGCTGCAATCTTAGCATTTGTTAATTTTTCTAGGGCCTTCCGAGTTTGTTCAGTAACATCACTTAATGTTTCCTCGTCTGGTTTTTGAAGTTCTTCTGCATCTTCAGACAAAACTTCAGCAGGCAGTAACTGTGATAAATTTGAATAAACAATTTTGTCTTTCCCGTGCCCTTGCCTCGCAATAGCATCGTATTTCACTTTTCCAGTTTGATCAACTTGTACCGCTAGCGCATTGGACTTTTTATTCAAGTTTTCTGGTGCCCCCATACCAAGTGGGTATTGTGCCACATGAATTTCGGGAAATGCTCCACCATCACCGTAATCAGCTTCGGTACGTGGAATCCATCCTTTTCGTTGCCCATAAGGAGGTGCAGCTACTTTGGCACTGACTAGTGCTCCCATTGTTGGAGCACCCTTTGCCATCATTTTCATTTCATCTTCACGATCCCAAAGTGAATTCGTGGGTGCTGGTAAAATACTTGATAGTGACATATCTACGTATAAATTACAATCACCACTTTTTAATAACACTTAATGCAATTATTATTAGATATTTTAAGAAATGATTAAAGTTTATTACAATAAAGCCATCTTTTAATATTGTAATGAAGATTGACAGATTTCTATAAACTATTTGGTGATGGATTCAGTAGTTTTATTTAAATGGTATAACTTTTCAACAAAGTTCAACATTCCACATTAGTAAAGCCGCGTACACACGATGGAAAATATGACAAACTTCGTTGATTACCCAATATACATAACACACGGATTTCCTTTTATTTTCCTATGTGAAAAACGTGATATTTCTATGTAAAGAAACATGAATAGCCCAAGTATAACAAAACTGAAAATTTGAATCTAGTACGAAATTTTTTCCGATTTTCGGTAGCAAAAATCGGGAAATGATGAAATTTGGTTTCCAAATTTTAACACTTACAGCGTTGCTGTATTTTTTTTTTATTTTTGTCAGAAACGCCATTTCGGTTGGTTAGATTTTTGTTGTGAAATTTTCTGTGTTTTTTTTCGAGTATTTTTAATTGAAATTAATTTTATGTATATAATATTATAGTATATAATATTAATTAAGTGTATATAAATATATTTTTTTTGTTTATAAATTTCGGACGTAAATAATATTTCTTGTGTACATACATATATAGTTGTTTGTTCATTTCATTTTGTTCAATCATTTATTGAAAGGTAAATATTTTGTGATATGTTTTAGTTAAATAAGTTGGTTACTAACAAAATTAAGATTATGTGTATTTAGTAAATTTGGTTTATCTCAATATTGGGGTAAATAAGATAAATTGGCA
Source organism: Tipula unca (assembly GCA_951394425.1). Taxonomy (NCBI): domain Eukaryota; kingdom Metazoa; phylum Arthropoda; class Insecta; order Diptera; family Tipulidae; genus Tipula; species Tipula unca. The sequence continues at coordinate 90,723,152 of OX596381.1, read as the reverse complement.
CCCTTTTTCGAACATTATTTACATTTAAATTCTTATATAAACATAATCCTATTCTCAACATGTCAATAATTTCTCACATACTATACATCTCTGAACTTTTTATCTAATTACAGATTGTACACTGGATAAGTTCCCGAGCGCTACAGAAACCCAGTTTGTTCAGTTCTGTACACAATATTTTATTATACTAAAGATAAGACTACAAAAATTTTTAAAAAAAACGAGCCATCCACATCTCGTTCTTAAGAATAGTTTTTATGAATTCCTTTTGTTAATTATTTTAATTTAATTTTTTAATTCAATAACTGAAATATTTAATTTAAATTTAATTCAATAGTTGAAATATAGATTAAAAGTATGAAGCCCTTTTATTATAAATGAATTTTTTGAAATTTTAACTTTTATATATTAATCATAATTATTATAAAAATATTATATTTTACTATTAAAATTTAAGAATACCTGAAATTTACACTAAACTTATGAATTAATTGATAAATATTTTGTGATAATCATTTATTAGAATAAAGTTTATATTTTATTTTTATATTCTAGTCTAGATTTAAGTTACAAGAATGAAGTTAAATATTCTGTGATTAGAGCTAATAATCCTGTGATTATAATTAAATTTATTAAGAATTACTTAAATTTAAGAAGAGAAAATTTTTTTTCATATTGAAAAATTAAATATATTTATTTAAAACCTTACAAAAATTTTTTTATTTACATTTTCAAATTTAAATTTCTGCCGCTAAAATCTATAATATAGGCTCCGCCCACATTTTGTTGAAAACATAACCTAACTCTTTTTCATCATTGTCCGACTATTCGCGACAACGTTCATAGTAAATCTTACAATAAGTCGGACATATTTGATGAAAAAAGTCGGAGAGAAATTCATCAATTTTTCCGAAAAATGCGAGAAATGTCGGATTTCGTTATACTTGGGTTCCCAAGTATGTATAACAAAACTGAAAATTTGAATCTAGTACGAAATTTTTTCCGATTTTCGGTAGCAAAAATCGGGAAATGATGAAATTTGGTTTCAAAATTTTAACACTTACAGCTTTGCTGTATTTTTTTTTTATTTTTGTCAGAAACGCCATTTCGGTTGATTATCTTTTCTTGCAGTGAAATTTTAAATGTTTTATTTTCGAGTGTTTTCCATGTTATTTAATTTAAATTAATTTTATGTTTATAATAAGTTATTAATTAAGTGTCTATAAATATATTTTTTTTGTGTGTACATAAATATAAATTTCGGACGTGTATAATTTTTGTTGTATATAGTTAGTTCATATCATTTTGTTCAATCATTTATTGAAAGGTGTAAATATTTTGTTATGATTAAATAAGGTTATGTTTAGTTAGTAAATTTGGTTTATCTCAATATTGGGGCAAATTAGATATTTTGGCACCTTTAAAACTAATCGTAATCTCAACATGTCAATAATTTCCTGCACACATCTCTGAACTTTTTATCTCGACAATAATTTTTTCGCTGTTGAGATGAACCAAATTTATGTGCCATTGCCTTACCTCAACAAATTTTTTTATTTATATTGATATTAAATTATTTTTAAAAATATAGGTATCTACAAAGAAAGCTTCCTCATCATACATCACAATCAACTTAATTCGACGTCAAATGGCTGTGAACTAATAATCCCGTGATTATAATTAAATGTACTAAGAATTAATTAAATTTAAGAAGAGAAATGTTTTTTTATTATTAATTTTTCATATCTAATAATTAAATGTATTTATTTAAAACCGTTAAAAAAAAAAATTTATTTACATTTTCAAATTTAAATCTCTGCCGCTAAAATCTATAATAAAGGCTCCGCCCACATTTTGTTGAAAACATAACCTAACTCTTTTTCATCATTGTCCGACTATTCGCGACAACGTTCATAGTAAATCTTACAATAAGTCGGACATATTTGATGAAAAAAGTCGGAGAGAAATTCATCAATTTTTCCGAAAAATGCGAAAAATGTCGGATTTCGTTATACTTGGGTTTCGTATTCTGTCCCATACTAATTTCAGCCAGATTTCAATGTGGAATTTAAACTCATTTCTTTGTGAGTTTACCATGTCTTTCCGATCAAGTTGAGCACAAATTTCCAACGAAATTATACTTGTTTTATGTGCAACTTTTGAATATTTCCTGTCATACCATATCAATTGTGTATTAAATTTAACATTAACGAACGAATGGTTAACTAAACGATCTGAGTAGTGCGAAGCGGAGTCTCACAATAAATAAATTGGGTTGGTATTCAATCTTCATCTTCTAACAAACGAAAACAATCTAAAACAAAGTGCTCCGAAAGTCCGAATATATTGAAATAGAAGGAGAAAACAAATAGTATATAATATAATAATATACTCAATCTGTATGTGTTTTTGCTAAATTTAAGTGAATTATCGTCCGAAATGATAATTCATTAATTCAAAGCTGAAAGCAGGCTCAACCATATTTAGCGTTCGCTGAAAACAAAGAATGGGTGTATTTACACTTAGTCTCATGAATCCGGATTCTCTGGTTTCAAAAATCCTATCGTCGTTTACACAAGCATTCATGAATCCGGTTTCATTTAACACATTTCTATGTATGTGTATGAATCTTTTCATTTCATAAATGCTTTTCAACTGGGAATATTGCTATGAGGGCAAAAATAAGTTGTTTTTGGTTATTATTTAACTTTTTATTACAGACGCTCAAAAACAAAATCAAACTAACCAAGAAAAAAAATGACATGTCCTTGAGAATTTTTATATTTCATTTTTGTTTGTGTGATGAATCCCGAGAAATACAAAAAAATTTGGTTTTAAAATGAATCCCCTACATGGGGCAATAAAACCGGTTTTGTAGGTTTAAAATATTAAATTTTATTATTTTGATTTATTTGTTATACGTTCAAAACGTTTTCCAAAAAGTGGTGATACTTATGAAACATAGTAAATTTTGGAAATCCTTAAAATAAAATAAGATCCTTGGTAACAATTCATAACATAAAAAAAGATATAAAAATATTAAAAAATATAAAAAATAAGAATGTGATAAATGCATTTCTGTCATTCATCCATGAAAAACTTAAATTAAAAAATCCAACGAAACATCGTTAAATTTCATCGGTCACATAAAAAAACTTATGAAGTCGAAATTTTTCGTCCATACTTAAAATAAAATAAGGGGGTCGATTATGTATCCCTCAAATGTTGAGTTACGAGAACTCGAAATCCATGAAGTCGTAATTGCGACATAACGCGATTATTTAAGCAAATACGACCAATTGACTACTAAAAAACCTTAAAATCCATACAAAACTTACAAAATTTATTTGGTTAGTTAATTTTGAAATATTTTCCTTAAACATAATCATTTCAACCATCACGAGTTCCTTGTCGTACTCAAAAACTTGTACGAGTAAAACAACCACAACATGTCGCAATTACGAGACCTCGAAATGTCTTACATAATCGGGTTTGGTCGTAATTTCGAGAAACTCGTAACGCTTACATAATCGACCAGAAGTATAGCAAAACAGTTTTATTTTATTTTTATAGAAAAACAATTATATACTTATATATATTTTTATGCGGTGGTAGCGACTTTGATATTTCTATTTTATGTTGTTTTTTTATACATTATTAATTATATTTCTATTTAATAATTTTTACCAAATATAAGTAATTGATAAAATTTTATGAATGATCTTTATTACGTGTGATAATAAATAAAATGATTTCAGCATAGTTTGAGAAAAAAATTTATTTTAAAGAAATTATAGTACATATATAGTTAACAATATTGTACACATTTATAATATGAAAATCAATCTAAAAAATAGTTAAGTGATAAACTAATGTATTATTCGAAATAGTCATATAATACACAAAAAATGAATAGTTATAATAATCAAAAAAGTAAACAAAACAATCGCTGTCAGTTAAGATTTGAAGTTTCTATGGTTTAATTGTCAAAATAACTTTTTATAAATTAGTTTCGGTAAAATTCTTATTTTTTTTAAGTGTATATGTTGATAAATTATTATTATCGACTGTGCAATTGAAAGGGTTATTTAGTTTAAGGAAATAAAAAACACGTCCGTTCTGATCAATTACACAATAGCAAGTGTTCCAGACACAGTATTTATTTAACATAGTGTTAGTGGTTAGTTTTAGTACATATACGAGTATAGGGCGGCGCTACAAAGTAAAAATATTTAGAACACCCTCACTCATTTAAATATTAAATTTAATTTAAATACATTTCATTTAATTTTCAATGCATCTCTATTAACCCCATTTTTACCGAACACAGTTTCGTCTTGGGACCACTAACAGCTTTGGTTAAAATATCCGCTGCATTTTCTTCCGTAGGCACGTACTCGAGTTGAATTGTACCATCTTCAATCTTCTCACGTAGATGATGGTAACGCACATGATATAAGAAATATTAGATATAGTAATTAGGAGTAAACAAAAACACGTTGGTGCGCCGATATTTTTTTGTTATTGTTTTATCTCTCTATTATTGCACTATCTCTCTGTTATTGCTTCTCGTACTCTCTCGATTTACCTGATCATCTGATGATCTGATTGTATTTTTTTTGTTTTTTCTTTGTGCTCTTTGTTTTTAAAATTTTAACATAATGAAAATTGTTCAACACGGGAAGGATAGAATTTTTTTTAATACATTGATCGACTTTTTTCATATAAATTTTTTTAATTGATTTATTAAATATCTAAAATAAATTATAAATAATAATACATAAATTAAATCTATAATTAGATATTTAATTTTTAATAAAAAATTATTTTGTAATGGTAATATAATGCAGAATGAATTTGAGTTTGAACATAAAAAAGATTTTTTTTTTGGATTTTCATGAGTAGCACACCCTACCCTTATGGATTTCAAATCATGACTAAAAAGTAAAATTTATTATGATTTTGTTTTGTTTTCTGTCTGCTAGTACTTTTTTTTATCCAGAAAAAAAAGTTGGCGCACCGAAGAAAAAGTACTTTTATGTTATCATGTAATATATATATCTTGGGTAACGCACATCAATATGTTTTGTACGTTGATTATAGCCATCCGTCTCTGACAATTTAATTGCACTTTGATTGTCAACCCAAATTTTGATTGACTTGGCTACCTTTTTATCAAGTTCTTGAACGAAATTTTGTAACCATATTGCTTCACGAATCGACCAGGAGACAGCAATATATTCCGCTTCGGTACTTGATAAAGCAACGGTATCTTGTCGTTTGCTATTCCATGAGATAGCGCCGTTGCTTAATTGAAAAACATATCCAGTACATGAACGTCTTTTGTCGACGTCAGATGCCCAATCAGCATCACAATAACCAAATAATTCATCGTCGACATTGGATTTTGTTGATAAATTATTATTATCGACTGTGCAATTGAAAGGGTTATTTAGTTTAAGGAAATAAAAAACACGTCCGTTCTGATCAATTACACAATAGCAAGTGAGCCAGACACAGTATTTATTTAACATAGTATTAGTGGTTAGTTTTAGTACATATACGAGTATAGGGCGGCGCTACAAAGTAAAAATATTTAGAACACCCTCACTCATTTAAATATTAAATTTAATTTAAATACATTTCATTTAATTTTCAATGCATCTCTATTAACCCCATTTTTACCGAACACAGTTTCGTCTTGGGACCACTAACAGCTTTGGTTAAAATATCCGCTGCATTTTCTTCCGTAGGCACGTACTCGAGTTGAATTGTACCATCTTCAATCTTCTCACGTAGATGATGGTAACGCACATCAATATGTTTTGTACGTTGATTATAGCCATCCGTCTCTGACAATTTAATTGCACTTTGATTGTCAACCCAAATTTTGATTGACTTGGCTACCTTTTTATCAAGTTCTTGAACGAAATTTTGTAACCATATTGCTTCACGAATCGACCAGGAGACAGCAATATATTCCGCTTCGGTACTTGATAAAGCAACGGTATCTTGTCGTTTGCTATTCCATGAGATAGCGCCGTTGCTTAATTGAAAAACATATCCAGTACATGAACGTCTTTTGTCGACGTCAGATGCCCAATCAGCATCACAATAACCAAATAATTCATCGTCGACATTGGATTTCTTGAACCTTAATTTATAGTTCATCGTTCCCTTTAAATAACGAAGAATTCGTTTTACTGCAACCCAGTGAGGCCGACCGAAATTAGTGTTGAATCGGCTCACATCATTCACTGCGAATGCAATGTCAGGCCTTGTGCCCCCAGCAATAAACAATAAGCAGCCAACTAATGACTGATATGGTACCTCAGAAACATCTTGTTTTTCTTCAGCAGGTACCGGACACATTGACACTGACAATTTTTGATTTGTGTCACTCGGAGTTGCACTTGGATTTGCATGTTTCATACCAAAACGTTCGATCACCTCTGATATATAGGCTTTTTGATCAAGAGCAATACCCTCATCAATGTATGTGATATGTAGACCAATGCATGACGTCGCAACACCCAAGTCTTTCATTTTAAATGCATTACACAACGCCACTTTCAAACTCTTCAAAGTTTCCTGATTTTTCCAAAATATTAAAAAATCGTCGACGTAGATCGTAATGATTAATGATAGATCACTTTTGAAAAATACACACGGGTCACTTGATGACTTCTTCAAACCGTATGATTTCAGCATTTGCGTTAGCTTAATGTTCCACACTCGTCCACTTTGTTTTAAACCATATATAGCCCTCTTTAAATGGCAAACCTTTTGTGAACCGTCTGTGAAACCCTCTGGCTGGACCATGTAAATGTCTTCGTTTAAATCACCCTGCAAAAATGCAGTCACAGCATCCATTTGTTCAATTTTAAGTCCATTTTTAACTGCCAACGCTACAATGAACCGAATTGACGAATATCGAATACCGGTGAATACACTTCTTGATAATCAATTCCATAAATTTGAGAGCAACCTTTGGCTACTAATCTGGCTTTGTAACGTACAGGATTACCGGATTCATCACGTTTGATTTTGTAGACCCACTTAGACTTTATTGGTTTACGTTTTGCCGGTAATTCAACCAACTGCCAGGTTTCATTTTCCACCAAGGAATTGATTTCTTCACTCATAGCCGCCTTCCACTTTGAATTTTCTTCATGTTTAATTGCTTCATTATATGAAGACGGTTCTTCAACAGCAAGAAAACCATAGGCCTTATACATAACATACCCATCAAAATCCCGCGGCTTCGGTACTCGTTCGGATCGTCGTAATTTTTGAACTGCTTCAACATCGTCGTCTGGAACAAACGTTGTATCGTTAGCATCCTCATACGTAGTTTCAGTCTCATTTATTGTCGGATCATCATCGCTGAAATTTTCATTTTTTGACGAATCATCCCGACCTGAAGCTTTTGTTGGAGTACTCGTAACGATTTTATCGTCGTTGTTTGATAATGTTAAAACATTATCCCTCACTTCAGCTGATACAACTGATTCATCGACTGCAACTGGATCTTTCCATGAAACACTCTTCTCGAAACCATTTTCGTAAAGAAAAACAACATCACGACTGATTTGAATTTCTTTTGTCTCTGGATCAATGCAACGATAACCTTTAACGCCTTCTTGGAAACCAACAAAGACCATCTTCTTTGACTTCTTGTCCCACTTACGGCGTTTTTGTTTTGGTACGTGGACCATCACTTTACTTCCGAACAATTCTAGATGACCAATTTCGACCTTCTTACCAAACCAAACTTCTTCTGGTGTAACATTATCCAAAGTTGCATTGGCAGAGCGATTTAAGATGTATGCGGCCATATTGACAGCTTCGGCCCAATATGATATGTCTAAGTTTGCATCAAATAACATACATTTAGCTTTCTCGACTAACTTGCGGTTGGCTCGTTCCGCAATACCATTTTGTTCTGGAGTATATACAACGGATTTTTGATGTTTTATTCCGTGTTTTTTGAAATACTCTTTGAATTCAACAAAACGATTAAACACTTCGGATTTTTCTTTCAAAAAATACACATAAATTTTTCTGGAGCGGTCATCAATAAATGTTAGGATATATTTAGCACCTCCGATCGAACGATTTTCCATGGGTCCATTAAGGTCAGAATGGATGAGATCCAATATATGATCGGAGCGCGTTGTGCTAATCGGAAATGGTCGACGCGTTTGCTTTCCTTCCTTGCAAACCTCGCAATCCTTTATTTCAATTTCATTTCGTTCGTTGAAAAATATACCGTTTACGAGACCGTTTTTCATTTTACACATGTCGGCGAAGTTAATATGGCCTAATTTACGATGCCACATAAAACCACTCTTCGATTGAGCCATCGTCGAAAAACATTTCGAACGTTGAACGTTTAACTTGTATACACCATTTATTTCTTTGGTTTCAGCGACCAATTGTTTCTTCTCGTTGTAAATATGACAGCCTGATTGATTAAACGTGACCGTATTCCCGTTTTTAACAATTTGCGCCACTGACAATAGGTTTGCAGTCAAGTCAGGGACACACAAAACTTCTTTAAAGTCAATTTCACGTTCACCAATTACTACCGGCACATTTTCGACTCCTTTGACTGCAATTTTATTCGAACTTGCCGACGAAATCTGCTTAATTGGCGTTGACTTTAATTCTGCAAACAATGTTTCAAACGGTGACATATGTTGAGAAGCCCCGCTGTCAATAAACCATTCGTCCTCATGACAGTGTTTGGTGTAATACGCTGTATTAATATTCGTTTCGGCAGTTACAATGAATGCTGATTTATCTGTAGCATTACCTTTTTTATTGTCTTTACCGATCTTGTTAGGATTTTTACCGGTTTTCTTGGAACCGGATTTCTGTGGACACTTGTCTGCTTTATGACCACGTTTATTACACGAAAAACATTTTATGTTATTGTTCGTTTTTCCACCGTTTCCATAAAATGCCGAACCACTACCGTTTGATTTTGCGTTATACTCCGAATCAAGTAATTTAGATTTAATTAGATCTGCCGTAATCTTAGTACCACTACTTTCGAGTCCCATAATCATTGGAGCAAAGTCGTTAGGCAAACCGGCCAATAAAATACTACCGAGCCATTCATCATCAACTGGAAACCCGATACCGTTCAATTTATTTGCAGTTTCAAACATTTGAGAAATATATTGATTCATGGAGTCACTACTTGCCAATCGAATCGTCACCAATTTCCTCAATAGTCCAATACGACGCGATAAGCCTCTGTCCTGAAACAATTCTTGTAATTTTGTCCATGTTAGTAGGTATTGGGACGGTTTGGCGTGGGAAAATTTGTAATTTGACACCTGACCTTGAAATTTGATACCCTGACCTAGAAATTTGATACCTGTGGGAAAAAAAAAAGAAAAAAAAAAGTGAAATTTGATACTGCGGAAATAAAAAAAAAAAAAAAAAAAAAAAAAAATTGAAATTCCATGAAAGTCAGTGACCCTAAAAATTTACACAAGGTCATTGACTATCATGGAATTTCAATATTTTTATTTCCGCAGTATTTAATTTCACTTCCAGGAATTGGGGCGTCATATCATTGTGGGAAAAAATCTGATGATGTGGGAAAATTCTAAAAAAAATTTTAAAAAAATTTAAAAAAATAAAAATATATCGATAAAAAAAAAAATAGGTACAAACTCGGTGCGGAGCGGCGGTATTATGAGTGTTGTACTTTAGAATGTAGTAAAGGTTTTTAAAAAAAAAAAAATAAAAAAAATTGAAATTTAACACTATAGATATCAGAATATGATTTGTTGTTGTTGTTTCGTATGAACACGATCAAACATGAATTTTTGTTTCTGTAAAATATTAATGTATTCATCATAACAACAACAACGAATCTGTTGGATGAAAGTTGAACTAATATAATATATAATATAGATATCGCATACAAAAAAAAATTTCATGTTTTCGGCATTGTATTGATGCGATTGAAATTCTATAAGTAGGAAAGATAAAGAATTATTATTTTTTAATTGTTAGATGATGTCTGTATCAGACTACAACCTTGATTTTATTAATGAAATTTTACGATAGTAAAGGTTTTTTTAAAAAAAAGTGAAATTTAACACTATAGATAAGAGAATATGACTTATTATTTTAAATGAACACGATAGTAAAGGTTTTTTTAAAAAAAAGTGAAATTTAACACTATAGATAAGAGAATATGACTTATTATTTTGTATGAACACGATCAAACATGAATTTTTGTTTCTGGAAAATATTAATGTATACATCATTACCACAACAACAAATCTCTTGAATGAAAATTGAAGTGATATAATATAGATATTGCCTACACAAAAAAATTTACATGTTTTCGGCATTGTATTGATGCGAATGAAATTCTATAAGTAGGAAAGATAAAGAATTATTATTTTTAATTGCGAGATGATGTCTGTATCAGACTACAACCTTGATTTTATTAATGAAATTTCACCATAGTAAAGGTTTTAAAATAAAAAAAAGTGAAATTTAACACTATAGATAACAGAATATGACTTATTATTTTGTATGAACGTTTTGTAGTAAATGGATATTAGAATAAATTAGGTTGCACACTCACACATATAAATATCGGAAGCAAGATTTTTTGTTGTTGTTGTATGTGTATCATACAGAATAAAGATGATCGTACAAGAATTTTTAGTTACAATTTCTGATATAACTTAAAAACGATATCGTTTTGGAAATTACTTTAAACTGATATACGTATGTATGTATGATGCATTGTACAAGTGTATATTTAGCACGAATAAAAATGTATCTATATAATATACATACATATATATATATATATATATATATATATATATATATATATATATATATATATATATATATATATATATATATATATACATATATAAATTGTACAAATTGAATTTAAAAAATTAATAAAAAAAATAATTTAGAAATAAAAATATTCTAAAACTAAAAAAATAATATCTAAAATATCTGCTGGGTGAAAATTGAAACAATACCTGGAAATATCGACCAATGTGATCGTACAAAAGATGAATATGATTTGTTGTTTTGTATGAACACGATCAAACAAGAATGTTTTTTTTTTTTTTTGATATTAGATCTTAGAGATTTTTGTTGTAATTTCATTTTTGTGTTTTTAAAAAAAATATTAATGTACATATTATAACAACAACAAATCTGTTGGATGAAAATTGAAGTGATATAATATAGATATCACCTACACAAAATTTTTTTATTTATTTATTTTCGTGTACATAGACGATATGTATTGAAATTCTCTATGTAGGAAAGATAAAGAATTAATTGTTTTTTAATTGTAAGATGATGTCTGTATCAGACTACAACCTTGATTTTTACTATGTATACTAATCCACATAGTTAGTGACCATAATTTATCAAAATTAATTTTTCCTATTAATTAGAAACATAATTACTAAGCATGAATTATAACAACAAATAATTTTTGGTTGTTGCTGTTGTAAATGGATGTTAGAATAAATTATGTTGCACATTCACACAGGTGAATATCGGAAGCAAGATTGTCGTTTATGTTTTTTGTATATGAATATCTAATGGAATGAAATAAAAATGAAATGAAAGCTGAACATTATCATTCAGAATAAACATGATCATACAAGAATTTTTAGTTACAATTTCTGATATAACTTAAAAAACGATATCGTTTAGGAAATTACATTGAACTGATATTCATATTATGTATGTATGATGCATTGTGCACGAATAAAAATTTATCTATAGAATATACATATATACAAATATAAGTGTTTCGCGGGTTTTGGGTGAAAATTGAAATCATACAAAAGATCATACAAAAGATGAATATGATTTATTGTTTTTGTATGAACACGATCAAACAAGAATTTTTCTATTAAAAATTGTACAAATTGAATTAAAAAAATTTATAAAAAAAAATATATTCTAAAAACTATATTCTAAAAAAAAAAATAATTTAGAAATAAAAAATTATTATTTCAAAAATTACTTTCAATTAAAAAACCTTCACAAATTTAAATTAATTATTTTTCTATATTACATTACATAAAATAAAAAATGTAACATATAAAAATATGTAATATGAAATAATTTATTCTGTAAATATAATTATAATTTATTCCTTTTAGAAATTTTCCGCATATAATAACTTTTTTTATTTTAAAAAAATCTTAAAATGTGATATCATAACAACAATAAATCTGTTGGGTGAAAATCGAAACAATACCTGGAAGTTTCGACAAATATATATGATCGTACAAAAGATGAATATGATTTGTGGTTTTGTATGAACAAGATCAAACAGGAATTTTTCTGTTTTTAAAAAAAAATTATACAAATAACCTTATGTATACCAACACACTTCTTTTTAAATATGGATTACTTTTAATATACTATTACGAACGATTCTTAGTACAACTAAAAAGTTAGTTACTGATCTAAATTTTTTCAAAATTAATTTTTCCTACTAATTAGAAACATAATTACTAATCACGAATTACAACAAAAAATTTAGGTCGCTAACATGTATGTAAACTTATTTTCGTTGTGTATTTTAAGTTATACGAATAGAAGTGTCCTATTGAAAAAGTGTATCGTTGTAGAAAAAAAAAAATACGGTACAAATTCGAAAACTTTTCTAGTTGTAAATTTTAACACCCGTTTAAAAACAAAAACATATTTTTAAGAGAAGGCAACGAGTAAACTCATTTAGAAACAACCATTTACAGAGATCGTTCGCATAAGAGTATTTGGTTCTGATTTTTAAAAATAAAAATATTTATCAAAATAATAAATAACACTCTCTTCATAATGTTAATCGATAAACATCAAGTTGCACGCCTAGTCTCGAAAATTATATCTGAAGAGTTTATTCGGGAAGGAATGTATGGAGTCTGTCTGCCTGCGTCTTTATTGCTCTTTGACCATTTAAAGAATTTTGGTATTAAAATGATGTATGGAAAGATGGTATACGATAATTTGGTACTTGCACCTATACATATATGGACCGAAATTGATAATGTGAAATATGATCCGACAATTACTATCAATGAAACATATCTGACACAAGAAGAAAAATCATTTTTTGATGCAACAGAGTATAAATATTATTCAGAAGACCCAATTTTTACGAATCCGGAAGATCATGCTATAATGAATGTAATCTATGAAGTAAAACATACACAAAATGTTGCTGATTATTTTGAGGTATCTCCACCAATATTAAAAACTATTAGAAATAGAATTAATGATAGAGTTAAGATAATCTTAAAACAACACACAAAAACATAAAAAAATAATAAACTTAAATCTTAACTTATGTGTTTCATTTTTTTTTTTTTGTTTCGGTATTATTAATAGTATTATATTATGTTTTTGTTATTATTTGATTATTTTTCTTATAAATATTAGTTTTTAATTTTACATTGTTATTTTATAATAAAGTTTTTATAAATTTATTTCTATACTTTACTGAAATTGATTTGTGGAAAAACAATTTAAAAAAAAAATTTTGTTTAAATTAACATTTGCAAATTCACGTTAATAAAAAAATTAATTTAGAAAATAAAGAAAATTCCGCACACACAATATTTTATTTTATTTTAACTATAATGAAAATGATTAAAATATTTATCGAGGGACAAAACAAATTATATAAAATAAAACTTATTTATAAAAAAAATTAAAAAATTAATTATTTAAAACAAAAATTTGTAAAATTAGAAAATTATTCGTCGATTTGTAATACATGTTTTCTATATGTAATATTAATTAAAAAAATTAGTATAATTTATTCTATAAGTATAATTTTAATATATGTATATGAAGAAATTTTCGGTACATAATAGTAGAAAAAAATTATAAAAAAAAATTTAATAAAAAAAATTGATAATGAAAAATAAATAGAAAAATTTTAAAAAAAAAATATTGATAATAATAATTTTAGACAAATGAAGAAAATCTCAATGTAATGGAAAGGTGGAATTCCGTAACCAAAAATAAAATAAAAAAATATAAAAAAAAATGTAAATAACAACACTAAAACGTTGTTTGATATAGATTTTTTACAGTTTGTTAAAATTCAAGATCTGGCAAGGCAGTGAGCAGGAGGATGAAGAGGAAAAGCTGCGAAGAAGAAAGAAAAGATTTTTTTTTCTTTAAATGGGTAACAAGAAACATGGTGATTCTAATTATCTTAAGCTTTGTAGAATTTAATTCTGAATAAAATATTAAACAGTATATGTTTGCAGTAAATAATATTAATAATAACAAAATATAGTATTATGTAAAAATAAAAAAAAAATAAAAACAAAAAAAAATATATATATATCTGATTTATTATTTTTATTTCATATATGATATAAAATGCGTGTTTTTAAATTATTTTTTTTTTACAAAATTATTAAATCATCCAATTCTGTCTCTATTACATTGCAGTATATTTAAGTGTTGAGCCCATCTCTTCTTGACACTAGCGACGAACCCAAATCCCTTTTCTTGTCGGAGAAAGCTGCATTCCGGGAACCAAAAAGCGTGTTCTTCCCAAGGGTTATCGGTGAAATTCCAATCACCTAGAACCCCACCACAGCTGAAACATTTCACTTTATCATCTATACCTATGTAGTAAAATCCGGCCGACGATACTGCTTCGTGATCAATCAAATACCTCTTCCATGGAGATTGATGGAATGAATTTAACCGATCTTCTAGTTTCCTCATGTATGGAACATTATCATAATATTTCAAATCACAACAACTCATGTTTACTTTATTGGAATCTTTTGAACAGGTTTTCGATGTCGTATGATCTATTTCTCGTCTACGATCATCAGGAAAATGTATTAAGTCAGTTTCGATAGTACTACTTCGAAAGTTTGTTGAATCTACGAACGGATTAGTAGACATCTTTGCTACTTCTAATTTTAAATGATTCACTTGTTTATTGTATCAGTTTTAACAATTTACTATAAATTTTATCAGGCTTGAAGTCAGTATTTATAAACATTTTAAACTCATTACCTCTATGATGATGACTGATGAGCACAATCAGAAACTCGATAAGATATTTAGTATAAACAACAACACAATAGAGATCGTATGCAAGTTTCTACAAAGATAATATAAAAACCTGATCTAAATATAAAATTTGAGATTATTCTATCGAAAACATACATATATCGTTTACCAATGGTAAATAAAAAAAAGTTTTAGGCATGTTCAAAGATAAATGTTCTGAAAAATTATTCTCTGTTAATTTAAGTTTAAAAGCAAAATCTTATTGCTTATTACTTGAGGAGGATGATGTTGTTATAAAAAAAAAATTACTCTCAGTTAAAGCTACATACACAATGTTTGATAGACCAGAGTGTTTGATGTCTTTTATTATGTTTGATAAAAATTGATGTAATCGTCTATAATTTATAGTTGAATCTATAATTTATAGTTGAATCTAATGCATGATCATTGGTACCGTACGCTATCCACCTTATTTGCATTATAAATCATTGACGTTTAAAGAATTAATTGTTTTTTAATTGTAAGATGATGTCTGTATAAGACTACAACCTTGTTTTTTACAATGTATACTTAAAAAAAAAAATATTTGGAAAATGAGAATAGAAAAAAAATATTATAAAAAAAAAAAAATTAATTTTAGAAAATAAATATTCTTATATGAAAAATAAAAATACTTTCAAATAAAAACCTCAGGAAGCGATCGGATTCAGACGTCGGACATCGGACGTCCGACGTAAAAGGTCCGACGTCCGACTCCGACGTCCGATCGGACGTCCGACGTCGGACGTCGGACGTTGGACGGTGCAATTCGTACGATGGAACTTGATCGTACTGTTAAGTTGGTCGCTTGAAATTATTTTATATAAAAAAAAATTGATATAAACATCTATGATTAAGATAAAAATTGTTGTAAACGTCTTTAATTTATATAAAAATTGATGTAGACGTCTATGATTTAGATAAAAACGGATGTAAACGTCTATGATCTTTATAAAAATTGATGTAAACGTCTATGATTTAATAAAAAATTGATGTAAACGTCTATGATTTATAATGCAAAATGCGGTCATGTGCGGTGTTCCCGAAGGGGAACAGCGCAGGTACGATACCCACCGCATTTTGCATTATAAATCATAGACGTTTACATCAATTTTTTATTAAATCATAGACGTTTACATCAATTTTTATAAAGATCATAGACGTTTACATCCGTTTTTATCTAAATCATAGACGTCTACATCAATTTTTATATAAATTAAAGACGTTTACAACAATTTTTATCTTAATCATAGATGTTTATATCAATTTTTTTTTATATAAAATAATTTCAAGCGACCAACTTAACAGTACGATCAAGTTCCATCGTACGAATTGCACCGTCCAACGTCCGACGTCCGACGTCGGACGTCCGATCGGACGTCGGAGTCGGACGTCGGACCTTTTACGTCGGACGTCCGATGTCCGACGTCTGAATCCGATCGCTTCCTGAGGTTTTTATTTGAAAGTATTTTTATTTTTCATATAAGAATATTTATTTTCTAAAATTAATTTTTTTTTTTTTATAATATTTTTTTTCTATTCTCATTTTCCAAATATTTTTTTTTTTAAGTATACATTGTAAAAAACAAGGTTGTAGTCTTATACAGACATCATCTTACAATTAAAAAACAATTAATTCTTTAAACGTCAATGATTTATAATGCAAATAAGGTGGATAGCGTACGGTACCAATGATCATGCATTAGATTCAACTATAAATTATAGATTCAACTATAAATTATAGACGATTACATCAATTTTTATCAAACATAATAAAAGACATCAAACACTCTGGTCTATCAAACATTGTGTATGTAGCTTTAACTGAGAGTAATTTTTTTTTTATAACAACATCATCCTCCTCAAGTAATAAGCAATAAGATTTTGCTTTTAAACTTAAATTAACAGAGAATAATTTTTCAGAACATTTATCTTTGAACATGCCTAAAACTTTTTTTTATTTACCATTGGTAAACGATATATGTATGTTTTCGATAGAATAATCTCAAATTTTATATTTAGATCAGGTTTTTATATTATCTTTGTAGAAACTTGCATACGATCTCTATTGTGTTGTTGTTTATACTAAATATCTTATCGAGTTTCTGATTGTGCTCATCAGTCATCATCATAGAGGTAATGAGTTTAAAATGTTTATAAATACTGACTTCAAGCCTGATAAAATTTATAGTAAATTGTTAAAACTGATACAATAAACAAGTGAATCATTTAAAATTAGAAGTAGCAAAGATGTCTACTAATCCGTTCGTAGATTCAACAAACTTTCGAAGTAGTACTATCGAAACTGACTTAATACATTTTCCTGATGATCGTAGACGAGAAATAGATCATACGACATCGAAAACCTGTTCAAAAGATTCCAATAAAGTAAACATGAGTTGTTGTGATTTGAAATATTATGATAATGTTCCATACATGAGGAAACTAGAAGATCGGTTAAATTCATTCCATCAATCTCCATGGAAGAGGTATTTGATTGATCACGAAGCAGTATCGTCGGCCGGATTTTACTACACAGGTATAGATGATAAAGTGAAATGTTTCAGCTGTGGTGGGGTTCTAGGTGATTGGAATTTCACCGATAACCCTTGGGAAGAACACGCTTTTTGGTTCCCGAAATGCAGCTTTCTCCGACAAGAAAAGGGATTTGGGTTCGTCGCTAGTGTCAAGAAGAGATGGGCTCAACACTTAAATATACTGCAATGTAATAGAGACAGAATTGGATGATTTAATAATTTTGTAAAAAAAAAATAATTTAAAAACACGCATTTTATATCATATATGAAATAAAAATAATAAATCAGATATATATATATTTTTTTTTGTTTTTATTTTTTTTTATTTTTACATAATACTATATTTTGTTATTATTAATATTATTTACTGCAAACATATACTGTTTAATATTTTATTCAGAATTAAATTCTACAAAGCTTAAGATAATTAGAATCACCATGTTTCTTGTTACCCATTTAAAGAAAAAAAAATCTTTTCTTTCTTCTTCGCAGCTTTTCCTCTTCATCCTCCTGCTCACTGCCTTGCCAGATCTTGAATTTTAACAAACTGTAAAAAATCTATATCAAACAACGTTTTAGTGTTGTTATTTACATTTTTTTTTATATTTTTTTATTTTATTTTTGGTTACGGAATTCCACCTTTCCATTACATTGAGATTTTCTTCATTTGTCTAAAATTATTATTATCAATATTTTTTTTTTAAAATTTTTCTATTTATTTTTCATTATCAATTTTTTTTATTAAATTTTTTTTTATAATTTTTTTCTACTATTATGTACCGAAAATTTCTTCATATACATATATTAAAATTATACTTATAGAATAAATTATACTAATTTTTTTAATTAATATTACATATAGAAAACATGTATTACAAATCGACGAATAATTTTCTAATTTTACAAATTTTTGTTTTAAATAATTAATTTTTTAATTTTTTTTATAAATAAGTTTTATTTTATATAATTTGTTTTGTCCCTCGATAAATATTTTAATCATTTTCATTATAGTTAAAATAAAATAAAATATTGTGTGTGCGGAATTTTCTTTATTTTCTAAATTAATTTTTTTATTAACGTGAATTTGCAAATGTTAATTTAAACAAAATTTTTTTTTTAAATTGTTTTTCCACAAATCAATTTCAGTAAAGTATAGAAATAAATTTATAAAAACTTTATTATAAAATAACAATGTAAAATTAAAAACTAATATTTATAAGAAAAATAATCAAATAATAACAAAAACATAATATAATACTATTAATAATACCGAAACAAAAAAAAAAAAATGAAACACATAAGTTAAGATTTAAGTTTATTATTTTTTTATGTTTTTGTGTGTTGTTTTAAGATTATCTTAACTCTATCATTAATTCTATTTCTAATAGTTTTTAATATTGGTGGAGATACCTCAAAATAATCAGCAACATTTTGTGTATGTTTTACTTCATAGATTACATTTATTATAGCATGATCTTCCGGATTCGTAAAAATTGGGTCTTCTGAATAATATTTATACTCTGTTGCATCAAAAAATGATTTTTCTTCTTGTGTCAGATATGTTTCATTGATAGCAATTGTCGGATCATATTTCACATTATCAATTTCGGTCCATATATGTATAGGTGCAAGTACCAAATTATCGTATACCATCTTTCCATACATCATTTTAATACCAAAATTCTTTAAATGGTCAAAGAGCAATAAAGACGCAGGCAGACAGACTCCATACATTCCTTCCCGAATAAACTCTTCAGATATAATTTTCGAGACTAGGCGTGCAACTTGATGTTTATCGATTGACATTATGAAGAGAGTGTTATTTATTATTTTGATAAATATTTTTATTTTTAAAAATCAGAACCAAATACTCTTATGCGAACGATCTCTGTAAATGGTTGTTTCTAAATGAGTTTACTCGTTGCCTTCTCTTAAAAAAATGTTTTTGTTTTTAAACGGGTGTTAAAATTTACAACTAGAAAAGTTTTCGAATTTGTACCGTATTTTTTTTTTTCTACAACGATACACTTTTTCAATAGGACATTTCTATTCGTATAACTTAAAATACACAACGAAAATAAGTTTACATACATGTTAGCGACCTAAATTTTTTGTTGTAATTCGTGATTAGTAATTATGTTTCTAATTAGTAGGAAAAATTAATTTTGAAAAAATTTAGATCAGTAACTAACTTTTTAGTTGTACTAAGAATCGTTCGTAATAGTATATTAAAAGTAATCCATATTTAAAAAGAAGTGTGTTGGTATACATAAGGTTATTTGTATAATTTTTTTTTAAAAACAGAAAAATTCCTGTTTGATCTTGTTCATACAAAACCACAAATCATATTCATCTTTTGTACGATCATATATATTTGTCGAAACTTCCAGGTATTGTTTCGATTTTCACCCAACAGATTTATTGTTGTTATGATATCACATTTTAAGATTTTTTTAAAATAAAAAAAGTTATTATATGCGGAAAATTTCTAAAAGGAATAAATTATAATTATATTTACAGAATAAATTATTTCATATTACATATTTTTATATGTTACATTTTTTATTTTATGTAATGTAATATAGAAAAATAATTAATTTAAATTTGTGAAGGTTTTTTAATTGAAAGTAATTTTTGAAATAATAATTTTTTATTTCTAAATTATTTTTTTTTTTAGAATATAGTTTTTAGAATATATTTTTTTTTATAAATTTTTTTAATTCAATTTGTACAATTTTTAATAGAAAAATTCTTGTTTGATCGTGTTCATACAAAAACAATAAATCATATTCATCTTTTGTATGATCTTTTGTATGATTTCAATTTTCACCCAAAACCCGCGAAACACTTATATTTGTATATATGTATATTCTATAGATAAATTTTTATTCGTGCACAATGCATCATACATACATAATATGAATATCAGTTCAATGTAATTTCCTAAACGATATCGTTTTTTAAGTTATATCAGAAATTGTAACTAAAAATTCTTGTATGATCATGTTTATTCTGAATGATAATGTTCAGCTTTCAGTTCATTTTTATTTCATTCCATTAGATATTCATATACAAAAAACATAAACGACAATCTTGCTTCCGATATTCACCTGTGTGAATGTGCAACTTAATTTATTCTAACATCCATTTACAACAGCAACAACCAAAAATTATTTGTTGTTATAATTCATGCTTAGTAATTATGTTTCTAATTAATAGGAAAAATTAATTTTGATAAATTATGGTCACTAACTATGTGGATTAGTATACATAGTAAAAATCAAGGTTGTAGTCTGATACAGACATCATCTTACAATTAAAAAACAATTAATTCTTTATCTTTCCTACATAGAGAATTTCAATACATATCGTCTATGTACACGAAAATAAATAAATAAAAAAATTTTGTGTAGGTGATATCTATATTATATCACTTCAATTTTCATCCAACAGATTTGTTGTTGTTATAATATGTACATTAATATTTTTTTTAAAAACACAAAAATGAAATTACAACAAAAATCTCTAAGATCTAATATCAAAAAAAAAAAAAAACATTCTTGTTTGATCGTGTTCATACAAAACAACAAATCATATTCATCTTTTGTACGATCACATTGGTCGATATTTCCAGGTATTGTTTCAATTTTCACCCAGCAGATATTTTAGATATTATTTTTTTAGTTTTAGAATATTTTTATTTCTAAATTATTTTTTTTATTAATTTTTTAAATTCAATTTGTACAATTTATATATGTATATATATATATATATATATATATATATATATATATATATATATATATATATATATATATATATATATATATATATATATATATATATATATATATATATATATATATATATATATATATATATATATATATATATATGTATGTATATTATATAGATACATTTTTATTCGTGCTAAATATACACTTGTACAATGCATCATACATACATACGTATATCAGTTTAAAGTAATTTCCAAAACGATATCGTTTTTAAGTTATATCAGAAATTGTAACTAAAAATTCTTGTACGATCATCTTTATTCTGTATGATACACATACAACAACAAAAAAAAATCTTGCTTCCGATATTTATATGTGTGAGTGTGCAACCTAATTTATTCTAATATCCATTTACTACAAAACGTTCATACAAAATAATAAGTCATATTCTGTTATCTATAGTGTTAAATTTCACTTTTTTTTATTTTAAAACCTTTACTATGGTGAAATTTCATTAATAAAATCAAGGTTGTAGTCTGATACAGACATCATCTCGCAATTAAAAATAATAATTCTTTATCTTTCCTACTTATAGAATTTCATTCGCATCAATACAATGCCGAAAACATGTAAATTTTTTTGTGTAGGCAATATCTATATTATATCACTTCAATTTTCATTCAAGAGATTTGTTGTTGTGGTAATGATGTATACATTAATATTTTCCAGAAACAAAAATTCATGTTTGATCGTGTTCATACAAAATAATAAGTCATATTCTCTTATCTATAGTGTTAAATTTCACTTTTTTTTAAAAAAACCTTTACTATCGTAAAATTTCATTAATAAAATCAAGGTTGTAGTCTGATACAGACATCATCTAACAATTAAAAAATAATAATTCTTTATCTTTCCTACTTATAGAATTTCAATCGCATCAATACAATGCCGAAAACATGAAAAATTTTTTTGTATGCGATATCTATATTGTTACGTTTTTGCCTTGTCAAATTCAAGGTTCGATCACTGGATTGTGAATAAAACAAACGATGTAAATTCTAGAACACACTAAATTTATTTTTTTTTCCGATTAAACACTAATTTAATTAATTCACTTATTTAACTTCACAATAATTATTTTACTACACTTTAACAACACTATATTACACTTTAATAACACTTTATTTTACTTTATAAACACTTTCCTTTTAATTACTATTAGCACTCTCACGGTTAAAACACAACTAATTTTCTCCCAAATGTTTGTTGCGTATTTATACCAAATATTCTAACCATTCTAGAAATGTCCAGAATATTCGATTAGTCTAGATAAGTCTAGACACTTCTATACTGTTCTACTTTATAACAATTTTACATTAACGATAGTGTCGCTATTCAAACATAGATGTCGACACGATCGTAACATTACCCCCTACCTAATCCTGATTCGTCCCGAACAGGATCCAACTCACTACCCCTGTAGATCGCTAATCGCTCTATATGCACCACCTTCAACTTTCCTCGCTGCCCTTTCTTGATCCAGTAGACCACATCATTTATTTTGGTGATGATGGTGTACGGCCCTTCCCATGAAGGTTGCAGCTTTGGTGATAAACCCTTCTTCCGTTGTGGGTTGTAAAGCCATACTAACTCTCCTTCTTCGAAACCTTTATTATTTGCTCGTATGTCATATCGAGCCTTCATCCGGTCACTTGATACTCGTATCTTCTCTCGTACAAACTGGTGTACCTGGTCGAGTTCTCCTCTCATCTGGTCGACATAATTCTGTCTATCTAAAGCTGATGACGGAACAGCTCCAAACTTTAGATCTCCGGGTAATCGCAGATTATTTCCAAAAAGGATTCTCGCTGGTGTCATTTCCGTTGAGTCATGTACTGCTGATCGATACGCCATCAGGAACATCGGAATATGTCGATCCCAGTTGCGTTGATCATTTTCCACGACCTTTGCTAAATATTTCTCCAACGTCCCGTTGAATCTTTCCACCATACCATCCGACTGTGGATGCAGAGGCGTTGTTCTTGTTTTATTTATACCGAGCAACTGACAGACTTCCTGAAATATAACTGACTCAAAATTTCTTCCTTGGTCTGTGTGAATCTCCATTGGTACTCCAAAACGACTTATCCAATTATTAACCACGGCGTCAGCTATCGTGGTTGCCTCCTGATTGGGTATGGGATACACCTCTGGCCATTTGCTAAAATAGTCCATTATTACTAGCACATATTTGTTACCAACATCTGTAGTCCGGAATGGTCCTGCCACATCCATTGTGATCCTTTCAAATGGCGCTCCAACGTTATATTGCTGCATTGCTCCCCGACTTTTCCGTGCAGGACCTTTTACCGCCGCACATTGATCACATCTTTGGCACCACTCCACTACAGATTGTCTACATCCTGACCAGTAAAAACGTTGACGTATTTTGGCAAGTGTTTTATTAATTCCCAGATGACCCCCACTTGCCCCTCCGTGATACTCCTTCAATATCTCGGCAATTCTAGACTTAGGCACCACTTTTACCAATTGCTTCACATTACCGTCCGAGCTTTCCCATATTCGTTTTAAGCATCCGTTCTCGATTTGGAGGCTATCCCATTGTGCCCAGTAAGCCTTTACCGTGGGACTCTTATCCGCAATTTCACACCAAGTTGGACGATTTCCTGTCTCCTTAAGTTGCATGATTATTGCCAAATCTGGATCTGCTAACTGCTCGTCCCTAACCGTTTCATCCGTCCATTCCTTATCGGGTAGTATTTGCATAAGCCTGATGTCGATAACGTCTTCCTTTGCTTCTATACGCCCGCAGTGCTTACATTCCACTTGACATGGTCGTCTTGACAATGCATCAGCATTTCCATGTGCACTCCCTTTCCGATGTTCTATCTGGTAATGATAGCTCTGTAGTCGCTCAATCCAACGCGCTACCTGTCCTTCTGGGTTCTTGAACTGCAGTAGCCAAAGTAATGCTCCATGGTCCGTTCGTATATGAAATTCTTGGCCATAGAGGTACTTATGAAAATGTTTCACACATTCCACTATAGCCAACAATTCCTTACGAGTTACACAATAGTTACGTTCTGGTTTAGATAACACCTTCGAGTAATAAGCTATTACTCTTTCTTGCCCTTCAATTTCTTGCGACAACACCCCTCCGATGCCATCATTACTTGCATCGGTATCAAGAATAAACTTAACACCAGGTATAGGGTATGCCAACAATGGTGCCGTACATAATCGCCTTCTCAACTCATTGAATGACTCCTCTTGCTCGTCATTCCATTCAAATGCCCTGTTCTTCCGGGTCAAATCATGTAAGCTCTTTGCTACATTGGCAAATCCTGGCACAAATCGCCTATAATAAGTGCACAATCCGAGGAAGCTCCGTAATTCCCGTAAATTTTTAGGTCTTGGCCAGTCCTTTACCGCTGATATCTTGTCCTCATCGGTGTGGATTCCATTGGTCGTTACCTTATGCCCCAAAAATTTTACCTCCGTTCTGAATAATGAACACTTCTTCGGATTCAACTTTAAACCGGCTGATTGTAATCGCTTCCATACCTCTGACAAATTTCTTAAGTGTTCTTCGAAATCCTTTCCCATAACTATGATGTCATCCAAATACACGAGGCAAGTCTTCCAGTGCAGTCCCTTTAACACGCGCTCCATAAGTCGTTCAAAAGTTGCCGCGCCATTACATAATCCAAATGGCATCACGTTAAACTGCCATAGCCCATTACCCACACTGAACGCCGTTTTTTCACGATCTTGCTCTTGGACTTCCACCTGCCAATACCCGCTTTGCAGGTCCAATGTTGAAAACATTCTAGCACCTGACAATGTGTCTAACGTGTCATCGATCCTTGGTAATGGGTAGCTATCCTTTTTCGTTACTGAATTTAGCTTTCGGTAATCGACACAAAAGCGCATTTTCCCATCCTTCCTTTGGACTAATACTACTGGTGAACTCCATGGACTGTTTGATGATTCAATCACTCCAGCTGCCTGCATGTCCGTTACCATTCGATCCACCTCTTCTCGTTTTGCTAAAGGTAACCTTCTCGGTGCTTGGCGTATAGGTGTCTCCGTTCCGGTATCAATTCGATGTTTCACCATATTGGCCCTTCCATTATTATCCGGTGTACTGCAAAATATCGACTTATACTGTTCGAACAGTTGTCGTGCTGAATTTTTCTGGTTCATGGTAAGATCCCCAGTCCATTTCTGCATGAGGTGTTCTACTATTTGCTTTTGTCCTTGAGTATCGGTGTTTCTAATCGGATTTTTCTGCTCACATTTCATTATCGTTGACACCTCTTCACATTTACCAATAACAGTTCCTTTCTTAATTGTTTTTGTCTTTTCCGAGAGATTTAGGGTCCTAATCGGTACCCTACATTCGTTATCTGATTTTACTAACGTCCTCCCTATCATAATTCCTTTGGTTTCGCTTTCTTCTTCACTGGCTTCTACAACCCACAACCTGGGTGGCCCAGAACCTCCCTCCAATCTCCCCCACACAATTGTTTCCGAATTCGGTGGCAGCTTTTCCCGCTGTTCTATTATTACCCGCCTAGTAGTTGTTTCCACATCATCCACTCGCAGTGGTAACTCGAAATTATCACAGTCCAATACTCCTCTTCCAACATCCACCACGAAGCCATTCGCCCTCATGAAGTCCATCCCCAAGATGACTTCATCCACTATCTTTGCGACCAGCACTTCGTGTTGGAATTGAGCATTGCCTATCTTAATTCTCACAAGCTTCCTGCCCTTTATGTCTGCGCTCTCTCCTGTGGCTGTACGTAATTTCAACTCATTGGCTGGTAGTACTTTTCCCTTTACTAGATCCTCACGGACAAACGTGCGCACCGCTCCTGTATCCAGGGTAATAACACAGCTCTTTCCGTCAATGCTTCCTTTAATTGTTAAGCTGTCACCTCTTCGTCCCAATCTCGAAATAGGGATGGAGGTTATGGGGCAATTGGTTGTGGGAGTCAGCTTCTGCCCCTTTAGGCTGACTCGTTGTAGTTTAACGACTCCTTTCGTTCTTGGCCATCTTCCTTGACCAACGTTCGCTCTCTACTTAATACTCGTCGTTGCATAGGAGATCGCGATCTTGTACGTCTCCATTTTCCTTCTTTACAGTCTCTCGACATATGACCCATTTTGTCACATGTCCAACATTTTATTTTGCTACCACCCTCTCTGTATCTTGGAACCGACCGCTCGACGTTGGTGCTGCTATCCATTTCAACTCGTCGTACCTTAAGCGACGGTTTTATGATAGCCTGCGCAGTTTCATTTATTAAGGCACACGCGATGGTCTCGGCAAAAGTAGCCTTAGGTGATAACATCACTGCTTTACGTGTTTCTGGATCACGTATTCCATCGATGAATGCGTCCATCTTAATCCTCTCCATGTAACCGGGAGATGTATTCACATGTGCCAAATGCACTAGCCGCTCGACTGCTGCGGAATATTCTTGAAGAGTCTCTCCGATCTTTTGACCTCGGCTCTTCAGCTCCATACGATACATCTCTCGCTTATGGTCACTTCCATACTTTCGCTCCAACGCCTTCATTATTTCGTTGTAATTACTACGGTCATACTGCGGAATAGTCTGCAGTGTTTCAGCCGCTTCTCCTTTTAGAGCCACTATTAATGCTGTTCCCCGATTTGCGTCATTCCACCCATTTTGGTTAACCGTTGTCTCAAATTGAAATTTGAAAACCGCAAACGATGTTGTGCCATCAAATATCGGTGGCTTAAATTTCATTGCTTGAATTGGCTGAGATACTGGCGATGCTGTTCCGTTAACCTCTATACATAGAAGTTTCTTCTCGAAGCCTAGAACTTTCTCTTGTAATTCTTCCATATCTGTTTGTATTTTTCCGTTGCCGTCAATAACTTTCTGCTCCAACCCTTGGATGTCCTTTTGTAATTTTTGTTCAATTTGCTCTACCTCTTCATGTAAATTGATATACATTTCATTGAATTTCTCATCCATTTTGCCATTGATCTCGCCCATCGACTGCTTAATTTCTTTCATTTCCTGATTGGATTGATCAATTTTCTGATTTAATTGATACTAGATTGTTCTATTTTTAAATTGGATTGTTCCATTCTCATCATAACTGCCATTAACTGCGCTATATCGAAATTTCCAGAAGGTACCGGGACAACCTCCACTACCGCCTCTTTACTTTCTCCATTCTCTTCGTCCCCTTCTGCGTGGTCAGAAAATGTCGATTCATCAAAATTATACCTAGCCGGTTCATTACCCTCCTAATGCTTGAAGTAGTCGTTGCCTCAATACATTTTTCTGGCCGACCGTTGACAAACCACGTCGCTCCAACTCTTCCTTTAAATCGGAAATCTTCAATTCGTCTAGAATCATCTTTTAATTCACAATCCCACCGCTGTCACCAATTGTTACGTTTTTGCCTTGTCAAATTCAAGGTTCGATCACTGGATTGTGAATAAAACAAACGATGTAAATTCTAGAACACACTAAATTTTTTTTTTTTTCCGATTAAACACTAATTTAATTAATTCACTTATTTAACTTCACAATAATTATTTTACTACACTTTAACAACACTATATTACACTTTAATAACACTTTATTTTACTTTATAAACACTTTCCTTTTAATTACTATTAGCACTCTCACGGTTAAAACACAACTAATTTTCTCCCAAATGTTTGTTGCGTATTTATACCAAATATTCTAACCATTCTAGAAATGTCCAGAATATTCGATTAGTCTAGATAAGTCTAGACACTTCTATACTGTTCTACTTTATAACAATTTTACATTAACGATAGTGTCGCTATTCAAACATAGATGTCGACACGATCGTAACAATATTGTTACGATCGTGTCGACATCTATGTTTGAATAGCGACACTATCGTTAATGTAAAATTGTTATAAAGTAGAACAGTATAGAAGTGTCTAGACTTATCTAGACTAATCGAATATTCTGGACATTTCTAGAATGGTTAGAATATTTGGTATAAATACGCAACAAACATTTGGGAGAAAATCAGTTGTGTTTTAACCGTCAGAGTGCTAATAGTAATTAAAAGGAAAGTGTTGATAAAGTAAAATAAAGTGTTATTAAAGTGTAATATAGTGTTGTTAAAGTGTAGTTAAATAATTAAAGTGTAGTTAAATAAATAAGTGAATTAATTAAATTAGTGTTTAATCGGAAGTAAATAAATTTAGTGTGTTCTAGAATTTACATCGTTTGTTTTATTCACAATCCAGTGATCGAACCTTGAATTTGACAAGGCAAAAACGTAACAATTGGTGACAGCGGTGGGATTGTGAATTAAAAGATGATTCTAGACGAATTGAAGGTTTCCGATTTAAAGGAAGAGTTGGAGCGACGTGGTTTGTCAACGGTCGGCCAGAAAAATGTATTGAGGCAACGATTACTTCAAGCATTAGAGCTGGAGGGTAATGATCCGGCTAGTTATAATTTTGATGAATCGACATTTTCCGACCACGCAGAAGGGGACGAAGAGAATGGAGAAAGTAAAGAGGCGGTAGTGGAGGTTGTCCCGGTACCTTCTGGAAATTTCGATATAGCGCAGTTAATGGCAGTTATGATGAGAATGGAACAATCCAATTTGAAAATAGAACAATCTAGTAATCAATTAAATCAGAAAATTGATCAATCCAATCAGGAAATGAGAGAAATTAAGCAGTCGATGGGCGAGACCAATAACAAAATGGATGAGAAATTCAATGAAATGTATATCAATTTACATGAAGAAGTAGAGCAAATTGAACAAAAATTACAAAAGGACATCCAAGGGTTGGAGCAGAAAGTTATTGACGGCAACGGAAAAATACAAACAGATATGGAAGAATTACAAGAGAAAGTTCTAGGCTTCGAGAAGAAACTTCTATGTATAGAGGTTAACGGAACAGCATCGCCAGTATCTCAGCCAATTCAAGCAATGAAATTTAAGCCACCGATATTTGATGGCACAACATCGTTTGCGGTTTTCAAATTTCAATTTGAGACAGCGGTTGGCCGGGATGGGTGGAATGACGCAAATCGGGGAACGGCATTAATAGTGGCTCTAAAAGGAGAAGCGGCTGAAACACTGCAGACTATTCCGCAGTATGACCGTAGTAAATACAACGAAATAATGAAGGCGTTGGAGCGAAAGTATGGAAGTGACCATAAGCGAGAGATATATCGTATGGAGCTGAAGAGCCGAGGTCAAAAGATCGGAGAGACTCTTCAAAAATATTCCGCAGCAGTCGAGCGGCTAGTGCATTTGGCACATGTGAATACATCTCCCGATTACATGGAGAGGATTAAGATGGACGCATTCATCGATGGAATACGTGATCCGGAAACACGTAAAGCAGTGATGTTATCACCTAAGGCTACTTTGGCCGAGACCATCGCGTGTGCTTTAATAAATGAGACTGCGCAGGCTATCATAAAACCGTCGCTTAAGGTACGGCGAGTAGAAATGGATAGCAGCACCAACGTCGAGCGGTCGGTTCCAAGATACAGAGAGGGTGGTAGCAAAATAAAATGTTGGACATGTGACAAAATGGGTCATATGTCGAGAGACTGTAAAGAAGGAAAATGGAGACGTACAAGATCGCGATCTCCTATGCAACGACGAGTATTAAGTAGAGAGCGAACGTTGGTCAAGGAAGATGGCCAAGAACGAAAGGAGTCGTTAAACTACAACGAGTCAGCCTAAAGGGGCAGAAGCTGACTCCCACAACCAATTGCCCCATAACCTCCATCCCTATTTCGAGATTGGGACGAGTCGGTGACAGCTTAACAATTAAAGGAAGTATTGACGGGAAGAGCTGTGTTATTACCCTAGATACAGGAGCGGTGCGCACGTTTGTCCGAGAGGATCTAGTAAAGGGAAGAGTACTACCAGCGAATGAGTTGAAATTACGTACAGCCACAGGAGAGAGCGCAGACATAAAGGGCAGGAAGCTTGTGAGAATTAAGATAGGCAATGCTCAATTCCAACACGAAGTGCTGGTCGCAAAGATAGTGGATGAAGTCATCTTGGGGATGGACTTCATGAGGGCGAATGGCTTCGTGGTAGATGTTGGAAGAGGAGTATTGGTCTGTGATAATTTCGAGTTACCACTGCGAGTGGATGATGTGGAAACAACTACTAGGCGGGTAATAATAGAACATCGGGAAAAGCTGCCACCGAATTCGGAAACAATTGTGTGGGGGAGATTGGAGGGAGGTTCTGGGCCACCCAGGTTGTGGGTTGTAGAAGCCAGTGAAGAAGAAAGCGAAACCAAAGGAATTATGATAGGGAGGACGTTAGTAAAATCAGATAACGAATGTAGGGTACCGATTAGGACCCTAAATCTCTCGGAAAAGACAAAAACAATTAAGAAAGGAACTGTTATTGGTAAATGTGAAGAGGTATCAACGATAATGAAATGTGAGCAGAAAAATCCGATTAGAAACACCGATACTCAAGGACAAAAGCAAATAGTAGAACACCTCATGCAGAAATGGACTGGGGATCTTACCATGAACCAGAAAAATTCAGCACGACAACTGTTCGAACAGTATAAGTCGATATTTTGCAGTACACCGGATAATAATGGAAGGGCCAATATGGTGAAACATCGAATTGATACCGGAACGGAGACACCTATACGCCAAGCACCGAGAAGGTTACCTTTAGCAAAACGAGAAGAGGTGGATCGAATGGTAACGGACATGCAGGCAGCTGGAGTGATTGAATCATCAAACAGTCCATGGAGTTCACCAGTAGTATTAGTCCAAAGGAAGGATGGGAAAATGCGCTTTTGTGTCGATTACCGAAAGCTAAATTCAGTAACGAAAAAGGATAGCTACCCATTACCAAGGATCGATGACACGTTAGACACATTGTCAGGTGCTAGAATGTTTTCAACATTGGACCTGCAAAGCGGGTATTGGCAGGTGGAAGTCCAAGAACAAGATCGTGAAAAAACGGCGTTCAGTGTAGGTAGTGGGCTATGGCAGTTTAACGTGATGCCATTTGGATTATGTAATGGCGCGGCAACTTTTGAACGACTTATGGAGCGCGTGTTAAAGGGACTGCACTGGAAGACTTGCCTCGTGTATTTGGATGACATCATAGTTATGGGAAAGGATTTCGAAGAACACTTAACAAATTTGTCAGAGGTATGGAAGCGATTACAATCAGCCGGTTTAAAGTTGAATCCGAAGAAGTGTTCATTATTCAGAACGGAGGTAAAATTTTTGGGGCATAAGGTAACGACCAATGGAATCCACACCGATGAGGACAAGATATCAGCGGTAAAGGACTGGCCAAGACCTAAAAATTTACGGGAATTACGGAGCTTCCTCGGATTGTGCACTTATTATAGGCGATTTGTGCCAGGATTTGCCAATGTAGCAAAGAGCTTACATGATTTGACCCGGAAGAACAGGGCATTTGAATGGAATGACGAGCAAGAGGAGTCATTCAATGAGTTGAGAAGGCGATTATGTACGGCACCATTGTTGGCATACCCTATACCTGGTGTTAAGTTTATTCTTGATACCGATGCAAGTAATGATGGCATCGGAGGGGTGTTGTCGCAAGAAATTGAAGGGCAAGAAAGAGTAATAGCTTATTACTCGAAGGTGTTATCTAAACCAGAACGTAACTATTGTGTAACTCGTAAGGAATTGTTGGCTATAGTGGAATGTGTGAAACATTTTCATAAGTACCTCTATGGCCAAGAATTTCATATACGAACGGACCATGGAGCATTACGTTGGCTACTGCAGTTCAAGAACCCAGAAGGACAGGTAGCGCGTTGGATTGAGCGACTACAGAGCTATCATTACCAGATCGAACATCGGAAAGGGAGTGCACATGGAAATGCTGATGCATTGTCAAGACGACCATGTCAAGTGGAATGTAAGCACTGCGGGCGTATAGAAGCAAAGGAAGACGTTATCGACATCAGGCTTATGCAAATACTACCCGATAAGGAATGGACGGATGAAACGGTTAGGGACGAGCAGTTAGCAGATCCAGATTTGGCAATAATCATGCAACTTAAGGAGACAGGAAATCGTCCAACTTGGTGTGAAATTGCGGATAAGAGTCCCACGGTAAAGGCTTACTGGGCACAATGGGATAGCCTCCAAATCGAGAACGGATGCTTAAAGCGAATATGGGAAAGCTCGGACGGTAATGTGAAGCAATTGGTAAAAGTGGTGCCTAAGTCTAGAATTGCCGAGATATTGAAGGAGTATCACGGAGGGGCAAGTGGGGGTCATCTGGGAATTAATAAAACACTTGCCAAAATACGTCAACGTTTTTACTGGTCAGGATGTAGACAATCTGTAGTGGAGTGGTGCCAAAGATGTGATCAATGTGCGGCGGTAAAAGGTCCTGCACGGAAAAGTCGGGGAGCAATGCAGCAATATAACGTTGGAGCGCCGTTTGAAAGGATCGCAATGGATGTGGCAGGACCATTCCGGACTACGGATGTTGGTAACAAATATGTGCTAGTAATAATGGACTATTTTAGCAAATGGCCAGAGGTGTATCCCATACCCAATCAGGAGGCAACCACGATAGCTGACGCCGTGGTTAAT
Organism: Tipula unca; assembly: GCA_951394425.1. Classification (NCBI taxonomy): domain Eukaryota; kingdom Metazoa; phylum Arthropoda; class Insecta; order Diptera; family Tipulidae; genus Tipula; species Tipula unca. Next base: position 90,690,122 of record OX596381.1, on the reverse strand, counting down.
AATTGGATAAGTCGTTTTGGAGTACCAATGGAGATTCACACAGACCAAGGAAGAAATTTCGAGTCAGTTGTATTTCAGGAAGTCTGTCAGTTGCTCGGTATAAATAAAACAAGAACAACGCCTCTGCATCCACAGTCGGATGGTATGGTGGAAAGATTCAACGGAACGTTGGAGAAATATTTAGCAAAGGTCGTAGATAATGATCAACGCAACTGGGATCGACATATTCCGATGTTCCTGATGGCGTATCGATCAGCAGTACATGACTCAACGGGAATGACACCAGCGAGAATCCTTTTTGGAAATAATCTGCGATTACCCGGAGATCTAAAGTTTGGAGCCGTTCCATCATCAGCTTTAGGTAGACAGAATTATGTTGACCAGATGAGAGGAGAACTCGACGAGATACACCAGTTTGTACGAGAGAGGATACGAGTATCAAGTGATCGGATGAAGGCTCGATATGACATACGAGCAAATAATAAAGGTTTCGAAGAAGGAGAGTTAGTATGGCTTTACAACCCACAACGGAAGAAGGGTTTATCACCAAAGCTGCAACCTTCATGGGAAGGGCCGTACACCATCATCACCAAAATAAATGATGTGGTCTACCGGATCAAGAAAGGGCAGCGAGGAAAGTTGAAGGTGGTGCATATAGAGCGATTAGCAATCTACAGGGGTAGTGAGTTGGATCCTGTTCGGGACGAATCAGGATTAGGTAGGGGGTAATGTTACGATCGTGTCGACATCTATGTTTGAATAGCGACACTATCGTTAATGTAAAATTGTTATAAAGTAGAACAGTATAGAAGTGTCTAGACTTATCTAGACTAATCGAATATTCTGGACATTTCTAGAATGGTTAGAATATTTGGTATAAATACGCAACAAACATTTGGGAGAAAATCAGTTGTGTTTTAACCGTCAGAGTGCTAATAGTAATTAAAAGGAAAGTGTTGATAAAGTAAAATAAAGTGTTATTAAAGTGTAATATAGTGTTGTTAAAGTGTAGTTAAATAATTAAAGTGTAGTTAAATAAATAAGTGAATTAATTAAATTAGTGTTTAATCGGAAGTAAATAAATTTAGTGTGTTCTAGAATTTACATCGTTTGTTTTATTCACAATCCAGTGATCGAACCTTGAATTTGACAAGGCAAAAACGTAACAATATTATATATTATATTAGTTCAACTTTCATCCAACAGATTCGTTGTTGTTGTTATGATGAATACATTAATATTTTACAGAAACAAAAATTCATGTTTGATCGTGTTCATACGAAACAACAACAACAAATCATATTCTGATATCTATAGTGTTAAATTTCAATTTTTTTTATTTTTATTTTTTTAAAAACCTTTACTACATTCTAAAGTACAACACTCATAATACCGCCGCTCCGCACCGAGTTTGTACCTATTTTTTTTTTATCGATATATTTTTATTTTTTTAAATTTTTTTAAAATTTTTTTTAGAATTTTCCCACATCATCAGATTTTTTCCCACAATGATATGACGCCCCAATTCCTGGAAGTGAAATTAAATACTGCGGAAATAAAAATATTGAAATTCCATGATAGTCAATGACCTTGTGTAAATTTTTAGGGTCACTGACTTTCATGGAATTTCAATTTTTTTTTTTTTTTTTTTTTTTTTTTTATTTCCGCAGTATCAAATTTCACTTTTTTTTTTTCTTTTTTTTTTCCCACAGGTATCAAATTTCTAGGTCAGGGTATCAAATTTCAAGGTCAGGTGTCAAATTACAAATTTTCCCACGCCAAACCGTCCCAATACCTACTCATGTTTCAGCAGCTGTTGTTGATTTTTCTATGTGAACATATACTGATGGATCAACACTCAACTCAATTCTAGCCTTCGCCCGACGTAATTTAGATTCATCAGTTTCTGCACCAGTACCGGACACAATACATTTTTCATAATCATTTAATTTTAACAAGTTTCTGATTGTGTATTGCCACGTATGATAATTTTCACTACCCTTGAGTTTTTCAATTCCATTCCACGCACTGTCATTCGACATTTTTAATTAATTTTCTTGTTTTAAATCGACACAGGAATTTAGAACGATAATTAATCGTTAATTGAGTTTCGTTGTGTTTAAATCAATTTTTGACGATTGATTTCCAAAACGACACACGTTTATTGGTCCGAAACACAATTTCACAACTCGATTGAATGACTCAACAGTAACACCAACTAAAAAAATGATGAAATATAAAAAAAAAACAAACGAACGTTCTCGAACAATGCGAATATTCACTATTTTCTTTTTTTTTTTATTTGCTTTAATGTAAAACTTATTTTACTTTTAAACTTGCTTGAGCGTTCCTGGGCCCATAACCTATTGATAAATTATTATTATCGACTGTGCAATTGAAAGGGTTATTAAGTTTAAGGAAATAAAAAACACGTCCGTTCTGATCAATTACACAATAGCAAGTGAGCCAGACACTGTATTAATTTAACATAGTATTAGTGGTTAGTTTTAGTACATATACGAGTATAGGGCGGCGCTACAAAGTAAAAATATTTAGAACAGATTTCTTGAACCTTAATTTATAGTTCATCGTTCCCTTTAAATAACGAAGTATTCGTTTTACTGCAACCCAGTGAGGCCGACCGAAATTAGTGTTGAATCGGCTCACATCATTCACTGCGAATGCAATGTCAGGCCCTGTGCCCCAAGCAATAAACAATAAGCAGCCAACTAATGACTGATATGGTACCTCAAAAACATCTTGTTTTTCTTCAGCAGATACCGGACACATTGACACTGACAATTTTTGATTTGTGTCACTCGGAGTTGCACTTGGATTTGCATGTTTCATACCAAAACGTTCGATCACCTCTGATATAGGCTTTTTGATCAAGAGCAATACCCTCATCAATGTATGTGATATGTAGACCAATGCATGACGTCGCAACACCCAAGTCTTTCATTTTAAAATATGCATTTCATTTTTAATATGCATTACACAACGCCACTTTCAAACTCTTCAAAGTTTCCTGATTTTTCCAAAATATTAAAAAATCGTAGACGTAGATCGTAATGATTAATGATAGATCACTTTTGAAAAATACACACGGGTCACTTGATGACTTCTTCAAACCGTATGATTTCAGCATTTGCGTTAGCTTAATGTTCCACACTCGTCCACTTTGTTTTAAACCATATATAGCCCTCTTTAAATGGCAAACCTTTTGTGAACCGTCTGTGAAACCCTCTGGCTGGACCATGTAAATGTCTTCGTTTAAATCACCCTGCAAAAATGCAGTCACAGCATCCATTTGTTCAATTTTAAGTCCATTTTTAACTGCCAACGCTACAATGAACCGAATTGACGAATATCGAACTACCGGTGAATACACTTCTTGATAATCAATTCCATAAATTTGAGAGCAACCTTTGGCTACTAATCTGGCTTTGTAACGTACAGGATTACCGGATTCATCACGTTTGATTTTGTAGACCCACTTAGACTTTATTGGTTTACGTTTTGCCGGTAATTCAACCAACTGCCAGGTTTCATTTTCCACCAAGGAATTGATTTCTTCACTCATAGCCGCCTTCCACTTTGAATTTTCTTCATGTTTAATTGCTTCATTATATGAAGACGGTTCTTCAACAGCAAGAAAACCATAGGCCTTATACATAACATACCCATCAAAATCCCGCGGCTTCGGTACTCGTTCGGATCGTCGTAATTTTTGAACTGCTTCAACATCGTCGTCTGGAACAAACGTTGTATCGTTAGCATCCTCATACGTAGTTTCAGTCTCATTTATTGTCGGATCATCATCGCTGAAATTTTCATTTTTTGACGAATCATCCCGACCTGAAGCTTTTGTTGGAGTACTCGTAACGATTTTATCGTCGTTGTTTGATAATGTTAAAACATTATCCCTCACTTCAGCTGATACAACTGATTCATCGACTGCAACTGGATCTTTCCATGAAACACTCTTCTCGAAACCATTTTCGTAAAGAAAAACAACATCACGACTGATTTGAATTTTTTTTGTCTCTGGATCAATGCAACGATAACCTTTAACGCCTTCTTGGAAACCAACAAAGACCATCTTCTTTGACTTCTTGTCCTACTTACGGCGTTTTTGTTTTGGTACGTGGACCATCACTTTACTTCCGAACAATTCTAGATGACCAATTTCGACCTTCTTACCAAACCAAACTTCTTCTGGTGTAACATTATCCAAAGTTGCATTGGCAGAGCGATTTAAGATGTATGCGGCCATATTGACAGCTTCGGCCCAATATGATATGTCTAAGTTTGCATCAAATAACATACATTTCGCTTTCTCGACTAACTTGCGGTTGGCTCGTTCCGCAATACCATTTTGTTCTGGAGTATATACAACGGATTTTTGATGTTTTATTCCGTGTTTTTTGAAATACTCTTCAAACGATTTGTTTATGTATTCGGTGCCATTGTCTGACCGTAAAGCCTTCAGCTTTCTGCCTGTTTCGTTTTCAACCATCGCTTTGAATTCAACAAAACGATTAAACACTTCGGATTTTTCTTTCAAAAAATACACATAAATTTTTCTGGAGCGGTCATCAATAAATGTTAGGATATATTTAGCACCTCCGATCGAACGATTTTCCATGGGTCCATTAAGGTCAGAATGGATGAGATCCAATATATGATCGGAGCGCGTTGTGCTAATCGGAAATGGTCGACGCGTTTGCTTTCCTTCCTTGCAAACCTCGCAATCCTTTATTTCAATTTCATTTCGTTCGTTGAAAAATATACCGTTTACGAGACCGTTTTTCATTTTACACATGTCGGCGAAGTTAATATGGCCTAATTTACGATGCCACATTAAACCACTCTTCGATTGAGCCATCGTCGAAAAACATTTCGAACGTTGAACGTTTAACTTGTATACACCATTTATTTCTTTGGTTTCAGCGACCAATTGTTTCTTCTCGTTGTAAATATGACAGCCTGATTGATTAAACGTGACCGTATTCCCGTTTTTAACAATTTGCGCCACTGACAATAGGTTTGCAGTCAAGTCAGGGACACACAAAACTTCTTTAAAGTCAATTTCACGTTCACCAATTACTACCGGCACATTTTCGACTCCTTTGACTGCAATTTTATTCGAACTTGCCGACGAATTCTGCTTAATTGGCGTTGACTTTAATTCTGCAAACAATGTTTCAAACGGTGACATATGTTGAGAAGCCCCGCTGTCAATAAACCATTCGTCCTCATGACGGTGTTTGGTGTAATACGCTGTATTAATATTCGTTTCGGCAGTTACAATGAATGCTGATTTTTCTGTAGCATTACCTTTTTTATTGTCTTTACCGTTCTTGTTAGGATTTTTACCGGTTTTCTTGGAACCGGATTTCTGTGGACACTTGTCTGCTTTATGACCACGTTTATTACACGAAAAACATTTTATGTTATTGTTCGTTTTTCCACCGTTTCCATAAAATGCCGAACCACTACCGTTTGATTTTGCGTTATACTCCGAATCAAGTAATTTAGATTTAATTAGATCTGCCGTAATCTTAGTACCACTACTTTCGAGTCCCATAATCATTGGAGCAAAGTCGTTAGGCAAACCGGCCAATAAAATACTACCGAGCCATTCATCATCAACTGGAAACCCGATACCGTTCAATTTATTTGCAGTTTCAAACATTTGAGAAATATATTGATTCATGGAGTCACTACTTTCCAATCGAATCGTCACCAATTTCCTCAATAGTCCAATACGACGCGATAAGCCTCTGTCCTGAAACAATTCTTGTAATTTTGTCCATGTTTCAGCAGCTGTTGTTGATTTTTCTATGTGAACATATACTGATGGATCAACACTCAACTCAATTCTAGCCTTCGCCCGACGTAATTTAGATTCATCAGTTTCTGCACCAGTACCGGACACAATACATTTTTCATAATCATTTAATTTTAACAAGTTTCTGATTGTGTATTGCCACGTATGATAATTTTCACTACCCTTGAGTTTTTCAATTCCATTCCACGCACTGTCATTCGACATTCTTAATTAATTTTCTTGTTTTAAATCAACACAGGAATTTAGAACGATAATTAATTTTGAGTTTCGTTGTGTGTAAATCAATTTTTGACTATTGATTTCCAAAACGACACACGTTTATTGGTCCGAAACACAATTTCACAACTCGATTGAATGACTCAACAGTAACACCAACTAAAAAAATGATGAAATATAAAAAAAAAAACAAACGAACGTTCTCGAACAATGCGAATATTCACTATTTTCTTTTTCTTTTTATTTGCTTTAATGTAAAACTTATTTTACTTTTAAACTTGCTTGAGCGTTCCTGGGCCCATAACCTATTGATAAATTATTATTATCGACTGTGCAATTGAAAGGGTTATTTAGTTTAAGGAAATAAAAAACACGTCCGTTCTGTACCTCGATTTTGTTGCCTTTTTGAGACTAGGAGACTATGAGACTGCCAAATATTTTGTATACGTACACTGTGTGGAGTATTAAATATTGTTATTGTGTGTTGTCATTTTTTGTATGTGTATTTGTTTTGAGAGTGTACAATAAGCATCAAAAATTATCGAATCGGTATAAATCGGTAAAAAAAACAAAAATAATACAAATATTTTTGGTGCTTACACTCCGTTTTCTCCTGCTATAGCGACGGAGGATTGACGTTTATGTCAAAAGTATAGTACATAAATTATTATGTTTACTTATTATCCTATTATGATATTTTTGCATCCGAAAGCTTTTGAAATTTTGTCAAACTAAAATACAAACAAATTGAACAGCGCATGCGCACAAATACACGCATACTCACTAATATTATTATTTTCCGGTAATTTTTACTCTCCTAGTCTCATAGTCTCAAAAAGGCAACAAAATCGAGGTACTGATCAATTACACAATAGCAAGTGAGCCAGACACAGTATTTATTTAACATAGTATTAGTGGTTAGTTTTAGTACATATACGAGTATAGGGCGGCGCTACAAAGTAAAAATATTTAGAACAGTATAAGTGGTCTATAGTTGGCTTTTAAGTTTTTTAAATGACAGATAAAATTTAACGAAGTTTCGTGGGATTTTTTTAAGTTCAGTTTTTTATGAGCAGAAATGCCAATTATTGCATTCTTATTTGTATATTTTTTTTTATGTTATGCATAGTTACCACTTTAAATGATACAATGCGATGGATTGTATTTCTCTTTTAAATATAATATTTATTTAATACTACTAGAGGCGCTTTTTAATGTTTCCAACTTGTCAATTGACGATTGGAGCATCACGGTTTCCACGTAGCGGAATTTTTCTAAAATAAAATTAGCTATCCATTGTCGTTTAAAATAAAACTATCTATCCATTGACGTTTAAAAACACACAGCAAGCTAATTTCGAATATAAAAACAACAACATAATATATATCATGCTTCAAATGGATCGTTCTTTTTAATAATCATTTTTTCCGCGAGAGGAGCTTTGCCTACTTTTACAATCGTCAATTGACGATTGTATAATTAGAGAAAGCACCTCTCGTGGAAAAAATAAAAACAAAATATACGAGCCCATATAAAAAATAAATAAAATTAAAACAAAATTACATCAAAATTTTTATGACACGTCAAAATTCCACACAAGCAAAACCCCACGCATATTAACACACTCTAAAAAAAAATTTCTTTGTAAAAATAACAACCGATTTCTTGGTCGAAACCAAGAGTAATGACTTTTGTGACTTGTATGGTATTGTACATAAATAGAGGAAATAATAAATAATTATAAAACAACAATCAATTACCTTTTATTGCACTATTTACCCTACTTTTTAGTACAGTATTTCAGTTTACTAAATGTTTTACCGAAAATGTCATTTACCTTGAGTATGGGACGCATCCATAATCAGTAATTTTGTTTAATAGAAAAAATGCATTTTGGTAAAATTTATCTCTGATTTATTTTGTATTTTAAAAATAATTCATAAACGTCAACCTGCATGTATATGTGCTTCAACATTTTTCCGCTACGTGGGATCTGTAATGCTCCAATCGACAATTATACCATTCTGTTATACGATACAAGACCGATAATATAGTTTTCTGCATTATCTACGTCAAAAGAATGTACATAAAGTTTTGACGTTCTTATTAAACGCTAACCTTTAAAAAATTTAGATTAAAATTTTTCTAGTATTGCAAACAAAGTTGTAATTTTAAATAATATGGACAATATATCTAGCAGTAAGTATTTTAGTAAACAGTAATTTTATTCGTAACATTGTATTTTCATTTTTAACGTAATATCCTGTACCAAGAATTATTCTAATTTGAGTAATCGTCCATTGAAGCATCTTCAGATAAATTTGAAGGAATCGCATTCATTGTAAATAAATAGAAATTCTTGATCAACGTTTTATTCGTGATATACAATTTTCTTTTCTTTGTCAAAGACAATGTGAGCAATTTGTATACGATTTTCTTTATTATTTTATAGGTAATGATACAAAAAAGCCTCTACTCAGAACATCTAAATTGGGCTCTCTGCGTCCTTCGCTATTTCAATTAAATAACTCATCTGCCCCCGAGATTCATGATAAAATTGAGAATACAAATGGTGATGGTGGTGATTCCAGTGCTACCGCAGTGGCCGCTCCAGACACAGCAAAACTAAATCCATTTTTAAAATGCGATAGCGATGATGAAACTACAACCTCAGTTCCTACCACTAGTGAAAACAGTAAGGATGAGGTAAAGTGGTTTATCTAGGTGAAATATTGAGACCTAATATTAAAAATATATTTTAAATTCGATTTTAGAAAACCGACCCGTTGGCGCTTTTATCAAAAAATGGTTTACCGAAATCAAATTTATTTAAAAATCAACCACCATCATTTTCCAATAGCAGTTCTTTTGTATTCGGGCAAAATGTCCACGAACGAGTTACTGGGGTGAGTTTTATATGCCGTTTCACCAAAGCACGAAACTACTTATAATTTTCAATATTAGGAGCAGCAGCCGACTAGTTCGACTTCCAGCGAAGTGACCAGCACGGAAGATAAAAATGATTCAGACATAAGTTCAAATGGTCTATTATTTTCGAGTGCTGTACAAAAATCATCAGCCACAACGCAATCAACAGACACGCAATCCAATAGTAAAAGTTTACAAGAAGCAGCACGGGAGTATGAAGAAAGTCGTGCACAAAAAAGAAAATTCGATGAAGTGGAAACCATAACAGGAGAGGAAGATGAGAATAATGTGATCGAGGTAGTGTGTATTCTGGTGGGACTGTGTATAAAAGTAACACCCTTTTTTTCTAGATTAATTGTAAATTATTTGCATTTGTTGCATCCACCTATGAAGAACGTGGAAGAGGGTGCTTGCGTCTAAATGATCCTAAAAAGGAAGGCGAGTCATCAAGGGTTGTGTTTCGCACATCTGGTAGTTTAAGAGTTTTACTAAATACAAAGGTAAGAAAATTTAAAGTTATTTCTAAAGGACTATCCAATTCATTAGTACCTGAAATAGTAAAAATTTGCGGTTCAATTTCGTTTAACATCATATAAAATTAACAAAAAAATATTTTTTTTTATTTAATTCAATTTTAAATATGGTCTTATTTTATATAAATTTGATATAAAAATTCATAGCCGTAATAAAGATTTACATATTGAATTAAATCTGATTTGTATCTCATTAGTATTTGTGAATGCAATATAACCAAAATAATTTACAAGTTTTAAAAAATACTTTAAAATTTTTATTAAGTACTTCATTAAGTCTTAATTAACATTTAACTAAGTTACGGATGAAGTATACTGGGAGTTTCCACCAAATTTCATTTCACAATTGATGATTTATAATACCAACTGGATGTTTATTTACGTGTGTCCAAACATTTTAGGTAATGTTGAGATCGGGACTTTTTAGCGGCCAATCAAGGCGTTTTTGATCCACACCATATAAAAATGCAGTTACGTCTTTTGCCTTATGTGCTGGGGGTATTGCTCTGTTGCAGAATGAAGTTGGGCCCAATCATTGAATCGCCAGCCAACGATAACTTCGTTCAGGTGATTAAGATATGTTGATTGATTTTATTTGTCCGAAATCATTAGTAGTGGTCGTACTTCATTGTATGAGAAACAACAATGTATCATACTATTATTTCCGCCACCTTGTCGTTTCGAGGCAAAAATACGTCGATTCTTTACAGATCAAAAGAGCTTTAGAATAAAACAATTTTTTAAACCAAGTGCTATTTAAAAAATAAACCGAAGATGTAAATAGAATTGTACTGTTTTTTAGTATATACATAAGCTTTTACTCCGGCTTCTATGGTGCGGCAGAAAACAGATGGTTAAGAAATCTTTATATTTTCATCATTTTGTAATGACTTAGCAAGACCTCTTTGATAGATAGATTTATTGTTGACTATATGTTCGAATGATACGAGTAACTTGCCGTTGTGTTATAACACTTAATCAACATTTTTAACTGTATCATGTAATTTTGTTTCGAACTTGATAAAGTATAGTATTCACATGACATTTATACCTCCCTCCTATTATTTGAAGTGGCTGATTTCACGGGTTTTAGACACTCCAATTCATGACAAAATTTCAATGAATATTACAACAGTGCAGCTCAAATATAAAAATGAAAGAGCAAAACAATCGAAATGTTGTCAATTAGGATAGACATGTGCAATTTTGAGAACATTACAAATACTAATGATTCCATAATGGTTAATCACAAATACTAATGAATCAGATTTATTGTAATTGAATATATTTTTAATACTGCTGTATATTTTAATATCAAATTTAAATTAAATAAAACATTACTTACAGTTGAATTAAATAAAGAAAAAGTGATTTAAAACAATATTTTTTTGTTAATTTTATATGACGATAAACCGAAATTTTTACCGGGGCCGCAAATTTTTACCATCACAAATACTGATGAATTTTAAATAGTACATGCTTATAGAATAATGATGAAGATTTGAAGATAGTGAGTGAGCTGATTAAATATTGCATTTTTAATTTTTATAAATTATGAATATAATTCATGCAATATCATACTGAAAAAATTTGGCGGTGGTTGGCCTACCACTCAACAGTAAATACAACAAATAAAATTACAAAAAATTATAGAAACCATTTTTTCAGTGTTATTTTGCTCGAACTATACTTACAAGCATTTCACGAATAACGATCTGTAAATTTCCCTATAGTACGGGTATACCACTACAGAGATCGGCTGAAAAAAACTGAGTTAAAAACGGTGTTGTTGTTTCATTTAAAATGTGGTTTTATATTAAATTTGATTTTGTAAAATTTCTTTTTTAATTCAGAAAAAAAATGAATTAAAAATGTCTGTTTTTTTTCAAAAATTATTTTTAATTTTACTTTATTAATTAAGCTTTTCTTAATTCTTGTAGCCTCAGCGTCGAACTTTATTCTTTCCAAATTTGTTAAATTTAATTTCAGGCTACTTGGGAATATTCAATTTCAGAAGGTTATTCGTTATTCCCAAAAGATTCTTTAAAGATTATCCCACCGTAAATTTCTATTGAAATTTTATTTAAGGAATTTAAAAATTCAAAAAGATTTAATTATTTACATACACAAAGCGTGGATTATTTTAGGATTATAATTTATTTATTATCTGCACACATTTTATATGAAAAATAAGCAAAAGACAGAAATGACGAATTTTATAAGATTGAGTGTAGGTTATGTATTTGTATTCGTGGATTTGGCTTCAAAGGTTTCTATATTCACTCCCACTAATGGGATCATGGTGATCTTGTCCTATATATAATAATTGCATGCCAGTCGGCACTTATTGAGTTCAACCATCGTAATCAGAGAATTAATATTTCGTTTTGTGTCCTGTCAGTATTGTGAATTTTAACATTTCAAATTAACTAAATATACTTCAAAAGTGTATAAAATTAAGTAGAATACGTATACGTAAATTTTATTTGAATTTATGCCGAATTCGAAAGGCTATGTTAATTTTCAAAAACTTGTGATTTTCTTAAAATTGAATTAAACATTAATTAGAAAGGTTCATAATACGTCATAAGGTTACTGATTCCTTGGTTATCCCTTTAGAATGGCAAATTTTTCAAAGATCATAGTAATTTGTAATAAGTTTTCTATTCAAAAATCTATGTATTTGAATTTTAATTATTATTATTTTTAATAGGTCTCGGCAAATAAATGGCATTAATAATAATAATAATAATAATAAAACAGTGTTTGAAAGGCCATTACTGTCTCCTTACTGTGTCAACAATCCGGCTCCAACGGTTTCGATCCTGGGCATGGTCTTCATACTGTCTTAGACAACCTGAAGAAGCCAAGTCATTCTCTACACCGTGGAGCCATCGTCGCCTGCAACGACCTCTGCGCCTACTATATGGTGGCTCTCCTTTCAGAGGTCGGTGTACAATTCGTACTCTCACCCACACTGTTATCGTGAGCGATAAGAGAGCCCAAATATTTGAAGTTCCTCACTCCTTCAAACGTGTCGTGGCCACTACTAAGATCTGGTGTGCTATTGTCCCTATAACTAGAGATCATGTAATTCGTTTTGGACTTAAATTGCAATTAAATTAGTTTAGTTTGCTTTTAAATCATAGTTAAGTTCTGAAGTGATACTAATCCAAATAAAATGGTGTTTAAACTGAGTCCACAAAATTTGGCTAATTATTGTAAACCATCCAGAATCAATATATATAAAAATATTAAAAATAATATACAATAAAATTAATGAAGAAGCCAAAACGGCATCACATTTCTACGGCTACCCTTAGGCAAATTGAAATTTCAACTATCAAATTGTTAGCTAACTGAGAGTTCAGGAATCGTACAGGGTAGCCGGCCAAAGAATTAACAAAACTATTCTATAGTAAGTGAGTTATGGTATTCATGGGAATATCATAGTATGTATCCACACCGCTGTTTGTATTCAGATGATGGCTAGATTTTACACTAGCATATCAATCATGACTGGCAGATCAGGCATATGAGTATATAAAAGGAATTAAAAACGAAATTAATTAAGCCTAAATGAAGATAATGCGAATAATACATTAAATTCGTTTTGTACTGCTCGCGTAACAGAGGCAAAATTAGTTACATTATATATTTACATCACTAATCTCAATTATTAGTATTGGTCATTGATTTATATAATAATAATAATAATCAGTTTTTAAAGGCCAGAGAGTCATCAAGGGTTGTGTTTCGCACATCTGGTAGTTTAAGAGTTTTACTAAATACAAAGGTAAGAAAATTTAAAGTTATTTCTAAAGGACTATCCAATTTATTAGTACCTGAAATAGTAAAAATTTGCGGTCCAATTTCGTTTAACATTATATAAAATTAACAAAAAAATATTTTTTTTTATTTAATTCAATTTTAAATATGGTCTTATTTTATATAAATTTGATATAAAAATTCATAGCCGTAATAAAGATTTACATATTGAATTAAATCTGATTTGTATCTCATTAGTATTTGTGAATGCAATATAACCAAAATAATTTACAAGTTTTAAAAAATACTTTAAAATTTTTATTAGGTACTTCATTAAGTCTTAATTAACATTTAACTAAGTTACGGGTGAAGTATACTGGGAGTTTCCACCAAATTTCATTTCACAATTGATGATTTATAATACCAACTGGATGTTTATTTACGTGTGTCCAAACATTTTAGGTAATGTTGAGATCGGGACTTTTTAGCGGCCAATCAAGGCGTTTTTGATCCACACCATATAAAAATGCAGTTACGTCTTTTGCCTTATGAGCTGGGGGTATTGCTCTATTGCAGAATGAAGTTGGGCCCAATCATTGAATCGCCAGCCAACGATAACTTCGTTCAGGTGATTAAGTATGTTGATTGATTTTATTTGTCCGAAATCATTAGTAGTGGTCGTACTTCATTGTATGAGAAACAATAATGTATCATACTATTATTTCCGCCACCTTGTCGTTTCGAGGCAAAAATACCTCGATTCTTTACAGATCAAAAGAGCTTTAGAATAAAACAATTTTTTAAACCAAGTGCTATTTAAAAAATAAACCGAAGATGTAAATAGAATTGTACTGTTTTTTAGTATTATACATAAGCTTTTACTCCGGCTTCTATGGTGCGGCAGAAAACAGATGGTTAAGAAATCTTTATATTTTCATCATTTTGTAATGACTTAGCAAGACCTCTTTGACATAGATTTATTGTTGACTATATGTTCGAATGATACGAGTAACTTGCCGTTGTGTTATAACACTTAATCAACATTTTTAACTGTATCATGTAATTTTGTTTCGAACTTGATAAAGTATAGTATTCACATGACATTTATACCTCCCTCCTATTATTTGAAGTGGCTGATTTCACGGGTTTTAGACACTCCAATTCATGACAAAATTTCAATGAATATTACAACAGTGCAGCTCAAATATAAAAATGAAAGAGCAAAACAATCGAAATGTTGTCAATTAGGATAGACATGTGCAATTTTGAGAACATTACAAATACTAATGATTCCATAATGGTTAATCACAAATACTAATGAATCAGATTTATTGTAATTGAATATATTTTTAATACTGCTGTATATTTTAATATCAAATTTAAATTAAATAAAACATTACTTACAGTTGAATTAAATAAAGAAAAAGTGATTTAAAACAATATTTTTTTGTTAATTTTATATGACGATAAACCGAAATTTTTACCGGGGCCGCAAATTTTTACCATCACAAATACTGATGAATTTTAAATAGTACATGCTTATAGAATAATGATGAAGATTTGAAGATAGTGAGTGAGCTGATTAAATATTGCATTTTTAATTTTTATAAATTATGAATATAATTCATGCAATATCATACTGAAAAAATTTGGCGGTGGTTGGCCTACCACTCAACGGTAAATACAACAAATAAAATTACAAAAAATTATAGAAACCATTTTTTCAGTGTTATTTTGCTCGAACTATACTTACAAGCATTTCACGAATCACGATCTGTAAATTTCCCTATAGTACGGGTATACCACTACAGAGATCGGCTGAAAAAAACTGAGTTAAAAACGGTGTTGTTGTTTCATTTAAAATGTGGTTTTATATTAAATTTGATTTTGTAAAATTTCTTTTTTAATTCAGAAAAAAAATGAATTAAAAATGTCTGTTTTTTTTCAAAAATTGTTTTTAATTTTACTTTATTAATTAAGCTTTTCTTAATTCTTGTAGCCTCAGCGTCGAACTTTATTCTTTCCAAATTTGTTAAATTTAATTTCAGGCTACTTGGGAATATTCAATTTCAGAAGGTTATTCGTTATTCCCAAAAGATTCTTTAAAGATTATCCCACCGTAAATTTCTATTGAAATTTTATTTAAGGAATTTAAAAATTCAAAAAGATTTAATTATTTACATACACAGCGTGGATTATTTTAGGATTATAATTTATTTATTATCTGCACACATTTTATATGAAAAATAAGCAAAAGACAGAAATGACGAATTTTATAAAATTGAGTGTAGGTTATGTATTTGTATTCGTGGATTTGGCTTCAAAGGTTTCTGCATTCACTCCCACTAATGGGATCATGGTGATCTTGTCCTATATATAATAATTGCATGCCAGTCGGCACTTATTGAGTTCAACCATCGTAATCAGAGAATTAATATTTCGTTTTGTGTCCTGTCAGTATTGTGAATCTTAACATTTCAAATTAACTAAATATACTTCAAAAGTGTATAAAATTAAGTAGAATACTTATACGTAAATTTTATTTGAATTTATGCCGAATTCGAAAGGCTATGTTAATTTTCGAAAACTTGTGATTTTCTTAAAATTGAATTAAACATTAATTAGAAAGGTTCATAATACGTCATACGTCATAAGGTTACTGATTCCTTGGTTATCCCTTTAGAATGGCAAATTTTTCAAAGATCATAGTAATTTGTTATAAGTTTTCTATTCAAAAATCTATGTATTTGAATTTTAATTATTATTATTTTTAATAGGTCTCGGCAAATAAATGGCATTAATAATAATAATAATAATAAAACAGTGTTTGAAAGGCCATTACTGTCCCCTTACTGTGTCAACAATCCGGCTCCAACGGTTTCGATCCTGGGCATGGTCTTCATACTGTCTTAGACAACCTGAAGAAGCCAAGTCATTCTCTACACCGTGGAGCCATCGTCGCCTGCAACGACCTCTGCGCCTACTATATGGTGGCTCTCCTTTCAGAGGTCGGTGTACAATTCGTACTCTCACCCACACTGTTATCGTGAGCGATAAGAGAGCCCAAATATTTGAAGTTCCTCACTCCTTCAAACGTGTCGTGGCCACTACTAAGATCTGGTGTGCCATTGTCCCTATAACCAGAGATCATGTATTTCGTTTTGGACTTAAATTGCAATTAAATTAGTTTAGTTTGCTTTTAAATCATAGTTAAGTTCTGAAGTGATACTAATCCAAATAAAATGGTGTTTAAACTGAGTCCACAAAATTTGGCTAATTATTGTAAACCATCCAGAATCAATATATATAAAAATATTAAAAATAATATACAATAAAATTAATGAAGAAGCCAAAACGGCATCACATTTCTACGGCTACCCTTAGGCAAATTGAAATTTCAACTATCAAATTGTTAGCTAACTGAGAGTTCAGGAATCGTACCGGGTAGCCGGCCAAAGAATTAACAAAACTATTCTATAGTAAGGGAGTTATGGTATTCATGGGAATATCATAGTATGTATCCACACCGCTGTCTGTATTCAGATGATGGCTAGATTTTACACTAGCATATCAATCATGACTGGCAGATCAGGCATATGAGTATATAAAAGGAATTAAAAACGAAATTAATTAAGCCTAAATGAAGATAATGCGAATAATACATTAAATTCGTTTTGTACTGCTCGCGTAACAGAGGCAAAATTAGTTACATTATATATTTACATCACTAATCTCAATTATTAGTATTGGTCATTGATTTATATAATAATAATAATAATCAGTTTTTAAAGGCCATTACTGGCCCCTTACTGATTCAACTATTTGGCAGTGATTTATATACATATATTGAAATTTTGTCTATATTACGCATGCAATACAAAATAAGTTATATATATATCGAAATAATGCATCTAAATGCTTAAAATTTCGTCTTCAATTCATTTTGTGTATGCAACATTTGCCATTCATAATCAAAATGGCACGTACTTCCAAATGATATTGGATATCCTGAGACAACCTTATAAAAGTGAACTGTTCTGATAATGTACAATGTAATAATCTACAAGAAGCAATAAAACAAATACAACAGTTTTCCAAAACTCGAATTACTGTATAGTAAATGAAGTGCCGGCTCATAGTTCCTTCCACTCTCTTGTATTTGCAGAATGCTAAGAGATATGAACTTGATCAAAAAAAAATAATTTGTTTTTGTATTTCAGATTTGGACTAATATGGTTGCAGAGAAGCCAAGCCAAAAAAGTCTTCGCCTAACAGCAATTGATAGCAATGGTCAGGTTAAAGTTTTTTTAATTATGGCTCGACCAGATGACGTTAAACGTTTACATACATTGATAAATCATCGTATAAATAAAGAAAAACGGAAAGAGCCCCTAGCCGATAAAAATTTAAATGAGGAAAATAAAGCACAACAACCATCACAACAATCAACGAATGATGACGATTGGGATAAAAAAGATACTGTCGAGAATAAAACAGAAACAGTTGAAGAGCCATACCCTAAAAAGAAACATGTCGAATCACAGAATGAAGTTCAATGAAAGCTTATTTTTTTACTTATAAATTAATTTTATCTTTTTTTTAAATTACATTGAAAACCGAATAAGGATCAACATTTTTTTACGATACGGTTCAATTAAAAAAATTGTAAGTACATACATACACACATTATATTACGTTATTATTAAAAAAATTATATTATGATTACTTTTATTATTATTTTAACAAAAACAAAAAATAATAGATTTAAGATAAATATTGTTGTGTGTAAAAAAATTCAGTAGTAAGTACTAAGTATATTAAGAACTTATCACTAATTAGCGAAAAAAGTCTTATTTGTTTTTGTATAATTTGTAATTATGATTTAGAAATTTAACAAAAATGTTCAACTACGTTCAATTACTCATTGATTTTGTAAATTTATAAATCTTTTTAAAATAATGATTCCTTATTTCTCTTTTTATATTTGTATATACATTTAATAGTTAAAATAAAATATTTTTTCAATATTTACAGACAGTAACGCGCACAACAAATTTTAAGTTATTTGACAAATTAAATGTTTTTTTTTGTTTTTTTTAATTAAGAACATTCCCTCACAATCTGAACAACATTTTAAAATCAACTTTAAATAATACATTTCATTTTTATTATTAAAACGTCATTTTTTTATAATAGTCATTGATATAAAAATAAATGTTTTATTAATTAAAGCGTGCTTGTATTAAGGTTTCCATTTAAAAACAATAAACTGAAAATAACATTAATAATATGTACTCCTTTACACACTAACTTGTAAATAAATTACCTATATTGACTTAATTTGACGCTACTAGTAAATACTACATGTAGTGACGATTTAAAGAAATGAGAACATGTAATCAATTCTATTTTATATTGTAAATTCTGTATCTTAATATTGTTCGGCTTCTTTTGAGTAGATTACATATTATATGCTCCATGAACATAACTGTTTTTATATTGAACAGCTGAAATTATGGCAAATATAAATTTTGAATAAAAAACCATCATTTCTTGAGTAGAAATATGTTTTATGCCTCGTATTTTCAATTTTCAAAAATATGCTGTTGATCTAAACACGGCGCGCATGCAATTGAAGGTAGGTAGCAGCTGAGTTTTATATTTTCTGTAGTCATTTTATACAATTTTGTTAACGTCGTCACAATCTATTTTCTGGCACGATTTGTGTATTTTTAACCATTGCTAAAATCACAATTATAGAATTCTTATAGTGGAAATTGGTATTTTAATTGTTTACAAATTTATTATTTATTTTATTACATATAAATATATTACATTATTGTTCATTGATTATCCAATGGGTTAAGTGTCCTTTTAAGGATAATCAATACTACAATAATGGAAATATGTAATAATTATAATAAAAATAAACAATTAAAATTTAATTTAACAAAATAAAATATATAAAAATAACATTAAATAATATATTTAAAATATAATAAAAACTATAGATGATATAAAGTTATAGTATTAGAAATAAACCAGCTTTTGAATTGAAGTGCAACAAATATATATGTATATTTATATTTATATATATATATATATATATATATATATATATATATATATATATATATATATATATATATATATATATATATATATATATATATATATATATATATATATATATATATATATATATATATATATATGTATATATATCACAAATCCACTATATGCCATAATTCATGTTTTAATTTTATGATTTTTATATTTTGAATGCATAGCCTGGATTAAAAAAAAATTCTGAAATACTTAATTTTTTAATATTGTTGTTGTTAAAGATACAGGGTGTCAAATTTTGAGAAAAATGATAACCATGATGTTATATGGCAATAAAAAGAAATATAATTTTCCGATTATTATGATTTTGGGCACACTTAGAGGTAAGTTATTATAAAAAGAGTGTTTTGTTTAATTCTTTCTTCTTGAAAATTCCTTCTTCTTTATGGAAAAACTATATTTGAATAGATATTTCTGAGTGTTTTGGAATTGTTTACAAAAAGGAGAGTTCAGTTAGATTATTAGTATTTATTATTTAAATTTAAATACATATATTTAAAATTTAAAACCCAAAGAAAGTTTTACTTTATTTAAAATTAAATCTTATTCTAATTAAAAATCACAATTTAAATTTAAGATAATCGTCATAATTAGAATATTTTTTACAATTCAAATAGTCATTCTCTGTTGGAATGACTGCGTAAAAACCATGAGTTCATTTTACTGTTTTAAAATTTGTAAACCTAGCTGCAAGTTTGATTTGCTTGGATTTATTTTCTGCGTCTGAACAAAATCCAAAATTGATATCTGTCTTCTGTTTTAGCCCATTTAAATAATTGATCTGCATTGGTTATTGTAATGGCGTATTCCCGTGTAAGACTTGCTCGTGATGCCATTCTTTTGATGTAGAGGGTACCCTACTCCATCACATGGACCTTTTCCATGAGCTGGTGCATGAAAATGCCATTTTCAATCAACTCCAATTTCCTCTGTGTTTTAGGATGTTCTTAAAATATTTCTTATTTTTATAATGCGTGAAATTTTAGATAAACTATTTTAGTTTTAAAGAATTGTATCAATTTATCAATGAATAAGTGAACCGTTACAGTACCGTGGTGTCCGATATTATAACGAAGGTTTGGTGATGTAATTTGCCTTTTAAATTTTGGTAAATTGCAAATGGATGAATAGTCGCTTGTTTATTATTCTAATAAAATCCTTGTGCGGTATTTTCCATTGTAAATGCATAATTTTCTGCAAAATCACATAACTATCACCTCCGTGAACTTCAGCGCCAATTTTTTAAGAATCTGGACTGCTGTTGTGGAATGAGCAAAGGCGGCAACAGATTCCTCATTTTATTTATGAAATAATCCAGAAATACATCAAGAAAAAGTTTCCAAATTGAATCTGTCGGTAGAAACCCACTGACTAAACTTTAATTCAGCATCCTCGCAGTCATATTCCAGAAATGTATTTTTTAAATATTGTTTAAAGTCATCTGGTTCTGGGCAGCTTTCGCACTCTAGACGGTAACATGTTGGTGTAGGCTCAGCACATAATATAGATGAAATAATATCCCGTTAGTGTGCTATCTTTCCGTTGGTAATATATTTTCCATTTTGGTGCCATAAATAATTAATTTATGGCAGACTGTATGCGTTCCACTATTACCTGGTTGTACACAGTATTTAGGACGAAGTAGTGAACATTTGGAAAATCCAATTTTTTTTACTCGTCGTCCTGGTGCAACGACTTATATCCCTCGTTGTACTGATTCAGTGTACACAGTACACACCATTAGCCGCTTTTGAACTTTAGCTTTATCGATAGTTAAATAATCGTTTTTACCTGGCATATCCAACTAACATCATCATCAGTATAATAAGATAATACTGCTTACTTCATCTCATCACTTATTCGCTTTCCTACTTTAGTTGCTGGACGACTTAGTGGACCGTTCTTGTCCCGTAGATCTATAGCTGTGCGCACCATATGTTGCGTTGCGTTGAACTCGCCCTGAATTTCTTGAATGGTTACTGATTTTGGCAATATAGTAAGTAGCTGGATCTTATCACTGGTTTTATCCAGTTTTTTGAATTTGGTTTTTAGATCACCAATCAATTCATTATATAGTTCAATCTTCCTTTGCTCATCGGTTGAATGATTAAAAAGCGGCATGATTCCCGAAACCAAAGATGTTGATACTGTCATTGAAGTTAAATCGATTAATTTTTGCTGCCGATGTTTTGGCCTGGCTTTTAATGTACTCGGATATATACGAGACTTCCCAATAACGGGTAACACCTCATTCATTTATTCCAAAACAGATAGATTTTTTAAATAACACGCTTCACTATCACTACTATCATCGTTATTGGCTATTGACGGTGTTATACGTGATGTTGCTGATGGTCCCGTAACTGGTGACAATTCTGGTTCTATTTATCGTCGTTTGCAGATAATATTTATATAACACGTTGAACAGAGATACAATTTATCTTTCGAACACTTTGAGTCGCGATATGGTTGACAACAGTTTCGAAATTTATCTATTATCAATTTTATTGCACTAGCACTTCTTTATCACCCACTTTAACACACTGTTTTTTTTCAAATTTTAAAGAATTTTGCTCCGTATTTGTATGTTGTTTACAAATCACAATGTCAACTAATCAAAAAGTTAAATGTTAACTGTTATTTATTTCAACAATATTCTATATTTTTTTTGTTTTCTCATTGTTTAAGAGGTACCCCTGTCAAGTATAAATAATCAACCCCCCAATAAAAAATGGAGCATTTTGTTTAGTCTTTTATAAAATAACCTAAGAAAGAAAATGGATTTATGGTAGTATGATTAACCAATTTTTAAACGATATAAACCAGAGGGTGGAACCTTCGAATTCGGTGACTCATATTTAAATGTAACGCAAAATTGTATATTAAATAATAAACAAAACAAAAAAAATAACTAAACTATCTATTTTGTAAAAGTTTCAAAACACTGTGAAATTTTACCATATAAAAATGAAATAATGCTCTTACTAAAACGTTTTTTGCAAGAATACAAAAAATAACGGTGGTCTAGTTTTTTTATATGATGTAAAATATTAATTGCCGAATCTTTTAAAAACAATACAAAATTGGTTTTTGAGAAAATTGAAAAAGAACATTTTGGCGGGAAATTTAAAGAAGATGAATTTAAACAAAATATTATTTATATATTTTTTTAATTAATCACTATTAACTTATCTTTAAAATGAGCCCAAAATCATAATTATCGGGCATTTATTTTTCTTTTTATTGCCATAAATACAACATCATGATAATCATTTTTCTCGAAATATGACACCCTGTATCTTTAACAACAAAAAAAACAAAGCATTTCAAAATTAACAACAACAAAAAAAAAAAAATATATATATATATATATATATATATATATATATATATATATATATATATATATATATATATATATATATATATATATATATATATATATATATATATATATATATATATATATATATATATATATATATATATATATATATATATATATATATATATATATATATATATATATATATATATATATATATATATATATATATATATATATATATATATATATATATATATATATATATATATATATATATATATATATATATATATGTATATATATATATATATATATATACGAGTATATATATAGTTATGATATTCTCTTTCAAATCGTTGAAGGGTTTGGACGTGGAATCGGTGAATATGCGATAAAATAAAAACAAGCAAAAAGTGCAGTGATTGTATTTATTTTTTTTAAATTATTTTATATAAGTACATATTGAACATAGTGAAAAAATTAAAAGTACAGTGTTAGCTCTTTTTTTGCTTTATTTATTGTATATACACTCCCGGCCAAAATTATTGGGTCGATGAGTTTTTTCAATTTAAATTAAGGTGGTACACCAATATCAACATTGGTAAATCCACGCTAACCAGGCAGATCTCCACCACATTACTCCTCGGTTGCCGAGTTTTCAATGTGGAGTGGCACGAAACGTCGCTGCGACGCAGAAGCCGAATTAGCAGAGCTAATCGCGACAATAGACCAGATCGAAAAGGAAGCCAGCGGATTGAGCTCGCTGGTGAGGGCTAATCCGACAACTAAAAATCAAATAAAGGATTCGGCGTCGAGGGTAAGAATGGCTGCACATAAGTTAGTCAATTTTAAGCAGATGCTACAGACTTGGAATAGCGACCCAAACTGATCTAAGCCCGATGCGCAAGCAAACTGCGGCGAAGGAGAGGTCCACGCAAACAAGGGATACACATGAGATTGAAAAGAGAACCGAGGAGCTCTGCAACATGATTAACTCAAACATGACTACACAGGATATCAGTGCGATTGTCTCAAAGGAGTGGCCACATAAAGTGTTTCGGGTAACACAAATTAGCCGCGACAGTTTTATGGACTGCGAAACGTTAACAAGAGCAATTTTTATTGACGGAAATAAACCAATCACTGAAGAATTGCATAATTTGGGAAAACAGGTACCAGGCTTCCAGCGACTATTAGATACCCAGTACTTCAAACCTGGTGACGTCGCTGTTATACGGAGCTCAGACAGGATCGAACTGAAAGGCCAGACACGCCCAGCTAATGATGGACGTACTCTGCTAGTTGGCCATGTGGATGAACAGGTGGACGATAAGCAACTTGAGGTGCATATCATCGAGCTTGCGAGAGGAATGAAGACAGCTTCCCAGGAATGCCTAGAGTTGAGCATCACTTCAACAGTCAGAGACAGGCTAAAGCTGCATAAGATAATGGAATGCTGTTATAGCGACAGTGGAGTGAGCATCAAAATCTGCGTGGGAGCAGAAATAGGTAAACGCAATACTTTGAAAGATGACGCAAAAGTGGAAAAGCCGAAACAGGCCGCACTGCCTGAACCAGAGCAAGGTTTCACAGAGGTCCAAAGACGTAAAGGGAAGCCAAGAAATAGGAAAGAGGCAGTTATAGTTAAAGCGAAGGGAAAAAGGTACGCTGAGCTACTTAAAGCGGTGAAAGATGGTATCGATGTCAATGACCTTGGGGTGGAGATAACCGCCATAAAAAAGACAAAGACATGATCTTATGATCCACACCTGAAGGGTGGTAAGAATAAAGCTGAATGCTTAAGGGAGTCAATTAGTGGAAAAGTACCGGGCGTTACGGCGATACACCAAAAAGGCATGGCAGTGATACACATACGAGACCTGGAGGCAGGAACTGCCGCAGACGATGTAAAGAAGGATGTCCAAGCGGCACTGGAAGGGGGTCATACTGAAGAGATAATCGTGACTTCATTGAGGCCTACCCACTCCAATACGATGAACGCCACGGTAAAGTTGCCGATAGCGTGGGCTAAGCAGCTGGTGGAGCGTAAGCGCATCCGAATAGGATGGATCTCTTGCCGGATACAACTGCGTATTGATGACCAACGCTGCTATAGGTGCTGGGGAAGAGGGCACACAGCAAGGAGTTGCGATGGATCTGACCGTAGAAACCTCTGCTTTAACTGTGGCGAGGACGGTCATAAGAGAAAAGAGTGCCGCCAAACACAACGTAAGCCGGTTATGGAGAACATGGAGGCAGAGAACTCGCCTGTAGGAAGGCGATAGCGGAATCGAAGAGGAAATGCTGTAAATCCCTCTGTAACACAATCGAAGAGGATCCTTGGGGAGATGCATATAAGATTGTAATGAAGAAGTTTGGGCAAAAAATGCCTGCACTTTCCCCAGATATTACTAACACCGTAGTGACTGCTCTCTTCCCGATGCATGACCTAGTGCAACATGGAAATATAAGTCCGCTAGAGATCCCACCTTTTACATCTGAGGAACTCTCTATGGCATGGCGGAAACTCAAAACGAAAAAAAGTGCCGGGCCAGATGGCATTCCATCAGAGGCCGTTAGAATCGCTTCAGAAATCCACCCAAAAAAGGTGTTACACGTGATGAACTTAGCCGGATGGTGTACCTACATCGTACAGACCACTTTGTCTGCTAGATATTTTCGGAAAACTCTTCGAACATTTGCTGTTACACAGACTGGCCAACGAAGTCGATAGAGCCGGCGGACTTGCTAATAATCAATTCGGATTTCGAGTAGGGCGCTCCACAACAGACGCTATAGCGGCAGTTATGAAGCTTGTAGATGCAGCCGCTGAGGGTACACAATATACGCGGCGCATCCCAGTAGTAATTACACTAGATATAAGAAATGCATTTAACAGCGCATCCTGGGAGTTAATTCTAAAAGGACTAAATAACTTCAAAGTTAGCCCATATCTGACGAAGGTACTTCAAAGCTACCTGAGTGAGCGACGAATTATTGTGGAAGCTGGAAGTACAGCAACCCAAATGGAGGTTACGAGTGGAGTTCCCCAAGGATCTATCCTAGGACGTATGCTTTGGAACATCTTGTACGATGGCATCCTTCGAATTCAGCTACCCGAAGATGCCAATTTGGTGGGGTATGCGGATGATTTAGCACTTCTTGTCTCTGGCAAACACGAGCAGCAACTAGTTGAACGAGTGGAAGCGGGAGTAGAGGTGATTTCCAGATGGCTTCGTATTCATCGGATGCAATTGGCTCCAGAAAAGACTGAAGCGGTTGTAATGGCAGGCCGAAGAGTGCTCCAATCGATCTCCTTCAAAGTGGAAGGAGTTAAAGTAACACCGACAACCCACATCAAGTACCTGGGTGTATGGCTAGACTACCGTCGCGGCTTTCAAGAGCATGTAAAGCAAATTACGACAAAGGCGACCCGGACAACAAAAGGGCTCATCGGATTGATGACAAATGTTGGTGGACCAAGCGCCGGAAAAAGGAAACTGCTCTCATCGGTTGTTTTATTCGCAATACTTTACGGAGCACCCATCTGGATACGAGCTTTAGATATTGTAAGGGCGTCCGAGCAGTTCGAACGGGTACAACGTACTCTGGCACTGCGTATATGTAGTGCTTACAGAACGGTAGGAAAGGAAGCAGCTTTCGTGATAGCAAACATGCCACCGGCCACTTTAATGGCGAAATATAGACTAGCGGTTCTTCAGGGAACACCAAGCGTTGAGGCCAAAGAGGAATTAATGCAAAAATGGCAGACACGTTGGGGGAGAGCCGACACTGGATCATGGACCAGAGAGCTCATTCCGAGGCTAAGGGAATGGGTGAATCGTAAGCATGGGGAGACGAACTTTCATCTGACACAGTTCCTGACAGGTCACGGCTGCTTCAATAGCTATCTGTACCGAATGCATATTAAGGATACTCCTAACTGCGCATACTGTGAAGAGGACGACACACCAGAGCATACGATACTGTACTGTGCAAGGTGGGAAGAAACGAGGAAGAAGTGTACCGATACTGTAAGAGAGATGACACCACGGAATATTATCTCGAAGATGGTAGAGGAGGAGAATAGTTGGTACGTTATAAGCAAAATGATTACGGTAATATTGACCATAAAAATGAGGGAAGAAGCGAGCACAACGACTTGAACAAACAAGGAGACAATAGACATCCAGCGGTCGAAGTAATGTAAACTTTGTGGTACCGAGCGCTGCGAGGAGCTGAGGTAGGGGGTTTTTTAGTCGGTAAGAGTCCGGCACAACGTCCATGATAATTTTCCCCCTACTGGGAAATTAAAAAAAAAATATATATATAGTTATGGGTTGGTTGTGAATGCAACGGAAGGTTGTATTTAAATAATCATAACACATTTATTTTACGTAGGTTTCAATAAATTTTCACTAAGAAAGTTTTGTATTTTAATTACTTTTACAATCAAATTAACCTAATGGCAACTAACTATATAATAATAATCGGCGCGACTATACATAGAGTATTTATACTCTTTACAATAGTGATGAGATGAGTAATCATCATGTATATAGTTGTAATTAGTGCACGTAAATTCAAAATACATTGAACTTATGCATATTGAATATTGACTGCTGATGTAGACTTTTAGCCAGGTAATACTACTGTTGTTGGTGGATACATTGAACTTATGCATAATGAATATTGTTTGCTGATGTAGACTTTCTGCCATGTAGAACTGTTGCTGGTGGATTGTATGTTGTTGTAAGATTTGCTGATGTATCGGGTATGGTACATAACTCCTCCCTTCGAAGATCGAGGCTTCCACGCCGAGCAATGGGTGCTTTAGCGACCCTGTCTTCATTGCATTAAATAAAAAAATTAAATTAAATAAATTTGAAAAAATACTTCGGATTTTTCTGTGAAGTATAAATAATATGATTAGAACAATAAATATAATAATTATGGATGCGATTCCATAAGAATATTGGATGTTTCTGGAGCTTCTGTGTTCCAGTGAGATTTTATCCAAGTTTTGAATTGTTCGCTTGGTTAGTAACGGTAAACCCAATAACTCTGTCATTGTTATATTGACATCAATATTATCCATGGGTTGAATGATTGTCGGCTTCTGACGGTGGACAATTTTCGTATATGTGTATTTCGTATTTCTAATGCTGATTGAACATTGATCAAATTTAATTAATTTGGTTCCCGTAACCCTTGCTTCTTGGTTTGACGCACAGGTTGTATTGTTTCAAATGTTTCAATGTTAGGTTGCAGGGATGAATTTTTCTTTGTTTGGCGGATTCGTTTCTTATGAACTTTTCGCTTATTAGACCCATGTTGCATCACCGTCTAATGTGACTGTATGCTGAATATACTTCGGGACAAGTTTATCTCTTGTCGTTGTTTTCTCGTATATTATTTGTCTTGGAAAAAAATCTTTAGGATCCTGTTTTCCTTCATTGAGTTTTGAAATATTCCTGGTTTTACTTTGCAGATTAGCTTCTGCAATAGTTGTTGCTATTTTGCAGAAGTTGCTTCGTAATTCCTGAAGGTATTCGTCTAGATTTTCTGGACTTTTATTCTCGGGAATATTTGTAATAGTTATGTGTCCGCGATGTAGCCCAAAGGGTGTAATACCCGTTGATGAGCGAATGGATGAGTTCTATGCAAACGTTGCTTCCTCCATTAATTCCGATATTGACGCTTTATTAACATATTTCTTTATTATTAACATATTTGTTACATATACGTTCGATGTCTGATAATTCGAATAGTTTTTTTCGAAACGTATTTTCGAAACAATAGTTTATATGTTTTGAACTTAATAATAAATTTTTCATTCAACTCCTCAATGTTGTCGTCGACTACAACATAGAATTCAACAACATTGTCTCTTGAATGTATTTATTGGTGTTAACGTTTCGGCTTGTTTTTTCCGTACCTGATATGGAAAAATGTTAAAATTAATGTTAGCGAGATCTTGAATAAATTCATTCATATTGATTTCGTTACATTCGTTTTGCTTGTTACTAACACAAAAAATTTTGTTATTTGTATGCAAACTTTTGTTTTTATTGACTTTTTTGTCAAAATGTTTGCTGTCTTTATTTTTACTGATTTTATTGTCTTTACTGACTAAAGAATAAATATCGGTGCTGCCATAGCTCTCCGTATTTGAAACAAGTAATTTGGTATCGTCTTGTTTTAATTCTTTAAATTTTGCAGATAATGAATCTATTGTTTCTGGGAATTGGAGTAGTTTGGTTTCTAACATCTGGTTTAATTCTAATAATCAGAGGTTTATGATCTGTTATAATACTGAATTTTCTTCCATATAGATATGGTCGAAAATGTTTAACTGCCCAGATAATCGCCAGTAATTCTTTTTCGATGGTAGCATAGTTAGTTTCCGTTTTGGACAGTGTGCGAGAAACATAGCAGATCAGTAGATCTGAACCTATTTCTCCTTGGCTTAGCACTGCTCCAATGGGGTAATTTCTTGCATCTGTTGTAAGCAAGAATGGTAAATTGAAATTCGGGAATTGTTGTATGGGTTCCGTTGTAAGAATTTGCAACGTTCCACACATTGTTTGTATTCTTCATTGATAACTATGTTTGCGTTTTTCGATAGATATTTTGTTAGTGGCTTTGTGATCTTGGCAAAGTTTTTCCAAATCATTCCCAAAAATGATTTTATTTGAGTAACTGTTTTAGGAATATTTAGTTGTTTTATAGCTTCAATTTTGGATGGGTTCGGTTTAACGCCGTCCGATGAAATTATATGCCCAAAAAATCCAATAGATTTTTTGCAAAAGTGAGTTTTATCAAGCTGAATTTTTAAATTTGCTTGCTGAAGCTTCTCGAATACTTTTGTTATATCTTGTGAACATTCACAAGATATAACAAAAGTATTCGAGAAGCTTCAGCAAGCAAATTTAAAAATTCAGCTTGATAAAATCTGCTTGTAATCTTGAACTAAATATAATGATATCGTCCATGTAACAAAGTACGTTATTTCCTAAAAGTTCACCAAGAACGTTATCCATGACCCTTTGAAAAGTTACTGGAGCGTTCTTCAACCCGAAGGGCATACGAGTAAATTCGTAATGTCCTGAGCCTATTGAAAAAGCTGTTTTAGAAATGTCTTTGGGGTGAATTTCAGTTTGGTGAAACCCCGAAGCTAAATCTATGGTAGAGAAATATGTTGCTCTACCAAGTTTATCAAGAATATCGGAAATATTCCGTATTGGGTATTTATCGTCGATCGTTTGTTTATTTAAACGACGATAATTTATACACACTCTATACAATTTATTACCTTCCGAATCCGGTTTTTTCTTTACCACAATTACTGGGCTTGCCCACGGCGAATAACTTTTTCTAATTATGCGATCAGATAGTAATTTTCCCATCTGATTAGCAAATTCTTGTTTTTGAACTGGGTCTTGTCTGTATGCTTTCATATATACAGGTTTTTCGTTTTCGAGATTTATTTGATGTTTCTGAGTGTTTGAAAACGATAATTTTTCATTTTGTTTGAAAAATAAGTTTTGATAAAAAAAATTAGTTTTTCCTCGAACTCATCTGCGTGAAAATGGTTACTTTCTACAATAGAATGAAAATTGAATTCAGTAAATTCAGCAAAAGGAGCAACCTCAATAGACTTGTCCAGAAAAAATTGTTTTTGCTCGTCTGATTCATTTATTATTTCAACACAGGCTTTGTTTTTAGCGCTGGTTTTATAGATTCCTTCTTGTATAGATAATTGGTCTTGTAATTTCATCGATTTGAGATAAAATTGCCCAATTTCCATATTGATTGATATTTCTACTACGATTTTCGTTTTGGGAGAGATAAAAAAAGGTTTAATACATGAAGTTATTTGATCATGTATTGGAATAAACAGATTTGGTCCGATTAATCGTTTCAATTTGAGATTAATGTTTGCTTGAAGCTCTCTCATCTTCTCGTATCCAATTAGACCGTCAAATATTTTATGAAATTTTAGAATAAAACATATAATTGGTTTATCAAGTTCTTCAAATTTTATACTTGTTTTTTGATTTAGCTTTTTTTTGTTAAAAATGGTCTCTATTTCTAGATTTGTTTCTTCAAGTTAGTCGGAGTTGACTATATCAGGATTGATATAATTTTTATTAGCCCCTGAATCCTGTATCAACTATGAATTTTAAGCATTTGTTGTTAAAAGACAAGACAATGAATGGTAAATTTGAATAACTATTGATTTTAAAATGTTCGATTTTTCCGAGGCCAGCTAAGAAAAATCCTGGTCCGATATCTTGGACTGGATATTATGAATTTCTTTAGTTCTATTCGGTATATATTTGCCGTTTGAATTCCCGTCTTTTTCTTCTTTTTTTATATTTTTGTAATCTACAAATTTATTTTTAAATGGAGTAGTAGGAGTAAAGGTAGAAGGTTTATTTTCACTGTCGATTTTGGTCTCCGGTTTTTTAAAATTAAATTTTTGGAACTTTGATTTTTCTTGGGGACTTATAGATTGATTTGAGGAATTTTCTTTTAATTTTCTGATATTATTTTCCTTCGTTACTATGTCTATGGCTTCCTCCAAACTATCTGGGTTAGATGCTCTGACACGGGATCGCAATGGATTTTGTAACGCGGACTGGAAAACTGTTAATCCTAGATTTTGGTAACGTTTGATCTGATGGTCGATTATGTTACTATCAGAGTTATTTAGTTTTATTTGTGAAGTCAATAAAGTCAAGATGTGTATTATATTTTCGTATAGTTTTTGAGGTGTTTGATTGATTTTAGATTGTTGGAATAGTTCCATTTGCAAATTAGACTCATTTCGAGTGTCTGCGAACTTTTTTGTTAGATGTGATTTTATTTTGTCCCAATTATTTGAAGGAATATTATTAGTGATTGGCGAATTTGATGTCTTACCGATTATTTTGTTTCTAATATTCAACAAAATAATTTCTAGGTGTTCATCTTCATTCGTTAATTTATCACAAATTTTTAGTATTTGTTCGACACTTTCAATAAATCTTACTAAATCTATTCTTGAACCATCGTATGAATATTTTTCGTGATTTTATCAACTTTAAATAAATCTAAAATTTTATCCAATTTGTTAATTTTTTTATTTTTGTAAGCTTTACCCTAGGTGCTTTTTCTAGGCATGATGAGTCTAATAATTCCGATTGATACGTAGAATTATCACCTTCGCTTTCACTAAGTGAATTTGAAAAAGTTGAGGTGTTTTGGAAGAAATCCCTTGCCGTTAAGGCGTTTCCCAATTTTTTTTGTTCGATTTGAAAATATTTTACCTTTGAATTCAGATCTGAATTTTCACCCATTAATTATATAAAATTGCACAAAATTTCATGTGGTTTTATTTGTTATCATTAACCTTTATTTGTTGAATACTACATTATAATGACCTGTTAATATTTGAAGTCCAGTTTTATACAACAAATCTTAACTTTTCTACTTGTTCATACAGAATTTGATATAGAACTTTCGAGATTTTTTGCTTTATATAATTCTTACCCGAATAAAAGATTTTGAATTTTTTTACACGTTTTTCGTTCGTGGATTATTAAAGTTAGTATAAAAAGGATTTGAAAATAGAAAGGACAATATATATGAAAGTTCTTACCTTAATTTCAAAATCAATGTTGAAATTCTTATGAACATTTTTATTGATTGATTGATGAAAAATTGCTTTCGTTAGCTACGCGAATTAATTTTTCAGTTTGACACTATTTTTTTAAAAATTGTTCTTTAATTTCTCTTTTTATTATAAATCTGACTATCTTAATGCGCTTGCCACTGGTGGGGGCTATGATCATTAATTAGTATTATTATTTTATTTTCTTACTATTTTGCACTAATTAACTGCGCCAGTTATGGGTTGGTTGTGGATGCAACGGAAGGTTGTATTTAAATAATCATAACACATTTATTTTACGTAGGTTTCTATAGATTTTCACTAAGAAAGTTTTGTATTTTAATTACTTTTACAATAAAATTAACCTAATGGCAACTAACTATATAATAATAATCGGCGCGACTACACATAGAGTATTTATACTCTTTACAATAGTGATGAGTAATCAACATGTATAGTTGTAATTAGCGCACGTAAATTCAAAATACATTGAACTTATGCATAATGAATATTGTTTGCTGATGTAGACTTTCTGCCATATAGTACTATATGGCACTGTTTTGTTACTGTTGTTGGTGGATTGTATGTTGTTGTGAGATTTGACGATGTCGGGTATGGTACATAACTATATATATATATATATATATATATATACTTTATATATATATATATATATATATATATATATATATATATATATATATATATATATATATATATATATATATATATATATATGTAACGTCGAGGAGCATCCGGTTTAATTATAACAACAATGACTCTAAAACGTGATATTAATTCTACAACGTGCCACGGCTGATACCTCAGCAAAACCTTATTTCTTAAATTACACGCTAATCCGACACAATTATAAAATTTGCAGGACTCTACATTTTTTCATGAGAAATATAAATTTTCACTTAATATAAATTTTTGTATAATAAAGAAAATATTAATAACGAAGATAGAAAATATTGTTAGATTTAAGTTTAGTTTTAGTTTGGAATTGTAACAATAAAGGTTAAAATAAATTTCATTTTTTTAAATCTTCGATTTTTAAGTAACTGGCGCCGAAACAGGGACAGCCATATTATAGTTAATGAAAAGTGCAAGTAGTTAAAAGTGAAGTGAGAGTGCCGATTATAAAAACGGGAACACAATCAGTTCGGGATAGCAGTAAATACAGAATCTCTGCACCTTTCATGACAGTAACGAAACTGGAGTGGTTAAAAGTGAATAAGTTACGTGTATACAATTATTATCATAAGAACATAACCAATACACGTAATCCGTACCATTATTAGGAGATCTACAATTATCAACGTAGAACTCTAAAAAGAAAATTTACGGCTTATCCGAGTTAAAACCACGCAGAAGACATATCAACGGCTGATCCCAAGTATACCCATCTGGCAGAAATAGAATAAGTTACGTGTATACAATTACTACCATGAGAACATAACCAATACTCATAAACCGACCCATTAGTAGGAGATCTACAATTATCAACGTAGAATTCCAAAAAGAATATTATCTGGCAGGATACCCAAAAAACCTTCTAAAAACTAAGATATGAAAATCCTAACGATTCTAATATAAGTTAAACTGAAGAAATATTCTAATTATTTCTTAATAAACGAAAAAATATTAAAAATTATAATAATACATAATTCTAACTAATTCTAAAATAAAATTTCTTATAACCCAAAATTATATAATAAAAATTCAGTGTGTATCTTACAAATCGTTTTATGGCCACATAAACTTCGGCATTGCCTTAATTTTTTTTATAGCAAATTTAAATATATTTGCAAGCGAGTAAACGCACGCTTTTTTTTAAGTTCGCTATAGTTTTCCCGTATTTGCGTCTCAAAGTTGATGAATTTTTGACAAAAACCGAGAAAATTGAAAATTTATTTGAAAACTATTTTATATCGATAAGCTGACAATCAATTTATTGAAAAAAATGTATCTTCGATGTAAAAATGGTTTAGGAATCAACTAAATATCGTGTATTTACACCATTTGAAATTTAATTTTAGACGCATTTTTGGCATTTAAATATCGACATCAATATTGATTTTTGTTCTAGGTAAAGTAGAGCCTTAACTGGGGCTTTGAAATGAGATGAATAATTCGTTTTATTTTACGTGATTCCACGGATTTCACTGTATACAAAATGCCAATGAAATCCCATATACATACAATATAGTTTGCATATAAGTAACACAAATTTTTCCTTTATATTACATATAAATTTATATAATAATAAATATGTAAATATGTATATATATATATATATATATATATATATATATATATATATATATATATATATATATATATATATATATATATATATATATATATATATATATATATATATTATTAAAATTGGCTGGAACCCACGAGGATTCCGCACTCAATGCCACAAAGGCCCATGGTGCAAGAATAAAGTTTTCAAGTTTTATTATTAAATTTCAAAAATACAAAATTCAGGCCATCATTTTGAACACTTATTTAGATTTACAAAACTGAATAAATTGTTTTGATGACGAATTTCGAGTATTTCCAATGAAAACGTGATGTTTTTTATTTCAAACGTATTGCAGAATCGAATGCGTGTGTTCTAAGAAGGAGAAATTGAAAAAATTGAATTTCGTCGATTGCAACGCCATCTATCATGAACCGAACAAAATATTTTATTCAAATCATACGTACTTTTAGTCGTAGAATCCGTATCTGCAATAAAAAATATGGCTTCCTATCTTAGTTTAAAAGTTACCCCCGCCCCACCTACAAAGCGGGGGTGGGGGGACTTTTTTTTTTGCACTAATGTATTTCCCCCGCGGTATGATTAAATTTTGATTATGGACATTTTTTCCGTAGAGTGGCTATTTTTCGAGATATTTGATCGTCTCAGTTTAAAAAAAACACCCGGTATATATATATACATATATATGTAAAAACAAAATGACAGAAAGCAAAACAACTTATTGGGCAAAATTATTGCTTATTATTTTTGTTTTTTCACTTTTTTTATTTATATAGTCGGATATTTTGCTCAAAGATAAAAATATTTCATCTTAAAGCCGCTCTCATGCAAATGAGTCTAAGGCTTATATGAGACGAAGTCAACATGACGGAGTTAAGCCGCTCTCATGCAAATGAGTCTAAGGCTTATATGAGACGAAGTCAACATGACGGAGTTAAATTTTGTCCATCTCGTTATAAACATTTCGCAGTCGTACCAATTTTTAGAGCAATAGCAAACAGAAAAAATAAGGAAATCGGTACGATTTCTTTATTTTTTTGTTTGCTATTGCTCTATTTGCTCTATAAATTGGTACGACTGCGAAATGTTTATAACGAGATGGACAAAATTTAACTCCGTCATGTTGACTTCGTCTCATATAAGCCTTAAACTCATTTGCATGAGAGCGGCTTTAAGTTTTGTCCATCTCGTTATAAACATTTCGCAGTCGTACCAATTTATAGAGCAAATAGAGCAATAGCAAACAGAAAATATAAGGAAATCGGTACGATTTCTTTATTTTTTTGTTTGCTATTGCTCTATTTGCTCTATAAATTGGTACGACTGCGAAATGTTTATAACGAGATGGACAAAATTTAACTCCGTCATGTTGACTTCGTCTCGAGTTCATCTCATATAAGCCTTAGACTCATTTTCATGAGAGCGGCTTAAGGATTACGAGATATGCGCAGTAAACCAATATTCAGAGCTAGCTATACCACAGACAATAACAATAGATGATGATTTTGTTTGAACGAAATATACCAAGAAAATTGAAATTTTTAAAGTTTTGTTGGTTTTGTAATTTTGCGAAATAGTATAATAATTTTCATATGCCTCTTTCTATCATACTAGTTTTGTATAAGTAGACATTTTTCTATACAAAAAAATATAAAGATCGACAGTAAAAAGGCGTTACCAAAAATTACACAAAACAAAAATACTAAACAATATATATAATCATGTTTTTTTGTTTTGTTTTTAACGAGCCAAATTATTAAATTATCGTTTGTCGAAAGAAATGTTCGTAACATTAAACAATGGGAAAATATAAATATTAAATGTTGAACATGATCATGATCCAAATAAATAAAATATGCATAAAGCCTCTATTCCATTGTGAAAAATTTACTGTCAGCAAAACCAAAATGGGATAAAAATATAGATTTGCTGGTGGTGAGAAAGAAACAAAAAACTTCATCAGCAAAATTTTACTGGAGAAAAAAATGTGTTTGTGTTAGTGTGTTGCCATAATTTATTATAGAAAAGTATCAAGTTGAGTATTTTTTATGGCAACATTTACACACATCGACATAAAAATTGTGTGTGGATACGAAATTTTTTTCACACACACATGTTTGGATATTTTTATGGTCAAATGTTATTTGGTTGTACATTTTTTTTTAATATTTCAGACGTTATAATAATAAATTATCTAAATTATCAGAAAAATCTACAGCAAAATAACATATGACCATAAAAATATCCAAATAAAATTTACATGTGCTGATGATAGTAGTTGTTTCTTTCGCACCACCAGCAAGTCTATATTTTTATCCCATTTTGTTTTTGCTGACAGTAAATTTTTCACAAAGGAATAGAGGCTTAACATACTTTTTCGTTTCGAAAAGAAAATTAAAGATGTAAACATTTATTGAAATTTATTAAAAAATTTTGTATATATAATATATAAACCTACATAGGAAAAATCAAAATTGGCCAAAATTAAGTACAGGTCGATGACCTTGTATTGTTATGAAAAGGATTTTTTTACTAATCGATAGATAGTCATAGTAAATTGAAAGTGCTGCGGATGATTCTATCTAAATATTATGAGACGTCCATCCCCATACATTATGTTCCTGGATTTCCGGTAGGCCTATGACTCGACCAACTGAGAGAGTTTATGGACTGCCCTGGAGTACCTAGGAATGCCAACAAAATTGGTACGATTGTGTAAAATGACAGTGACGTAGTCTCAATGCTGTGTTAAAGTTGAGAACAGGCTATCGAGAATTGTTACAGTTAACTCGGGCGTTCGGCAGGGAGATGCTCTGTTCCTGATACTCTTTAATCTAATATTGGAGTACATCTTTCGTAAAACTGAAACACCTCAGCGCAACATCTTCTATCGCCAGTCCAATCAGATGCTTGCAAATGATATATGCATCTGTCATATGTTATATGCGTGATTGGACTGAACAGCCACCTAAATACTTAATCCGCTTATAGAGTTTTCAGCTTCTGTTGGACTACAGATCAATAAGTCTAAAGTGAAATACATGATCTCTGGTTATAGGGACAATGACACACCAGATTTTAGTAGTGGCCATTACACGTTTGAGGGAGTGAGGAGGTTTAAATATTTGGGCTCTTTTATTAAGTGCCATGAAGCTGAAGCTTTACAAAGCTACATTATTTCCTCCATTAGTCAATACCACACAAATCACGAAGGTCATTCTTGTAATTTTTTTTCCACGATAGGCGCTTTCTATACGTGCTTTTACAATCATTAATTGACAAGTTGGAAACATTAAAAAGTGCCTCTAGTTGAATTTTCACAAGTTGATCATGGATGTAAACAAAAAACTTGTGGCAGTAGATTTATTTTGAAAAGCTTGTATTATTTTAATATTGTTTTTTTTAGTACAGCCCCAAAGCTGAATACCATAAGTGCATATAGGTTTTAAAACTTATTGGTATAGTAGCAACTTATTAGGTATTGGACAGCTCTGAATATCTTCCAAATATCCAATACATATTTCTATATTTAATGTTAAGTTCCTCCTTTTTCTTTTTTATGTGCTTTTTCCATTTTAACTTAGTATCGAGAGTCATGCCGATATTTGGCATTATTTGTTTCCAGTTAACTATTGGATTGGTAAAGTTAACGTGTGTTGATTTATCTTCATTTAGCTTAATGCGCCATTTTTTGTTTCAGTTACTTAGTTGGTTGCGGCCCGTTGCAGTTTTCTGGTTGCTTCGTTTACTTTATAACCAGTAGCTATAATTGCAGTATCGCCCGCGAATGTTGCTATTGTTCCCCCGCTTGTGTTTGGTAAGTCGCTCGTTTCAAGTAAATACAAGACTGGCCTCAGCACGCTACCTTGAGAACTCCTGCAGATACCCTATTTAGCTCGGAAAATTCTTCTTCACATCTAACGCGAAAATATCTGTTAGCAATATAAGATTTCAATATCTGAAAGTATTCTTTTGGTAAATCATTAATTATGCCGTTTATTTTCCAATCGAGGGTGCCATACTTTATCGAAGGCCTCAAGCTTTCAAATGCATCTTCAATAATACTTGTAATCTTGCTCTATGGTGGAGTGGCTTCTCGAAATCCGAACTGTTGTGGTGGTATGAGGTTTCTCTCAAGTATTATAGGTTTCATTCTTTTGTATAACGGTTTCTCGAAAATTTTCGAAAGTACTGGAAGCAGAGAAATTAGCCTATATGATTTTTTATGATTAGATGGTTTGTGCGGCTTTGGTATCATAATTATATCTGCTACTTTCCATTGCAGAGATACATATTTCAGTCGAAATGAAGCGTTGATTATGTGAAGATTAGACTGGAAAAGTGAAATTATTACGCTCCTTGTTTTGGATTACAGGGCTGCTTGTAGTATGTTATTGATTAATAGTTCCACTTCATTTTCTAATTGAACCGGATGATTGATTGATACAAGACGAGTTGTGTTGTCTTCAATTTGTTAGTCTATGTGGATTTTCCTTCTTAACAATCGTGGAACGCACAGTCATAATGACGGGCGAGTGGTCTGATGAGAGACTTTCACTATTTTCTAGAAAAATGTGGTTTTCCGATATACCTCTTGTAATGTAAAAATCAATTAGATCCGCAGATTTCCATGTGTTAGTAGACCACAATACGTTGGTGTCTCGATAAGTCCGGTTCACGAGACATTCTTAGGATTTAAAATTCGTACGATGAAGTTGAAACTTCAACTTAAGAAGAGTAAAGGGCGTGTTTTTATTCGTTTTTGTTGATTTGATTGGGAGAGAGATCGGTCTCGTGAACAAGGCTTTACATATGCGATAAAATGTTTAAAAATATGTAGGTACTACGAAATGGTTATTTGTAATTTATTATGTAAGAAAATATTGTTACTAATTTATTTATATAAAACCGCACATTTTTTTTCTTAAAGTTGAGTACACGAGTATGGATCAAATCTACTAAAATAAAATAAACACGCTCCTTTTTTCTTCTTGAGTTAAATTATTTTTAACTTCATAGTACGAATTTCGAATCCTACGATTTATAATGTATTGCTGATGTATTCATTAGATTTTGAATTTCTTAATTGTTTTTAATTATTAGGATTTTATTTCTGTTTAATTTTATTTATATGTTTACGGATCAACAGCATTTCGAACTATTTTTCCTTGAGAGTTTATGGCACTGAAAATTCTGGCCATATCTTAAATGTTGCGTTGATCTAAATTGAATCGTGAATCGTCAGCGACATTATTATTTTTAGTGAGTGATTTTTGCTTTGAATAAAGTTGTGAAGCATTCAAGATGCAACAAACAATCATCACCTGTTTAAAATTTTATTTTATTAGTATTCCATATTGAAGTAGATATATTTGTAATTACATTTATCTTTGGATTGAACTCTTTATTTTTCATGAGGCGCTAGCGGATTTTTAACTACCCTATGGTTTATTTTATCACACACGGCTATTTAACCCAAATTAAACACGACTTTACATATATTTTATACAAGCGGTCAAAACGAACAGGAAACCACTTTTATACTATGGTTTTACAACGCAATTAGCAAAAAAAAATACTATTAAAGTACGTATGGTGTTAATGTGGTTTAGTGTAGTCGGTTAAGGCACACAGCGTTAGTTCAACAATCAAGTTCAAAAGTTTATTTAAAATCATTTTTATTATTCAATTTGTAAAATTTGCTTAGACTTAATTAATAAAATATGTTTTGATGGATCTAGATTAAATAAAATATCAAATAGATTATAAATCAAATCAATTTACTCGAAAACAGCGGCCTCCAAATAATCTATCATGCTAACTTAACTCTACTAATTCTCTATTTCGGACGGAAATTTGTCAAACTTACTTAATCTAGGCCCGTTATAAATTATGTTTAAAATATTAATTGAACATCATTTTTTTTAAGGCACTTTTATCTACATACTTAAAAATTATAAAACTTTTTTTGGACGGAATTTATCATTCGGAATTTTAAAAATGTTAAAATCTACTAACTACCAAATAAGGAATTAAAATGATCAAAACAAATAGTCTTGTTACATCAAAACGAGTCACATCACTTGCACGATGGAAATCCCAATCGAAAATTTTAATAAAATTCTCAGTTTGTAGCCATGGATGGGTGCCGTCGTCAAAGTGCATCGGACACTTATCTCGCTCTCTCTCGTATTCGGTCATATCCAGCGCCACGACAGCACCTTCCGTATAATTATACGACGCTACATCTTGATCGATGTGACAAAACGCGCCTACCGCTTCCGACATTAGAACTCGATTTAAATCAGCACGTTGATATACCCAGCAACGATATTTCGATAGGGGATCTAAATCATCATAGGTAATCATATATGATTTTAAATTTTCTTTCCAGTACCCAATACATTTCATTTTAAAATCAGGATCACTATAAATATCCACCGGATGTCCCAAATGATCAACAGTTAGACAATAATCCGCATCAATTAACATCTCTTTTTGATCAGTATCACAAACTGATAAATCGGAAATGTTTTGCTTACATCGAATATTAGGACGTGGACTTAATGTTACTCCACCGAGGATTCTGGTTTTAAATGGATGTTCCCCTTGTTGAGTAAAGTTGAATTTCCCAGCCACTGGACACCGTACTGGTACGGGATCTTTGGCTAAGAACAAATCATACCTCCATTTCTCTTTGTTTGGAAACTGCACCCATGAACAAACCGTGCTGTAAGCATCAAATATAACAGCTAATCCTTTACGATAACGAATAATATTATGATGCCGTGGAACAAAATCAAAACATATATAATCCTTTTGACAACCATCGACAGTTAAACGAGCCATCATAATTCTGGAGTCACGTTGTTCACGGCAAACATAAATCGTTCGCCTAAATCGACCTTTATCCGGATAGTGAGTTTCGATAATATGGGTCTCGTTAATAAACACATCGGCATCGATATTGGCAGTATTAATCCAATCACCACTAAAATTTTGTGGTAAACGACAACCTGGTTCTACTACTTCCGCCTTGACTGGTGTAATTCTAAGTCGTTCGGGTGATCTTTCCGGTGTTTTTAGCGTATTACATTCGGCTGTGATTGAAACTCCAATGTATAAATCATCATCGCGATTTTTCAAGAAACATCTATATTTTTCATCTTTACGACTTTCTTTGGTGTTCGCCACCGCAAAAAAGTGATTCTTACCAACAAACCAATCACCTAAACAACTGTATTCAACGAGCCCGCTAAATGTTCCTTCCATGCCCTCGCACTTTTTATAAGTGATATTAAATTTTTGATTTGTAATCAAGAACTGAGTTCCCGGGGTTTGACAAGACTGAATTTGGGCGTCAGAGTTATCACATTCTCCAGTGAATCGAAAACGATTTTGATACGCAAATTGCCATACACCTTCCAAAGAGGATCGACAATTTATTGGAATATAGTTCTCGTTGAACAGGGTTATCAATTGTTGATCTTGCTTCAACCCTCTACACACTTTTGTAATAGTTGGTTCTTCGTTGGCGTTTAAATTTACACAAGGAGCTGAAATTGAGTTTATTTATATTTTTCCTACAAAAATTTAGTAGTTTAACTTACATTCATATTTTTCAAAGATATTCAGAGTTCTCGGGAATGCTTTCACACAGTAATAACAATTATTTAAGCTATTACGAAACACAAGAGTGTAATCTGCACTTATCTTTTCCGAAAGAACACAATTCCCACGATCTGACATTTTCACTGCATCAATCACAGTAATAGTTGGTTTTCCAACTTCCCAGGAAAACCAACTACCCCGTAGAATTTCAGGGATTGTACATTGTGTTGTAACTATTGAAACAACTAGAAAACAGCATAAAAATGTTATAATTGCTTGAAAACACTTCACGGTTATGGGGTGTGGCCCCAAATCATATTATTAAAATTCAACTTACTGCTTGTACATAACAATATAAATAATAAATTTTGTCCAGATCCCATAATAGATATTGTATATTCTATACAATTAATTGCTAAATAAACTATAATAATCAAGTTATCTTAATTATTTATTATAAAATCATTTTTTATAAACAAAACAAAGCTATGATTTTGTCTGTTACTCACTGTCAAAACCACTAATCAGTATAGTAGTATATTACTATGTATGCTGGGCGTTATCGTAAAATTCCGAAAATATAGAACCTGGGGCAAAACATAATTCATCACATACCCTATGGACAAGTTGGAAACTAGCGCCTCTGGTAGAATTTTTACAAGGTGATCGTGAATGTTAACAAAAAACTTGTGAACTTGACGATTGGAGGGAGCATCACGGATTCTACGTAGCGGAATTTTTCTAAAATAAAACTATCTATCCATTGACGTTTAAAATAAAAATAAAACATGACGTTTAAAATAAAACTATATCTATCCATTACCGTTTAAAACACACAGCGACCTAATTTCGAATACAAAAACCACAACAACACAAACTTCAAATGGATCGTTCTTTTTAATAATCATTTTTTCCGCGAGAGGAGCTTAGCAATCGTCAATTAGATATAATGAAAATATGGTCCATTTAGTTTATTTTTATTTATTAATTGTAGCAATTAGAAACATTTTATTAGTCGAATGTGTAAATCATAGAGTGATTTTGTATATTTTATCGACATATATCGAAAATTGGGTTAAAAAATTACATAAATTTGATAACAAAAACAGTATATTTTGTAACATTTGTAATTTTCGAAATTGTAAAAATAGAGAAAGCGCCTCACGGAAAAACTAAAATATACAAGCCATGACTGTTGTTATTTAAAACACAACTATAAAAATTTGACATCTATTCCCTGATTGGTTGGATATATATTTTTTTCAATATGTTACCATAAAATATACTCGGGTTGAATATATTTCATGATAACATTTATAGTAACATTTTCTCAAAAAAAAAAACAAAAAATCCTGCAATGCACGTTTATATTGCTGTTCTTGTCATTCAAACATAAATTGTAATAAACTAATAAACTAGTAGTCTCTTTTTTTTTGCATGGCAAACATTTTTCTACTAAGGCTGAGTCCGAAACCTGTGATAAAAAATTGTGAATTAATTATTTAATATTTACTTGAAAATACCGAACAAACCCAAATTATTCGAGTCTATTACTTATGATAACTTTTGACAGCATCGAATAATTTGTGTACGCATGTGCAACGTGTGATTTATACATAAATAATATAAAATAAAATAAAATAAATAAAATTAGTAATACATATAATAAATATAATAATAATATCGTGACATTAAAAGGATTATTGGATCCATTATTTTAATATTAATTTTGTTAAATTTTCTGTGCAATTTATTAGTTGTCACAAAAAATTTGACCAGCCATGTTCAATATATATTTATCTATATTTTCTAATTTAAATATTAATTAATAATATCCTTTTTTAGTAAACAACCAAATTATAATATTAAAGAATGAAGAGTTTAATTAAAAAATTATCCAGTTCCATCGATTACTTATGGTAATAAAATAATTAAATGTAATTGAGGTTATGTTTTATTATAGCATCGCCATTTTTGTTTACATACTCTTTCTCAGTTGTTTGTTTTTGCATTGTGTGCAGCTCTCTTTTGTCGTTTTCGTTTGAACATAAAAACTTGCACTGAGTGCAAAAAATTACA
The DNA here is from genome assembly GCA_951394425.1 of Tipula unca. Lineage (NCBI taxonomy): Eukaryota > Metazoa > Arthropoda > Insecta > Diptera > Tipulidae > Tipula > Tipula unca. Next base: position 90,645,746 of record OX596381.1, on the reverse strand, counting down.
CTAAAACCGTTCGTTTGAACCAAAAAAAATTGCCTGACAGCTAAATTTTTTGCACTCAGTGCAATTTTGTCTACTCTGGTTTTTCAACCGAGTTACCCTTATTTTACACCAATACTATAATTTTATCTGTCACTGTGCTGCCATTTTGACTTTTGTGAACAAAACCGTCTATCTATATATGGTTTTGTTTGTGAATATTCATTTTTTTTCAGAAAACACAAATATAAATGAGGGTAAATCGGTTTCTTGTTCGATTGACGCACAAAATCAGTGTACTCGGCCTATGAGGGGAAAAAAATCAAACGAAAACGACATTTGTGTGCAAAATATTTTCATCATCTAAATCGGACCAATACCAATATATAATAGGCCGATTTTCAACATCAATTTTGAAATTGCATATGTTTGTATCGAGTAATAACAAACGAAAATCGCTCCATACAAATCATATGAAAACTACTTTTTTTTTTGGTCTTAGATTTGTAATAACTTATAAATTAGGCCCAAAGGCACTTTTTCATGTACCTGAGTACAAGGAACAATATGTTTTCGTTCATTTTAAGATGAATAATTATTCAATTTCCACACTTTTCATTCATGAATTTCAACAATTCTCAGTCAAGATTTTCATTATTTTTTTAGGGGTAAATATGAGAAATTAATAATTTTCGGCGGTAAATTGTACGTACCTATAAATTTACTCGTCCGTTAAAACTTTTCGTCCGGCGTTCATGATATGACCTCTAAATTGATCCTGAATCATAATTATAATTACAGAATTTGGATCCTCCTTTAGCCAGTGCCTGAAATAGTCATACGGACTACATAATATGTATATTTGTACTATTCATGAATTGCCCCTATGAAATTGGGAAAATTCCATTTCTCATGAAACCGTTTTCCCAATTTTTTAAAAATTTTATTGTTATTTTAGGAAGGACTAATCTCGGACGGCAGCAATTATGGTAGATGTGGTTTCTTTAATAATCCTATGAACATATTGAAACCTCAATGGCACAAATCAATAATCAATGTTTACCTGAATGTTATAGCCCAACGTACGTTCAGTCTAACTTATTGGCATTCTGTTTAGTAGAGGGGCCAACCAGCAAAATCAACTTTTCCACATTTTCGGAACTCTCCCCAACTGTTCAACCTATCAATTATAGAAATATGAGCACCATTTTCATCCCTTACCTTGTAGATAGGATGAACCTAATATTTTCCCTTTTGCTAGTTGGTGGTGGTGAAACACATTCGTTTTCGAAATCATTTTCACTGCTAGGAAATGAAAAACAAATATAATTAACAATTGAGCTAAACATTTAATTTATATAAAAACCCATTTATTAATTAAACATTCTTTACAATTACTATTTGTTAAGTTATGACTTTAATTTCTTCTTTAATACTTTCTGCTTTTGTGCTAACTGAGGCATCACACTCATCACTTGAAGACGTAATTTCGTCGGTTACAAGTTCCTCAATTCTATCATTTACTATGGCTTTCATCGCAACACATTTTGGAACCTTCGGTTTGGACTTCTTTTTAGATTTCAGATTAACAGTTATATGAATTGGTCCGGATGGTTTATTTGCAATTTGAGCCTTATTTTGAATTGGTTCATGCCGGGCTCTATTTCCACTGATAATTGAAGCCCAAATATTGCTTATAAATGAAGATGTAATTGCTATTAGCAAATCTTTTAAGAGAAACAAAAATATTGCAACGCAAATAATGTTGTAAGGAAACGCTGAATCCGCTATGATCGTTTTAACAAAATGCTGCATCTTTTGAACGAATGTTAATACATTTTTGTACACTAGATAATCTACAAAATGATCCCAAACATCACAGTATTCTTTATCGAAATACTTCTTGCGTCCCATCAAATGTTGCTTGCAAAGATCTTCAGGCGTTTTCCCTAAACGCTGGGCAATAAATTCAAAAACACTTTTGGGCTTTTGAATTTCACATGGATTTTCATTTTTATTTTGTAACTCTAGTAGTTTTTCGATCTCCTTTTCCTGGCAGCATCTCATGTAATCAAAAGTATAACTCATCAAAAATATTACGCCAATAAATGTGATTATAACATTTCGTTTCATCACCCGGGATAATTTCCAGACGAATAAAAGAAATGCGATTATTAACATAAAAAATTTTAGATCTTCAAACGGAATCTTATCACTCATAAACAGTTCTAACTTTTCATAAACTGATAACAAATCGTCTATTGAATTTGCGATAATGCCATTATTATTCTTTGCCAGGATTTCAAATATTTTTGCATCGATGGCATGTACATTATTTTTTATATTTGCAAATTGTTCAATATCTTCGTTAGACAATTCTATAGTTATATGCCTTTTGAAATTACCTGAGTTTGAATCGAGTTTCAATCGATCTTTACCCACTAAGTAGTTTACCAGTTTGAGATAGTAAATCTCCAGCACATCGTATTTAACGCGATTGCCACAATAATTTTTGTTTATTCCTATTTCAGTATCACCGGAAGATTGTGCCAAAGAATCATCAGCTAAATCTTGTTCTTTTTGAATTTTACCCCATGCATGTGGGTGCTCCCACTTAGGATTTATCTCACACCTTACATGATCAATAAAAATTGTACAACCGAATACAAAGAATATCACAACTGCAATGAAAACTTAATAAACAACGATTCAATTGAATTAATTTAAAAAACATAATATTTACTGAGTTTCATTTCTTATAAATAATTAAATATTAATACAAAAGAAAATTATTTAAAAATTACAAATATAGAAAAAATAGAAAAGAATTCCCATGTTTTAGATTTGTTTTTTGACAACTAACTTTTTGCGGGAAAAGTACATAAAGAACTCAATAGCCCGCTTCGCGCTTATATATAAATAGTGTTGTGGTAAATACGTATTTAGAACTAAAGTGGTAACTATAAATGACATAAAAAATTTAAAAAATAACGTAAAAAAAAATAAGAATGCGATAAATGGAATTTCTGTGTATTCCCCCATGGAAAAAATAACGTAACATAAAAAATCCAACGTAACCTCATTAAATTTCATCTGTCACATAAAAAAAAATTAGGAATGCTAAATTTTTCGCCCAAACATAAGAATAAGAGAGATGGCAAAACAGATGTTTATTTGACATTTTAAGGAAAACAAAAGGGAATAAAATTTTCATGCGGTGGTCGCCATTTTAATATTTCTATCTTATAATTATTTTTTTCATACATATGAATATATTTAATTATATTTCTATTTAATTGTTAACACACGTTTAATTTGAAATACTCATGTGATACACAAAGAATGAATAGTTTTGCAATAATAAAAAATGTAAACAAAACAAACGCTGCCACATAAGAATTATTATGTTTCTATGGTTTGAATGTAAAAACGAAATAAAAAAAATTAGTTTCGGTAAAATTCTTATTTTTTTTTAAGTTCATATTTTTCTATGGTTGACTCTTTATAAAGTTATAAACTTAACATAAAAAATTAAAAATGCGATGGCAATTGTGTATTCGCCCTCTAAACAAAAAAGATATTCATAAACAATGATACGGTTTCGATTTAAGTCCGATTTATGTCCGATTAGACGTAGAAAAATGTTTGGCCGGCAAAAAAAGAAGACACTAGTTTATTACAATTTATGTGTGAATGACAAGAACAGCAATATTTTGCATGCGTTTTTGTCTTTTTTTTTGCGGTAATGTTACCATAATAATGAAAATGTTACCATAAAATATATTCAACCCGAGTATATTTTATGGTAACATTTTTAGAAAATATATATCCAACCAATCAGCGAATAGACGTCAAATTTTTATAGTTGGTTTAAAATAACAACAGAAATGGCTTGTATTGGTTAAGCTATTTATTGATTCAGAATTTTATAAAAGTGTCATTGAATTATGTGCGATTTGTGCATGAAAGCTAGATCCAAATGATGCGGCAATTCATTATAATCGTCAAAATGAACAAGTTGAAGATCAAGAGGGTTATATTGCGTATACATCACTTGTAAATTGTTATAAAGAAATCATTCAAATGCTTAAGAAAATTTATATAAATGCAACGTGTGTCAATGCAGGAAATAATTGCGTGGATACTACGTTGAATGAGTTTCTTGGTGTTGAAGAAGATACCATTACACAGAATATTTTATCTATTGGTGGAATTGCATTGCAAACCTCTGATCAATTATTGAATAATTCAGTTTACGATTGGTTGTTGTCGCATCAATTACTTGGAAGGCTTTTGGGAATTTCCGAGCCGTCATTGGGAGCTTATTTGAAACAGACGGTCGATAAAAATCCCGATAATCTCATTTTGACTGATTTATTATGGAAATACTTTGACATTATTGTGAGGACTTAAAATGTTGTTTATATTATAGCAATCTAATTAAATTGAACCAACCCTTTGAATACTTGGCTCGCGCAGTAATGTGTATGCGTAATGACACCGGTGGTTCATTTGCCCATAATGATGTACTACTGAAGGACTTGGAAGATAAATTGGAAACATTTACTCGGCTAGTATCTTTAAATGATCGTATGTGGTCAACCAATGGCGATGAATATTATTTAATTAAAACAATTGATTCATACACATCATATTTAACAAAACAATCAAATGTTGGTGCTAAAGTGCAAGAATTGATATCAGCATCATTGAATATTTTATATACACGGAACTGTACCACAGGATTTAGAAATTTACTGCGAGAAACACAAACCAAAATTGATCGAATTATAAAATAAGTTCGTATATTTCTTCCTAAAATAAATGTTATAATAAAATTTTTGCTAGAAATTTAAATTAAATTAAGCTTAATTAATTTGTGTGTAAATTATAAAAAGAGTTTTATTTTTGACCAACCAAAACTTTCTATTTGCTAAATTTCCTCTATACCATGTATGGTGATTCTTGAGATTCTACTATGGTTCTTTGAATGTCGTTCATTGAATTTTACACTAGAATGGAGTTATACTATTTCTTTTTCTACGAATTATTTCGTAGGCATATTCATAATAATTGTAAGAAATATGGTGCATATTTTAATAAATAATAATATAAGTATCCATTTCAAAATAATTAAATGTTATTGAGGTTATGTTTTATTATAGCATCGCCATTTTTGTTTACATACTCTTTCTCAGTTTAACTAATGGATTTTTTTTGTATTGTGTGTAGCTCGCTTTTGCCTGCAAAATTTTGCATGGCAAACATTTTTCTACATCTAAATCGGGCATTAATCGGACATTATAAACGACACATATTTTTTATTATACATATTATAAACATTTACATTCTTGCTCCTATAGAAACATCGACAATAAAAAAATTGAGTGTTATAGTAATTTCGATTTTATCCTGAAACAAAGACGGACATATTATGTACTCTATTTTTCTAATGTCATTTTACTTTATGGTACGCAGTTTAGCTAGCGAAGTGAGTTTTTCGTATTAGAATAAAGATGTCACTATTTCATCTCTCCACATCTTACAAAGCGTTTTTATGTGCTATACCCTATACGGTACATATGAAGCGAAATTTTAGTTTTTCATGATTTTAAAAGTGTTGCTTCGTGTAATCAAAATGTATGAAGAAGAACAATTTGTCGATGAAATTGAAGGGCTAGCCTCGTTATCTTGCATTACAAAATCTTGCATTGCAAAATTGTCTTGCATTTCAAAATTCGCGTTCTCTATTCTATAAATGAACGGAAAATTGCTAGGCAAGATAAAAAACTAGTGATATAATTCTACTGTATAATTATAATTGTAATTGGCAAACTGATTGGACGTTGGTTCGCAAAAAGTTGTATTAGGGAGACAATTGTACATCCAGATATAGTTCTCAATTCTGGTCTATTGCAGATGCCTATACAGGTTAAGAAATCTTTCCACAAGTATTCAAAACAGTGTCGAAGCGTGGCACCGGCGCCTTAAAGTTGTAGTCGGACAACGACAGGCTGGAACGCCTTTCAAAGAAAAATAATAATAACAAAAATAAAAATAATAGAACGGATCAATGCCTATGTATTAAAGGCCTGACAAGTCTGTTATAGCATATGTATGTGTCGAGTAATAACAAACAAAAATCGCTCCATACAAATCATATGAAAACTACTTTTTTTATTGCATTTTTTGGTCTTAGATTTGTAATAACTTATAAATTAGGCCCAAAGACATTTTTTCATGTACCTGAGTACAAGGAACAATATGTTTTCGTTCATTTTAAGATGAAAAATTATTCAATTTCCACACTTTTCATTCATGAATTTCAACAACTCTCAGTCTAGATTTTCCTTATTTTTTTAGGGGAAAATATGAGAAATTAATAATTTTCGCTGTTCGTGTCCCTTATTATTCGTATTAAACTGCATCTGTTTCACATTCGAAATAAGCGAGCTAACAAAAATCACTTGGTGTGGGTGACAGGGATAAATAGAATTTTTACGAAAACAAATGGAATGACAATAGTTGGGGATTCTCAGGAAGAGTATAAAATACAAAATAAAATATTTTTAATTTACACACACATGCAAACCGGAAAAATTGAATTTCTGTAATTATAAATTTTAGTTACACATTTTTAGTCGAAGAGATATGACGCACAATTTCACGTGGGCGTTTTATTGCTGGTATAATTATATATAATAATATAATTTATTGAATTAAATTAATTTATTAAAATGAATTTACTAGTTTATTATTATTTATGTGCAACAAATATATGATAGCGAACATTTTTTTTGTAAAACATAAATTATAATAAACTAGTTGATCATAAAAAAAATTAATTTAATTCAATAAATGCAACATTCCAACAATAAAACGCCCACGTGAAATTGTGCGTCATATTTCTCCCACTAAAAATGTATAACTAAAATTTATAATCACAGAAATTCAAGTTGAGTATATTTTCTCCGGTTTGCATGTGTGTGTAAATTATAAATATTTTATACTGTATTTTATACTCTTCCTGAGAATTTCCGCGTGTTTTCATTCCATTTGTTTTCGTAAAAATTTTATTTATCTCTGTCACTCACACCAACCGATTTTTGTTAGCTCGCTTATTTCGAATGTGAAACAGATGCAGTTTAATATGAACAATAAGGGACACGAATAGCGAAAATTATTAATTTCTCATATTTACCCCTAAAAAAATAATGATAATCTTGACTGAGAGTTGTTGAAATTCATGAATGAAAAGTGTGTAAATTGAATAATTTTTCATCTTAAAATGAACGAAAACATATTGTTCCTTGTACTCAGGTACATGAAAAAGTGTCTTTGGGCCTAATTTATAAGTTATTACAAATCTAAGACCAAAAAATGCAAAAAAAAAAGTAGTTTTCATATGATTTGTATGGAGCGATTTTTGTTTGTTATTACTCGATGCATACATATGCAATTTCAAAATTGATGTAGAAAATCGGCCTATTATATATTGGTATTGAACGGATCATTAAAACAAGGAAACATATACATTTAATTAAGTAAAGGGAAGTAAAACATTTTCGCTAACACCAACACGTGTTCATATACCGTTTCATAAACAAACATAACGATAAACAATCGACAGAATCGACATTTTCCCTTCGTTCTATCAATATTTCCTTCTCTGTCACTCTTTCCTAACACGAGACAAAAAACATCAATTTCTTTCATGTCAACGAAAACTTGATATTTTTTTAAAACCCGAAGGAATTCCACATAATTATAAACTCTAAATTTATTTTTAACTTTAAAAAATACTTTTAATTTCAATTACAACAAAAACACTATGTAGTCATCTTTTTAAAGGTTAATCCTACTCTAATACACTATATGTTAAAAAACAAGATAGGCTGAAAATTTTGATATATTTTAACGTCACCAGAGGCTGTGTTGTGGTGCTCAAAACTATTCGTGAACGTACATTTTTGTAATGTAGTTGACCAATTCATTTTTTTGTTAGGAGGGTGACGGATAAAATAAAATGAACGAAATCGATAAAATTCTATTACATCTGGCAATACAAAACCTATATATGTATATTTATATCTTTATCTCTTTTACTCATTAAATAGCTACGTGAGTACGTGTACGTGCACTTTCAATTTCATTTTACTAAGCTGCGCTGGTATTGGTAATATTTTGACAGATAATCTTTTTTCGTTTCTTATATCACTACTATTTTCTAACCCTTCTCCAATCTGCATTAGTAATAAAAGTAATAATATCAATAATAGTGAATAAATTATTAAAACTTAAAATTGTAAATGAAAAAGACTACTCAAAATCATCATAAAACGTTATATTTGTGTATTAACGAAATTTAAATGTCTTTAAATCGTAGACTAATGTTTCATTTCAGTTGGTGATGACATTTTGTGCTTTAACGTCGTGGAAATGTTAAGTTCAATAAAAAGTTTATTTAGTTTAAAAAATATATTTATTTTTTGATTTTATTAGAAAAATAAATAAAGTATTTTATTGTTAAATAAAATAAATTATTTATGTAATTTGTATAATAATTGTAAGAAGTGAAAAATTTTGTTCCTTCTCCTCATATATGTTGGTGAAGAACGTTTTTGTGAAAATTCATTTAAAATTTATATAAAAAGTTAATTTATATTACAATAGCTAGTGAAAATTAACACAGTTTTTTTTAAATTTATATAAGTACAGCTTTGTTAATTTTCTGTTTGTGGAATTGGTAGGTATCTCAATTATTAAGTTTAGGTAATAGGTGTATTTTTTATTTTGACTCTTATTGTAAACAATGAAAACAATATTTATAATATAAAAAACTTTCTCTTCGGTAGATTCATAATTTAAAAAATATTATCAAACTGCAGCAGACTGCAGAAACAATAATTCGTAGTAAAAGTTAAAAAATTTACTGCAATATCTAGAAAAGTTGGGTTCTTGCTTGACAGAAAATGTGAAAATTATGAGAAATGACAGTGTCAATTTTTTTTGTTTGCAACGATAATAAAGTAAATTTAGACGTATTCATTGGTTTATCTATGCTGAAATAATTTTATTATATAATATATAATATAATTTATATATTATGTAGCTTAAGGCAATATTTTCTATCCTGATTTCTAGACTAACTTTGTTTTGAAAAATTTAAATATAATATGTACCTAGGAGTGCAGTCTCTGCAGATTTAGAAAATTACAAAATACATTTTACTCAGTTTTTGAATCAGTTTTTTGCCAACATTCACATTTTTGAAATTTGGAGGAAATTGGAATTTTGATTTCATACATAAAGGTGCTCTCATTCAAATAATCATAAGGTTTTTTCGATCATAATGCCAGCAATACGATGGAATTATGTAAATTATTGCTGCGGCCGTGAAATATCTGTAATGAGATGGAAAGTATGTTAGTTACTCCGTCATGTTGCTTCCGTCATGAGTTCAGATCAAAGAAACCTTGGGATTGTTGGTATGAGAGCACCTTGATAATTTATCAGCTATGAAGGCCAACAATTCCTGTACAATTTTAACAATTTATCTACTAGTATAGTTAATAAACCCAGTTAATAATTTAGAAACCCATCTATAACAAAATGTTTTCCAATATGCAAATTGTTGCAAGTGCGACTAATTACTAAAGTACATTACATTTTGAGTATATTATATGTACTTTAAAAAATCGATTCGGAATGTTTTTTCTTTCAATTGCACATTTAGCCAACACAAAACAATTATTTTGTTCAGCGATTTTGATTCTAATTATTATATTTATTTATACATCATAGACAAGCATTCTAGATTTCTCATTTGTACAATAAAAGAGACAACAAACTTCTGAATTTTCATATGTCATCGTTGTTTGGTGCATTCTATTGCATACACCATGATACAAAGAAGAAGATAACATAAAAAAACTTTCTTTGGTTCGCCAACTTTTTTTTCTGGTACTGGTAGTCTAGTACTAGTAGAGAGAAATCAAAAAAAATCATAATATATTTTAATCATGATTTGAAATCCATCAGAGTAGGATATGCTGCGCGTGAAATCCCCAATGAAAAATGTACTTTGTATGATAATCACCACAGAATTTCTACAAAACGATATAATTTATAATTTTACATATTTAATAAATCTATCAAAAATATTTATATACTAAAAATTATCTCGATCAACTAAAAATTAATTCGAATACCGGAATTATGGGGACACTGCTTTGGCGAGTAGTGCGATTTCCCTTGTACGTTTCATATAGCGAATATTGGAGTATCCTGAATATAATACATGTACGTATTTTATTGCTTTTTAGGATACATATTTGTACGTATCCTATTGTTGTTGTAAAGTTGTACGTCAGGTTGTATGGCAGTTGAATTTCTTGTATGGCAAAACATGTTGTAAGTGTGCTTTTCAACATAATTTTTTAATTTTACAGATTTGTTATTTAAGTACTTTTCTTGGAAATCTCATCTTCTTGCGCCTTTGGAAATGATAGTTCAATTCAATTCTCCACTTGTTTTGGGGCGCGAATGCTTTTGAATTTTGATTTTGCCGTCCTAATCAGCCAAATTAAAAACCAGCTATAGGTTGGTTTTTAATTGACCTTTTGCTTATTACTTCGGTTCATATTAGGGTGTAATGCTGATATACACATGATAACTGTGATCATATTTTTTGAACTCAGTGGAATGCAAATGTGATCTGCCAACAGCTAACCTGGGGGTGTATTATGAAACTTATCGAATGATTCGATAAGCCCTATTCGACTCGAATATTCCTTGGAATCCCATAATATTTGTTTTAGTTTTGCGTTTGTCGCCTGATAGCGAACTTTTTTATGCATGCGTGCTAAATTTAAAAAAGTATTTAAAAATCTGTCGTGTGCTATATGTGCGGGAATAATGGGAGAAGAAAATATTAAATGCAGCAGCAGTAATTTATAGCAAAAACATCCATTATTCAACAATTTACTGAATAACAAAATGTATATGTCTAATTCAATAATCCACGCTAGTTGTGGATATCTTAATGGCATAAATTATATTAGTACAGACACTCATACAGGATCTTCCATAGAATTGAGTTTTAAAAGATAAAATACCTGTAAACAATGAGATACACATTAATTATTTTATTAATTATAAATTTACAGAATGTGTGATGTTCATACAAAATAACGCTTATGCTTCTGAATATAACATTTTAGACTAAAAAATATCAACCGAGGAATGAAAAACAAAGCAAAGATAAAAATAAATTCAATCTATGTACTTAGTTAAACTCCTATGCCATTTCATAAATAAAATATTTGCCTGTGCTGTAACTGAAAACCTAAGGTCTCTCAAGGTCACTAAATACATTTTCACTCCCGCTCCTTAAAGTTTTACCTAAAATTTTTTTTGCTGCATTGATCTTTACAGACTGTATAATTTTGAAATCTTTCGCAAGCCATAAAAATCTCCGATATTTTAAAATTGTAATGTAACACATTACTACGATAAACAAAATCGATTAAACAACAATTATAATTATACGATATTCGCCAGCTAAAGTAGTCGAATTTTGTATAATTTGTTATCGAAAATTTGATTCGATTGATTTTTTTAGTTTTATAATAGAAAAAAGTTCTATTTATCGAATTTTCGATTCGATTCGTTTGATTTTTTAATTTTATAATAGGAAAAAATTTGATTTATCAAATTTTCGATTTGATTCGTTTGATTTTTTAATTTCATATGAAAAATTTCAGGATAAATGCCATTTATGAAATTTTTTTATCAACTCATTATTATTAACCGTGTTTAAAGATCATTACTGACAACTGTGTCAACAATCTTACTATAGCGGTTTCGACCCTGAGCTTGATCTTCATACTATCCTAGACAATCTCTACACTGTGGAGCCATCGTAGCCTACAACGACCTTTGAGCCTATTATATTCTCTGCTGTCCTTTCAGAGATCGCTGCACAGTTCGTTCCGGGTCTGACCCAGCCAGCATACTTGCTGATATCTTACTTCATTTACAATATCGGCGATCTCCATCAGATAGAACTCGGTATATACCATGATCTTCTTCTTTTGGGCCGTAAATTACACGCATGCTCCTTCTCTCAAATGTAAGGAGCCATCTCGTACTCGCCCGTCAGCATACTGTCTGCTGCCTGCGGCTCTCTAATATTCCCACTCACACTGTTATAGAGAGTGATAAGAGAGCTCAAAAATTTGAATCTTCTCTGTCCCTCAAACGTTTAGTGACTACTACTAAAATCTGGTGTGCTATTGTCCCTGAAATCATGTATTTTGATCTCATTGATCAGTCCCAACAGAAGATGACAACTCTTCAAGCGGAGAGTCCCAACAGAAGATGACAACTCTATAAGTGGATTAAATATTTCCTTCACTCTAGCAACGCACATTCAGTCCAATCACGCATATGTCATCTACATATGCTGATCCAACTAATAATAAATTAAAAAACAGAAAAAAACCAAAATTTGTATATTAGGAAACTTTGAACAGTTTTTGTTTGGGGGAAATGTCATTTTAGGATAGCTCGTTATATTTTAATATTTTACGCGCGACACGATTTTTCAACTTCACAATCTTCAATTATCCATATAAATTTTCGATGTGGAATGTGGCAAGGCATTACTGCAACGCAATTCTGAGATATTCGAAAATGTGATTAAAAATTATGTGGATCATACATTAAAATTATGATTTTATAAATTTTTTTGACAAATTTTCATTTATATTCAATCGTACCGAATAAATAAATTGATTGCTTTTCGCGGTTTTGGTTTTTTAAATATTTAAATAATATTTTGGTACTCTCGTTAATTTCAGCTGAAATATTTAAAATTTGATTTTGTATACATATTTATTTTTAATTCCATATTTACGGACACTGGTCGTTTTTGAAACTTGGTTGTCATATTTTTTATGCAGCGGGTCGTTAAATAGCTTGACTGCATTTCCGCTTTTTTTGACTGCAATATTTGTTGAGTCGTTGAATTCTCGAAAGTAACCGAATATTTACTATATCCATATGTATTTCCTTTTTTCTACAATTAATTTTACAATCAGAAACCGGTTCATACTACTTTGAAATAGTGAAAATTTTAAGCAAAATTAGGCTTTGCTGTATGTACTTAATGTCGCAGTTGTAGTTATCTAATTCTAAAATTATGCCTATAATCTGACTGAAGAGAGAAAGATTGACTAAACTATAAACATATTCAATTTGGATCAGATGTACTCGGCCAAAATGTAGCTAGAGAACACGTAGATGTGTCACCATATGGTTTCAATATGATTCGAAATGGTAATATGGTTTCAATATGATGCTGCCTGTGATGAACATGTTTTGTAATTTTATATGTCTGGCATATGTTAAATTAGACATTTTAAATTATCAACGAATTGTCAAGTTGAAACCGATAAAATACCACTGTAAAGATATAAGTAAATGTATGTTCTTCAAAATCATATATTATGATAATTTCAAATAAATAAGATTCGGATTATCGATGCGAGCCGAATAATATAATTATTATAAGTAATCAATTATTTTGAACTACTTTCCAAAAATTATAAATTTACTTTTTATTTTGTTTAAATTTGTTTCTGCTTTAATCAATATGAAGTTCATTCATTTAGTTTGTATATACATATACTGTATTGTGCAAAGACACTTAGGAACGAAACTTTCTTTTAAGTAGATCAAAAAAAATACATTCATCAAAATTCATTCGCTCGTACATGTATAATATGTATGTGTAGAATTCATTTGTTTTGTTTACATTACATATACATATATACTCGTAAGATTATAAAATAGCATGTTTGTGAAAATTGAAAATGGGTTGTGTATTTAGTTTAATCCTAAGTACAAAGATTAATAATAGAATATAAGATCCGCCAAGTGGTCTTCTCCAAGACGGGGTTCCCTCATGTGTTTACATTTTTAATTTAGGTTTAATTTCTTAATAACAGCTCGGATATTGTCCTTAAGGGCTTAAATCGTTTGTTTATATATTAAGAGATAAGTCTACAAATATGACTTGAATAAAGATACATATATATTGTAATGTTTTAGCTTTGATATACAAAGTTCGATCACTGGATTGTGAATAAAACACCCATTTTAATTCTAGAGAACACTAATTTATTTATTTCCGAATAATTTTACAACTAATTCACTTCCAGTCGAACTTGGATAAAATAGGAAAAGTATCATAATATGATCCATAAATTAACGGATTATTTTTAATTTTAGATATAAAGAACTTCTGATTTTAAAACCTCGATTAGCCAATTCTTGATTGTTGGTACCTTGAGGTTCGTTATAGGACAAGTTCGCCTGTATTTAACTTATTTACTTAATATCACAATAATCACTTTATTACACTTTAATAACACTTAACCATCACTTGTTCCTTTTACTTCCTACTAACTCTATATCGCGGTTAAAATTCAACTAACTAACTAATAACTAACTACCTAATATCTCATCTCGTATTTAAATATTTGACCTACTAGAATATTCCATAATATTTGAGAAGTGTTTAGACTATTCCTGACGTGTTTATCATCATTATATCTCAACTAATAATAATATTTTAAATGCATTCCACTGCTTATTACCAACCCCAAAAAATTACGACTCGAGTTAAGGAAACCTCAGATAAATTTTTCATCAATTTTTTTGTAAGTACAACATAGATTATTCGGAATAAATTATGTAATTATGCAATTTAATATACCGGGTGTTTTTTTTAAACTGAGACGATCAAATATCTCGAAAAATAGCCACTCTACGGAAAAAATGTCCATAATCAAAATTTAATCATACCGCGGGGGAAATACATTAGTGCAAAAAAAAAGTCCCCCCACCCCCGCTTTGTAGGTGGGGCGGGGGTAACTTTTAAACTAAGATAGGAAGCCATATTTTTTATTGCAGATACGGATTCTACGACTAAAAGTACGTATGATTTGAATAAAATATTTTGTTCGGTTCATGATAGATGGCGTTGCAATCGACGAAATTCAATTTTTCAATTTCTCCTTCTTAGAACACACGCATTCGATTCTGCAATACGTTTGAAATAAAAAACATCAAGTTTTCATTGGAAATACTCGAAATTCGTCATCAAAACAATTTATTCAGTTTTGTAAATCTAAAATAAGTGTTCAAAATGATGGCCTGAATTTTGTATTTTTGAAATTTAATAATAAAACTTGAAATTAATTTTGAACACTTATTTAGATTTACAAAACTGAATAAATTGTTTTGATGACGAATTTCGAGTATTTCCAATGAAAACTTGATGTTTTTTATTTCAAACGTATTGCAGAATCGAATGCGTGTGTTCTAAGAAGGAGAAATTGAAAAATTGAATTTCGTCGATTGCAACGCCATCTATCATGAACCGAACAAAATATTTTATTCAAATCATACGTACTTTTAGTCGTAGAATCCGTATCTGCAATAAAAAATATGGCTTCCTATCTTAGTTTAAAAGTTACCCCCGCCCCACCTACAAAGCGGGGGTGGGGGGGCTTTTTTTTTGCACTAATGTATTTCCCCCGCGGTATGATTAAATTTTGATTATGGACATTTTTTCCGTAGAGTGGCTATTTTTCGAGATATTTGATCGTCTCAGTTTAAAAAAAACACCCGGTATAAATAATCTATATAATTCAATATATCTAAAAGCACATTTTGTGTCATTATTTTATGATCGAAAAATTGTGTTTTCCACATTAAACCCTCATTTGTGTACCCATATCAAAAGCTCGTTGAATAATAGTTTTTGAACAATCAGGCCTGTAATGTAAGGTCTTGGTTGGATACACAATGGTAAAAGAACCTTTATTGAAATAGCTGAAATGTTTTTTTAAATCCATAGTCAGTTTTAGAAGCTATATACTTACATATTACATAATAATTAGATACATTAGATTATGTATATAATAGTCTATTTAATATAATGTGCGTGATTGATTAAAATATTTAATATTATGTAGTTCGTACAAAATAATACTGAAACAATTTTAATATTGCATCCCCGTTCTTTCATACAGTTTTCGCATTTTTATTTGTTGTATTTGCTGTTGAGAGAGAGACCAACCAGCCCTAAATATTTTAGAATCATTTAGCATGAACTACATGTATGTTGATAATTGCGGGTGTTGTCAATTTGATTTGTTTTATTTAATTTTTTTTTGTTTAGATTTATTTACATTATTTTTCAAATTTTCCTTAAAAAAAATGGTAACATTGCGTTTATTTGCCAGTGGTGCCATCTAGTTAACGTAATTTAACTGCGTTATCTTGATACGCAAATCTGCGGTCATTTCCCTTATAGTATTATAAGTTATTTGTTATATATCATTCGTAGACGGGTTTCCATCACACAGTGTGAAGTTAGCCGTATAATTGTTTTTGACTTATTAAAATATGTGTTTAAATGATTTAAATAAATTTTATCAAATAGTCAAATGACAATATACATATGCATTTAAGTGAATCAAAAACGTAGTTATACCCAGAGATGAATAATGTCGAAAAGTTGATTTTATGATACTGTTTTCGACCATCTGATATTAGTTTTGACAACCTTCCTTAATCCTCATTTTTCGACAGTTTTTCACCAGAATTTTTGACACCGCAAAAATTTTGAAATAAATAATTTATTGTTTAAATTTTTACTGTACAAATAATTATTAATATGTACATAAGTACTATAGTAATTTATTTAATACATTCACACTATTATTCTTTCATACATTAACTTATAGTTTATTTTATACAGTTTATTTTACTACATCCTGTTCGAGTTTGTGATGCTAATACGTTAAGGGTTGATTCCTTAATTCTTTCTGAGAAAACATCGTATCGATGGGGAAGAGGGATCAATTTTTCATATCGTTTCAGTTACAGGGTGTTGAAAAACTCACACAAATATTGAATTATAACTACCAAAATATTTAACGGAGAGCAACCAACTTAAACTTATTTGGCAATTAATTAAGCTTCATTTTAGATCTATAAGTAGTTATCTCATGTTTTTCTCGAAAATACCCATTACAATTTATGTTTGGTTTTAATCCGCCAAGATATTCTCTACAAATCCTCAATACATTATTTTTACCCATATGTTATAGATTTTTTTATACATATACCGCATTTATGCATTCTTTATATTGCTGCAAAATTTAATTTGGACGAATTGTGGACTCGGGCTGTTAACGCTCAGCGTGAGTTCTTCTATTGATTCAAATATTTTATTGCGAATTCCAAATCTTATCATGCTTTCCATTACAACTATAAAAATGTATGTACATGGTTTCTAAACTTTTAGTTTAAGATTGAATGCTCGAAACTCGTGGTAATTAACGAGGTGCTTCTTCAAAGAACGAATTTCGATAGATTTTAAACGAACGTGACTGTTAAGCTAATTTGTATATCGCAAACCTTAACTTATTCAAATATTTACTACATAATTCACTATTAAATCATTAGCATTCAAAATATTAAAAAAGATTTACATTTAAGTTTTGTACAAATATATATAAATATTTCTTTGCACCACAATTTTTAATTACATTCATGCACCTTACGCATACATATATTTATTTTTTATTATGTTAATTTTATTTGATAGATAGATTTTAAAACAGATTATAGATTTATTTCGATAATGAGTATAGTAAACATTTTTAAAAATGTATTCCAAAGTAGTATGGACGACAGGTAATGTGTTTCGGCGGCTATTTTTTGTTATATTTAAACTTTAATTAACCATTTTTAATCGTATTGTGAGCGCCGGCGATCGCATTTTTATTGCACGTAAAAGTTTTAAAATATTGCGATGTGTACCGCAAAATTCATTTTACTATATATTTGTCAATAAAACAATATATGTATTATAATACAATATAATAAATTCCGACTTAAAAATAAAATTTGATTTACAAATTTTATTTCAATTTTAAACACCGAAAATATAAACTAAACTAGCTAAAAAATTTGATTTGTATTTTTAATCATCTCATTACAAAACGTTAATACATATTTTTACTCCCCAATTTAATATTTTCGTAATTGTTTTGCAGAATACCAATTTATGATTTTTCCATTACGATAAAGCCGAAGCCACACAATTTGGAAATATCGACAAGCAGGTAATTGTCCAAATATCCAAAAGTGCGGTTCACCTCAATTTTTAATTTTTTATGCGGTATTTTATTCTGTTCTATTGAAACATGACCTTATAACAACATGATGCATATTCATGTATATGCAAGCGTTGTTGTGATGAGTTGAATTGCATACTCATGTAAACGGGCGCGCCGATGTCATTCTGTGTATGGTTTAATATAGAAATAAGCACATTTTTGTTTGCTTCCCTTGAAGAATTTTGTGTTTAGCGTGAATTGTAAATTTAAAATTGTTTTTCTTTTGACGAATCAGTTAACTGATTACTAAAGCACATATTATACCATAACTCAATTTTCATATCTAAGCATTTCGAATCATTTGCCTTGATTTGGAAATAGGGTTGAATATAATGATAGTGGTTATAGACAACAGTCAATGCCACTATTTATATTAAAAATCGTTGTGAAATCATAACAGTGTATAATGTGTAGTTGGCAATCTTAAATATCTATATTTAGTATTTGAATTTGGGAAAATTTGGTTGTATATTGTTATTGTGCTTAGATGTTTTATTTTATAATCAAAAACGAAAATTATTAATAAAATTAAACGCGTCTATTATACAAGAAATAATATACATCCCATAAATCCATAATATAAGTATGTACCTAATCAATTAATGAACCAAAGTCAACAGGCCGGTCAGAATTCCATTAACAGGTTCATAATAGAAAACTAATTTCGATTTACCACGCGTATGGCACGTTATTAACTACTCTCAGCAGTCATTGTACAAATTATACCACCCGCAGGCGATGCCCACCGCTATCCCACTTTTAATAATATAGTAATAATTCGCCCTAGTGAGCACCGGTGTACGACGTTGAATAATGAATGGCCGGTGGCCTCCGGCATACCAGGCAGACTTATTCGCTCTGAGGCCAGTGGTCATCGGTACACTACGCTCAAAATGTATTTGAGAAAATCACATTCAATATTTTTGAACATCATAAATAGCGTAGTGGCTAGGAAATCGCTAAATTATTCGATTTTATTTGTCTATCTTAATTTTCACTTATATTATTGTGTCATTCGTTGTTCCAGTGGGGTAAATGTTAATGTTTGAAAGACAACTTTTTGCATCAGTAATATGCCAATCTCAAGTGAAATAAATCTTGTATTATTTCTGGTTAAATTCAATAAGTTGCGCGCGATAATTATCGAACTTAACAGATATTTTAACAACATTTACATCTTTTAATGCAATGTAGCTTTGGACAATATTTAGAATTTTATTATTTATGCTGCTATATAATTGCTCCACCGCTGTACTTAACATATACTATATGTACTCGATTTCTGCAGAAACCATAATTGTTTGTATGTGAATGTTGGCAATCTTACAACCAATTGTCAACATTTACATACAAATAATATAGCAGAATTACTGCATTGTTAAAATAATTTGCTTTGAAGTTCAGTACTTTTCTAAAGTTCGTAAATAACGGTAGAAGCAAAATTTGTTTGGTCCACGTAATGTTGTATATATTTATTATGTAATATATGACTAAAGTATCAAAAATACAAAAACAATTTTTTGTACATTTTGTATTTGAATGAAAAGAAATTCGAGATTATTAATTTTTTTTAATTGATACTACATATAAGCATTGATTTTCATTTAACTTGAAGAATTTTTCTATGGGGTTTTCCATTTCACGGTAATAATTAAACTAATAAATAATTAAAATAAGATATTTTATTTTCTATTAAAGTCAAATAGATAACATAATATATTTCCATAAAACAAATAAAACTAAACGTAGAGGCAGTGATTCTAGATTTAAATTGCATTATCGGCATTTCAACAATGCTGTGTTCATATACCCTGTGATAACACAGGGTTCTATTGTCTTCGTAGATGCACAAAACTAGAATTGTATCTTATATAATACTGATTGGTGTAAAACAATACTATAAATAAAATGAAAACCAGGAAAATTTGAAAAAACTATTTTATATGTCTGCTTAAAACAGCAAACACATCGTTTTTAATATGATGTCTGGCCATCTCTTGATCTGATATACTCTTCTCTTCACAACGCGAATTCATACTATAGTCAAATTTGTTTGGCATGACAATTGTAGTCGATTTTTTTACTACGTTAATGGAAGCTGCGCAGAAAAAAAAATACATCTATACTTATTAATCTGTTGATTCTTGGGTTAAATTATTCCATTCTGCTTTAATGCTTCCACTGATAAGGGAGGGTTTTCTGTCGCTTGTTTGTCGACTGTTGATCGGATTTACACCGGAACCAATAGCTGGCCACCAAATTTTAGGTTAATTGCCTAATTACCCAATATTCAATAATGTTGATTGACAAAAAAATAGCAATCTGAATTTGACAAAAATGTTTTTTAAAACAAATGCTTTGAGAGCGATTTTATTTTGACCTATACCTCTTTTAAAAATCTCGATTTTTTGATAGATTGATAGACTTTACTAATACCTACAATAGTTTTGTCATTTGGAATAACAATAGCCTTGTCATTTGACCATCAGTAATAAATAGTAATTCACAAACGGTTGAATTCAATTTTCACTATTTTTTTGATAATAATTTACGGCCTGCTACGTTATAAAGTTACAATATACAATTCTTGGCTGTGTCAACAATAATAGTCGTGTTTTTTAATTCAAAAATTTTCGAGTTCGAATATAGTTCTGGATACGAATTGTCTCGTTTTTTCAGTAAAATCCAAATGAATTTAATTTTTTATCAATAAACAATTTTTTATCGTTAAACTATATATTTTAATTTAATGTTATCAACATATAATTAAATTTAACTTTATTTTTCAATGTTATGGATAAAACAATGTTTTTTCAAGTTCTCGATAAAATCATAGTACACGAACTTCAAAAAAAGGGAAATTTTAAAAGGAAATATTTTAATCAAATATTTTTCAATGTATTTAGCTTAATACCTGTATTATTTGACAATAAACGGCAAAAAGTATTGTTAGAAGTTGAAATTTCCCGATGTTCTATATAGCACTTGAAGTTCTGTTAATAAAAAAACGGAGCAAATGTCTCTTTTTACAAGAACAAAATTGTATTCTATTTCGTTTATTTCAGTTACGCGTTTTCTATTGCGATCTCAGCCTGTTTGAATAAATTGGCATGCTATAGCTTATTCTTATCCTCATTTCGCTAGCTATTCAAAATAAAAAGAATTATGATACTTCACCAATTGAATGTATGTACATATATTAGAAATATAATCGGGCAGGCTGTTATCACAATAGATTGTGCGGAATTGAATACGAAATAGCATTTTCTTTTTGAAGAAAGAGACATAAATATCTATCGAATATCGAAAATTGTGATTTTCTTACATCATAAAGTTTTTAGTGTGTCAAAGTCAATAGAGATTTTGTGAAAACAAAATCTAGTAATTCGCAAATTATAAATATTTAGGTAGTTGTATATTAAGTGATTATTTCCCACGAATACTCGTCCAATTAGTCTTCAATTGCACCAAATTTGTAACTATCACTCATTTTTGATTGACAAACGAACAAAACGAACAAACTAAAATGAATATGGTTGCCGATGTGTTTTTCACTTATAGTTTCGACCGTAAACGTTGTTAAAGACACAATACATCGATGAACTAAACGGGTGTGTTAAAATATCACATTATGGACATATTCTGCGTTGTAATGAACACAGTTTTTAAATATTTGTAATGTTGAAATTTGTAAAAAGTTTTCCAGGTGTGGATCAGTTAGGCGTGGCAAATTATGTTTTTATAATTTCTGATTTAATGAATTTAGATGTTCACATATGTATATCTGTAAAAGAAGCGAGGTGATGACCTACTTGGAATCTAATATTTCATCCACGGGTTTTAATTGTTTAACTACCGCATGTCAATATGGTACTATAAACCATTGAACTCACCTTCATTTAATTTTAAAAAATGTTTGAATTGCCAGTGTACTGTTCTTATTACAGTTGTGTTATACAAATTCCTTAAACGAGGCTACAATTTCATTGCAAATGGGATATTTCCCCAGAACAAAGTAATTACCTGACCACTTTTCTTTTCTTAGACATATTTCAAGTATAGCGATCACCAGATTTAAACAGAATATAATTTTGTTTCTGTAATTTTGTGTTTTTAAAACTTCTATAGAAGTGTAAAATGGGTACATGCCATTTGCCAATTTGCATAAATATGCTTACCTGAGTTTGATTGGCAAAAAATAAATTCATTCTTACACTTTTATAGTATTTACGATTAAAATATTTGTTTTTAAATAACATGCGCCATGAATTGTAATTAAATATTTATTATGTTAAATTAATTTATATGATAGTATTTCGCCAAAAAAAATAAAAAATAACAAATAAAATATTTCAAATGTTTAGAACTATAGCATCGTCGTTTTTGTTTACATATTCTTTCTCAGTTTAATTAATGGATATTTTTGTATTGCGTGCAGCTCTAAAGTTCATGCAAAAATTGTACATGGCAAACATTTTTCATCATCTAAATCAGACTGTATTATTGAAACGATATGAATAAGCAATTTTGCCATTGCAATTCAAGATTAATCTATATTATATTTATATATTTAAATTCGTTATATTTAGAAGTAGACATGTTTATTGTTTAGTCAAAATTCTAACGAAATATATTTATTATTAAATTTGTGTATTTTTTATACAACGTAATAATGTACATGAGTATGTGTTGTGTAGCATGTACCATTATGAAACTATAGATAAATAATCTCATAAGAAAGAAAATCTGGTTCAGTGATATAACTATGTATATATGATTACATATATCATGGCTAGATGCAGCGCATCGTTGTTTTTGTTGTAAGTGACGCAAGTTTTATTTTTATAAAACTTTCAGGTAAGGAGATCTATGCCATTCGTTTTCAGGTAAGGAGATCTATGCCATTTTCAGTAATAATAAATAAATTATATAGTTTATTTTAGATGCAATATGATTTTCCTGAATAAATGTTATTTTAGCTTTATTTTTCAATGTGGAATTTTTAGTTTTTTTCCCCCCATAAATATTTATCTATCTATCTCCAATGTTATTTTATATTTAAATTATATATCTCATTAATTATTAAAATTACTACGATCATTGGTGTCTTATTGTTTAGATTAGATTAGAAATAACTGACTCGTTGTGCAATAAAAGAAATCAGATAAAAACATTATGATAGCGCCACTTATTTCTTGCAATACGAATTACGATCATCATCATGTATAGAGTGTATCCGATTGGTTATGATAATAACCAATGTACATTATTATTATATCACTGAATCAGATTTTTACCTTTTCTTACATCTTGTATAATTTTATCAAGTGCATAAATTGTTTATTTATATTATGATTAATAAATTGTTGTAAGTATAGAATTAACTCATAATCTCTCGGAGTTGCATCGATAAAATAATATTCACGTATTTTGGAACATAGCAGGTAGTAGATAAAAATAAGTACTGAATATTAACACTATTATAGTAGTATAGTAAATAACTACAATACATTCAAATTTATTTTAATGTGTTTTTAAATTAAAAACTGATATCAATCATATTAGCGCGATATAAACACTTATCTATACAACTTTCAACATGATATGTGGGCTTGCGGTTTTTGTATTTTTTTTATATACAAACAATATACATAAAATTCTTTTATTATAATATACAGACATCATGTCTCCACTCGCAGTTTTAATTTCTAAGAAATTATACAGCAGTAAGAATATTGAATTTTTAAAATATTTTACTCGCATGATTGTGATCATTTATAATCTTCTGAGGGAATAATTTTTTGATGTGGCTTAACTACTATACTTGTAGTATTTAAATATGAAACCCATTAATCAAATTATATTTAAATTCATTTCATTCTCGTATACGTATTTAAAGAGGTATGTAATTTGAACTTTGATTCATACTTATATTTATTGCAATTTTAATTAATAAGATTTCATTATGATAAAAATATTCAAATTTATGCTAATCGAATTGAGTGCTTTAAACTGATTACATGTTCGATAGATTATAGAAACATAGTTATATTATATGTACTATAATAATATAATCTATCCAATTTTATTAGACAATTTTTTATGTATTTTGTGATACAAAAATGTATTGTTTTTTATTATGGACTAAAAAATGAAAGTTATTATTTTATTCATAATACAAAAAAAATCAAAATTATTCGCGGTAGTTTTATCTAGGTTAGTATGCTAATATGTGAATGAATGTTTTCATTTTTCATAAACTTGGGAGAGATTTTTTATTTTTAGAATAACTGATTTTTGTCTGGTCTCGCGATTTTTAATCATTACAATGCGCATAATTTAACATAAATTAAATAGGCATTCTCTCAATACAACACGATTCCATTTCAATGAAATCCATCCGGATTCATAGTGATTGCGGTTGCATTATCTTCAACATCGGTGTTGATAGAGTAAATAAATCTGAGTAATGTCTGCTGTAAAATTATCGATATTCTGGATTTCACTATTAACTTTAGATAAATTCTGATGTGTGCGTTTTGGTTGAACTTTTTGATGAATCATACTCTTCAGTATACAAGTATCCACCTTAGATACATACTCTTATACAACCTTCATCAAGTGCAATTTTATAAGGTGTTATTAATTGGTTTCAATAAAATATTGAAAATACCAAAAATTCCATGAATACGTTTATCCCATACAGGTTAATTACATAATATCCAGCTAACCGGAATTACAAAGTTCAAATTTAATCGAATAATACAAACATGTTTTCGTTTTAAAGGATTCTGTACATATGTAATATGAAAAATGAAATCCTAACGGACAACGTACTGTCTACTGGGTCCGTCTGTCTTTAGGATTATAATTTTTGGATTATATATTTCGTAATTAGTGGATATTTTGTATGCATTTTAAGGCACTTATTCCCTTAGTCGCGTGACCTTTCGACAATCAATTTTTACTATTCTCTTAGTTGAGTGAAGCGACAGTAGTCGATTGGAGTGACAAACATCATATTCTAGTAGTCGTTATACAAGTTTCGTGTTACCTGAAATTAAATTTTAGGTCGCATGAAAAATCATGAAAATCATTTATTATAAATGATGGATAAAAATGGAGGCTAGCAAAATGTTACATTTTAATTTTCTTCATTCAGTTTATTTTCAGCGTTGATAGAAAAATATTGAAATATAAATGCTAACTAAAAGATTTTTATACATATTTAATTCTAAAACTTTCACCAAATTACTATTATAAATTGAAAATAAATAACTTTTAATTTCTAAATAATTTTGAATTTCTCAATAGCTTTAAATAAGCAATAATACACCACATAAATAATATGATAAATAAAAAACTGTCATGTGTATTTCAATCGTCAATATTCCGTCAAAAATCAGGAAATTATAAGTGGTGCCAGATAATTATATTTGTCGTGTCATGTCACTTCGAACTCTTGGTTTCGACCGAGAAATCGGTTGTTATTTTTAAAAAGGGAAATTTTTTTAGTTTGCGTTAGTATGCGTGAGGTTTGCTTGTGTAGAATTTTGACGTTTCATAAAAATTTTGTGTATTTTGTGTTGAAGGTTTTACTTTTAGATAATCTTGTGTTAAAAGTGTCAGTCACTCAGGTTGCTTTAGCTATAGTGATATCACAAACAACCAAAAAACATCTAGGGATTAGTACAAATCGGTTGTAATTTGCAATGTTTTTTTTATTTGGGTGGGATACATATTTTGTGTCGAGACATATTTTTTTTGTGTATGTATAGGTACTGTCCGTGTGAGGTGCTTTGTAAAAATAACAACCAATTTTGCAGTCGAAACCTAAACTAAGAGAATACCAACATATATTTCAAGAGCCGTGACAGTAGTCATGTCGAATGAAGTGCCGCAATTAGGTCACTAGGATAGGGGTGTAGTGATTTAATCCGCATATAATTCCAGAATTTTTTTTTAAATTAATTAATAATGATATGTAATTCTAAAAATATTTTTGATGATTTTTGGATAATGAATAATATAAAAATGTAGTAGAACCTGTATGTTGAAGTTGTTTTAATCTATTTGTGAAATTTCAATTCCAAAATTTTGAATAAAATCTGGGATGTTAATAAAGTGGTAAATATTACAGGAGAACTATAACGGATAAAATGTTCAATATATTTTAAACTACATAGGGTGTTGAAAAAAGCAGTTAAAGTTTATTAAACAAATATAGAGCAAACGGTTGCAAAACAATGTATTTTCTATTTAACTCATAACGTAAAATTATTTCTCCTTAATTATATGTAATTCATGCTTGCCCGGTCTTTCTTAACAATTGATGCATCACAAATTTAGTAATTAGCTACGCTTGTCTGGAAATTATAAACCACCTGCATCATTATATACAATTTTAAAAGAAAACTTCGATTTTTCCATCATTGCTAGTTTTGTTTAGAATAGCTAATTTCCCAACAAACCCTAAAGTTGAAATCAACCATGTAGAATAATTTGCAGGAAAACATTTTGTAAAAATACCTTAATTTGCTTATTCTAATCATTCTTAGAATTTGTTATAATCAACAGAATTTTTCAGAATTACAACAATGTTATTGGGTGGAATTTTAAAATAATTTTAATATAGGTTCTGAATTAAATTTGGTCATAGTTTGTGCTGTTTCTTTTGATTTTAAGAAAAGCAATACATTCTTACTGTTGTTGATGTAATATTACAGTTGTAAACTACTTCTTCCCAACGGTGTAAATTCGAAATCGCATTCATGTTGAACTAGTTGTCTATTTAAATGACGATTCATTCTATGCAATGTCTTCGGATTAATTTCTGATCAAAAAGAATATCTAATGGTTAGTACTAGAAAAATATCTATTGAATTCTGATAAAACTCATTCAAGCTTTTCAATGAGAACACAATTTAGCTCCGCCAATTGTTGATCACTTATTGAGTAAAATAAATATGCTGAGTTCTGACTGCATCTACTGAAACACCGACAATTCCATGCCAATTAAATAGTTTAATAGTTAGTTTTTCTATCAGTAAGTTTTTAATGACAGAGAGAATTTATGGCGGCTAATGTTTTGTATCTGATCGAATAGTTTACATGACTTTAGCTTTATGAATGATTTCCATATCCCATATAAGTTTTGGACCAATCAATTAATTATGCAGTAGGTACTAGTCACCGCTCAAATTGTTCACATAATAATTTCACATATAGTTTACGTTGAACAGATTTTGTATAGCACCAGGAAAATTACTTACACAAATTTTGAGTTTTATTCTTCTCGCGATTTTATAGTTTTAATGATCATAGTATATGATAAATTGATAATGATGTACACACAAACGAAACTTTAGATTGATGAGTTTACCAAATCGTCGTCAGTTGATATGTATAATGTATAAAACTTTGCTATTCATAAAAATTTAATATTTGAACTTGATTTGGATTTCATGTGGAACACATATACAACAAACGAATAACAATTACATTTATATGCGAGCAATGACTTTGATTTTTTTTAAACTCAATTTGATAGATTAAGAAGATGATTAGTTACCGGATTTGAAATGAAAAAAAAAATCGTATAACTTTAGTTTTTTATAAAATATTTATTGTTTAAGCTATTGTGAACACACAACTTTCACTGGACTGATTTTTTCAACATCTAAACTTATAAAAAAAAATCCAAAATAAAACCGTGGTAGAAATCGCGATTTTGAGAAAAGTCTAAAAAATATGTGTCTTTATTTAACTAACTGTTTCATGCAGCTTAACCAATTTGCATCCCAGAACCAATTGCAAATAGAATAAAAAGAAACAAAAATTAAAATCGGATGCTTACTATAGTAAGTACAACCAAAACTAATAAATTAATTTTTAGAACAATTGACGTCAATTAATATGCCCAAAAATAAATTATAAAGTCTAAAAAATGAATATCAAATTTCTTTACCACATTCTTAACTTGAAGAATCATATAGTTTAACTCGGTTTTGGTTCAAGCCACCTATAAACACTACTAACGTGTTATCTGTTACACGTACATATTTAACAATATTCAAAGTTATACATTGTTCTGTGTGGGGTTGCAATGGTGACGTAAAATACATGATAAATTTGTTTATTATATTTTTCGTTAAAGTTTTATGATGTATATTATGGTTCTCTTTGATTGAATTACGAGAGGTGTGCGTGTGACATTCGTTCTTCAAAATATTTAATATAATATTCATATCAATTTTGATTCAAGCTTCTCCATCTAAATTTAAAAATTTGATTTAATTGAAGGTTGTCATAAACAATAAATCATCAATAAACCAACTAAATTGTAGTACATACAGTTGTATTACTATGATTTTTAAATTAATTCAAGCTGGACTTAGATTATAGCCATCGATCTTTCTAAGTTTATTCAAATTCAATTAAAATGAAATGTACAATCTTGACACATTATGATGAGTAATTTTTATTTTTACTGCAGTTTTGAACTGGTTTCTTTAATTTTTTCAAATTATTTCTTCATAAAATTTATATTTTCATCTTTTTTGTGTGATTTTGTATAATATTTGCAATGCTTAAGAGTATCATCATCAAAATTGGCTTTTCGAATTCTACTTAAACTAATTTAATTGTATTCGTTTTTTATTCTAAGCATACCGAACAAATAACACAGTGTATAATACACCTGTGACGTTTGGATCGGGAAGTATCGGGTTCGAATCCCAATAGACGGAATTCTTCATACTAGATTACGATCAGGATAATGATGAAGACATCTATGATCTCTGTTGAAGTGCAGAATCCATGGACAGCACCATCATTCATGATAGTACTGGCTGGCATATGTAGATGGTCAGTTAAAATTTGATCTAATTGTTTTGAAGGAGCCACTTTGAACTAACTATTCTAAGCATACCATGTTATATTAACTTTTATTATAACATGCTCTTGTATACCATCTTACAAAATAAAATGGTACGTTTCAGTTTTTTTATTATATTATTGTATAGTTGTCAAATTCCAAATACATACATCAATTATGTCTGAACTAACCCTTATTGTGATAGTGCGACTTTGCCTTATTGTGACAATATCCATTTGGTATTGCCTAAGGAAATTGTATCGCCTCATAAGTATACTGTCATACTTAATTAAAATAAAATTATGTTATTGTCAACATTTTCTGCTATATTATGGTTTTATGAGGCACCGCCCTCGATAGCACAGTAAGTAGCGTGCTTGCCTTGTTATTCGAGGGTCTCGGGTTCGATTCCCGGTGGTGACCAAAAATCACGGTTGGGTGTTTTTAATGTGTAAGTATTTGTGTTTGTCCGGGTATTGCACCGTGGGCCCATTGTGGCATTGAGTGCTGGAGTAATCCGCCCAATTTAAAAAAAAAAAGAAAAAAAATGGTTTTATGCCACTGGCTAGTTTTGAAGTGCGATAAAGTGCTGTAAACCAATTTTAGCAAGAAAGAGAAAGGAACAGGAGACAACACTCTAATAAATGACGTCACGTGCATCAGCATCACAAAACGTAAACATGAACAAAATAAAAATTATGATGTGCCGAACTATTTAAAGATTATTGATTTTAAATTTAATTTTAATGCCAACAACAAAAAAATTGGTACGACTGTGTAGGATGACAGAGACGCAGTCTCAATCCTGTGTTAAAGTTGAGAACAGGCTATCGACAATTTTTGCAGTTAACTCGGGTGTTCGGTAGGGAGATGCTTTATCCCCGATACTTTTTAATGTCATGTTGGAGTACATCTTTCGTAAAACTGAAACACCTCAGGAGTGTGTACATAAACTCGACATTGTAACAATAAAATGTCCCCTTATTGTTACAAACGTCATTACCAACTCTACTCGGTCCTGCTTTCCTATACGTCAAAATGACAGTCGTAACAATATTGTTACAATGTCGAGTTTATGAACACACTCTAGCGCAACATCTTATATCGCCAGTCCAATCAGGTGCTTGCATATGCAGATGACATATGCGTGATTGGACTGAATAGCAATGGAGTGAAAGAAATACTTGATCCGCTTGTAGAGTTTTCAGCTTCAGTTGGACTTCAGATCAATGAGTCCAAAACGAAATACCTAATCTGTGGTTTTAGACAATGGCACACCAGATTTTAGTAGTGGCCACCACACGTTTGAGGGAGTGATGAGGTTTAAATATTTGGGTTCTCTTATCATTCACGATAACAGTGTGGGTGAGGATATTAAAGTGAGGCTGGCAGCTGGCAGTCGTTCTTTGTATCCTTAAGGCTACTGCTAAAATTTAAACACTTATCAAGTGCCGTGAAGCTGAAGTTTTACAAAGTGTTCATCCCGAGCTCTGTACAATTTCGAGATCGGAGATCTGATGAAGATCCCCGATATTCTACATGAAGTAAGATCTCAGCGAGTACGCTGGCTCGGTCACGTTCTTCGTGCTGATCCGGAACGAATTGTGCAGCGACCTCTGAAAAGAGAGCCATCATATGGTAGGCGCAGAGGTCGTTGCTGGCGACGATGGCTCCACGATGTAGAGAACGACTTGGCCTCTTCAGATTGTCTTAGACAGTATGATACCATACTCAGGATCGAAACCGTTGGAGCCAGATTGTTGACTCAGTAAGGGGCCAGTAATGGCCTTTAAAACTGATTATTATTATTATTATTAGTTGGGCGAATGAAACAAAAAACCTTCTCAGTCAAAAAATATTTGTGTTTGTAGTAGTTTTATAGACTGCTATAAAAAGTATCAAATTGAGAATATTTTAGAGCAGTCACACTAACACATGCATACAATTAGTATATACTGAGAAATATTTCTCGCACACTATTAATTTTATGGTTGTTAAAGTTTCTCCTTAAAACCCTGCTATAAAAAAGTATAAATACAAAAACACGACGTTTTTTTGGTAGATATTTTTTTAATATTTTCGGAAAATATACTAAAATATATAATTCTGATATGAGTATTAATAATATTTAATTTTTAGATAATTTTGAAATGTAAAACTAACCGAATTAATAATAATATTAAACGTTTTTAAACAATTATTGGTTATGTTTTTGTGTGCTGTCAAAATTTCTCTTAAAATTTTGGTATAAAAATAATTCAAAAAAAAAATTGTCTTTGTCTATTACATAGCTTTTTTGACTTTTTTCTCTTTTCCTCTTTTTTTACTATCAGTCAATTTTTCTAGTGGAATAGCACTTTTATAAACACATTTTTTGTTCACTTTTCATTTCAACCAAGTTGTCATTTGGTTTGTTTTCGTTTTACGTACTTTATGTTTCTCTTTTAAGATTTTTCTTTGATTTTCGTTGAATAAAAAAAATTTCGTTCAAAAAAAATAAAATATTGCGTTAAGTTGCTAGTGGTATTATAATAAAACTGAGCACGTTTTGAAGCATTTCCCTTATAGTATTATAAGTTATTTGTTATTTACTTGTTTCCAAAAACAATTTTGAATCAAAATGTATCTTTGGTTTTACAATGTGACAAAAATAATTGTGTGTCCGGAAGTTTACCAATTTTTGTATGCACGTAAATTCACATGTGAAGAGATGCGTCTTAGGCTTACTCATTTGAAAGGGTACTAGTACAGTTTTACCAGGTTTTACTATACAAGACAAAAATTGTCTAATTTAAGAATATTCGAACTCGAAAGCTTCATCACCACACACACACACACGACATTCTGAAAAAAATGAATATAACTAGAGTATGTCCTTTCATACAGTTTTTGTATTTTTATCTGTTGTATTTACTGTTGAGAGAGAGGCCGTCCAGTGCTAAATTTTTTCAGTATCATTTTGACTACGCCTGCTTCACAGTAGAAAAACGAAAAATGAAGGAAGTTAAATTACTAATTGTTGTTGTTATAGCGTGTTTTCCTAATGTGTCAACATGTTTGTTCACTATTCGGCCCGAGGCCCCTGTTCATCATGATAAGCCTATAACCTCACCGAGAAAATTGTCTGAACATTGATGTACACCACTTTCGAAGTTTATCGAAAGTTGCCAGATAAACAGATTGTGCTTTATAATATAATATGTATGTATGAATGTATGTACAGAGGAAGATATAGATATATAGCTATCGAAATTAGTTCAAACCATATCAAATCAATTTCAATGTTTAATTAAGTTAATTTATAGAATTATTTAATTATTAAAATTAATATTTATTAATATTGCACCCTCCGATCAACTGAAGAAAAATGACCATTCACCCAACGCAACCATTATTGACCTTCCCTCCAACAAGATTTACTTTGTTGCAAGAGACGATCGCTCAAATGGACATCTCTGTTAAACGACGTTTTTCCTCCGCACAAAAGCAACTGTTGGCAAATTTGTCTACTTTAACGGATAATAATGGCTCCTCTTTGCGAATTACTTTAACAACGATGCAATTTTAAACAGTGTTCCCAGAAAGTATTCGTCCACTGCTAAAAGATCAAATTTGAAAAATCGATACAATTTACTATCAGCAATATGAGAGAAAACAATAGCACAATGATAAAAATTATTCATATTATGTCAAAAATATTGATGAAAACAAAATGTTAATACATTGACAATGAATTCAACATTTTGACATTTTGCAATACTCAGCATATTTTCAGCAAAAGAATTATTATGGTGTAATATATCTACATCTGGCGGCAGCTCAATCAATATTAGAAAGGTCACAAAAATTATGATAAAGGTAAAGTTTATATTTAATTATTTTCTAATTTGTAGCGTAATTTGTTCAGTAAAATCAAAACTGGGAGCAATTCAATGTATAAATAATTCATATTAATTAACAAATTTTAAATGCAAGAGAATTTTTCATATAAAACGTTCATTTGAATACCGGTATCAAATGTTCTTTGAATATGTTTTTCACTATCAGGCCTCTATTATAAGGCCTTGCTCAAACCTTCCACGTTGCGCAATAAAATCAAATGAATCAGCCAAATAATTTTAGTTGTAATATTATTTTATTTAATTCATGTACTAATATCTTATAAACTATATGTTTATGAACAAAATATAATTCTATGATTCAATATTGTTTTGTACTGTTGTAAAATTCGCAATCATGCATTACTACAGTTTGTTGCCTGGTTGACATTATTCAGCATCCGTGTTTTTTAAAAGAACTAAAACCATAATTTCAATACTTGTGTACGATGTTCTATAAATAACCGTTGGTTGAGGACAACCATTCCGATTTTTGTTAAGTGTTGTTAGCTAATTAGATACTACTTTCAATTTTGTAGAATTTGTTTAATTTTTTTCCTTCGCTTATGATTTTAGAATCGCTTTTGTTATGGATACCCATTTTTTTTTGTGTTTTTGTGTCTTTTATAGTTTTATCACTTAATTACTATTACAAAACCGAAGAAGGAATCATTTCCGAAATCGATTTTTTAAATAAAATAACAAAATAAAAATGTTCACAAATAACGAAGATTTATAAATATTCAAAATTAAACAAAATATATAAAAATTAAATTTAGTTTTTTTTAAAAAATGAATTAAAATTTCATCAATAAAAGAATTAATCAAAAAATTAATTTACCAAAACAAATCGACAAAAATCTGAGGGGTGAAACTAAAAGTGTTTGTAAAACTACATAACAGAAAACTGTTAAAATCTTAAACTGTATTAATATATACATTTTATTGTATCACATATTTATGATTTTATACAGAAATACAAATTTTTTGGTAAAATAAATAATCGCAAAAATATTAACGGTGCCAGTGGTACAAATTTACAGATTTTGTTGCCAGTATTGTCTTGTTAAAAAATATTTACTATACTTTCATTTACTTATTTTTTAATATCAATTAAGTTTTATCTGAAACAACTTGAATTATCTGTGATTTAAATCACTTTATGTGCTTACAAAATTTTTACTCGTTACGAATGATACGAGTAGTTCAAATGTTATGAGCCTGTGACGACTATAGACATCTGCAGACGGCCGACGAAGTCGCACCATTAGGAAGGAACTCCTAAATT
The DNA here is from genome assembly GCA_951394425.1 of Tipula unca. Lineage (NCBI taxonomy): Eukaryota > Metazoa > Arthropoda > Insecta > Diptera > Tipulidae > Tipula > Tipula unca. Next base: position 90,611,468 of record OX596381.1, on the reverse strand, counting down.
TAGAAAATATGTACTAATTAAAAAACACTGCACCACCAGAAGTAGATTATAAAAGCTAAACTAAACTCAAATTATCAATTCATTTCATAATTTTTAATTACATTGCGTTGTGTTTGTGTTGTACAAAATTTTATAATTAAGGAAATACGTAATACATCAAAATATTTTAAACGAAATCGAAAACGAATAGCCTTCATTGTGCATGTCTACACGAGTATACAGTACAATAGCCTTCATTGTACTTCTATACGAGTATACATTAATCAATGCCTACATATAAAACATTTTATAAATCATAATTTACATTACATTAATAAATCTATCAAAAGTAATAAAACAATTATAAAACTAAAACAAAAACAAAATGACAACTTGGTTGAAATGAGAAGTGAAGTATTACATTTGTTAATTTGGTATTCATTTATTTTAATAATTTTATTCCTAAATTATTATAATTTGACTTAATCAATAATAATTTATGTTTGTTTAAATTATTTGGTGTTCATTGTTTAACATGTATACATACTACTTTCAATACCTAACCTCAAATAAAAAAGGTTTAATAAATCTAAATGGGTTTCAAAGCTGGTTACTTATATTTAATGTTTCTAGACATTATTTGCATCATAAAAATATACTTATAAGTGATTATCCCAGATGAATACTCATCCTGCTCGAATTTAATTAAATTCAAAGGTACTTAAATTCTATTCGACTGAATTAGATAGTTAATATTTCAGGTTAATTTGTATTTCCCGTACCCGAGCTTTAATCAGTGATTTTATTATTAACTGTTTATAAGAAGCAGTTTACAGAATGGTTTTTGGTAACGAACCAATCCAAAAGATGATTTTAAGTGTGTCGTCTTTGTTATGTTGAAACTGTAAAAGCAAACCGGTCGTAGCTAATAAAATGTGCAAGTACATCTATTTCATTTATCTTATTTAAAATATCTAATACACATAGTTATTATGATTTTTGCTAACACCATATTATGCTTCAACTTACATATATATCCATCAAATATTCTGACAAAGCTGATTGAATCAAGTATTACTTGATTGTACATAGGTACATATAACTAACATTCACCAATGTTTAATATTGTATTAACCTAGGTCAACTAACTTAACTCATTACTATATACTATAGTATTATAAACATATTTTAAAACCATTAGATTTACTTTTTGAAGTTTAATCTTCAATTTTCAACAAAATTTCAAGGTCAACCAATATAAACTTCAAGTCATTATTGTGTAGAAGAACATACAGTTTAGTGAATGAGCTAGATCATATTGATTATATGAGGTCAATACATACGATATTTCATTTAATTTACCTCTAATATTTTTTCTGTCTCGTTTTTTACGAACAATTGTATCCTATGAAATAGATAAAATGAATTAACAAGACAAAAATTCAAAACGATACAGAAACTCGACATAATTTACCAGTAAACATGTTTAATCCTATCAACCTCAATAATTTTGATCATTTTCTTAATTGGAATATATTAACCGTAGAATAATCACCTCGACAATTTTTTTCAATTATCCTTGTCTAATTTTAAATAATTCAATTCATTTTCACCATTTTTTGACCTGTATATATAATTTCACGTATCTTGATCATTTTTATATTTTATTAATATTTATCCATGTACAATTAAAACATTGACCAAAATGTCGCGAATAAGGTCATTCGTCTGAATTTGAAAAGGATGGATGTTTTTAGATTCATTCTTGTTCATAAATTAAAAATGGGATTACATACGTACGGGTAATGATTTATAATAAGGCCGTATAACAGACCTTTTATAGTAATATAAATATAATACTTTTTTTAGGTATTTAAATAATATTATATAAATCTATACTATACTACACATTTTGCTAAATTATCCTACGCAGTATTTTTCAATCATTATTCAAGCTCAGTACATAACTGCGGGAGTGCAGGAGTCCGAGTAAGAAAATTTTCAACTCGAGTGTGATGAAAAAGGAGGAGCTTATGTCAAATTGGCGTACTTTGATTGATAGAGAGTAAAGTGTGATTATTTTTTCGACTGACTCCCGCAATTATGTACTGAGCTTCAATCACATCATATTTTCAATCACAAACGATCAAACTGTTTCTCTACCATATTGATCAACTGTCAAAAAATATTTGTATGTTTAGGTTCAAAAAGCTATTTTGAATAAAAATCATATTAGAAGAACATATTTCGAGTAAAGTTGCTTTCATAGCCGCGAAATTGTTCAGCAACCGCGGAACATAACCAAAATTTAAATTTTTTTTAACTAAATCGAAAACCATCAATACAATTTGTAAACCATAATCTTATATATTTTTATTTGAAAGAACTTTGTAGATATGTAACGTAATAAATAGTGAAAACTTATGTATGCTTATCCATTTATATCATAATTTACTGAAAACCCTATATGCATATTCACAATACGCTGTGAACACAGGCAATAATTTTTCGAATAGTTTTAAGTAGTTAATTAGTTAATTCAACATAATAAATTCTAAATAACGATTGACGTACTATTCACGAACAACGATTTAATCATATTCGACTATATACAAATCTACAATATTTAAGAAATTATTTAAATGTTATAATCAACTAAAATCAATTTTTAATTACATTCAAAGAAATAAATTATTGCTTTTTTGCTATTACAGTACACCAAATATATTTTTAATTCTTAATATTTCAAACTGAATTTCCAATATAAATATCATCGCGCACGAATAAAAGATTATATATACATACAGTATGGATCATGTTCGAATATTTTCTAAGAAAACGTTAATTTTATTATATGTACTTTTTATGATTCGCGGTAAATCATTACACGCGAATTTTCATACAAACAATATTTTTAATTATCGCACTAATATTCAAGAAAGTTCGATTTTTTTTTCAAGCGCAACCAAATATTATCTGTCTTGTATGTATGTATATACAACAGAATAGAATAAACATCGGAGTTATCAATAACTATAACCATACGGATTATTATTCAAATCTACATAGTAAAAAAATAATTGGATCGTAAACATCATGAAACTTATGTCCGAGTGCTGTAATATAAATCTTCGCAACTGGCCATATAATCAATCAAATCAATAATTGTACAATGTATAGAGAGAATGAAAGTTACGACGTTTTATCAAAAACTATTATATTTAGTTCAAAGACCAACTATACAACATTTATAGAGACAATTAACGACTACTCATAATGGTGTTGGTAGTATATGGACACGTAATAAATTAGATATATCTATAAACAAAACAAACACAAATGTAAGTTCTTCTACGAGCGTGTGTCAATCGGTTAAAAAGTAGTTAAGTGCGTGTGTCAATCAGTTAAAAATTAAAATTTTGACAGCAAAAATATAATTTTTTTTTTATTCGCCACAAAAAAAAAAAAAAAAAATTTAACATGCTAAAGACCGCATATAATTTTTGACAACTAAAATTGAAAAAAAAACATAACCAAAAAACGTTTCCTAAAGTGAATAGATCATCTTCATCGCATATTTATTTTTTATATACACAATAATAACCAGTATATCCTCAATATATATTAATATATATATATATATATATATATATATATAATATATTAACAATATATATAAAATCTATATATCAACAATACATATCAAAAATGAAAAGGAGACATGTTGATAAACCATACGCCACTTGTAAGTAAAATAAAATATAAATTCATATAGAATAATAAATGTAATAAAACAAATTTTATTCATTTTTAGGGACATACGATGAACGGATGATATTAATAAATACCCGAATAAAATACAATAACCTATTTACGTCAAAAAACGCGAATATGAGCACTGGATGGCGGTAATATAAAAATTTTTATTTTGTGGAATGAAAGGTTTTAACACAATTTATTTTTCAGAAAAGTTGTTGATGAGTGTGGAACAAAATTAGGGCCGGACAAAAACTACATCAATTGCAAACAACAATGGATGAGTCTCATGCGGAAATATAAGGTCTGTATCGAACAAATTGTATTACCTATTGTATAAAATTTTAAATTACATTTTAATTTACAGAGTTTCATTAAATTAAATACGGGGAATGGAGCGGCTGATGATGTCCCCCCACAAGAACAGGAGCGAGAAGAATGGCCTTTCTTTGATGTAATCCATAACTATGCCTCCAAGAAGGACAACTACCACCCACCTTATTTGCTGTCGAGCAGTGAGGGTGTAATAGTTAACAGAAACGAAACTGATGTGTCTCAAGATGAAACTCAAGCTTCCACAAGTTCAAGCTTTCAATCATTTACTGGAAGAAACGAAAGCCCGGTATCGAATTTGCGAAGTAAGGAACAGGATTACCTAAAGGCCCGGGAGAAAAGGGATAAACGCATTGAAAAAAAAATAAATGGGCTGTTGGGCGTATTTGGCCAAATGGTCAAAACGGACTATCCCAATATTAATGTTGATAGTTTATTGATTTCATCTGGTGATTCAGATGATTCAAATTAATTTTTTATATTTATTTATTATTATTATTATTTATATTTATTATATTACATTACCTGATATGAAATTAAATGTGATATATGAAATGAAATATGTGATAACCAATTAAATGAAATGTGATAAAAATAAAATAAAAATATATTGTTTTATATTGAAATTGAATTAATTATACTTTATTTTCTTTAACATAAAATACAAAGTGTTTTATAATTGCTCCATAAGCATATCTCTAAAAAGGATTGCTTCCAAAGAATCCGTTTCTTCCGCAATATTTGAATCATCTACAGTGATATTAATATTTTGATTCACTGTATTAATATCATTTATATCCCCAAAATCCCCACTAGACACACAAATATTGTGGAGCACGCACGCTGCAAAAACGGTTTTTATGCTATTTTCTATTTTTAACTCTAACGATTTGTTAAAAATATTCCGCCATCTCATTTTTAAGATTCCAAATGCGCACTCTACAATATTTCGGGCTCGGCTGTGTGCCGTATTAAACCTTCTCTGCTGCTCGTTAGCATTTTTATAAGGCGTTATTACGGCTACAGGTCTTAATTGACAAGGGTAACCACTATCGCCCAATAAATAATAATTGTTAGAGGTATAAGTGCCGTTTTGGTAGAGCGGACTATTTTTAAAAACACGAGTGTCATGTACGGACCCTGGGAATCCCACGAAGATATCATTAAATAAATGGTTACTGTCTACAACAGCCTGACATTGTATTGAGTAAAATGTTTTGTAGTTAATGTACTCATCGTGTTTATTTATGGGGCATTTTATCCGTACATGACACCCATCAATAGCACCCAAGGCTTTTGTAAAAATCCCAGTTTTTGCTCTACTGCAAAATTTAGCAGCTATATCTTCACGGTCCTCTTCTTTTGGTGGTTTTATTAAATGCCGCATGTGTATTGTGAAATATTCCAATAACTTGTGGACAATTCGTTTAACTGTGAAACTGAAAAAATACATATGAAATTTACAAAGAATAACACGCTACTTATTGTTAATTTTGACTATTTATGTATACAATTTTGTATGTATTCACACATATTCTTTGCATGTACTTACCGACTTATACCAATAAAACCACCAGTTACTCGATAGCTACATCCCGCAGCCATCCAGTATAAAAAAACGATGAGCTCGAACTCCTTTGCCCATCCGTGGTGTTTGTCTGGCATTAGTTCAACTATTGTCTTAAAGCTGTAGGGGTTCAGACGAAGATGCTCCCGCGTTTTCATGGCATCACCATTTAAAATGGATTGGACATCCTCTGAGATCGTTCTCAACCTGCAGTATTCTAATGGCTTTAACGAAAAAATAATATTATATACAACATGGTACTTTGTAATAATAGGATATAATAATGTGTACTTCTCTTATTTTCCTCCTGTATTTTCGAAGTATGGCACTATTCGACATATCATACTTCTTGTATAATAATAAAATTAGTAAAATGATAGGAAAATATTTTTTTCCGATACGATTCATTTTTTTAATAGATTTTTACAGCTGTCAAAATTTTAACTAATCGACACAGCAAATTTGATTTTTGAAGTTGAAAAATTTCACCACGGCAATTTGATTTCACCAAATTTTTAACAAAAATATTTTTATTCGATTGACACAGACACTAAAAATTAAAATTTTGACAGCAGAAATATAATTTTTTTTTATTCACCACAAAAAAAAAAAAAAAATGTAAGTAGTTGTGGACCGCATATAATTTTTGACAACTAAAATTGAAATAAAACATAACCCAAAAACGTTTCAAACATTCAAGTGAATAGACATATCAGGCTCGGCTGTGTGCCGTTAAACCTTCTCTGCTGCTCGTTAGCATTTTTATATGGCGGTATTACGGCTACAGGTCTTAATTGACAAGGGTATCCACTATCACTCAATAAATAATTATTATCAGACGTATAAGTGCCGTTTTGATAGAGGACTATTTTTTAGGGCTCTTTGAAGACTTTTTTTTGATTATTTTTAAGGACCTTTTAAAACACAATAAATGATTACTGTTTACAACCATTTTGAAATTGAATTGAATAAAATGTTTTTAATTAATGTACTCATCGTGTTTATTTATGGGGCATTTTATCCGTACATGACACCCATTAATAATGTGTACTTCTCTTATTTTTCTCCTGTATTTTCGAAGTACAGCATTATTCGACATATTATACTTTTTGTATAATAATAAAATCAATAATATAATTGGAAAATATTTTTTTCCGATGCGATTCATTGTTAATTGATTTTTTACAGCTGTCAAAATTTTAACTAATTGACACAGCAAATTTGAATTTTGAAGTTGAAAAATTTCACCACGGTAATTTGATTTCACCAAATTTTTAACAAAAATATTTTTAATGGATTGACACAGACACTACATTAAACAGTCTGATTCTTCCAAAATTTAAAAAGATAAACTGATATTCATTATTTACAAAATATCTGGAGTTCAAAATATTTTTACTTAGAAAATATATCTATTTAATTCATTTAGTATAAAAAATATAATATTAAATTAATTATTATATGCATAAAATAATTAATATAAGCTGGGATAACCTTTTGAAGCGATAATTCAATTTCTCCATTATTATTCTCTTCCATTCATCGCTTAAGGCATTGAACTGTTTACGTTACTGATTATAAGTTCTAATGGACTAGTATAGCTCGTCGCACAAATGTGCATTGGGATTGAGGATGTGGCTTTAGTTTAATTCCCAAATTTTCATATTTTACATGAAAAACTGTTTTGCTGTCGAATGATGTTTTGGATCATTGCTCTACTGGAAAATCCAACCACGCCGAATTTTCGATTTGATATGAGGTAGAAATGCTTACTGTCGGTATCATCTACCTAACATCGTTTCGTTTGTTCTTAGGGTATTGTATACCATCTGACTAGAACAAGTTAAACTTGCTTTCATTGCTCCAAAGAACCTTTGATCAGTTTTTCGAAGTTCATGTATTGTGGTACTTTGCAAACTCAAGTTGCACCTTTTGATCTTTGGATATATGTATGGCTTTCGACTGGGGCGCCATTCAGAAAGACCTTACTTTCTAAGCCGACGTTTCACCAACTAAGATCGAATTTTAACTGGTGTTGTTCAGTTAAATTACGGGTTTATTGCTGGTCCAGATGGGTTAGAATTTATAAACAGTATAAATTAATAAAACCTTCAAAATCATTACATTTCATAGAAGAAACGAAATTAATAACAAAATAATGTAAGAGTAAAAATACTTTTGAATTCATCTGTCTTTATAAAAATTTCTTTACATTGGAGATTAATTAAAATTTGGATATTGTTTCTACTTGAATGAAAAGAACACGTCAGGCCAGGTATAAAACAAAATAGAATCAGTTTTGTGTAAAATAAATGTGTAATGGAATTATTTTCAAGAAAAATGTAATAAATTTCTTTTGAACGCAGCAGAAAACGTCTAGCGTCATAGCTGTAGCATATATTAATAATAAATATATACGATATTATGTGGGCAAAATTTTGCTTCTACACTTTTCGAAAGGTACTGAAGTACCTTAAAAAAAAAAGTAAAGTGAAAAAAAATATTTTAACAGGGCAGCAATTCTGTCAACTTTTTGCCCATACACTACCAACAATTGTTAAAATATTGACCGTTTATTTAGAGTTATTTTTATTTTATTGTGATATCAACAATTAAGTATGTACGTACACACAAATTTTAATTAAATTTTATTTTATATGCCTAATTAGTTTAAGTTTATTATTTTATATACATACATAAATGATTTGTTTTTGTTTTCCTATGATTGTGTATACATATTATAATAATTGATGCGGATTTATATGAAAATATTGTCCAAATAAAAGTACACTGTAATTGTCATAGATGTCACGTAACATCGTATAATACCACTTGGATATTGATACAGATTCAAGTGTTTCAGAGATATGACTAAGTGATCTATCAACAAGTTTTCATCAAATTAACTTGCGCAAGTGACTGAACGTTAAAGTCTGCAAGCGGGACCCGCGCTTTTGGTGATATTGAAGTTTCCGTGATCAATAACTAGATCTACTTCTATTTCATACTCGAATCTGCTACATACATCCCGATACAACTACGCAGAACATTTCCATATTTATGTAACATGCATGTTTTTCTGTACACATTACCTGGAACGCTGTTGAAGTGAAATGAAAAATTTCATATAAAATGACAATAAGCGAAAACGATTCGCGGTCAATTTATCTAAAACCAATTTTAAAGAAAAAAGCATAATTGTATTAGGTTAATTCTCTTTTTAAAATATATGTTTATATAAAATAAAAAATCTTGTAGATTTTATTGGTATAGAATATGCGATCAATTCAAGATTGCACGTAATTTATTTTACCGCTTTTCGGTGTTCTTCCGTACCAAAATCTCAAATGTCGCATTTAACAATCTCTAAAAATGGAGTAAGAATATAATAAGAATAACAACTTATTAAAATAAGAAAAATAAGAGAAAATACGATTTTCTACAATCTTATAAGTAATTAATTTAAATAAAGAAGTATAATAGACTTTATTGCCACTTTTACTTGAAAAGTGAAATTTTTTTAATATAGATTTGTATTTCTACGAAAGTACGAATAACTTCAATTTGCGAAACGGAAATCTACAAGTAATTTTCATTTTCTTTAATGACTTGATTAATTTATTTTTTGTTCTACATGAATATATAAATGAGTACTAAATAAGACATTACAATTTTTCAAAATTGTTTAAATTATAACTATTCTAATGTTCTATATGTTCTTGGTTCTATACAATAAAAATATCTTTTTTATTCGACTGATGGTTTTTGCTTAGGATATTTAGACGAAAAGATAGCTTTTTCTGTATAGTTTTAAACTTTTAATGTTTGTTATGCGTGATTACTTGTCGTCGTAGATAGGACTAAATAGACTATATACTAAATAGAAACAGCCATTGATTACTTTATTTTGAAATTTTAATTATGTTTAATTTATACAATTGCATATATTGTATTAAAAGTAGGATTATTGTTATTTTGAAATATAACTAGGTAAATTCAAATTGAATTGCAACATTGCCGAAATATGTATCAATAGTTTCCGTTGGTATGCTTGTTACAACTATAAAATACGTAACAATAAAATGATAATAATTATTCCAGAATATGATTAATTTATTTTGTAGAAGAAATAATATGTACTACACGGACGAACAGGTTTTTCGAAACCTAATACGGTTGCCAAATACTTAATACTTAATTAATTAATTAATTAATTTTTAAGACACGAGCAAGAAACAATAATACAATTTCTATATTTTATTCTGATATAATATAATTGTAAACAGTTTGCTTTGTCATCTTCTGCTATCACATTTTCGATACACGTTTATGTCTATTTAACCGAACAAAATTCTGCTCTACTGCGTTTATTCATGTGCCTTTTCTATTTCGATCTCACTATCTCAACCTGTTACCATAAAAATACACTATCTTTTTTCCTCATTTCACTAGAAAATAAAAAATATTGGCTATACATATGTACTTTATCGAATGAATATAGGTTCATATACATATATAGAAATTGAATCGAGCAGGCTGTGAACACAATACAAATTGCGGGATTGATTATGTGAAGGCGAGTTTATGCATTTCTATCTTGCTGCAAAATTGTCTGCAAAGCAGAGTGAAGTTAGCCGCTCTTTATTCTAGTATGTTGGTACAAGGCTTTTTGCTCAATTTGCAATTGTCAAGAATTATGTCAGTTTGATATAACTTTGACATAATTTTGACATAATATTGACATAATTTTGACGTAATGTAAATAAATTGATGTTATTTACAAAGCAAGTACGATGATAATATATCACATAAAATACTACTGTTGGTAATTTCTTTGCATAAAACTTTGATGCCCAAAAAGAAAAATTCATTTTAATTTAACTTTTTTAAGTGATAGTGTAATGTCGAGTAAATTTCAATTTGATTTAGATTTGTGTTTAATCATAATTATATATTTTAATAATAATTCAAATAGTGATACGGCGTTAGAGGGTTCATTTCGAGATTCTTGAAATCATTCGAGAGGGAGATCAAACTCGAAGGCCATCACCAAATGTTACTATATACTCAACCGATTTTAATACTAGAAACACTGTTCCACCATATTTATGTTTATATTTTTCATAACAATTGCACACACTGTAATTTGACAACCAAACCCACTGTAAATACTGAATCATTGTATGTATGTGCATACTTTGTAAGGATGCACCAGAAGAAGATTATAATAATCATGAATTAAGACTATCAGAAAACCGAACGACCACAGAACAAAAAAATCGATTGGTGGTTTTTTGTGCGCGGTCCATCCGTGAAAACATTTTGAAAATTTCCAAAAACGAGCCGATTGTTTATTCTTCATGTGCTGTATATTGGGCCGATTTATTTTAACTTCACAGTGTCAGGTATCATATTTAAAATCGGAATAGAGTGTGCATTTGTTGTTGTAACAACCTTAACAAAATACACCTAGTGAAACATGTCTCCTCTGATGTATACGTAAATTACTCTAAACTAGTTTGGGTTTATTGGATAAATCACGGAGTTGATTATAAAATATAATGATAAACGCAAATGAAAGCCCGTTGATATTTTGTGTTTCATTATCATATCATCGAACCAGAATCGTACCCCGGCTAGAAGCAATTTTCAATATTATCAACACCGATCAGCCAAACATGTTTTTCGCTTTCAAATTGATTTTCACACTTAGGAGCGGTATTATGAAATCCATGACCGGTTAAAATCGCTCATTTACCGTCAAGCTAGTATCATGAACGCCGCTTATCAGTTACTTTATCGTTAATTTTCGATCGATAGACAAATAGTTGACAACAGATGATTTTTTATTTGATTTTCATTGTCATTTGAGTGAGATAGTGATTATAAAAATAGTGATAGTGATTATAAAACTTTTTTTTTTTATTGAATGATATTCATTATGTTTATCATAATGTTCACGCCGGTTTTAGAAAACGCGACGCGACTGCGGTAGGTATCAAAAACTGCATATTGGAAAAATGAAAACAATTTCTGTAAATCAGAGTAACCATAGAAATAGAAAACTCGTATGATTTTCATACGATTCGTTGTTTATGATTCCCCGCATAAACTCGAATATTTGACTACGAATTTCAAATCAAAAGTTTTCTATGAAATAATTGACACATAGGTATCATGCCACCAATTTATGAAGCTCAGTACATAACTGCGGGAGTGCGGGAGTGCAGGAGTCCGAGTAAGAAAATTTTCAACTCGAGTGTGATGAAAAAGGAGGGGCTTATGTCAAAATGGCGTACTTTGATTGGTAGAGAGTGAAGTGTGATTATTTTTTCGACTGACTCCCGCAGTTATGTACTGAGCTTGAAACTTGATTTACTAAATACAAAACAAAATTTAGTTTTAAAAAATATGAAAAAAAATAATATTCTTGTTTGTAATTAGTGAAAATTTAATTTTTAGTGAAAATTAGCGAAATTTTAAATAAATTGAACCATGAATATATTTATGTAAGATAAATTAAACGAATTGTTTGTTTCAAAATAAGATATAGGTCGCACGTCGTCTTTCTCCGCTTATCTTCGTTTGAATGTGTTTTCTCAAACATATTCAACAAGAGAGCGGAATATCGTGAGATAACATACCGATTACTCGTCTAGCAAATAATCGCAATAGCGCAAATAATTCTTAAATGTTACCGCCGGTATAACTTTGATCCCACGCACGAATTACTCTTTTTAAGAAGATGAGTTTATTCTAAATGATGTATTGAGATGATCTGGTGAGTACTTAAAGAGTGTATCGATTTTGATCAATCTAAAAATACACTTTAGTAAGCTGGCTTCGGTAATCTTTAGATTTCCCTATAGCTAAACTCAATCGTATTTCAGGTTTAATAATAAGATATACATAGGTGCAAAACTTTATAGTATAATCTCGGGCTTTATTATTGCATTTTTCGTATATGACCAAACACAAACTGTTCGATTATCTTGATCCGTTTATCTTTAACTTACCTTGCGCATGTTTCAAGTACATGTATTTTGTGCATGTTTCAAGTACATGTATTTTCATATTGTTTGGGAACTGTAACCTTTATATATAGTAGTATACATAATATTATGTTTATTCACAGGACTGGCCGTGTAATTTCCAGACGCTGTGAGCTGTATCGACTGTGATTTGTAAGGCCATATAATCGCTTAATTGATATTACTTTAAAAGGATTCAAAATCCTTTTAGTCTTATATGTATTTCTCTCACTGAATATACACGTCAGGTAGATAAAGGCTGATTTATAATCAACGTCAATTCCGTTGTGTTGAACAATCATTAAAGGAAAATGAAACCCATTTCGTTGAAGCTAAATCAATCTGAACACTTTGCATGTTTTGAAATATTGTTACAATACATGTTTTAAACATTTTTCCTTCTGTTTGCGACGATTAGTTCGTTCTTGTACATGTCTAACCCAAGCTTTATTTTACTGAAATTTCGAGATGAACCGTTTTTAAATATGGTTTTGAAAGAACTCTATTTAAATGGTTGAGGTTTGCAAAATTGATTAATTTAATTTATTTTGTTCTCTAAAAATAGTAAATACATACAGTTTGTTCCAGTTAATTAAATCCCATTAAAAAAAATGTAGGAAATGCCTTTTTGATGTCATTTTAACCCCCGTTCTATTTGGGTTTCTATTCAAATTTAAACAGCATTATCACTAAAATAAAACGCTAAATATTTTTTTTATTAGGTGGTATGGTACGAGTATATCGTGGTTCTAACCTCATCCATCTTTCCATACATTTGTTTTGGATATCCTCAATGCTGCGGATATGTTAGTCGTAAAATACGGCAGCAGACGTTGACGGCATATTCAAGTTGGGATCTGACATAGGCATAATGCATGATCTTAATTGTTTTGAGGTCTGTATAAATATTCCCTGCCCTTAATAAAAACCAGTATTGAATTTGCTCTAGCGACGCATCGTTCAATGTGCTTAGTAAATCACATGTTTTCAGCGAAAGATCCTTTAAGTCCTTGATTTCGATTCCTTAATTTTTTGTAAAAGTATCCCATTAATTTGATATTGTTGTATAACAGGATTATCTTTCCAATGGAACGGTCTAACACTTGTTTAATGTTAAGACTAAGAAGAATAGAATCACACCAAATCGTTAGTTGGTCGATGCCTTCTTGCAGTTTGCTTGCATCACCAATAGTCTCCACCGTTCTGATTGCTAAATTTTGCCAAATAATGAAGCTAGCATGCCATTGGAGTCACATACATCTTCAAAAGTTTATAGAGCTCGATGAATATTGTCGTATACAATACGTTGTGCTAGTATGGATACGTTCTTTTCATTACTATTTGGATCTTCATATAAATTGATGTCTTCCGGCTTATTTTCTACTGATTGGAATATCTCAGTAAACATGTTCGATATGATTTGCACACCGCAAGATTTCTTTCCAGTAAAGGTCATACAAGCTGGGTAACCATTAATTCCACGTTTTGTTTTAAAAAAAGCTCCAAAAGTGTTTAGGATTGTTTCTTATATTTTAATTTATCTCAAAGTAATTTATGCTTGCTTTCATCAGAATAAAATTTGATAGTCTATTTTGTATGCTTGTTTTTTAGAATAATAAGATTGTCCTCATACCATGGAGGATATTTGTTAGGTTAGGTCACAGCAGTGGAAACAAATAAGATATTATAGAATTTCTCCACGTTTACATCTACATATATTCCTGCTGATATATAGACGAAAGTTTATTATATATGCTTTTTTGTAGTTATAAGCTCTTTGATTTTGGTGATTGTTAATACCATTCATCGCTCTTCAAAATTATTTCAATGGATTTGAAGGTAATATCATTAATGACAAATGACATTAATGATAAATTTTTTAAGTATAACTAATTTTACTCAGATTTGTATCGTTAACGATATGATTGAAAATACACTCAAATTATGAAGTAAGATTTAGAGGGAAGAGTTCACCAGTTTCCTCATCGTACGTCCAACTAATGGATGGAAATGTAAAATCTTCCGTGATTAAGATCATGTCAGATGGCGGCCGATCCATTGTTGATTTAAATAATTGTGTCATAATACGTTGTATATGATGATATCGGTATAGCTATTCATTTCATTACCATTTTGGAAGTAAAATGTTTGACTCTTTTGTGGACTCTTTTGTGGTTCAGTTAATGGTGCAAAATTATCATAGCTAGATTCTTGTATGTTACTGTACTCCTTGGTAGCTGCGCTGGTTCCGGATTTCACGGAGTTGCCGTAGGTTAAAATGGAATATGTATTGGTAATCAACTGGCAATTATTAAAATTGACAGAATTTGTATTAATATTAGTAGTGCAAAATTGGTGATATGTGTATTGTCTGTAATCCATGTACTGCGTCGCCCGGACATCTATACGTCACAAAACTAAAACTTCAGTCACCAAATTATATTCTAAACAATTGAAAAACAAAATTATATGTTAATTACAACCATTTCTATCTACATTTATATGTATAATATGCTAATTAATGAAGTCATTGGTTATACTTACTATACACTTATAGTGTTTACTTCTATGATTTTATGATCATAGTGTGGTTGAATCTATCCATCATCGCACCGCAAAACAAGGCAGTATAATTGCGTTAAGTCATGTGATATATATATATACTTATATGTAACTGTTATGTGTCCGCGGTGTCCCAACTATATAGACAACTATATATAGATAGATATATGTACATAAATGGTAATATACATTTTAGAGCAAAATTATTTATTGCCGAAAACTAAAATTTTTAAATTACAAATTTTTTTTACGTTAATACATATTATATTATATTTTTAATTTTAATTTTAATTTTCAGAATATAGTAGCTTCACAAAATACATATACATATGTACAAAGGAAATCTAAAATTAATTTGGTAGATCTCTCTATAAATACTAATACCATACATATTTACATACAACAACTGCGAGTATAATAATTAATATTTCAAATGGGAGAAAATAAAATAAATATCCAAATTTTATTTTTAGTTGGATTCCCATATTGATTTTAATTTTATATCTTCAAAATAATTCTATAAAATTTATTTGTATAAAAAATAATAATCTCGCACTGTTATTTATATGTAATTAATTATACTAATTGTTTTGTTTTGATTCAGTATTTTACAAAAATAGAAATAGAAATTGTGTTTGTTTTAAAAATAGTATATAATATACTTATATTCATTCTTATATTGCCTTCACCAGTACTTTATTCTATATAATACATTATGTATTTGCAATTATTGTTAATTCAATATCACTTAGTTGTTTTTTGTGTAGTTTTATATCTCGTTTGAGTTGTAAATATTTGGAAGAATTTAAACGTTTATAGTTTCAATTCGTTTATAAAAAGTAAACACTACTAATTGTTATTATAATGTTTGTGGTTTTAAAAAGATATTATTCGTTGTACGTATGTTGCAATGTTATCTGTTCAATAGTTTTAAATATATTGACGTTAAATTACCAGTCAAATGTCTTCTTTTGATTTAGCACTTAAATTTGATGTGTCATCTCACCAGTTATCCTCAGTGAATAATTTACATACAATACTACAATATAACGACACAAAACTGTGCAATATCCACGAAACCGGTCATTAATTGCGAATCATTAGTTTATTTTGGACAATGCAATCAATCATTTCATATATGGTGTATTGAACTGAACTTCGACAAATGGATAATATTATTCAAGGACTGCCAATATGCAAAATTCATTTCCTATGTGATTGCCATGATTATTAATTAATTTAGACCATAAAGAATATAATTGAAGATCTAATTGGCCTGATAACTAACGATAACGATGCCTGACGCAAAAAATGATGCACTAAGAAATATTATTATTGACGCTCTTCATGTACAGGCGCCTAACTATGCCTATCGAAAGCCAAGCTGTAAATATGAAACTAATGTAATTACTCTGGATCACTGCTGTCGGATATGGATGTGGTAACTTAGATTAGGGTATTAACTTTATATAACAACATCCAGTGATGACTTATCCAATGTTGAGACTGCGGGTTTTCTATACATTTGTATCAAATAAATATGTTTCCCGTTTTCATCCCAGTGCTACGTTTACCTCTGTTAATATATAACTGGAAAAATAGCAAGTTTTTAATTAATGCAATTTGACACGTTTCTTTCTGCTGCCCAATGAATGTTGCTCAGCTGTGTAGACATTCATATTTTTTAAAATCCGAGTACTTCCTGGTCTTTGGTCCTGGTGTTTCATGAGTAAACATCATCATTCAAACAACTCGAAACAGGATCGCATAATATCCCACTAGAAAAAACCGGTCTACCAATATAACTAAGACTATATCTCTATAGTATATAATAATTAATATTCCGAATTAAACAGTGTCAATCTCTGGCTATTTAATAAGGGGTGGTGGACTAGCTTTATATTTTAATTCCAACTTAAATCTCTTCTGTATGTCGATTCTGATTAGTAAATAAGGCATAAACCATATACAAATTTACACATAGTATATATAAATCACTGACCATGAAGTACTAATAATTGCAACAACTTTAATATACGCTATTGGAGCTGGAATTACGGCGGCTGACTTGCCCTCCAATTGTTCCTTGTTAAAGGATTTAAAGTGTACTCATTTCAATTACAGGGCCTCGGATTGAGTCATGTATTGTTATTTTTGATAAGTGTTCTAAATATTATTTACTGTTTTCTTTATATTATACCCAAATCTCGATAAAATCGAAACGGCAAGCAAAAAACTATTTTGCTTAAATATTACTTATACATATAAAAAAATTAGTATAGAAAAATCTCTTAACTGTAAAACTTAAACCAAATCGCAGAGGATTTCTCGATTCTTTCTAACAATTTAAATAAAATTGCAAAAGAAAGAACAACATAAAATCTCATCGCTTAAGCACTTAAGCGATTCTTCCGTTTTTATTTTGAAATAATTTACAAAAAGATGCAACAGGAAGACTTCAATCGCGATTAAGGTGACTTTTTCGGCGATTCTTCGTTTTTGGTACAGTTATAATGAAACAAGTTTTTGGAGATAAAATTTTAACTGTGCGTTATGCAAGCAATATAAAATATTCAAATATGACTTAAATGACATAAATTTGGTCTTCCATTCTACTTTTATCGAGTAAAATTATCGCACGCTATATTTTACTCGATAAAGTCGAATAATGAATTGGCTGAATTGCTTTGTGTTCCACGAAAATTGACTTTGTTGTATGTTACAAGCCTTCTCCTGTGTACTGTACACATGGTCAATCAATGAATTCTCGTTCCGTCAAAAAATGGAATGAAAAAATTATTACATGTAAACTAAATACGTTGAATTCATTATTTTTTCTAATGTAAAAGTATATGAGTTAGTTAATTACATGATATGCTTGGTGTAACTCTGAATGGTAAAGTATATTGCATTCCGATATGACTTGCGTGCTATTATGTGATGTGACTACTTGCTTAAAGGGAACTATTTTACTGGCGGCTTATCAAATCGCACCATGCCCATTAAGGTACAATCTTAATGACACCACATCGTGTCGTTCTGTTAAGCTGTTAAAGTAGAAAATGTAATACATATTACAAATACAATTTATATTAGAAAATAATTAAAGAACCGATTTTTTTTTAATAGTTGTAAATAATTTGTGGCAAATTAATTTATAATATTAAGAAAAAGTTTATAATAATTTGGCGAACTGGAACGGAAGCATTGTAACTCGACCTTTCAAGTATATATATATTTGACGTTTGCGGAGATGTTTGGCTGAAAATATTGTACCGTTCAAAAAAACATAACTTTTAAACTTTCCTTTTCCAAGCTAGACGTACCACAACTAACAAAATAATTCTTCTACATCTCGATGTAAATATAATGCAAGATCTGCAGTAAATATGTGGATATTTAAAAAAAATACACTGCGGAACATGCTTATCGATATATAGCTTTAACATTAATATATCGATTTTGAAATCCTGATATTTTAGGATAATTAATTATTGAGTATATTCATGTACTAAAACCAAAAAAAATACAATACATTTTCTAATTATTACTGCGTCGAGATAAAACATTATTTTGACGCCCTGTATAATATAATCATACTACCATTTGTGGTGTTTTTAATTTTTACAATTTGAATATTGCTATTAAATATTTGAATTATATATAAAATGAATACATACAAATATTGAAAAGTTTGAGAATGGCTGCCTATGAATATCTGATGATTATTAATTATTAAATCATATCATGATTTATATGCCGAGTATATGTGCTGAAGGTTCCTAGGTTGATTATCGATATGATTAAGGTTTCAAATTCATTCTATGCAATGAGAGAGAATGAAATGCAATTTCGTTTTATCAAACTCATTCTTCCTTTGGTCATTTCGTCTATCAAGTTAATAATCAATGGTAGATTAATTTTCTAAATTTCCTTCTGTCTAGAAATTTGATTGTATTATTCCGTTGACTAAAATCAAAAATATCAATAGCCGATTTAAGACGTGATTTAAGTGATTTCTATTGGAGCTCACAAGAATAGATTTAGATTTGAACTAAGTGTTCGAGTGCCACTTGTTCGGGCCATAACACATAAACTAGAATTAATCTTATAATTATTTATATATTGTATAATAAGATACTTATCCTTAATATTTGAATTTATATCCATTATTTGTTGTCAAACTACATTGCATGAAATCATATAAAAATATTTGTGCATACAAAGTAGTAGAAATTAATTGCTCCCAATTAGAACTACAACTTATACTTACAATTACATTCTAGAAATATTTATAGTCTGAAATAATTAATAATTGATCTAGAATTAATTTATAATTTATATTTAAATTTAATAATAATTAATTACCTTTTTATATTATTTACCAAATTCCAATTTAATTTGACATTCAATTTCAAAAACACATAAATAAACTCTATCTCTTAAAAGCTAAAACCTTACAAATGTTTAGATTTAATTACATATTTATGTATTGATAAATTAATATTCGCCATTTATTTTTTCATAGTATGCACTCTAAATAATGAGTGCATTCTAAAACTTATGGCTAAGCTATAATATAGGCCATCTAGCATTAATTGTAAAAGCTACAAATCATTGTAAAATTAAGTATTTTTGAAAATAAAATCTTTCACTTGCTAATCATCCGTGAACATTATAAGTTATAATATCATAATAAATCGACTGTGGTAAAATTAAGTAGTTTTTATTTCTTGTACATACGAGTATATATAACCAACAACATACCGAATCGATCCAACACCAAGAATTCGATTACATTATAGTGAAAAAGTTTTGTAAGAATAATGTGCTAAATTTCTCGACCGCTGATTATTTTGGTCATAATCAATATGTGAATGAACTATGTCTATATGAACAGCTCAGAGTTAATTATATTTTTGTCCTGAAAATTAGAAATTAACTTAAATCTAGAAAATATCCTAACCAACACTAAAAAAACAATCTTTATGTTTTTTTTTAGTTTAGCCTTTATTATAAAACTGATGTACAATATACTTAGTTTCTACGAATTGATGCAACATATTGAATCAACATTTAATTAATTATTCTTATCACAAATTATGATTTTTTGTTTTTGGCTATTTTAAACTGCCGGAATTTTTTAATGTCACACACGCTATATATACTAGTATATGGGTATGCATATGTCACGGTGTAGATCATCCACCGCACTAATTCTTTTAAATTCTGTTGCGGTAATCTTTCAAATTATACCCAATTGTTTCTGTAGAACTAAACAATTGATTTTATGATTCATGTACGCTTTTTGTTAAACCTAATTAACTCTTTAACAACTGAAACAATTACGAATAAATTTTGTTATTACTTTATTTGAAGTAATGTGTATTATCTCTGTCAGAATATAATATACATATGTACATATTATGATGAGGAATGACGTCAACAGATTTTCCAAACAATAAGCAAGACATTTAATCTTATTGTATTATCAATTTTTTATTCAGTCTCAAAATTAATTTTAAGAAAATATTATAATTCAAGTATTAAAGTCGCGTGTTGCCTTTTTATGTGTTTTCCAATTTGAATTTATTGAGTCACTGAAGTGTAAGAAAGTATACAAATAATCTATATTTATTCAAATATTTTATATTGTAATTTCAGAAAAAATTCGAAGAAATTAATAAAAAAACGTTTTGTTGTCGCTTATGGTTTATAAATATGTAATTATTTATTGTTTTAAAAATGGTTATTACTATAATGATTTAACTATAGAAAAACTATAATTAGATTATTACTGTAGGAATTAAATAAGTGCTTATATTTAATTTTACCAGGTAAATTTTACTCATTTTATGCCGTTAAATTTTAATGAATTGGATTTTCAAGAATCCATCAATATGGTTGATGAGTGATGTTAGATAGAAATCCGAATAAAAACAATTTACCTCATCAAATTGCTCTAGCAGGATATAAAATTATGATAAATTTATAATCTAATGAAAGTAATTAAAGAAATGTCACGGTAAATAAAAATTTGCTTCATGTGAACATACCTTCTAGAACTAATAAATTACATATAGTAAACCAGTTGCAATGCAGTCCATGCATCAATGAAATGTTTAATGGTTTTACAATAAAATGCATCTGTGGCGGTTCGGATTAGAGGTTCATAAAGTGGGAAACCGTCCATGAGTGTAATTACTTATTAGTAGTAAATGTATGAAATAATTTATTAAGAAATTTATGTAAGATAATTTGTTAAATCCATAATTACAATAAACGTCATGCTTGTCTCCATTTTGTTCTAAACAGAAAATTTGTCTTCCTTCGAATGACTTTATAATCATTTGTAATTGCATTTACTGAAATCGCATAGTTTGCCAACAGTCGGATTCGTAATTCTAAAAGATCTTCGGGAATCGTATTGAACACTCGATTCCTTCAAGCAAAAACCACAGAAAGAAAGCCACAGAGATAAGGTCAGGTCATCGGAGTGATGAATCAATTGGACCTACATATAAAATGCATCGCTGAGAAAAGTGCATTTAAATATTGCCGAACAACTCGAGAATAGTGCGCATCAGCACCATCTTATTAGAAGAAGATAGCAGACATTTGGAAGTTTTGTTTGGCCTCCGCATTTTGAGTAGCAGGATCTATGCCTTCTTGCAGAGAAGAACTCGATGTCGTTGCAGGATATGTTGTACGAGTAAGAAGAAATACCTAGGGCCGATTGTACGAGTATCAATGAGGATAGAACAAAAAAATTCGATAGTACCCGAGAATTTTATTTTTCGCTGTATGAATAGTTTTGTAGGACGTTTATATTTTCAATTTAAATGAATTATAATTATCTACATACATATACGCGTAACTATAAAATAATTTGAATAACACACAATAACGCTTTGAAAGATCAAAAAACTAATAAATTTTCTAGACCCTGTTCTATTTACCAAAAAGAGAAGGTAGAAAAAGAGGATAGAATAAAATCCACCGGTTTAATTTCTACTTTATCGCAGTTCATATAATTCAATCGACGATAAATCCGAGGTTATATCCTCTATTTTCGTTCATACAATTGGGCCTTAGTTATTTTCTTTAAGCTTGCAATTAACAATTCATCTCAGCATGAGAATTTCATTTTTTTTCTTTAGTTGCGCTTCGGCGGCTTCCAGATGTTGGGGGATTTTGAACATTTCCAGTTTTGCGAAAATTTTTTTTTTAGTTTCCGCAACCAATTAGAAGTTATGAATTTTGGGGTTCACTTGGTGAAACATAATTTTTGGTTTTCTACTTAAACTTAGGCCATAATCGATATGAAGCTGGACCGGCTGCCGTTTTTCTTTTAAATAGTTTGATGACACTTTACTTGCTATGATTAAAATCTATTATATACGAGAATGTAGTCATTTTAAAGGGAGTTAGTCTTTCACATTAATATAGAAACCGTGTATACTGTTCAGTGAAAAATTTGAAGGATAGCAGCAAAAATTTAACAATTCAAAATATCTTAGGTCGCAACGTTATATTACTGGGCAAAATAATTTATTATGTTATTGATATCTATATGTATATTATAAATGTATAGAGAACTATTCAAGTTGTTGAAAGGTGAAAAGTGTAACGTGAAAACTGAATTTATTCTTAGGTTTTTAAATAATCAACAAACATAGCTCCTTTTCTAACATAATTTAAACGGACAAATTATTTACTAATTAAATATCGCTTGTAATGTTCAATTCTGTCTTGAAGTAGGTTGACTGACAAAATGTTATTCGTATACTTATTGCTTATTAACGTACTCAAGAGAAAGTTTTTTTGTATATTAAAACAAAATTAAAGCGTGTGTATAGTGTAGATATGCGGCTAGATGTAGATATGTTTGTTTGTATAGTGTTTTCATATGATGTAATGTCGACATCGCTTTTATAGTTTTTCATTTTTTAGTGTGGTATGTAGATATTGGAATATTTTGTGTTTAAACTTTAAAGCAAATTACAAGAATTGAATTTACTTTTTTATAGTGTCGTACTTTATATGCAACTTATATACAAAAAAATTTCTACAACAGTGGAGGAATAAATAATTAATTGAATTATGTCAAATTTAATTACAACTAAAACATATTGGATATGTACACTTCCGGTTTTAAATTATATTGCAATCATTGACTAATTTATAGTTTTAATTATATTTTGTCAAATAGAAATTAATTAAACATTTTTTTTTCATTACAGAAATCATTTTTTATAAAAAAATAATGATGGTTGGCAAATTATTTCACGCACACGGAGAATTTTGTGCATCCCATCCGTGGGAGGTAATAGTTGCATTGCTCACATTAACAGCATGCATGTTAACGGTGGACAAAGGGAATGAGACGAATTCATCGTTTACAAAACATCGGCAGTGTCAGGGATGGCGCGATTCATGCGAAGGCTTAGAAGCTGAATATAATGCAGCAGATGTTATTCTAATGACGATTGTTCGGTGTTCGGCCGTACTTTATTGTTATTATCAATTTTGTAATTTACACAAGTTGGGATCGAAATATATTTTGGGTAAGTTATTGTAATTTATTCTAATATAATGTAATGTAGATTTTCAATTGACCTTGATATTGCAAATATGAACTTGAAGCTCGATACCAAAATAAACAAGTATTGTATTAGTTATAGGCTTTACTGAATGCATTGAAATTAATTAATACCATCGTTAAAAAAAATGTACACTTAAGTATCTCGTCTCATTATAAATATTTTATTAACCTCAGTGAAAAGTAAATATAGACTCGTCCTGCTTAGGATCAATTTTTTACAGATTTTACTGCAAATTGGATGAAGTATCAGTTCGACTTTAGTTAGCAATTATTTTTGTAATTCTGTTACAAGATTACTATTTGATTTCTTAGGGTGGTTATAAAACCAATGAAATATCGCTCGAATACCGCGATCATTGGGGGCTGTAATGCTGCGGTGTACCTATCCAACAATTGACTTTTGGCATAATTACACAAAAATTTGGCACTGTACTGTTCTTATGGCAAACAATTTTTCTATTCGACTCTCTAAGACAAATAGATTCGTAACATTTCTGCCAACTCGCTATGGCTTTGGAGAAAAATTATAGTAATATGGTGACCTGAAAGTATATAAATTCTTTCGAAATTTGACCATGGGACTTCACAATAAAATTCGACCATCGAATTTACCAACCAATCAAATTTGACTTCTATAGAATATACGAGTATATGTATAAATAGTAGTAATTATTATTATTAAAGTTGGCTGGAACCCAGGCAGGTTCCGCACTCAATGCCACTCTGGGCCCATGGTGCAAACCGAGAATTCTATCATAATTTGCAAATGCGCTCGGCTGCTCTGGCAAACTGTAACAGCTTAAACTAGGGTAAGGATGACAATTGACCTACATTTAAAGATCTATAATTAAGAAATCGGGACCTAACTACCTCGAAAGCGGGACAGCCACAGACAAAGTGAATGCTGTCATCGTCATCTTCAAGACAGTTGTCACACAAGGAATCTTGGACAAGTCCCGTTGTTTTTAAATGGAGTTTAAAATGACCATGGCCGTTCAGAACAGTGACCAGAACTCTCAGTGTGTCTTTCTTCAAAATGAAGTACCTAGCCATTCGGCAGCTTCTACGCTAGCCAATTACGCTTAGCCTGCAAAAACATGTAGTTCTTAATAGCTTCCTTACCACAATTAAAGGTCAGGCTGGTTCAGGTCCAATTAATTCCATCCTTGAGCCTGTTTTAGCTAAAACATCAGCTATCTGATTACCTTCAATGCCACAATGAGCCGGAACCCACATAACTCTGACACGATTATTAGAGCAAAGGACGTTAATAAAATGTTTACAATCCTTGACCAGTTTGGAAGTGATCATAGGATTTCGTAATGAATTGAGCACAGGTTGACGATCACTAAATAGCGAGGTTAGAAGCAAGACATAGCAAGATATAGCACCCGTAATAGCTCGACAAGCCATACCTTGTATGCTATTAAGCTTCGCAATGACAGAAACTGACTGAACCACAGGCCACCAAACAACAGACGCGTAAGATAGCATAGGTAAAGCTAGAGATTTATAAATAAACAGCAGCATTTTGGAGGTCAGACCCCAGGACTTCCCAAATGCTCTTCTACACTGCCAGAAAATGGAAGTGACCTTTTGCAGTTTTATTTCAATATGAGATTTCCAGGAGAGTTTACTGTCTAGAATGACACCCAGATGCTTTACTGTGTCGGATCTAGCGATCGTTTCTTCAAAAAGAGAAGGAGCAGACAACTCTCCAGTATTCCTACGTCTGGTGAAGACTATCAAACTAGTTTTCGATGTTTTCGATGCATTAACGTACAGCCCCTTCTCTAGACACCACATTTCTACAACTTGTATTTACCCTGAACCAGAACGAGTAAGTCATCAGCATAACTCCGAGCAGTGAAGCCGAATTGCTGTAGTTTTACAAGTAATTCGTCGATAACTAAGAGCCACAGGAGAGGTGACAGAACACCTCCCTGGGGGCAACCTTTAGTAACTTTGACCGAAATGGAAAGGGAGTCCAGCTCGGCCACAGCAATGCGCGACCGCAGCAAAGATCCAATCCTAGTAACAATGGTTTGGTCAATTCCAAAGTTTGAGCAGGCTTCAGTGATGGAAGCGAAGAATTACTATCAAAGGCACCCGCAGTATCGAGGAAAGTGCCCACAAGAAACTCCTTAATACTAAGCGATCTTTCAATCCTCGTAACAAGTTCATGCAGCGAAGTTTCACATGATCTCCCAACTCTGTGAGCATGTTGAGTGCTACTGAGTGGGATGACAAATAAGTGATGATCCCTAAAATATCTGTCAACAGTTCTTTCCAGAGTTTTGAAAAAAGTTAAAGAAAGGCTAATAGAGCGAAATGCCTTGGGACCGGTATAATCCGTCTTTCCAGCTTTCGGGATGAACACAACTCTACTCCTGCTTCAGGACTGTGGAACATATCCAAACGTAAAGCACGCTTGGCAGAGTCGAAGTAAATGTTCCTGAATTAGGGGAAGCCCATGTTGTAATTCAGCAGGAAAAACTATCTGGACCACCTGATTTATAAGGTAAGAAGGAGAAAACGCTCCAGCGCTAGGTGTTGAGAGTGACTAGCCTACAGGCTAAGTCCCAGTCAGGTGAATAATCAGTACCATTAGGCTGGGCGTCAGCAACATAGTCATGATTGATAACATTGCACCCAGTGAAATGAACAGAAAGTAGTAGTTCGACAATTTCCTTCCTGGGAGAGGTTAATCTCTCATCAGGAGTCGCAGCACATCGAGTCGGCAGGAATCATTTCTAACCAAGGACCTATTAAGTCTGGCGATCCCAGAGATACTATTAATTTCTTCGCAGAAGCTAATCCAAGAAGTCCTACGAGCGGATCTCAGCATTTTCTTATATTCTTTTTGAGCTGCCAGAAACTTATCCCAAGCAACCTCAAGGTCAGATCTTTTGGCTTTGTTTTTGAGTGTCCTAGCAGATTTCCTCAGTTTTTTGAGATCAGAACACTAAAAAGGCTTATTCTGAGATTTTTGCTTGGTAATAAGAGGACAAGAGTTTTCGAAGGCTGAAGTGACTGCATGCGTCAAAGATGAGGCTAGTAATTCAATATCCTCAGTCGAACATATCTCACCCAACGAAACCAGTAAAGTTTCCAACTCAAGAGAGAATAACTCCCAGTTGGTAAGCTTCTTATTACGATAAGGTTTAAGAGTTGGTCTTCTAAAATTTAAATTAAACGAAATGCACCTATATGGTCGGAGGTGAGAATGTCATTGGTTACCCTCCAATTACAGATCAAATCGATAATCGACATGGACCACAAACTAATGTCAATCGCTTCCCTCCTTACTGAATTAATAAAGGTAGGCTCACAGCCTTTGTTAAGGATTTCAAGCTCAGATATGCTCAGGTAATTAAGTAGAGATAAACCCCTATCATTAATATTCATGGTACCCCATAACGTGTGATGAGCATTAGCATCGCATCCTACCACTAAAGGTAAATGATTTATCCTGCTCCACGAAACAAGGTTGCTGAACTCCTCCGAGGGAGGAGGTGACACCGAATCGTAAGGCAGATACACTGATGCTACCACCAGTGATCCGACTGAGTTCGACGATTTGAAAGAGACGAGCACAGCTGCAACGTCCGCTGAACAATATTCATGAATTAGGGTAGCACTAAGATTGTTAGAAATAAACACGCAGGCTCTTACCTTATCATTGGACCCTCTGTAGAGGATTCCGCCACCTACAGGAACCAAACCAGAAACCACACCGTCAAGCAGATAAGGTTCCTGAATTAAGCAAATGTCTACCTGCGAATTAGCGAGCAGCAACTTAAGCTCAAACGATGCAGCTTTGCTATGGTGTAAGTTGATCTGTTTCAGCACAAGCATAGAAGTCATAATAATGATTACAAGCTAAAGAGTAGTAATAGTTTAATTCAATTTTATTTTAAAAATGAAACATTTTTTATTGAATTTTGTATAAAACAAAACGAAATACATGGCAATTTGATTAATAATTTGTTAAAATTCATCTTTAATTATTGCGTGGTAACTTATAGAATTTTGCTAATAACAATTTTGGTATCATAACAAAAAAAAAATTACTGAGAAGTATGGTATATTTCCGAAGCCGGCTATTGTGGCATGCACATTGATATATTATCCCGTACTTGCTGAATAGTGCACCAAAGTACGGTGAAAGATTTCTAGAACTAATTTTCCCTCCAATTAGTACACCTGGTATACACAAATAGGAAAAAAATCCGTATAGTTTATCAGTTGAAAATGATATTTAAAATTAAATAAAAATATAAATAAATAGTATTTTATTCATATTCGTATAAGAAATAATAATTGAGGTATAGGTAGGTACAATATAAATAAAGCTGAAATATCATATTTGTTGTTATCACAAAGATCATACCAATACATTTAAATTGGTTAAATTCTTCTCAGTCTCAGTCACTTCGCTTTCAGAAGATGCTTCTTTATTTATTTCGCTTCCTGACTCATCAATCAAATTTCCATCATCTAAATCTAAATCGATGTTTTCAATAAATTTTATATTATATTTTATTTTATAACCTAAGCCATCGATACCGCAACATTCGAATGATCGCTTTATATCATACTGGGCATAAGTAACAGTAAGTTTTTGGTCCGTTGAAATTTAAACCAGTCTTTCGTTCGATTTAACAGAAACATGGTTTTTGTCCATCTCCTGCTACTATTTTAGCTTTGGAACCACTAAATAAGAGTAGATCTTCCACTTCTTGCATTTATACATTTTATAATAAATTAAATGATTCCCCATTTCTTTTACGTGCGGTGATTTTCCACTGATAGTACTACTCTTCATTTCGGCATATTTTTCTAGTGACAAAAAACACAATAGTTTTATTATTAAATATGTAATTAATCAATTATCACCATTTCCCATTCTGCAAATTACTCTCATCTAATTTAATATTTACCTTGTACTGTTTACGCCAAATAAATAAAAATTAACACCACAAATAAACTTTCACTATCCAGCGGCAACACTAGAATTAACATACTAGAATAAAAATAAAACTTCTTTATCGAAACAGCTATCTATTGTTTAAATAAATAATGATTAAGGTTCTATTTTCTTACTTCAGCAAACTAATATATCTAGGTACGTTATCTATTTCATTTTTATAATTTAAATCGTAAAATTATGATCGTTTCTTTAGGGTGAAAAGGAGATAAAACGAAAAGTCATGATAAAAAACGTCGAATTAACGTTAACGGTTATTTCAGATAAAATAATATCTAAATATTATACCATGATACTTTATTTGGCACTTTCTTGCCAAACATTATATCAGTGGTATACTAATCGACACTGTACGTTATTATATATACTAATCGACACTGTACTAAATTTATTACGAACTATTAGGTAATTTTCATAATAAAATATTGAGTTGGTCTAAGCCATTATTTTTTTGTTTTTTATTTAGGCTGCGGGCCAACACTCATGAAAAAGTCAACTTTTATTTTAATTTTCGGTAATTCATTTCCCCTATCAAAGGATAGAGTAAACCTAGCATACAAAAGTAAATGCAATTTCATTTTCTAATGATCTACGAATTGAGTAAGCTGGAAATTAGCAAAAACACATATTTCAATAAAACAAAAATACTAAAAATCGAGTTTTACTTTACTAATTGATTTACCTTACTAATTAATTGGTCCGCAGCCTAAGTTGGTAAATATGCCTAACCTTTTCCTCAAAGTAAGAATTTCTTTCAACTCGAGTATGGAACAAGTAGGTAAGGCATATATCATTTGTGGTGATTTGATTAGTAAAGAAATCGGAAATAAAAATCACAGGAAATTATCACCGATGTTATGTATACATAGGCTGCAATCGAATACTCGAAGTAAATCATTTAGTGCGGTAAAAATCTCATTTACTGCCGTTTTCATTTGTGTTTTATTAAAATACGATTTCTATGTTTTATTCTCAATCAGAGATTTTACAAAAGTAAATGAATTTACTGTACACACAAGTAAAAGTTGATAGTTGTAAAATTTTTTATGGCAACATTCCAACACACATACATAAAAATTGTATAACGACGAGAAATATTTTTCGCACACTGATACTTTTATGGTTATGACATTTTGTTTATAGTGAAATGACATTGATTTCATTTTGTAAATAAATTTTGCGCCATTAACATTAAAAGTGTTCATGAGACAAAAATAATGTATACACTAGTCTTGTCGAATAAGTAGTAATTTATGATTTTATTGTTTATGTTTACAAAAAAATCATAATATTTTGCTATAAAAACAATATTTAAAAAAAATCAAAAAATTGTCTTAGTTGCTCTATTTGAGTTTTAGATTTTTTTTCTGTTTTGGAAATGTTTACATCAATTTTTCATAGTGGAATGTACAGGCATATTCAAAATTTTTTGGAATGAAAATAAATGAACATAAATACATGATAATTAACTCTTCAATGACTAATCAACGTTTATCGGTTTGGAAAAAACTATTCAATCAACAATGATTTTGAATGTTGTAATATATGTAAACTATATCATGTATGTATTTAGATTAAACATAACATGAAATAACCATATCTATTCGAAATGCATTAAAAACAAATTAATTATGTATATAAAAGTTAAAAACAAATGATCTTTAATAATAAAAACTTTTTTGGAAACTCGGCTTATATTGATACATACGAGGACGTAACACTATAACACATGACTAGATTTGATTATTCGTTTTGATAACATGCTCATACTCGGTTACACGAAATATTTAACTACCGATTCTCCAGTTAAAGTTAACCGGCCGATTTTATAGAGTTAAATATTTAACAGTCCGTTAATGTTTTAATTGACTTTTTATTGTATCGATAGAAAATATTAGTATGTAACAGTAAAGTATAAATAATAATAATAATAATCAGTTTTAAAGGCCATTACTGGTCCCTTACTGAGTCAACAATCTGGCTCCAGCGGTTTCGATCCTGAGCATGGTCTTCATACTGTCCTAAGACAATCTGAAGAAGCCAAGTCGTTCTCTACACCGTGGAGCCATCGTCGCCTGCAACGACCTCTGCGCCTACCATATGGTGGCTCTCCTTTCAGAGATCGCTGCACAATTCGTTCCGGATCAGCACGCAGAACGTGACCGAGCCGGCGTACTCGCTGAGACCTTACTTCATGTGCAATATCGGGGATCTTCATCAGATCTCTGATCTCGAAATTGTACAGAGCTCGGTAGGTACCATCTATTTCGCGTTTTGGGCCGTAAATCACACGCAAGACTCTTCTCTCAAATGTTAGGAGCCATCTCTCGTACTCATCCGTTAGCGCCCAACTTTCACATCCAAACATAACAACGGGCCTGATCAGCGCTTTGTAAAGCTTCAGCTTCACGGCACTTGATAAGTGTTTAGATTTTAGCAGTGGCCTTAGAACGACTGCCAGCTGCCAGCCTCATTTTAATATCCTCACCCACACTGTTATCGTGAGTGATAAGAAAACCCAAATATTTGAACCTCCTCACTCCCTCAAACGTGTGGTGGCCACTACTAAAATCTGGTGTGCCATTGTCTAAAACCACAGATTAGGTATTTCGTTTTGGACTCATTGATCTGAAGTCCAATTGAAGCTGAAAACTCTACAAGCGGATCAAGTATTTCTTTCACTCCGTTGCTATTCAGTCCAATCACGCATATGTCATCTGCATATGCAAGCATCTGATTGGATTGGCGATATAAGATGTTGCGCTGTTGTGTTTCAGTTTTACGAAAGATATACTCCAATATGAGATTAAAGAGTATCGGGGACAAAGCATCTCCCTGCCGAACACCCGAGTTAACTGCAAAAATTGTCGATAGCCTGTTCTCAACTTTAACACAGCATTGAGACTGCGTCACTGTCATCCTACACAGTCGTACCAATTTTGTTGGCTAGGTATTCCAGGGCAGACCACAAACTCTCTCGATTGATCGAGTCATAGGCCTGCCGGAAATCCAGGAACACCTGATGTACGGGGATGGATGTCTCATAATATTTAGATAGAATCATCCGCAACGAAAAGACCTGACCGGTGACTGATCGATTCGGACGAAATCCTCCCTGATAGTCACCTACCAACCCCTCCGCTAGAGGAGTAATTCTATCCAATACTATGTATGACAGTAACTTGTATGCTGTGCAAAGGAGAGCTATACTGCAGTAAAGTATATAAAAAAAATAAATTCAATTTAATTTCAGTTGTTAAATGAAAAACAATTTTCGCATTTAACCGCTTTTTAGCTAATCTCTAGTTAAATATTTTGCAATCGGTCACTAGAGTTATTATTATAGTTAAAATATATTTTATAGTGTAAAATGCGTAATCATATTAAATTACAAAATAGTGGTCTATTTTATTTTTATGTTGACAATAAATACGCTGGAATATAGAACTGGAATATACCGTTCATCAAAATATATAATAATAAACAGTTTATAAAAGCCGTTAGTGGGCCTCTTACTGAGTTAACAAATTGGCTCCAATGACTTCGATTCTGAGTTTGGTTTATCTAAGAAGATAATCTGAAGAAGCTAAATCGTTCTCCACACAGTGGGGTCATCGTCGGCTGCAACGACATCTGCGCTTCATGTATAATATCGGTGATCTTCATCAGATCTCAGGTCTCGATATTGTACAGAGCTCGGCATGTCCCATCTACTTCGCGTTTTGGGCCGTAAATCACCCGCATGATTCTTTCAAATGTAAGGAGCCATCTTTCGTACTCATTCGTTAGCGCCCAACTTCCACATCCATACATAACTTCATAAGTGTTTAGATTTTAGCTGTGGCCGTACAGAGAGCCCAAATATTTGAACCTCCTCACTCCCTTGATCTAGAGTCAAGTATTTCCTTCACTATGTTGCTCTTCAGTCGAATCATGCATATGTCATCTTTTTGCCATCTATGTCATCTTTTTGTCATGCACTTGATTGGACTGGTGATTTCAGATGTTGTGCTAATGTGATTCAGTTTTACGAAAGATGTACTCCAACATGAGACTAAAGAGTATCGGGGTCAGAGCATTTTCCTGACACACACCCGAGTGAACTGCAAAAATTCACAATAGCATTTTTTCAACTTTAACACAGCATTGAGATTGCGTTACTGTCATTCTACACAACCTTACCAATTTAGTTGGCATTCCTAGATATTGCAGGGCAGACCACAAACTCTCTCGATTGATCGAGTTAGAGGCCTGTCGGAAATCCAGGAACATCTGATGTACGGGGGTGGATGTCTCATAATATTGAGATAGAATCATCCGCAGTGAAAAGACCTGATCAGTGCCTGATCTATTCGGACCGAATCCTCCTTGATAGGCGTCAATAAGGCCATCCGCTTTTTTGCTGTGCAAAGAAGAGCTATACCGCGATGATTCCCACACTTCAAGCGGTCTCCCTTCTTGCAGATGGGGCATATCGTGGCCATTTTCCATTCGTTAGGCATAACTTCGGTTCGCCATAATCTAATAAGGTCGAAAAGACAGTTCCACAAAGTATCCCTCCGAATATCAAGAGCTCCGAATTAAAACAGTCCACTCCGGATGATTTCAATCTCTGCATGGTTTTAGTGAATTCCTCATGGGATGGATCCGCAGTGAAAATATTCGCAGGCTGTCTTTGAGGTGACTCAACAACAATATTTGACGCATGATCAACACCAAGCAGGTCAGTAAAGTGTTCACTCCGAGTACTGGATTGATGTTGAAGTTTCCATCCTGGTATCAAATGGCGGTTGACGCAGGCTTGAAAGTATGGTGCAATCCAGTAATTCCTTTAAAGAAATTAGGCGACCTGCGCTCATTGCTGAGTTGTTGTACTTTCAAATCTTGGACCTTCCACAAATCGGCATGATTACTGCCAGCTCTACCATCAAAATCCCCAATTATCATTCTAAAACCGTGTTCGGGTATAGATCGTCCAAGTCGTTGTAAAATGAGTCTTTATTTTGGGGTTGGCTGACTTCTGTGGGCGCGTGTACAGAAATTATCGACAGGTTGGCTAACTTCTTGCGCAAGCAAAGCTTACACAATCGGTTATTGACTGCTTGCAAATCCAAAACAGCCTTCTTTACATGCGGCCCCACATGGTCTCCACTTTTAAACCAGCGAGTTCCTTGATGGGCAACGAGTTCCAGTCGATACTCCTTCATGGTTTCCTAAGTGACTGTACGTTCCACATGCTGATCCTAAATTTCGTGTATGGGTACTTGAGCGGGGTGTTTTATGGATGCTGGTCGTCGTCGTCAGACCATCGACCCAACCGTTTATTCGTCTCCTACGACAAGCAAAGTATACTATGGAGGTATTTTTGGAAATGTTCGTGCAATTTAGGTTTATGAGACATGTAAGTACCCCACTCAACCACAAGAGTCAAAGAGCGGAAAATACGTATCTAAAATGTTTTTGATTTTGCTGGCCTATGAATTATATCATATTTACACACATACATATATACTATAAATTTCTCAAATTGCGTTTTTGCTCACCTGAGATTACCTACAATTTGTCACAAATTGGATAAATACTGGAAAATGTATCATTCATCAAAAAAAAAGAAATACTTATCCGAGTAGATCAAATCAATCATAAACTGTTGTGTTTTGTTTCGAAGGTTAACACAATTTATAAACGTGACAATTAGGATTAGTAGAGGGACAAATTGGGTTTTGTTTAAATTTCACGTATTAAACAAATTGCCTCATTACTCTCGTTTTCAACATTATTATTTATGCAATAACTTTCTGTTGTTGGTATGAAATAAAAAATTATGTTCATATATTTTTTCTCGATTTATTTAAAAAACATTCATTGAGGCTTCCTTTTTTAAGATTATTTGTTTTATGGGAATAAATTATTTTTTCTGTTATGTATGTATGTCTTTTTCTTACAATTTGTTATTCTATTTCTATTTGAGATTTATCAGAAAAAAAGTATTTTATTTTATTTGAATTAGTACCACAAAGTAGAAAATCCCTCAAATTAGGTGAAAATCATAATGTTTCTAACATAAAATGGCACAAGGTTCAAAATGAAATCTAGTGATAGGAATATAGGATAAAATGTCACAAGAAATGTCACAAGTCACAATATGATACAAGGTATACGTATATAAAGAAATAAATTGCGGTTAACCTTGTGTAGATTAATATAAAATATGTGCTTATAAATAGGATGTATATAAATATTTAGGGAGAGATTTGTCTTCAGCTTGAAAATAATTAGCCGTGTTAAGCTATGGTAATGTAATAGTTGTTTTATTTTAATTTTTGCTTGTTATTTTGGTATAAAGTATAAACCAATAATTCTAATCCACTAATACCATAATTATTATAAAATGATTAACTCAAATTGAAAATGGCTTTTAAATTTATGTAGAATTTTCTTCGCTTAATATCTTCAGATACATAATATCGCTCGTTCGGAATAAGAGTGACACAACACAAAAAAATCGATTTTTGGGTTGAAAAACTTAAATATCGTTCATATTTTTATGTTTAACGACATAAATTAAAAGCTTGTTGAAAAGATGTGTCGTTCTATATCTTCGAAACTTTCTCATTCTATTTTTTCATGAATTTTGTTCATGATCTTGTTGAAAAACATGTTCGTGTACAAATAATTATTTTGTGTTTTGACGTTATTCTTCAGTTCTAACTAAAGATATCGAATCTGCTTTTCCTGAAAGAATAAATGTTGAATATGACATCAACTCAAAATAAATGTTGAATGACAAATAAAGGAATAAAATTTAATAATTTTATGATTAAATTTTACTTTTAAAATATTTAATAAGTCTACTTAAAAAATTGTATTTAATTTAAAATTACACAGTCTTTAAACTCACTTTCTGTAAAATTGTGTTTTTTGACTTGTATCACTCTTATTCCGAACGAGCGATATATCCTGATACTCTTAAGTAAAATTAGTTATATGGACTTTGATAGGAAAGAGATTTGGCACTTGAAAATAATAAATTGTAAAATTCCAATTTTAAACTTCTCACTGCTCGTTCAATTCGATAGAAAAATGTTATATTACCTGGTTCAAAATACGACAATTGTAAAAAAGTTCAATTTCAACATTTTTTCTTCAAAAACGCGCTATTTTTCCACATTTCAATGAAATTTCCTAATTTTTTTAACCCAAATAAGTTATAATACAATTTTTCTTTCGAATTCAATCAAATATAAATAATAACAATAAAAAATACTTTAGTAATAGTCTTTCGATTTCTTATATACATATATATATATACATACATAACTTTATATATATATATACATAACTTGTATATATATATATATATATATATATATATATATATATATATATAGATATGCAATGTACATACTATTTGGTATCATCTCTTTTAAACATTTTTATAACTATATAAGACGACGAAAAAAGTAATAATAGTAATATAAAATAAGAAAAAGATAATAAAAACAACTAAAGTGAAATTCGTTGTCGCCCTTGACTTCTTTTGAGCGACGTTGTATATACGTATACTCTTATGTATTTTTACATATACCTAAATCTTAAAGATTTACATTTTAAGCAATTGATTATATAAACAAACAATTTCGTTATTACTGTTTGGTTGGTGTTGTTGTATTCGAAATTTTCTAGCGCAAAAATCTCGTTTATAAATTACTAATACTAATTTTGTGCAAATTAATACGTTTTTAGATTCATTCAATGAAAATTATGATTACAATCACCTTGAAATTGTTAAGTTTTTATATGTATACATGTATGTATGTTAACTAAAGTTATGTATTTACTGCACATGGAAACTATAGTACTTAAAATGTGTAAAAGTAGCTTTAACTGTTATTATGTAGCTCATGGGGTATATATTGATAAGATGAATTCCAGGCGCAATATTAAAGCGGCTTTACTATTTTACTGTATGAAGATAGATTTTTTCTAAAATAACCCAAAGATTTTTGAATGATGTTAAGGTCACGGAAGTAACGGAATCTCTATGACTGGTATTATAGTCGAAAAATAACAATAAAAATAAATTTATGAAGGTTATTTTCAATAATTTTATTGTTTAAATTTTTATTATTAAGAAAAGTGGATTAGGTACAGCTATATTTGTATGTGCAATGTGTATGTATTTCTATTTTATGTTACTAAATCATAATTTCCATGACTGCTACGCATGTATACATATACTTAATAATAGCATATAGAAATAATTACTATATACCTACAGGTGTTTGAAATTTGCTATGGAAGCCAAATTTGGAATGGAAGCAGAAATGAGCTCTTAATTAAATAATATAAAATTTCTTTAAGAATCACGTGTGTATGTGTGTGTGTGTGTGTTGTTCAATAATATTATCTCAAAGTTGAAAACTCTGGTCGAAGAAATGACGTTAAAATAATCGTATACAAATATGATTTCCATAAAATTAAATATATTCAAAACTATATATATTATTATAGCATTGTACATAATTTGCAAATAATAATTATAGATAATATCTTTTACAACGAAACAAACATCTTTGAAAATTAATTTTTCCATTCAAATGACTGACTAAATATATCGTAAATTTATGCATGAGCTGAGATGAACTTTCAGATCTCAGAAGAAACTTTATTTGGCAGATGTTTGAGATATTGTTATTTTGAATATTTCTTTTAAATTTTATAAAGTTGAAGGTTAGAAATTCGAACTGTGTGGGGATATCTTTTAAAATAACATTATTTAACAAAAATATAGTATATTTGTGAGTTCACAGCATATAAAATATTTCCGGTATTTTAAATAAATTATCGCGAAATATCAAAAAGAAATTGCATACTCCTAGGAAAGCTGATTTTTGTTTAAAATCAGATTTAAATCGGGTAGTTTGCTGTAGAATCAGATGGTTATGTATGCGGGGTAAACAGTTGATTTGCTAGTTTACATTTCAGATACTTTGCTCAGTCTCCTACAGATAAAGATGATATGAACAATTATTCCTATATTGGTGTCCTGCGGAACATTAATGTTTACATTACAAGTAGGTTTTTGATGTATATTTGTCAATGTTAATTAATTGTTTTATTTAAACAATTCTAAATATTTATCGATAATAACTAAATTAAAGCGTTATAATATAATCATAGAATATCATACAATTTTCGGAATTCGGAATCATCCTCAATTATCAAATTAAAATTTGTTACATTCGTTCGTTTACCACCAACACACCTGAATTTCCTCTAGTTTTGTAATACTGGTTCTGAGGTTAAGATATCACCCATGAAATACAATAATTAGATGACACGCTATACAAACTAATTTCATTTGTTATAATACAACATCTCAAATTGAGTCGTTAATTTATAATTTTATTCATTATAATAAAATTTATATTTATCAATTAGTTACTGTCAATTGTGAAAAGGTTAATGATTCCTTTTAATTAAATATACGTATATACGTACATATATCATATTTTGTAACTAAATTAAATTAAATTTAATTTTTGTATTTGGGCGTTATACCAGAATTCCTCCCTTCTTTAAATCAGTTTGGCGTTGTTCTCATTAAACTGCAACGAAATTAGAAAAAATATTTTTTCTCGAAACTTAATTCAAATTAGGTATGAAGCTATATGGTTAACTATGACTAATGAAATTATAATTAAGTCGAAATTATTATTATGGAACTAGATAAACATATATGTATGTATATTTCTAGTATAATATACTCGTGAGTATTCTGGAAGTTCAATCAAAGCTAAGTCAAACTATTTGCCAAATAATCGTAATCAACTATACGATGTCCGCGCTCAGGCTTTGATAATCGTAATTCTTTAGGTAGAAACCTTGCTCCGAGAATACGAATCTGGTTTACTTCACTTGAAAAACTTTAATTAAAGTGTTCCAAATACATATGTCAAAACTGTATAATATCCTCTATAAGTTTATACTTTTCTAACAAGATTTGATTGAGTTAATAATCAATTGTTCGGGCGTAAATATTTTTCCAGAACGACTCCTTGCGATGAGGAAAGCCAGTCAGTCAGAAAGATGTCGTTATGTAATGCAGTTTTAACCGAACTATTACTAAAAATTTGAAGAAACTTCGACATAAATTTATTAAATGAATCTTTAGAAAGATTAAGAGTAAAAGCCGTCCGTACTTTATTAAAGGATCCCGATGGATGATAAACCAGCTCACATATACCTTAGTTTTGCCAACGAATCTTAATGGAATGACTCAATTTTCAGAATATAATTGCTGTAGACAAATCGGTTTAGATGTATATGTTGTAAAAATTATTATTTGTAAATCAAGGATAATAAAATTACACGCCAAATGTTAGGTTTCCGTCAAGATTATGTTAAATTTCAATCAGACGCTTATATTCAGACAATTATGTCAAGTGTTTGACATGAAATTGAAAGGTGTTACATCCCGACACAATTTGCGTTCTATTACTTATGAAAGTGAATTCATTCGTTCTCCACTATTTGTAATCAATATACGAAACATTAATATAGAAGTACTTCTTACATTGAATAGCTCTATCGACTGACGGCATTGGGCTGAAAATTTATGAATTTACTTATATCTCATTGCATAGCAATTGATGATTGGAAATATCATAATAGCGCCTCTAATAATCAATAGCAGTATATGTTAGAATGGACAAAATTTGCCACCAGTGCTCACGGTACGACTAAAAAATGGTATAGCGGAAATTTTTTAAAGCGGTTATCTGACTAAAAATATTGTCTAAAATCACGGCTCCAACCGTCAATATTGTTGACCAGTTTCAAACCCCTATTCTTGTCTGTTAAAGTGCCAACTAACTTAAAATGTTTATTTTAAGTTATTCTCAGCGGCCAAACTGCTCAATGAAACAAATTTGCGCATAAAATGTTGGCGTCATTTATTACGTTTTTATAAAAACACTTTGAGTGTGTTTATTTACCCCAGGATCACAAAATATTGCCTTGTGAACTGAAAAAACTGGGATGACTAGGATGTAAATGAAAAGATTTTTTGTTCATTGCATTTTTTCAAATTTTTTCAGGTTTCCAAGGAACGAGAATCGATCTCCTAGGGGTCTGTTTAATGCAATAATTCTAGGGGATTCTGTTTACATTAAAAAATTATAACCCTTAAACTATGATATAATGCTGAATTCAATTTTTATTTTTATTTTGTGCTTACTTTAAAATTTAAATGTACGAAGTAAACCATCTCTTTTACATCGTTCGATGCCCGCGTATAATATTAACATGAATTAATTAGAAAAAAATAATTCTAATATTATCGTAAAAAACAAATTTGTAATGTGACTATACATATATAGAGTACATTAGAATTTTCGATATATGCACAAAAGTGCAAAATTATTGATAATTTATAAACTAGTATTTGTTCGATGTTTCGATACAATTACATGGGTATGGGTTTATCAATAGTTTATATTGATATTGAAATCTGTACGAGTTAGGATAACTAACTAGAGTATAATCAATAAATTTACAATCATATTTTAAAATAATTAGTCCTTGAAGACAAAGCAAATAATACTAGTTATATTCAAATTTCATAATATTTGTAATTTATTATATTCTCACGAGCAAAATATTCAATGAAAATATTTTTTTCAAATGAAAATATTTTTACTTCATTTATTACTTTTGCACAAAAATCACTTTAAATATGTTAACTATAAGAACTGAAAAGTGTTTTTATTTTTATGAAACGAGAATCGATGAGAATCATAACATGTATATTGTTTTGTGAATTGAAAAACTGGGATAATGAATAATGAATGCATAGTGAAAAAACTAAATGTTCTGTCGTCCAGTTTGTGTCGAGTCGATCAAAAGTATTTTCATCGATAAAAACGCCCTGCTTATTTTTGTATATTTAAATTTATAAATTTTATAAATAATACTTAAATTTACTTGATACATTTATACTTAAATTTACTTTATTACATACAAAATGGAAAATGACAATTTACGTCAAATATTGTGAATTTTTGTTTTATTCGCACGATTTTATTCTCAAATTTATCAATTAAAATTATTCCTATAAAATTAAATTCTATGTTTAACTCTATCGCTTTTTAATCAGAATTCATTTGCTTTTTATTTTCTGCTAATTCTATCGCTTAAAAACACTAACTAATATTCTAGACACTTCTCTAGTATAATATTTACGATAGTTTCTGTACTTAAATGAAGATGTCACCGAAGTCGTAACACTACCACTACCTAATCCTGATTCGTCTCAAATAGAATCCAATTCATCTCCTCTAAAGCGCTAATCGCTCTAAGTGTACAATATTTTAATGTTGTAGAATATTTTAATTTCACCTTCCAAATAGTAGAAAGCAAATCATCGAGAAATATATTAGAGAATTCGACATATAAAAAATCTACAATTGCATAGTAACAGAATTGCGAACAGAGGAGTTTAACAATATTTGATAAAATTATGTTTAACGAACATTTGACAATATTTTTAATTTCTAGACAATCATCTGGATGTATTTCAATAAATTCTGTTATATGAAATGTATAATATACGTCCATTATTATGTGTTAACAAATTTTTAAAATAAATGTTCTACACGCTGGCAGTATTTTGTACTGGGACAACAAAAGGAGAAAAGTAATCTAAAACTCTATTGGAGTGAAAAGGATAAATTTTTGTTTATTTTAATTTTAAAGTATTGTTGTAGCATTGCTATAGCAGACTACACGATCAATATTAAACAACAAGTAATGATATCAATATTGATCGTGTAAAATCCGCTTAGATTACTCTTCTCCTTTTGTTTTTTTTCCAGTAAAAAGTATTGCCAGCCAATTTAACATAATGTTATATTCCATTTCATGTGTACTATGTATAACTTTGCTGGTTTCTCTTCCGCAATAATGAAAAATGTGGAATATTTTACCAAAAACTAATTAATACAAAAAACTTTTCACGCCATACAAAATTCAAGAAAAATATGTGGGTACGATCGTAGTCTTTTTTGGTATGATACAAAGAAGACATAAATACAAACTTTCGCAATAATAATAAAATAAATTTAAAACGAAAAAAGAGAAAACACTCAACCATCGTTTTGAAAATACCATTTTCCGTTGGTGTAGCCTTTGTAATTATAAAGGTTTTTGATTTTACCTTTATATGGCAGCATACTCAAACGAAAGAAATCCTTATTTTCAATTTGAAGACATTGAATTAATATTATATACTAGCTAGAGCATGCGTGTCCAATCTGTTGAGTCTTCTACACCACATAGCTCAATATAAAATTTGCACCCGCATGAACTATCTATTTGAGATTTCTATAAATTTTGAGATCTTCGGTTATTATATAGTGTGAATGGTTATATATAATCATGATATAACCTTTTGATGTGTAATTAACAAAAATATAAAAATACACACAGCCTCATAAAAAACTCAACTATGTCGCTACATTTTTTTTAAATTTTCATTCGAAGAATTTCCAAATGTTAGACAATCAAATGATGTTAACCATATTTGGCAGTGATTTGTTATAGAATATAGATTAAAAGTTATTTCAATATCAAAATTTAAACAATAATAATTATCGTATACTATATATGTACATATTCGTACTACTTAATTTATTATACATATTTAGTAAAATATGTAACCTAATATATCATCACATGAATTATTGATTCGTTCCATCAATTGATTATGTGACAATTTATTTAATTACTAACGATGAATTTAGGCAATTTCCAAATGATATTTGCAAAATGGATTAATACATATGATATTGATGTAAAATTCACACAATTTTCGAAAATCTTATATAAGTGAATCTTGAAATAAAAATAAATAAAAGAAGTCAAGGTCATGCTAACACATAAAAGCCTATATTATGTATTAGCTAATCTATAATACGGCGGTAATTTGTGAAGTTTTATTTATTTTGTGTATACGAGGTACATATTGATATAGTCTGTTTAAAAAAACAAAATTTCCTAAACAGGGACGTCCTGCTTGTGATTACAATTTTGTTAAAATAAATATATATAAATATATGTAATATGTACATATATATAGTTGCTTCAAATACAATGACGATAATTAGTATATGTATTCATCTCGTAAACTATGTGGAAATAATTTGAGGAAGTTAAATTCAAATATTTTAACATACAACACTATAACAGATATACGTATACGTATATATATATATATATATATATATATATATATATATATATATATATATATATATATATATATATATATATATATATATATATATATATATATATATATATATATATATATATATATATATATATATATATACTAGTGAGTGAGTATATTATAGTGTTCAAAGTCCTCTGGATTCGTGATAAAAATGCTTAATGCATACACATGTAATATGTATATAATGTGAAATAAAAGTAAAAATTTATATACTGTCAAGATTTGAATTTTAAACACGCGCAAACTAAGATGCTCGTATCTATACCGTATACTCGCTTAAAATATTTAATAAATATATATTTATATATATATATATATATATATATATATATATATATATATATATATATATATATATATATATATATATATATATATATTTATGACCAATCCTAATCATTTAAATTAAATATTTAACTTACTTATATATTATTAACGATATATGTTCGCGCCTCGCCTTATTACCTTCATTTTCAGTTTTCAGAGAAACAAAAGTAAATATACATACTATATACTTACATAAATATGTATACAGAAAAAGTGCGAAATATTTAAAATACTCATATGTCTGCAAATGTTGAATAATTTAAACATAATAAACATGAATATCATTGCCATCGATCCATCGATGCGATATTGAAAACGAAATTCGCACTTCACAAATATCTTAATATCTATGTATATATGTACATATACATGTGTACATATATTATCTCGTTATTGAATTATTGTTGAGCTATTACATAATCCAAGATGCTTTATTAGCGTGTTCGAAAATAACAAAAAATATGTTTTAATTCTGTCGATATGGCCAATTGCTTAGTATTTATAACTTGCATACATACTTAAGATGTGGTTCTGTTTTATTAATAATTATTAAAGATTTGGTAATTAGTAACCATATACATACTCGTATAGTATTCAAAAATGTATACATAAATGATAATAAATTATTATAAAATAAATAAAATATTTAGATATTGTTATAAATACTAAATAGTAACATACTATAATACATACATGTACTTTAAATAATATTTAACATCCACTTTATTTGATTTTGAATTAGAATGATAAAATCCCCAAAATATTATTGTCAATATATTCTGGATATGCATATATAGCGTGTGTTTTTTATGATTAAGAAGATGAATAAATAAAATCTCGAAGTGATTCATTTTGCAA
This sequence comes from Tipula unca, assembly GCA_951394425.1. Lineage (NCBI taxonomy): Eukaryota > Metazoa > Arthropoda > Insecta > Diptera > Tipulidae > Tipula > Tipula unca. Next base: position 90,567,164 of record OX596381.1, on the reverse strand, counting down.
GAAAAATGTAAATATGAACAATATCATGTGATTTGTGGAAAGAGAAATTTTAAAATTATCAACTTTTCGTTGGGGTAAGAAAAAACTAGTTGCAATTTGTTTCATTTTTAAAACTTCTTTACGACAAACAACAAACAGTTATACTCATAAATTTCCGCCTTATCAGGCCTGCAAAGATTAACTCACTCTATATAATCTAGGTTTGATTAACTTCCCTATCTTCAATAAAACATTCTGACCTGCACGTTATTTGCCAAATCTCATTCATGGTCGTATTTTTGAATATATTATACAATAACGTTACAGTCATGCAATAAATTCCAACAGTTTGTCCTATAAAGCATATTTTTTTAGATTTGCTATAACACTTTTTGCTATTCATCACTTTTTCGCAAGTTAGAGTTTACAATATTGATACGGTATGGTTATCTTTCCGGGACCGATAATATCTATTTAACCTGTGTGTTAATTGATGTACTCGCGTACAAGCGACTTTTTATTGTGCGATAAATTTATTTACCCTATCAAAAAGTATACATATTTGGTAGTAACGTGAATACACGATAGTAAATGTTTGATGTTCAGTTTCGGTTATTCAATTTGTATTGAACTATAGATTGAGCGGGTTTAAAATAGAAAAAACAATTGTTTTTCAATAAAACAATACCACTAAAAATTTACTTTTACTGTATCAAATGGTTTGCCCAAGTGTATATGGCCCACAGTCTTATTGTATATGTTATGTGCGATGCTTCTACTTCCCATACGTTATTAATATTTGGTTGCCGAGCCCGCTCGATCTCGCATAAGTGGTTGGATTGCACGTTTCTACATTATTGTTCGATGGCAGTTGATTTTATAGAAAAATTGATATAATTATTTGAAGGTATAGTTAATATGTTAATGAACACAAATTAAATATTGAAAATTGCTTTCTATCGAAAATTATTTGATTTTATAAGAATATATAATGAAGATACATTTAATTCATTTATGGATATTAAAATACTTGAGCTTGAGAAAGAAGTTGTAAAAAAATCCAATGATAACAAAATTATTAATTAAATTAAAACTAATCTAAAATATGTGATTTTGTAAAGCTCATACATTTTGTAACAGTATACAAGATTTCAATGAGTTGAGAAATTCCGAACTACGAAATTTAGTTATAAAAGTTGACTTCAGAAATTTTAACAAATATTAATTTAGACAAAATATTATCACTTGAAATAAAGAAGTGCAGAAAGTTTCATTTTTTATGGGGAAATTACTGCTTCAACTTTGATTAGATTTGCCCCCATATCACTAATAGTTTTATAGTTTTTTGATTTAGTTTTGTTATATAATATTCGATGTACATTTTAGGTGAAAAAGATTTCAAAAATCATTAAACCACTACATTCATTTATTTGGTGTTAATTTGGCTTTTAGGCTGCGGACTAATACTCGGGTAATACTAGACTTTGACTATAATTTGCAGTAAATTCATTTAATCTATCAAAAAGTAGGATAAAGTATACAAATGTAAATGTTGGATGTTATAAGTTAAGATTGTTCATTTTGTATGATCACAGCTTTAATGAGATATTTTGATATTTTAAGTTTCCTCAATCCGTAGATTATTAAAATAGAACAACCTAAACGTTAAACATTTAAATTTATGTTCTCGGTTTCCCCTTTTTTTTTTGAAAGAGTAAATTAATTTACCGAAAATTAAAGATGAATTTTATCATTTATCATTTTATCATTTATTATTTTATACGAGTATTATTAATTGTAATATTAAATAACGGTTATAGTCTGTGAGAGATAAAATATTTTTTATAAAAACTGTTAAAAATTTATGTTTTGTTAAATTTTTTTACTCTAGGTAAACATTAAAGTAAATTTATATTAGATTACATTTATTATAATTATATATTATAAGCGAAAAATAAAAATAAACTATTTCATGGGTTATTTATCTAGACTACATATACATATACATATTGTTCTCGCCTAATATTCACGGAATATCCCAAATTTTGGATTTTGTAGAACATTTAGCAAAAATCGTATGTCAGCTGTCTAAAAAAAGTGAATGTCAAAAAAAGGATCAAAATTGATTCCTTTCTGTGACGTATATGATATTTTTTATTTACTATGTTGTATTCACACACACTTGAAAACATATTTTGTAAAGGGTATCCCAAAATTAACGCAAGATTTGAATTTGCCGCAATTTGTGCAGTAACCCCAAAAAAAAAATGACAGCTGAGAGGTTAGGGTTAGTAAAAATGTGGCGTTGCGCGATGGAACAACGTATTTTCATTCTTGAAGAATATCTTAAAAATAATGAAAGTTTGGCAGCCGCAGTTCGAAAATGTCATACAACGTATGGTCGGAATAGTGTTTTAACTTCGTCAACTGTTAAGAAATTGAAAAATTCAAGAAGACTGGATCAGTTGAAGACGCTAAACACACTGGTCATCCAAAAACAAGCCGTTCAAATGTCAATATCAAAGCAGTCCGTGAGAGTGTTGGTGAAAATCCAGGAACATCAATTTGGCGTCGTGGACAAGCATTGCAAATTTCAAGAAGCTCTCTGCAGCATATACTCACTAAAGATCTGTGTCTATATGCTTACAAAATTCAAATAAAACAACAACTGAAGCCTGATGACCAAGCACAGCGAAGAGAGTTCGTTGAATGGATTATTGAGCATCAACAAGTGGATGCTGATCTTGTGATTTAACACCATTAGATTTCTTTTTATGGGGTTATTTGAAGTCAAAGGTCTATATCAACCAGCCCACAACCTCCCGTACATTACAGGAGGAAATTAAACGCTGCATCAACGAAATTCAGCCACATTTATGCAAAAAGGCCGAAAAGGAGAATTTCGATAAGAAAATGCGTATGTGCCAGCAAAGCTGTGGAGGCCATTTTGGGACACTCTTTATATACATATTTTTCCCCGCTTCGTTTGTCTTTTCTAGGCACTGAAAAATAAAAGCTACATCGAGCTGAACAGCATTAAATTTGTAAAACGTAGCATCGATAAGTTAGTATTGGCGATATTTAACTACTGTCATAAAATAAGCTAACCTTTATAGATGGGAGCGTGAAATCGAAAGTGGATTGTTCTTTTTTAGTGTGTAAACATACTCCTTATACCTTTCAAATTATATATCGTTTGATTATTTTGTTGAAAGAGGAGACTAGCATTGTGAAGAAACGTAGATAACAAAAGCCAAGAAGACCCCCTATGTAGCGCCAAGACGACCCCCTATGTATAACGAAATGAAAATTATAATCTTGCATCTTGTTCAAAATTCTATTGGCTTTCTAAACAGTATTTGTTTTTTATCGTATGTTGACGAGATATTAAATGTGTTAGATGATGAGAATGTGAAATCGTAGGTGTTTTTTTATTCTCCACTCTTAACTATTTCGTCCGCAACTTTTAATTTGTATAACTAATCTCGTAGTTTAGTGAATTTATTGTTGATAATTTTATGTTACATTTTGTTAAAAAGACAGAAAATTATCAGAAATATGATTGTTGAGTTCGATTTAAATAATTTAAAATGATTCTGTGCTTAATAGAAAAGAGAATAAGAGACGGCTAATAAGTAAATAAGTTTGAAATAAGTATTTTTTCGAAACGGTCGAAAATTTACTTAGCATAAAATTAGAAGAAAATTCAAATTCTATTGTTTTTTCCTGACAAAATTTAAATTTTAACTAATTGTTTTTATAAGTTTCCACAGAACGGCATTCAAGGATACGGTCTCTCATTACAAATATTTGTGTCGAATCGGGTATTTCTTAATTATTTACGTCTACTAGCAAGATTACTTCTTTGTTGAGGTGTCAAAATAAAATTCCGTCTCCAAATCGTATTAGGTTTTATTTATTCATACGTTCGAAAGATTCAAACGATGGGATTAATAGTCTCCATAGCGTTTGCTATTGCGATATTACTGATTGAATATGGTTTATGGTATATCATCGACTATTCGAAATTTGGCATGGATTTTGTATTTGTTTTCTTTTTAAGTTTAATATAAACAAAGCAATTTTAGATAATATTCATGAGGGGGTAAAATGTCAATTAATGTCAAAAGTTTTGAAAACCTTTTATTTTATTTGAACAAAAATGTTTGTGCGCACTGACGTTAGTCGTGGAATTTGGAATACTAATCGAAAAAAAAATCGAAACTACTATCGAAAAAAAAGATAAAACGTTCTGTAATCAGCGAGTGATTTACACATATGTACATCAAAATCATAGAAAACTTTTCATTTGAAATCCACAGTAAAATATTTCCGTTTTCTATGGTTGCTCGGATTTAGAGCTTTTTAAGTTGTTTTCGTTTTTTTTAAATGCAGTTTAAAGAATTCCACCGCATTTGCGTCGCGTTTTCTGTTATTGTGAATCTGGCAAATACTGACCACGACTCTATTTAAACTTCCATCATTTTGGCGAAATACCGAAAGTACATTCCTATGAAATTATCCATAAATCTATTAACCCCTCCAAACGGCATGGCTGGATCCATCCTTGTTAACACTGTTATTATAAGATTTTGTTTAAAAAAATTTCAACATATTCTTTTCGGCCTTGCTTTTATCTGTACAGTGAACTATGTTCGTTTAAAAATGGGCATTTTATCATATTTGCAGCGTTTATCTTAAACCGGATTGGTATTCCTCTAAGTAAGTATGGGTCAGATTAATGATTGTATAGGAACCTGTTTTAAATCCGAATTGATTGTGGTAGATTATTTCATTGTGTGTATCAAATCAATTTTGTATATTTTTATGAATTATATTTTTTTTTAAAGATTTTATTATACTTGGCAATAGATTTATAGCTTATAGTTGTTGTTTCGATTTGTCTTTGTTTTTTTGCCAGTCTGTATTATTTCTGCTGTTTTCCAATTCTTCGAAATATGATTCTTATTTATTAGAGTATTGAAAATTGTGAAGTATTTAGTTGTGTATATCAAATACATTTTATCATTTTATTATGTTATTTAATTTGCAAAATACTATTTTGGGTTCTGGTTAATTTAAGTTTTTTTATGTCGCGATTTTACTATTTTATATTACATGAAAAATAACGGCTGATTTTTTAGATTGATACAACATTATATTGAAATAAAACACACAAATTAATCCCAATTATTAAAACATTGTTTAAAGACTATTTTATGGCATTTATTGTTTAAAAATAATTTTCGACATACGCCCACCACGAGTAGCTGTAATAAATCGCATTCGATTAGCCCAATTTTGAACCACAATCACAAGTAATTGAAGCCAATTAATTCCAAAATAATACGAGTTAGTTTGATATCCAAAGTATTTTTTGTTGCTGGTTTATTAGCCAGTGAATTCACATGTCTTCACATTAGCCAGTGATCTTCCCACAATTTATTGAAATAATGTTGCCATGAAATTTGTATTTCAATAAATTAATTGTTTGGTCCGCTATATCGCGCATAGTATTTTGCCAACGACTCTTTCAAGTGGATCTCAAGCAATCTTGGAAATAAATAATCATTTTTTATGGATCTGTAACGAGCACCATTGACAGTAACATTTGCTCCGGTCTATAATTGAACTAGCCGAATGCGATTTATTTGAACTAGATGTCTAATATTTTGTAGGTCGAGGCAAATTTAAAAATAAAAGTTCCACAAAATTTACTTCATCAATCGAAATAAAAGGAGTTAGCATGAATATGTGAAATGAAGAGTAGTGCTTAGTGCCATCAATGGATGCCTCGTTGTCATAATGACATCATCTCTGAGAATTATATGAGAATTTGTTTTAAATACCGGGTGTTTTTTTTAAACTGAGACGATCAAATATCTCGAAAAATAGCCACTCTACGGAAAAAATGTCCATAATCAAAATTTAATCATACCGCGGGGGAAATACATTAGTGCAAAAAAAAAAGTCCCCCCACCCCCGCTTTGTAGGTGGGGCGGGGGTAACTTTTAAACTAAGATAGGAAGCCATATTTTTTATTGCAGATACGGATTCTACGACTAAAAGTACGTATGATTTGAATAAAATATTTTGTTCGGTTCATGATAGATGGCGTTGCAATCGACGAAATTCAATTTTTTCAATTTCTCCTTCTTAGAACACACGCATTCGATTCTGCAATACGTTTGAAATAAAAAACATCACGTTTTCATTGGAAATACTCGAAATTCGTCATCAAAACAATTTATTCAGTTTTGTAAATCTAAATAAGTGTTCAAAATTAATTTCAAGTTTTATTATTAAATTTCAAAAATACAAAATTCAGGCCATCATTTTGAACACTTATTTAGATTTACAAAACTGAATAAATTGTTTTGATGACGAATTTCGAGTATTTCCAATGAAAACGTGATGTTTTTTATTTCAAACGTATTGCAGAATCGAATGCGTGTGTTCTAAGAAGGAGAAATTGAAAAAATTGAATTTCGTCGATTGCAACGCCATCTATCATGAACCGAACAAAATATTTTATTCAAATCATACGTACTTTTAGTCGTAGAATCCGTATCTGCAATAAAAAATATGGCTTCCTATCTTAGTTTAAAAGTTACCCCCGCCCCACCTACAAAGCGGGGGTGGGGGGACTTTTTTTTTTGCACTAATGTATTTCCCCCGCGGTATGATTAAATTTTGATTATGGACATTTTTTCCGTAGAGTGGCTATTTTTCGAGATATTTGATCGTCTCAGTTTAAAAAAACACCCGGTATAGGATTGGCATTTTAAATATAAGATTAGCATGTTGCGATTCAATTATGCGGATAATTATATTGAAATGCGCGGTTTCCTAGTTCCATACATTACTCGGCAATCTAGATGACATCGCAAGTACGCAAATATTTTGTAGATAACTTTACACATATTTCCAACCAAACAAATATTTTATTGGGCGATTATCAGTTTCTTAAGGAACCTTGATTCGCACAGTTAAAAATGTTCGCTTCGATTTTCGTTACAAGCTTATAAGTTACATCAAGTCTGCATTATAAGTTATAAGCTTGTAATTAATTTACTTATAAACCTTGTAACGAAAAAAAACGTTCAACATAATTTTAATCGCATTACAATTTATATTGAATTTTAGTTTAACGGTAATATTTTTATAATTTGTATTTTTATCTCTTTTATGTAAGGTGTAAAAAATAATGTGTTTGTCTCTTTTTTCAAAAGGAAATTAAACTCGTGAATTCATTGATGTAATTTCGTTGTTGTTCAAATAATTAGTATAAAGAGTAAATTCTGCTAGAGTGGATTTGATGGTGAATAATCGTTCTCTTTCGGAATCATTGGACCATGGATGGTGCATAATTAATATCTTCAATAAAATATCATTGAAGATTGAAATGTTTTGAATTTTGATACTAATTTTATTTTGTTATTAAACATTTTGAAATGTTGGATTCCATAATTCACAGTAAAATAATTATTATCAAAATATGATGCTCCTTTCCCTATCCATAGTCCTTGTCTTTGCTATTAAAAACTTAATTATTTAAATTATTTTTCCACTTATTTAAACTTAACGATATGTAGCATATAATTACGTTTTTCGATACAACAAATTTGAAACATTTTTCGAAAAAATATTACTCCGAAATACGTTATAATTATGTGATGTGTATTATGTATATACAATATAATTAATAACGTGTATAACAATTTGTTTTAACTGTGCGTATTTGGATGATCAAATGGATGCAGGTGAAGATTCGGATGCTAGTGAAATACTCCAAGTTGAATTAAATCTTACAACTAATTTAAATGGCATTATAAATGAGGATAATATATCGCCCGTTAAATAACTAGGTAGACGTAATTTCGGATAATTTGGATTGCAGATTACGGGAGTTGTACACCAAATAAATATTTCCTTTAATTTTATTAATAATTCGACAAAAAAAATTTAAATTACATACATTAAAAAAACTAAACACATAAAATTCAAATTAGTAACAAAAAATAGGAGTTCAAGAAGTTCGGTAAATCTATATGAAATAACGGTAAATTTTATTCAAACATATTTTTATTTTTAGTATAATATCCACCCACGCTAATGCACTTATTACACCCGTCAATTAATTTGTACAAACGATCAAAATAAAATGATTTCTCTTATTCTTCAAACTATTCTTCTACAGCGGACATTACCTCACTGTCATTTGAAAATCTTAGCCCCCTTGTGTTTTCCTTCAAATTTGTAAAAATGAAATAATCACTTGGGGATTATCTGGATTGAAAGATGGATGCGCTATTTCATTGAACTTGCAATCTCGTAAGGCTTTTTGTGCAACATTCACCTTATGAACTGGTGCATTGTTAAGTAAACGCAATATTTTTTGCTTGATTTGACCTAGTCGTTTTTCCCTGATAGCAATTTTCAATTTATTCAAAAGTCCCACATAATAAGCCCCTGTTATTGTAGTCTTATGAGGTATAGTTATTTATCAAAATTTCATCATACCCGCAGATGGTTGAACCTTAAACTTTTGGATTTCCCTGCGCTATCCATTACATGGATTCCCGTTTCGACTCTGGATCATAGCGATGAATTCACGTTTCATCACCTGTGACTATTTAATTTATAAATTTAACCGGATCGTCTTCACTCATTTCTAAAATTACCTTAGAAGTTTCCACTCGATATTTTTTTTGTTCCATAGTCAACTTTCGGGGAACCCATATTGCACTAACTTTTGACAGCTTAAGATGATTGTGTAAAATTGTGCTAACACTGCCAATAGATATATTTAATATTATACTTAATTTTGAAATGGTGATCCGCCTGTATTTCAATATAAGACCACCGGTTAAAATGACCATTTCGTGAGTAACAGCGTGTGCCAGTCTTCCGCTGTGGAGGTCATTTTCCAGCGACTCTCAACCTTGTTTGAATATAGACTCTTCGTTATTGTTTTATAAGACGGACTAGATTCTTATAAACATTTTTCATTCATCTTTCGATATCCTTAGAAGTATTATTTTCCTTTACAAGCAATTTAATTAAAGCACGATGTTCAATATTTTCCATATTTTTAAATTTTCAAAACACGTGTGTATTAACTCACTCACAGAAACTAAATGGAACAATCTATTTTCATGTAATTTTTTATGTTTTGTCGGTAGAGTAATAAAAAAAACACAATAAAAAAATTTCAATATCGTTATTTCATATAGATTTACCGAACTTATTGAACTCCCCTCGTACCAATAATTCATGTAAAATTCATTATTTATCAATTTCTTACATACCATTTAGTCATATTGCTCCCGTGTAGTTTTGGGCTGTTGAGTAATTTTTGTCAATCATATGAAACGGAACTGATTTATAACTATATAAATACTATTTATGTATACATACATATAAACAAAAAAACAGCTGATATCAACAGTCACAGTGAAACATCAAAAGAAAGCTATATAGAAGGAATTGAAACTTGTTGGTGACCTTGGAGTATAGAAAACTGAAATTTAAAATTTCAAAAACGTCTTATTAACTATATCTCACTGTTATAAAGAGTGCAGCTCATAAAAAATGGGTTTCCTCGTCAAAATTAATTGAATTTAAACTTTAATATATAGTACAATAAAATTAGGAGTATTTTATTAACTTATCGTTAGTTCCAGGATTCTTAATTGTAACTGCCAATTGTACCTCACCTAATTAACATAGTACAGCTATTAATCTTCAAAATGTTATTTTTGTCAAAACTATTAATATTATTTCGTCTTTATAACATTTTGAATAATAAATGTATGCATCTACATTCAAAAAACAACAATAATACACGAGAAATGTATCGACCGCATAATTACCTCCAATTTGCCATGTTCAGATTCAGCCAAAAGAAATATTATTACGGTTGTAAATCACCAAAAAATGTATCTGGCATTGAACAAATGCTACTGTATTTATCAAGCCAACCTTAGACAAAAAAAAAGATATACTTAAACATAAATTTATCTGACATTGATACATTATACAAATGTTGAGTTAGTTCATAAGCATATCAACATGTTTGGATTCAAAATAATATTTTGCAACGTTTAAGTTTATTAGAGTTCGTTGCGCGCTTGCGCGATCAACTTATTATGATAATCTTGATAGACATATTTGTTTAGTTAGATACAAAAAAGTTATTTATTTGAATATTAATAATTATTATAATATATTTATTTTTACTCAACTTTAGTCGATTATGACAAAACCGAAGAAAAAAATTGGTGTTTGTTATGTCATATGCGAGAGATCTTTTATTATGTACATACCAAGTATGTATATATGTATATATAATTATTATATGATATTTTGTAAGTTAATCCGCATTTTTGGATCATATAAGAATAATGTATGTATTCATTATAAATTACGTGACGATATATAAATTATGCATGGGTACGGTGTAAATTAATAAATTTTTTATTTCTATAAATTATTGGCGCGAGCCAGGCATCGAAAGACATTTCAAGTATGTTTAGTCACGTATTTACAAAATTATAAAAGTTAATGTATAATCCGTATAAAAGTAATTTTCTAAATGTCACATTCAGCAGAATATTATACCTAAATATTTTAAATAGAAATCCTGTCTAAATTTAGTTATATATAGGTTATTTAAAAGCGCAACAATTAAGCTGTTTCTCAGGTCTAAAATTGTATATTTTGTTCCATTAGTCAATATAAAGTAATAGGGAGGCAGAGAAATAAAACTATAATCGTCCCGACATTGTGAGGACATAAACTACAGATAAACCTCGCTTAACGAATGGTTCTGTGTAATACTTCGTTAAACAAAATGTATGAGATTTTATGGGAAATTGTATAATTGGTTCCCGATTACATAATAATGATGGTATGTACATATAACAAACAAAAATATAAAAAAACTCACATAAATATATTAAATAAAAATTTCGTATTAAAATCTTCAAAAATAATAAATAAATCCTTAAATTATTTCTTAAAATAGTCTGCATTAAAAAATTAAAAACTTCCACCATAAAACCAATCAAAATAGGAGTGTTCAGTGTTGTGAAACGTTATTTATAACATAATCCAAATCGAAATTTAAGTTTAATAACGCGACCAACAACTGACACGATAAATCTATACTTTAACTGCAACAAAAAACGAAACAAAACCCATAATGAGTTTATGTTATTTTATTTTACGTTAATACGTTACTTTATATATTTCTCTGTCTTGCCCTTAAGGATGGTTTCCACGATGGCGTGGCGAAAAAACTCACCAAACTAAAAAGAGGAAGGAATAAAAAAAATCGCGTGAAAGTGCAACAAGTCGTTAGTCGATTTTTTTTGTTTTAATATTTCGGGATTTCGTAACCTATTTTGTGTTTTGATTGTTGTTAAAATTAACTTTGTGTTTTGATTGTTGTTAAAATTAAATTTTGATAAAAATGGTTAATGTTGAGGAATTAATGACAATATATGTATGCCGCTAGGTTTTCAAGTAGCAGTGAAAATTATTCTTACGATGAAAAATTATTCCCCCAACCAAAAAAAAGGAAATATTGGGTTCGTCCTTTCTACAGGAAAAACAAGTTAGTTGAATTATTGAAAATGTTTTTAGGATATTAAACACAAAGTGGCGAATTTTTAGAACACCAATAAAGGCAAACGTTTCTACAGTAGAAAACTTTATTGAGTCATCAGTATGTCTGGGTCTGCACAATTGGTTCAAGGTACAGGTATTCAGGATATATTACGCTCGGTTTAGTGATATCAACAATTTAATAATAATTTTATTTTTGCGTTTAATATCTAAAATAAATATACAACTTTTTTAATAATTCTAATTTTTTAATTAATTATTATTTTAAAAAAATTGTAATTAAATATATACATTGTATTAGTCGCCGTTACAATAGATTTTACAACAAATAAAGATTTTTATTATGACGTTTGTTTTATTTTGAAATTTTCTTCAAAATGACGTATGAATTCCGAAAATTGGCGGCTAACCCGGAAAAAGACGATCGATCTAATCTTGTTTTCGTCCAATTTCGAAGTGCAAAATTAAAATATTAAAAACGACGTCCCAATTTTTCTCTCAAAATGGTAATTTGTCGCTATTGCACTATTGGTGAATTTTTGCTTTCTCCTTTTAGGTTGGCTATTTCTTTCGCCTGGCTAGTGCGGAAACCATACTTAACTCTTGATTTTCTCAATTGAGTATAGTTGTATTTTATATAATTATTATTTTTTGCATCATTGACGTTGTTTAAAAATTGATAGGAAAACTAAGGAGTGAAAGAAGTGTTTGTTGTAAAATTACAAATTTATTAGACGCACAATAACATATTTATGACAATTTTGTGATGAATTAAGTTACTTCAAAAAGATTTAATTTTAATGGATATTTTTCTTTAAGACAAACTGTTAAAGAGACATTTATGGCAAATAATAACATCTTGAACTTTTTCTCCTTTTATTGTCATCGAAATGTGCGCTAATGCGACTTATTTGAAGTCATTGCACTGTAATTTATAGGGTAATTTATTCAAAACTGAATAACTTTTTTAATAAAAAAATGTTTATTATAATTAAAAATTTGATTAAAACCTAATTTTGCGTAATCAATGTTAATATTATTTATCGATTCATTTTGATGTAAGATATAACAGAAAAAATTATTTACGTAATCGTGCAGTAAGTTAATTTAAATAAAATTATATTGTTTTCATTTTTGTCAAAAATTGAAGCTCGGAAACATCATTTTTATATATGTTCTTATGGAAATAGTAAAAAAATGATTTTTGTTTTAAGCTCAATCGAAAAAATGGCGGTTGCTTATAGGTTACCAATAGTAACAATAATTACGCCGGGCGAGCTGTCAGAATCTCAACACGCATACCGTAAGGGACGATCGGTGGAAACAGTTCTCCATATCGCTTTTATTGGCCCGATTGAGAAATCACTTGAATATAAAGAATATTCAATGGTAACTTTCGTGGATATAGAGGAGGCCTTTAGCAACGTCAGACCGGGAGCAATCACTCGGGCCGTTGCGTGTCTGAGAGTAGACGAGTCACTCAAAGGCTGATCGTGACAGCTCATCTGGGTGGGACGTCTGCCGGCAGATACGTGAGCAGAGGGACACCTCTCGGCTACCTCTCTGAGTGGGCAAGCAGTTGCAGACTGAACGCAAACCCACAGAAAACAGAGCTGATCCTCTTTACCAGGATGCACAAACTTCCTCAGTGTGACCCGCCAATATTAAATGGTACACGCTTGATCTTTACGGATAGAGCGAAATAACTTGGGCTACTTTTGGACAGCAAGCTAAGCTGGAAACTAAACATCTTAGAGAGAATAAAGAAAGCTACTGCAGCGCTCTACCTCTGCAAAAATGCCATTGGAAGGAGATGGGGTATGGAGCCCCACATAGTACACTGGCTCTACGTCTCAGTGGTCAAACCTATACTGCTGTATGCGGTTGTCGCTTGGTGGCCAGCGTTAAAAATTATGGCTAACCTTAAACTATTGATGAAAGTCCAGAGAACGGCCTGCTTGTGTATAAGTGGGGCCCTCAGAAGCACACCTACTCAAGCTCTGGAGATTCTCTTTCATCTCACTCCTTTGGATCTTGTGGCCGAGCAGCTTGCATCTTGCAAAGCCATTCGGCTTAAATCCATGTCTATGTGAACCTGTAACAATATAGGGCACTCATCCATCCTATGCAACAGGGGTATTCCGGAAAATACCGACTACGCTATCTCTTCGCCATCTGTTGAGGTGAGATTCCAAACTGAGTTTCCCACCAGAGAGGACTGGGTAAATGATACGGTTATGGAGACGGTTATGGACAATGAGGTGATAAGCTTCTTAAGGGCACTTCAATATCGCAGCGAATGTAAGGGAGCACACCTTATATCAGGGCTCACAAAAGGGCTCGTGTTTAGGTAAAAGTAGACCGTTTAAGATTAATATTAAAAATATACAAATTATATTATCATCTTTAAATTTTTCTCTTTGCAGTATACAAATTTAAATTAAACTTGAGTGAAAACACCTATGATAAATTTGTACATCTCCTTCAAAAATTAAGTCATTTTAATAATGTTTCATTACGCTCTACAACGCATGTAAGATAAAATCCGTTTGAATTTAGTTTTACGGAACCAAAGTTCGTTGTTCTCAATATAATCAATACTGAATTCTTCTTTCTCGGTGTTTTATCTACAAATCTGGTTTGTTATCATATCACACATATTTATCTTCCCTGATTTCTTTCTTGCTTTTAGTTTTAATCAACTTTCACTTACCACTCTGTTATTTCTACGTTGCTGTATTATATAATGTTAAAATATTATCATAAATTACACACAGATAATTTTAAATTTAGAAAATGTACTCACGAGCTATTTCTTTACTATTTTCAGGTATTGCCGGCTTATTCACCGTCTTCTCAAGTTTTATATTTACATCGTTTGTGATAAATTTGCTTGGAAGTGAAGTATCTGACTTAAAGTAAGTATTCACCGCTTGAGTAGTCTAAATTTTTAGTGATGGTTATGTTTTCTTTCAAAGGGATGCACTTTTCTTCTTCCTATTGTTGATTGATTTATCAAAAGCGGCAACATTAGCTCAATTAGCTTTGAGTGGTAATAGCCCGTCTGAAGTAACAAGTAATATAGCACATGGGATGGAACTCCTTGGACCAGCAATCTCATTAGATACACTAGTTGAAACACTTGTGATTGGTGTCGGAACATTATCAGGTGTACAACGCTTAGAAATCTTATGCGGTTTCGCTGTTATGTCTGTGATAGTCAATTATGTTGTATTCATGACATTCTATCCAGCTTGTCTATCGTTAATCTTAGACTTATCGCCAAGTGTTTATGATTCACCAAAAACAAAAGGTAATAAATGCAAAGAGTCAATATTGATGAGGGCGCTAAATGAAGAAAACCAAAAACCGAATCCGGTTGTACAACGTGTGAAAGTTATCATGTCTACGGGCTTGATGTTGGTTCACGCACACAGGTAAATTTATATCTACTATATCTATTAATTATAAATAATAATTTCATTTCATTATTTTACAGTCGATTTACGTTCAGCGATAAAGATGGAGTACACACACAAGCATCATCAACACCAACAATCGATCAAATGATCGCACTAAATCGTACTGAAACAGACGATCTCTCAAACACCATTATGAAATGGTTGACAATGAGCGCCGATCAAATAGTAATCTTAATACTACTAGTAGCACTTCTCGTAAAATTTATATTTTTCGAAGACCGCGAAGAATTGGCCGATCAACTTAAGGAACGCATGCAATCTCTAAATGAAAATACGATTCCAGCACTTGTAATAACTGATGTTAAACCATCTACATCAAATCCACGAAAACGTGTTGCCACATTTACGATGGACGATGAGATTCTGTACGTTAATGAATCTACTCAAACTGAATTCGCGCGAATTGAAGCAGTAACCTCAAATAGTAATAGTTCGGCTAGTAATAGCGTTGTGCGAAATGTTGTGCAACGAAAAGATAATCGCCCGTTAGAGGAGTGTGTCAAATTATTGAATGAGGATGATGGACCCAGTGAATTGAGCAACGAAGAAATTAAAATGATTGTAAAAGCAGGTAACGGACATTGTCCCTTGTATAAAATAGAAACAATTCTAGGCAATCCAGAGCGAGGTGTCAAAATACGTCGTGAAATATTGACCGCCCAAGCTGGATTACCTGTGAACGTGCTAGATAATTTATCGTACTTACATTATGATTATACGAAAGTGATGAACGCGTGTTGTGAGAATGTGTTAGGATATGTTCAAATACCGGTGGGTTATGCTGGACCTTTGGTACTTGATGGGAAAAAGTATTTTATTCCTATGGCCACGACGGAAGGTGCTTTAGTCGCTTCAACAAATCGGGGGTGTAAAGCAATATCAATCAGAGGTGTATCTAGTTTTGTCGAAGATGTCGGTATGACCCGGGCCCCATGTGTCAAATTTCCAAGTGTTTATCGAGCTGCCCTTGCCAAACGATGGATGGAAGCTTCGGATAATTATGAAAAAATTAAAATAGCGTTCGACTCGACTAGTCGATTTGCTCGATTGCAAGAACTATTTATCACAATGGATGGCCCTAACCTATATATTAGATTTAGAGCGTTAACTGGTGATGCAATGGGTATGAATATGGTGTCAAAAGGAGCTGAAATGGCATTACGAATCGTTGAAACAGTATTTCCAGACATGCAAATTATTAGTTTAAGTGGTAATTTCTGTTCAGATAAAAAACCAGCTGCAATAAATTGGATTAAGGGACGAGGAAAACGTGTTGTATGTGAAACGATTGTGCCACGAGATGAGCTGTATAGAATTTTAAAAACAAATGCATCTACTCTAGTCCAGTGTAATAAATTAAAAAATATGGCAGGAAGTGCTATGGCGGGAAGTATTGGTGGTAACAACGCACATGCGGCCAATATGGTAACAGCAATTTTTATAGCGACTGGTCAGGATCCCGCACAAAATGTAACCAGTAGTAATTGTTCAACTTCTATGGAATTATGGGGCGATCATGGAGAAGATTTGTATATGACATGTACGATGCCTTCCCTAGAAGTTGGTACAGTAGGCGGAGGTACTGGTTTACCAGGACAAAGTGCTTGTTTAGAAATGTTAGGTGTACGAGGAGCACATAAAACATGTGCTGGTGAAAATTCCAAAACCCTAGCAAAAATAATTTGTGCAACAGTAATGGCCGGTGAACTTAGTTTAATGGCTGCCTTGGTTAATAGTGATTTAGTTAAAAGCCATATGCGACACAACAGGTAGGATATTACATATTTATTAAATTGACAAATTTCGTTTGATCGACACGTTTCTATTATTTTTATCAATTCAAGATCATCCGTTGTAGTAAACTCTCTTCTAGCAAACCTTACAACTGGAGGAGTACCAATACCATCATTATTGCCGAGCGGACATTGTTTTGTCACATCATCTCCATCATCACAACCAACATCCATCAGAAAGTAGCAAAATTTTAGTTTTTAGTATTTATTTTTTTAAACTAGTACCTATATTACTTTATAACAAAAACAATAAAAAAAATTAGAAAAAGGAAAACAGATACAAGAAGACAAAAATACCGGCTTAGAATAATCTTTAATTAATTTAAACGCAATAATAAAAATAAAACCCAAATGTATGCTAATTTGTGTGAATTAATTTTGAGTAATCGATTATACCTATATCGTTTGTATAAAAAGTGAAAAATTGTCATTTTATTCTTGTAGCAGCAAATGTATAAATAAATAAAATTTCTGTTTAAGTGAGTGAGAGAGAAAAATCTAAGATCAAAACAAATAATTTTAATTTTGGAAAATTTAATAAAAATTGAAAATAAAATAAAGAGTACATATCACAAAGAATATTCATTTATACATATTATCATTACTTTTTATGTGAACTCCATATATTTGGTGAAAAAAGGTAAATATGTAGTAAATACTACACTAAGGGTGACTTATGCTGAGCCTAACCATGGACAAAGTTTGGTTTTCAGAATTTTGACTAAACAAAAACGGTTTGTCATACTAATCGAACAAGGTTGAAAAGACAGTTCACAATGTATCCCTTCCGAATATCAAGAGCTTCAAATTAATGCAGCCCACCCCAATCTCTGCATGGCCTTAGTGAATTCCTCATGGGATGGATTTTCAGTGAAAATCTCCCCAGTCTGTATTAGAGGTGGGTCAACAACAATCTGTGATCGATGATGAACACTAAGCAGGTCAGTATAGTGTCCATTCTATGCGTCGATGTTGACACAGAGGTTTCCATTCCGGTCTCGAATGCCAGTTGATGCAGGCTTGAAAGTATGATGCAATCCAGTAATTCCTTTAAAGAAATTACGCGAACTGCGCTCATTGCTGAGTTGTTGTACTTTCAGAATCTCGACCTTCCACCATTCTAGTTTCTTCGTCTACAAATCCGCTTAGCTGCCTTCCTCGCAAGAGAAGCCTTGTTTTAACTCGCGATTGTGAGACGTTGTTGCACTTCACTATGGGTTATATTTTGTTGTCGATTGCAAGAATACACTCGTCATCAAACCAATCATGAAACAATAATTGAAAAAGAAATCACAGCCAGACTGTCCAATAAGAATACCAATTGAAAAATTTTCGCGAACTATTAGAACAAAACATCAATCTTCAAGCGCCAATAAGGAACATTATACAAGTCGAAGAGGAAGTAGAAAGGCTAATAGAAAACATACCACAAGCTGCGTGGCAAAGTACATCTTTCAAATTCGCAAATAACAACAACTGTAAAAATTATCCACTTGAAGTAAGAGAACTTGTGGCAAAGAAACGTAAAGCTCGAAAGTCTTGGCAAATAAATCGAACCAAGGAAAATAAAAGCGTCCTTAATAACCTATGTAACAAGTTAAAACCTTAACAGTTAAGAATGAATCAATAAGTACATATTTGTCGTCACTTACTAGCCAAAAATATACCGAATATTCCTTATGGAAAGCAACGAAAGTACTTAAGAGACCAACAAATTCGACGGCACCAATTAGATGTGAGGATAGAAGCTGGGCTCGATGCGCTAAACAAAAAGCTGACTTGTATGCCAGACACCTAGAAGAAACATTTCAACCATTACCCAGGCAAACTGCGGATGAAAATGTTTACCTACTGAAACGATCTGATGAGCTTGAAATACAAAGTGTATCTGTACAGGAGAGGGAATTCAAAATTTAAACATGAAAAAATCTCCTGGGTACGACCTCATAACCGGACAAATCATTAAAGAATTACCAAATAAAGCGATACGTAAACTTCTTCATTATAATCAACGCTGTGTTTAGACTAAGATACGTTCCAAGGCAATGGAAGTGGCAGAGGTAATCATGATCTTATAACCTAACACAATGTAACGATAAAAAGTCCTTCAAACCGATATCCATTCTCCCAACCATAGCCAGCAAGATTTTTGAAAAATTGCTCCTGAAGAGAATGAAACCCATAATGGTTGACAGATATCTCATTCCTGACCACCAGTTTGGATTCAGAGAAAACCAATCGACTATAGAACAAATTCATAGAATCACAGATATAATAGAGCGTACACTAGAAACTAAAAAAATATATTCAAGCGTTTTCCTGGATGAAGCGCAAGCATTTGACCGAGCTTGGCCCATAGGATTGGAGTTCAAGCTCAAGCGAGACCTTCCCATACAATACTATGAAACTCTGAAATCATACATAACCGATAGACACTTCCGTGTAAAATACTCGGACCTAAAGAAAAATTCAGCTGGAGTATCATATCACAAGGTAGTGTTTTGGGCCCTGTCTTGTACCTCCTATATACTCGGGATATATCACCAATGGTAGAAGCAACTATAGCAACATATGCTGATGATACTGCGATTTTGGCAGTTGGGAACAATGTAGAAGAAGCTACTAACAAATTGCAAAAATCGACAAATTCAGTTAGCAATTGGATGAAAAAATGGAGGATAAAACTAAACGAAACTAAATCTGTGCCTGTGAACTTTTCTAATAAAAATATTTCTAATAGAATCCCAATCATAATCAACTCTATACAAGTTGACTATGCAGATACGGCGAAATATCTAGGTATGACGCTGGATGCCAAGTTGAGGTGGAAAGAACATGTCAAAAAGAAAAAGGAAGAACCGAACATGAAGTATAGGAAGATGTATTGGCTATTAGGTAGACATTCTGAACTATCTATACACAATAAATTGCTTTTATACCGGCAAATACTGAAACCGTTATGGACCTATGACTTCTAAACAAAGTACTTCGGAATATTGTAAATGCTCCATGGTACATTAGAAATGAAGACCTCCACCGTGATTTAAAGATGGAATACATCGATGAAGTTATTACGTATCATGCTCTCAAGCATGATTCACGCCTCCGACAGCACGAAAATATCGAGATATGCAATATGCGGGACAGACCGTTGGCAGTAAGACGTTTACAAAGTACCAAACTACTTGATCTAGTGAATGGAACATAAAATTACTATTATAGGAAATATTTATATAAATAAATAATTTTAATTTCTGGGACTAGCCGTTGGGCTATATCCCAACTATATACCTAAAGTCTGTTGAGCAGCACTGACAAGCTACGTAATTAGATCCTCAATGTTATCGCTGACAAGATCCTGATCTCGTTTCGTTTGATCTTCATTTATCAGACTTTCATTTGATTTCTCACATTTAAGTTCTAACACATGGCCAATTTAACTGCGGGAAGTTCCGCGAGGATGGGCCCATGTATCTAGATGTATCTATTTGTGAGGGAAGAACGTGCTTGCTACTCTAAGATCGTGAGCAATTGCATCATTCTCTCACCATTATCGGTTGCAGTTTCGTTTCGGAACAAGAGCAACGAGTTCAAGCCAATACTCCTTCATGCACGTGATTAGGCCTTCCAACGCTCCTGCGATTTCCTAAATTACTGTAAGTTACACGTGCCGATCCTAAATCGTGCAATTTAGATTTACAAGACATGCGAATGCTTCCCGACCACAGGGGCCCAGATTATTTGCTCTGGTTATTTAATAATCATAAATCAGCCTCATTCTTCACTGGGCTCTACATCAAAAAGAAAATATTAATTTTCACTACCGAATTTACAAAATTATTATTAAAACACATTATTACTTCTTTTCAGTTTTAAATGAATGGACTTGAAGACTGACTATAGAAATGATCCTGTGAAGTATAGTCTTAAACTTAAAATAAACTGTTTATAAAGTCAACAAAAAGAAAAATGGATACCGCCAAAAAAACACCGGACCCCCGCTCAAGTACCCGGATACGAGATTTAGGATCGGCACGTGCAACGTGCAATCACTTAGAAATCTAGGAGCGTTAGGGGGCCTAGTACGAGAGATGGCTCCTTACATTTGAGAGAAGAATCATGCGTGTGATTTACGGCCCAAAACGCGAAATAGATAGTACATACCGAGCTCTGTACAATTTCGAGATCAGAGATCTGATGAAGATCTCCGATATTGTGCATGAAGTAAGATCTCAGCGAGTACGCTGGCTCGGGCACGTTCTGCATGCTGATCCTGAACGAATTGTGTAGCGATCTCTGAAAGGAGAGCCAGAATATCGTAGGCGCAGAGGTCGTTGCTGGCGACGAGTGCTCCACGATGTAGACAGGGACTTGGCCTTTTCAGATTGTCTTAGACAGTATGAAGACCATGCTCAGGATCGAAACCGTTGGAGCCTAATAGTTGACTCAGTAAGGGGCCAGTAATGGCCTTTAAAACTGTTCATTATTATTACTTCTTTTGTTTATTCACACGGCAGCAGCTGCATTTGATTGGTTTTCTATACACAGTTCCCAATTAATATTTAACTCAAAACAAAGAAACTGAAATAATTAATATTTAAGGCATACGATATTTTATTCTAATATTTCTGTCAAACATGACATTTATAATATCAGTCATTTACAAAGGCCTTTCTGTCATGGTCTTACATACACCTTATAGTCATTCTTCGTATCAAATCGTCCGGAGGGTACTTATTGAAATGGAATATGATAAAACAACTTATAATATTTAATTTTTTTTTTTTAAATTTTATATTGTTTTATAATTATATTTAATATAATTTTAAGTTAATTTTGTTATAATATGTTAATCAAATCAATAAAAAAAATGATTTTGCATAATTGAAAAATAAAAACATATTATTTATTTCGGCACGCATATGGAATACATTCATATTAATATCTATTATTACGTGAAAGAATTCTATCGATACATATATGTTTACTAATTACGTTAAATTAACGTGCAGCAACATATAAACAATTACACATTCTAGTTATTATATTAACGCTTAAAGATATTCGTTAATTTAACGTTTAAAATATTTTTTTCTTATGGTCAGATGTATATAACTAAGTAGGAAAGCCCCATCCTGGTGTTAACGTTTGCTTATTCAGATACAACATACCTAGGACATCGTTCTTATAAAGTAAATTAAAAGAAAACGACATGTAAACGTACATCAACAAACTTTTAAGGTATTATGACACTGGCTTTTTTCCGACTGTTCTAGTGGCTAGAAAAGACAAACTGAGCGAGAAAATAAACATGTATATAAAATATACACATGTTTGAGTGAATACGGCATAGTACGTAAAAAATCGTTATATGTCAAATTTTCTAGCAAAAAAACTGGGCAATTCTAGCAGAAATGATTTTTTTTTGACATACGCACTTTTTATGGTACATTTCGACATTTTAAATAAAATAAAATAAAATCTAAAATTAAATTTAAAACCAATAATCTTTAGATAGTTCGGCACATTATAATTTTTATTTTGTTCATGTTTACGTTTCGTGATGCTGACGCACGTGGTATCCATTATAATAGTGTTGTCTCCTGTTTCTTTCTCTTTCTTGCTAAAATTGATTTACAGCACTTTATCGCATTTCAAAATTAGCCAGTGTCATAACATCAAAACGTCAAATACACAAGCCTTTTGATTATATAGCAATTTTTATTAATTGGGCATGCTTTTAGTAACTATATGGGCCGCTATTTATATGGCAGCACAACATCAATAATATTTAAATATATATATATATATATATATATATATATATATATATATATATATATATATATATATATATATATATATATATATATATATATACATATATATATATATATATATATATATATATATATATATATATATATATATATATATATATATATAGTTATGTACTATACCCGGTACATCAGCAAATCCCACAACAACATACAATCCACCAACAACAGTAGTACTACATGGCAGAAAGTCTACATCAGCAAATAATATTCATTTTGCATAAGTTCAATGTATGCACCAACAACAGTAGTATTACCTGGCTAAAAGTCTAAATCAGCAAGTCAATATTCAATATTCATAAGTTCAATGTATTTTGAATTTACGTGCGCTAATTACAACATATACATGATGATTACTCATCACTATTGTAAAGAGTATAAATACTCTATTATAAATACTCAAAACATTCATAGTGAAGATCTATTGAAACCTAACTAAAAATAAATGTGTTATGATTATTTAAATACAACCTTCCGTTGCATCCACAACCAACCCATAACTATATATATATATATATATATATATATATATATATATATATATATATATATATATATATATATATATATATATATATATATATATATATATATATATATATATATATATATATATATATACAGTGTTGCGCAAAACTTAAGCAACTTGTGCTCCATTATCATTTAAAATACTTTAATTCTGTTTTACTGTTTTTTATATATTTTTATAAAACATTAGTTTACAGTTATTTATTCCTTTATATATAATGCTCACAAATATAACCTAAAAAATTAAGTAACAGTTAATTTTCATTATAAAAAAAAAAAAAAAATTGAAATATTCATTATAATTGGTTGTGCAAAACCAAAGCAACTTATTAATATTTAGTGTAATAACCTTTATTTCGTATTACTGCCGCACATCTGCGGGACATTGATTCAATGAGGTTTGAAACTATAGTCATTGGTATATTTTCCCACCTTTCGCTTGAAGTTATCATAAGCTCTGCCTTGTTGCGATGGCGTTAGTATTGTTGTTAGTAGCCCCACCTACAAAGCGGGGGTGGGGGGATTTTTTTTTTGCACTAATGTATTTCCCCCGCGTTATGATTAAATTTTGATTATGGACATTTTTTCCGTAGAGTGGCTATTTTTCGAGATATTTGATCATCTCAGTTTAAAAAAAACACCCGGTATATATATATATATATACCGGGTTTTTTTTTTAAACTGAGACGATCAAATATCTCGAAAAATAGCCACTCTACGGAAAAAATGTCCATAATCAAAATTTAATCATACCGCGGGGGAAATACATTAGTGCAAAAAAAAAAGTCCCCCCACCCCCGCTTTGTAGATGGGGCGGGGGTAACTTTTAAACTAAGATAGGAAGCCATATTTTTTATTGCAGATACGGATTCTACGACTAAAAGTACGTATGATTTGAATAAAATATTTTGTTCGGTTCATGATAGATGGCGTTGAAATCGACGAAATTCAATTTTTTCAATTTCTCCTTCTTAGAACACACGCATTCGATTCTGCAATACGTTTGAAATAAAAAACATCACGTTTTCATTGGAAATACTCGAAATTCGTCATCAAAACAATTTATTCAGTTTTGTAAATCTAAATAAGTGTTCAAAATTAATTTCAAGTTTTATTATTAAATTATTAAATTTCAAAAATACAAAATTCAGGCCAGGTGGGGGGACTTTTTTTTTTGCACTAATGTATTTCCCCCGCGGTATGATTAAATTTTGATTATGGACATTTTTTCCGTAGAGTGGCTATTTTTCGAGACATTTGATCGTCTCAGTTTAAAAAAAACACCCGGTATATATATATATATATATATATATATATATATATATATATATATATATATATATATATATATATATATATATATATATATATATATATATATATATATATATATAGGGTTGCCAACAGATCTCTTTTAAAGAGAACATGTACTCTTTTTCAACAAGATTTTTTTGTTCTCTATCTTTTTTGGAATATGTTTGATTTGTCCTCTTTTTTATATATTTTATAAATCTATACGAAAACTATAGAAACACCGATTAACAGAAGTTTCAGAACAAAGTTCGTCATATTTTCGATCTATTTTGGTTTCCTCAACAAACAACTTTTGTTGTTAAATTTCAATTCATTGTGTTTATGTCCTTATATTCTAGTTGGTTTTTTACTCAACGTCGTTTTTGTGTTTATGTACGTCTAGTACGTTTTTTACTCAACGTCATTTACTTAACATTGCAGTTATAGCACATATTACTAATATACATATGCGACATTACTCAACTTTTATATGAAACTTTTTCAACCGAGTTATTTTTCGCAAGGGATGCATATGCAACTATATTTTTATGATAATACATAATTTTATAGTGGCATAATTATTTTAAAAAAAATCAATTTACAAAACATGACAGTGTACAAAATTTAAACAGTGACATCAGCGTCATAAAGTACAACTACTGCGCTTATTTAATTTATTTGATGCCATATCTGTCAAAATACCGGCATTTTCTAAACATTTTTGTATCTTTATTTAAATTAATTGATTTAATAAAAATTGTAGCTTTATTTAAATAAATTGATTTAATTGAATTTTGTGATAATGTGAATCGAGTAATTTCAATGAGTAAAATGACAAAACCAGGCAGTCATTATGTGTATGTTTGTTTCAAATGACTATAACTGGAAGGGACAAACAATGAAAGTCACGGTATGTATTTTATAACAATCTTAACTATAATAATCGATATGTATATTGTTTGTGGGAAATTCTGATGTTTTGTTGGTGCTTTTAATAAAAATTCCAGCAAAACCGAAGCTGTAAAAGTAACTACGAATAAATGAGTTATGTAATTCAATTATATCTTTCAGGCTGCTCAACCAATTTCCCATCCATACGCAAAATATAAATATGAAGAGCTTGAAAATGACCTGGATCCTAAACGAATACGTAAATCACTAGTTGAATTGAATTGAACTAGTCACACAATCGTGTTTTTCATACGTTTTCATGTTACAACATATTCCTGTGGTTCAATAGAAGTTGAAACACCCGATGAGCTACAAATTCTTTGTGGACGAATGAAAACAGTTATGGAAGAATACTATAAAGGCTTTCAATCCGGAGAAAATCACAAGGGATATTTTCGTCAGGTTACTGTGCGTACGACAAAAGCAACCTACGATTTTTAATGTTGGTGTGTCGTGTTTTATCTAAATTAGAAGCTTCAATACAATCCGGAAATTATTATGAAGCTCATCAAATGTATAGAACATTATATTTTCGGTATTTGTCACAAAAAAAATACGAAGAATTATTGGAGCTTTTATATAAAGGTGCCACAACACTTTTGAAACATGAACAATCAGCGAGTGGAGCTGATTTAAGTCTTCTAATCGTGGATGTTTTGGAGAAAGCAAATTTATCGGACTATGAAATTTGGATTCAGCGATCGGTGTTTTATTGAATTAAATTGCTCCTAATGTTATTGAACGGGAAACTTTATTGGTATTATATTTGGTACAATTTGTTTTATTTGTAAGTTATTTATGCTAGATTATTTTTTACAGATTAAGGCAATATCATGGAGTAGCGAAGTGTCCAAAGCGAAATTAGGCCATCCGTCATTACATAAACTAATTGTAGACATTTTTTGGTCTGAAGGCAATCTAGAGCAAGCTCGGCATCATTATTTGTTGTCAAAAGACGGAGCTGGATGCGGTCAAATGTTGATAACAAAACTAAATGATATTCGAAAGAAACTGATTTATTTATAGCTCAAGTAGTTTAACAGTTATGTATAAAAGAACGCACCGCAGCTTTAGAAACGTTCGAAACATATACAAAATACCATCCAAAAATTACGTGTTGAGCCACCATTTAAATTTCCACTTATTAACTTTTTGTACATTTTATTGCACAATTTAGATACAAAGAAATTATCCCTATTCAAAGCGTTGTGTGAATTATATAAACCATCGCTTGATAGAGATTCGTCATACGACAAATATTTACAAAAAATTGGTATAATTTATTTTGATGCCCCAGCACCACAACCGCAACGTACTAACGCAATGTAAGATTTTTAATAATAAAAATGAAATGCAGATATTTTTTATTGATATATTGCTTTATTTATTTATTTATAACCCAAAAAACTTCAAATAAACACTAAAAATTGACAGCTGTTCATGCTGATGATTAACACACAAATTAATTCTCCCAATCCAGCAAGCTTCCATAACCTAAAAACTAATTAAATCATCATTTTAAAATACATGTTAATATATTTAAAATTACGATTAACAAAAGATAAAATTATATAAAATATAAATAAAATTAAAAATTTAATTTTTTCAACTTACTTGTTACTACATATATATAAATCACTATGAAAATTTCAATGTTTTGACAGAAGTTTGGAATATTAAAAAAAAAATTTTTTAACAGTGCAAGACTGTCAAATAATTTCAAAACATTCGTAAGGGATGCAGACAAAATTTTCGGTTGACGAATTGTC
Organism: Tipula unca; assembly: GCA_951394425.1. NCBI lineage: Eukaryota > Metazoa > Arthropoda > Insecta > Diptera > Tipulidae > Tipula > Tipula unca. The sequence goes on along the minus strand of OX596381.1, from coordinate 90,539,901 downwards.
GCATATGTATATTATTAATATGTGGTTATAGTGTGTTCGTTCGTGTTTTCCAGTGGTTAGATTTATTCAGATTTATTAATTTAAATTTATTTTGAGATCAAATAAACCATAGCCTCACCACAGTACATACCTTAATTTATTTATTGTCATTAAGTTTTGTTTTGATAAAGCTTTATTATTATTTTAATAGCAAATGAGCTGCAACAAAAATACAATTGTTATAAGCCAACAACAAATTCAAAATCCGAGGCATTTTGTTCAATTTGCAAAAGCATTGTAAACATCGCTAATAAAGGAAAATATGACTTGGAACAACATATCCATGCGCGTAAACATATCGAAGCTCTTCGAGCGGGGGAAAATTCAAAATCAGTAAGTGATTTTTTTTCAAAAAATTTTCCCGTATTGATAACAAAGTATCAGCGGTTGAAGGAACCCTAGCACTCCACACAGTGAAACATCATTTCAGTTTTAACTCAACAGAATGTACTAACAAACTATTTAAAAAGCTTTTTGATGATTCTGAAATTGCTAAGCGAATTTCATCAGGCAGAACCAAAACAAAATGCATCGCTAATAACGTTATTGCACCATATTGTGTCGAAAATATACTGCGATCATTATCCAAAATATCATTTTTATCGGTTTCAACCGACGGAAGCAATCATGGGGCAACTAAAATGTTTCCGATCCTGATTCAATTTTTTGACCAAAATAACGGTGTAATTACAAAAATAATTGATTTGAATTTGAAAAATGTTATCCATCCATGGTTATAATACTTGAATAAAATAATTTAATTTTTAATTTTTTCCTGTTTAACCCCAAAAATGAAGTGACCGAATTCCGTAGACTTTTTAAATTGAGACCCCTACCCCCTCATGTTCTCTTTTTTGATTTAACCTATATGGCAACCCTATATATATATATATATATATATATATATATATATATATATATATATATATATATATATATATATATATATATATATATATATATATATATATATATATATATATATATATATATATATATATATATATATATATATATATATATATATATATATATGTATATATATATAACAAATGTTACATTTTACTAACCATGGGTTGACACAAAATAAATTCAAAAGTTGATCCGGAATTCTGTGCCATTGTTTTTTTTTGGCATTTGGAATTTTTTAATTACATTCGCCTGAATGTTTGCTTATTAATATTATTATAATAGTCGTATTTTTTATTCAAAAATTTTCGACTTTAATATACATAGTTCTGGATAAGAATTTTCTCGTTTTTTCAGTAAAATCCAAATGAATTTTTTTTTATAAATAAATATGATACATTTAATATTACATTAAAACTACATATTTTAATTCAATATTATCAACATAAAATTAAATTTAATTAATGTACACAATTATGAACGAAATTTTCATATACGGTCGCCTGAATATATGACTGTACTTTTCTTAATTAATGTGAAAACCACAACAAATTATTTAAATATGAGTAGTAAATCGGTCGAAAGAGGTTCGAGGTTCTCAACCGCCTGTTGCTTGCAATATGATAATGTTTTGAATGACACTTCGAGATTAGGACTGGCCTATACAATCATGTATTAAGAATAAATGTAATGTTTATACTTAACGACTAATTGACTACGTCCAAGAGCAAATTTTGTTAAATACAAAAAGCACATTGGCAAAATTTCGCACTTAAACGTCAAACTGCTCGAATATACGTTTCAAAGTGTTTCCGCTACGTCGAATCCCTGATGCTCCTCCAATCGACAATACTTGGATTACCCTACAATTACAATTGACGACTGCCAAAGCTGGAATTGAGTCATCTATCGTAAAAATATTAATTAATGTTCTTTGGGGTTTTAAAAAAAATCAAATTTCCGTTGACACCACAGAACGTATGTTGTGAAATTGATATTTTTTTACCTCTGTTATTAAAGAGAGAAAGAGAGGCAAATACTGATGAACGAGAGGGAAATGTATTACTATGGCGTACTTCGTCGATGGTTTATGTTTATATTTATGAAACGGAATATGAACACGAAAATCTCAAAAATTTTCAAAAATTTTCGACTTTAATATACTTTAAATTTTTCAAAAATTTTCGACTTTAATATACATAGTTCTGGATAAGAATTTTCTCGTTTTTTCAGTAAAATCCAAATGAATTTTTTTTTATAAATAAATATGATACATTTAATATTACATTAAAACTACATATTTTAATTCAATATTATCAACATAAAATTAAATTTAATTAATGTACACAATTATGAACGAAATTTTCATATACGGTCGCCTGAATATATGACTGTACTTTTCTTAATTAATGTGAAAACCACAACAAATTATTTAAATATGAGTAGTAAATCGGTCGAAAGAGGTTCGAGGCATGGCTTCAAGAAAATCGACATGTCCATTTCTATTTTGTGCTATTTGTTGACACGAAAGAATATGAAAAGCGATTTACATCAAAAATCTGTCAAAACACTATAAAATTCGATTGGCTCTCAGAACAGCTAAAAATGTTGCAGCGAACAATAAATATTTGATATTTCTTTACAATTCGTCAATCGGCATTATATATTTAGGCAATACCCAAGATATATATATTACATGATAACATAAAAGTACTTTTTCTTCGGTGCGCCAACTTTTTTTTCTGGATAAAAAAAAGTACTACCAGAGAGAAAACAAAACAAAATCATAATAAATTTTAGTCATGATTTGAAATCCATAAGGGTAGGGTGTGCTACTCATGAAAATCCAAAAAAAAAATCTTTTTTATGTTCAAACTCAAATTCATTCTGCATTATATTACCATTACAAAATAATTTTTTATTAAAAATTTAATATCTTTATTGCAAAAAACCTGCAAATTTTAATTATAGATTTAATTTATGTATTATTATTTATAATTTATTTTAGATATTTAATAAATCAATTAAAAAAATTTATATGAAAAAAGTCGATCAATGTATTAAAAAAAATTCTATCCTTCCCGTGTTGAACAATTTTCATTATGTTAAAATTTTAAAAACAAAGAGCACAAAGAATCAACAAAAAAAATACAATCAGATCATCAGATGATCAGGGGCCCTACTATCACTTTCGACAACGATTTTCGACGACGGTCGTTTTCCTATAGTCGGCAAAGGAAGAAAAAGGAAAACAATATTATAAATATACTATTGTTTACCTTTTTCTTCCTTTGTCTACTATAGGAAAACGACCGTCGTCGAAAATCCTTGTCGAAAGTGATAGTAGGGCCCCTGGTAAATCGAGAGAGTACGAGAAGCAATAACAGAGAGATAGTGCAATAATAGAGAGATAAAACAATAACAAAAAAATATCGGCGCACCAACGTGTTTTTGTTTACTCAAAATCTTCTATATTATACAATTCTGATTAATCCAAAATTAAAAGAGACAAACTGCCTCTTTTTCATTGTATTGCTTGTGTACATTACAGCGCACAATAAAAATTTAAAATGAAACGACTAGTACCAATGTATTATATTTTGTTTTTTTCACAAAGGAATATAAAAAAAAACTAAAAAATTACATTAGAAACAACAACAATCTGTATATAAATATATTTTTTCACCAACACAACCTTAAAGAGGCAAAATCAAAGTAGTATATGTCAGTAAAAAAATCAGTCAGACTTGTTAGTATAGAAGATTTTGGTTTACTCCTAATGACTATATCTAATATTTCTTATATCATGGGCAATACCAATATATAATAGGCCGATTTTCAACATCAAATTTGAAATTGCATATGTATGTATCGAGTAATAATAAACAAAAATCGCTCCATACAAATCATATGAAAACTACTTTTTTTTTTGAATTTTTTGGTCTTAGATTTGTAATAACTTATAAATTAGGCCAAAAGGCACTTTTTCATGTATCTCAGTACAAGGAACAATATGTTTTCGTTCATTTTAAGATGAAAAATTATTCAATTTCCACACTTTTCATTCATGAATTTCAACAACTCTCAGTTAAGATTTTCATTATTTTTTAGGGGTAAATATGAGAAATTAATAATTTTCGCTAGTCGTTTCCCTTATTATTCATATTAAACTGCATCTGTTTCACATTCGAAATAAGCGAGCTAACAAAAATCGGTTGGTGTGACTGTGTGAGTGAAATTTTTACGAAAACAAATGGAATGAAAACACGCGGAAATTCTCAGGAAGAGTATAAAATACAATATAAAATATTTATAACTTACACACACATGCAAACCGGAGAAAATATACTCAACTTGAATTTCTGTAATTATAAATTTTAGTTATACATTATTACATTTTTAGTGGAAGAAATATGATGCACAATTTCACGTGGGCGTTTTATTGTTGGAATGTTGCATTTGTTGAATTAAATTAATTTTTTTTTATGATCAACTAGTTTATTATAATTTATGTTTTACAAAAAAAATGTTCATAAATAATAATAATCTGGTAAATTGATTTTAATAAATTAATTTAATTCAATAAATATAATTATACCAGCAATAAAACGCCCACATTATAGGTATTGAAATTGATTATAGAAATTCAATTTCTCCGGTTTGCATGTGTGTGTAAATTATATATATTTTATTTTGTATTTTATACTCTTCCTGAGAAACCCCACCTATTTTCATTCCATTTCTTTTCGTAAAAATTCTATTTATCCCTGTCACTCACACCAAGTGATTTTTGTTAGCTCGCCTATTTCGAATGTGAAACAGATGCAGTTTAATATGAATAATAAGGGACACGTATAGCAAAAATTATTAATTTCTCATATTTTCTCCTAAAAAAAAATGAAAATCTTGACTGAGAACTGTTGAAATTCATGAATGAAAAGTGTGGAAATTGAATAATTTTTCATCTTAAAATGAACGAAAACATATTGTTCCTTGTACTCAGGTACATGAAAAAGTGTCTTTGGGTCTAATTTATAAGTTATTACAAATCTAAGACCAAAAAATGCAAAATAAAAGTAGTTTTCATATGATTTGTATGGAGCGATTTTTGTTTGTTATTACTCGACACATACATATGCTATAAAAGACTAGTCAGGCCATTAATACATAGGCATTGATTTAGGTTATGTATTTTATGTAGTACCAGTTTTTGTTGGGAGGGTATTTATTTGACAATCTAATGCTAACATTTGAAGTGCCTTTTCAGTTAGAAATGTTTTGTTGTATTATTTTGGAATCTCTATAATGGATGATACATATTTTATTGATAATGTAAAACGTAAAAATGTAGTTAATATATTTTCACATTCTAATTTTAGTTTAGCCAACGATTTTAATTGTTTAAAAACCATGGAATTGTGTTCAATTTCGCTAGAGAAAGCAGACTCGTATAATTTGGTGGTACATATTAGAATTAATAATTTTATTATGACAGTTGTGTTAAACTTGTAAACTTTTATTTCAGCAATTACGTTTGATGGATTTAAACGATCCAACCAAATTATTTATCTGTACCATAGATAATTTTTTATACCAGCAAATTAGGAATGATCAATCTCTTCATGTTTCGTTTCCAGATTTTGTATCCCATTTAACTGCTATACTACAAAGTTGCCTGAAGAGCGAATTGTCAGTTGTAAGTTCCACTCATCAAAACTTTTTTAAATAATTAATACTTTTAGGTTAATCTCTTTGATAAAAGATGACGAGAAATGTATTCTCCAAATATATGAACGTCGATCGTTTCGTAATTTAATCCACTTGTATCTTCCGATGAAGCAAGCACCAATCGAAACAATCCTATTTCATATAAATGAATCCAATTTATCTAATCAAAATCAGTTAAAATCGTTCAGAAATCAACATCAAAGACTAGAGCAGGAATTATCGAGCCGCGATGAACACATTATCCAGTTGCGAAATGAAATTAAGCGTTTGAATGATATAATCATCGAGAAAGATAATTTGGTATTCAATCGAAATTGTGAGGAAATAAATAAATTGCAGCACACAATAAAACATTTACAGGATAGCAAAGAGACTGATGAGAAGAAATATAAATTAATGATAGGTCAGCTCCAGGAGCAAATGGACATTATAAAAAAGGAAAATTTAAATTTAAATGAAAAGCTTAAGCAGGAAATATTTAATTTAGGCACACTTCGCGATGAAATTAACTCCTTTAAACTTAATAATTCGAATATTCGCGAGCGAAATGAACGATTACAAACAGAATTGATTTCGTACCAAAATCGGGATAAAAAGAATGAAATGGCTGTAAATGAAAATCGGCGATTAATTCAAGAGTTGAATGAAAAACTTAAACAGTGTGACAAGAAAATGTCAGAATTAAGAGCTGAGCTAGAGGCAGAAAAAAATATTTGCAACACCAAGAAAAATGCGCTGTACATTGCGACTGAAGAAATTGCTAAGGCGAACGGTATAATTATGAAGCAATCCAAAGAAATTAAAGAGATTCAAAAGGAAATTGATATTCGAACAGAAGTCGCATTGAAACAGGAATTATTCATAAAAGAAAAGGAGACAGAAAATATTGCATTGAATAAGCGGCTGCATCAGGTTCATGAAGAATTTTATAAATGTAATGAAGGTCACAAAGATTTTGCCGTAACATTTAAAAAACTGCAAGATAATGTACAACACATGGAACATAAATATAAAACAAGTATGTTGAAACAAGAATTGAAATATACAAAACCGTAACTAAAAATTTTCGTTTACAGAAATTGAGGAACTTCAAGAAAAACTTCTTATTGAATGTAGATCACATTCAGGTAGATCCACCGATTATATACGAATAAACAAGGCTATTTAATAAAACATATTTGTAAATTAAGTAAATCTAATTAGTTTTTTATTCGTCATTTGATGCGCGCACTTTTGACCCAACATTGACTACTTGTAATATATTATCCTGATCGGATTTCAACCGGTCTCTTATTAACTCGGCTATCGCTTTTTGCGTTCGCCTCTCTAATTTTTCCAATTTTTTCGAAACATCTCGTTTCAAGTCCCAATCTGGCTTGCGTGGTGCCAAATTTTGTATATCAATTTCATCAATAACGATTGGAGCCTTCATGAGTTCTAGCTGTGCTTGCACTTCATTTTCAATATCATTTGTGATTAAATCAGTAGACTTTGTTGTAGCTATTGATTCATCTTGTGGCTTATAGCTTCGGAATGACGGTCTGAAATTATTAGAAAATAGTAAATGTAACTCTACTTTTAGAACGTTTAGCTTACTTGGGAGAGTCTTCATCAGACGAATTTTCATTTTTATTTCCTGAATTTGCTTTTCGTTTAAGTTCTCTTAACCTTTCACGGCGTTTGAATGCTTCTAATTCTAATGCTGTATAAGTGGATTCTTCATTTGCCATTTTCAAATAAAAAAATATTTAACAAAATTAATTGTCACAATTTATTGACAGCAATTGTTTGTACTCAGGGTGGCCCACCTTGAAGTTAATTCGAGTTATTTTTTTAAGCGTCTGCTGCAGAGTCAAATCGTAGTCGAGTCGAAACTGGGTTGAACTTAAAATTGAGTTTTAAACGACTACAGTCGTGTTTTTTAATTCAAAAATTTCCAAGTTCGAATATAGTTCTGTCTAAGAATTTTCTGTTTTTTTCAGTAAAATCCAAATGAATTAAATTTTTTATTAATAAATATGATACGTTTAACGTTAAACTACATATTTTAATTCGATGTTAACAAAATAAAATTTAATTTTATTTTATTTTTCAATTCTCGATAAAGCATTGTTTTTTTCAAGTTCTCGATAAAATCGAAGAAAGAAAAAACAAATTGTTTAAAATATACTCAAAACTTAAATGTATGTACATGTGGATTTGCCTAATTTGGAATATGTAAAGCAGTACGGAAATATTGCTGTTTGTATATTGGGTAAACACAGCCAATTAGCATATTGGGTAAAGGCTGATGGGACATGCAAATTGATATTATTTGGTCTCAGACACTAGGTCGCAATAGCGTCGGTCAAAGGAAACATAATATTTATTATTAACGTTTGTACTGAGTTAAATAGCAATTAGTTTTTTTGTTTTTATGTAGATATTTTTAACTCATTAGTAAGAGCATACATAACAAATATTCCAAGTAATATGTCGATTTGTCACATTAAAACAATAAAACTAGTTATTTCGTAAATTATGAATTTAGAAAAAAAATTTTTTTATAGAAAATTACATAACAGGTGAATTAATTAAATTAGTGTTTAGTGTAATTATTCGGAAATAAATAAATGCGTTATCTAGAATTTACATCGTTTGTTTTATTCCCAATCTAGTGATCGAATCTACTTGACAAGGCAAAAACGGTGGGATTGTGAATTAAAAGAGATGATTCTAGACGAGTTAAAGATTTCCAATTTAAAGGAGGAGCTGGGGGTCGATTATGTAAGCATTACGAGTTACGAGTTTTTTTTCGAAATTACGACCAAACGCGATTATGTAAGACATTTCGAGTTCTCGTAATTGCGACATGTTGTTGTTGTTTTACTCGTACAAGTTTTTGAGTACGACAAGCAACTCGTAATGGTTGAAATGATTGTTTTAAAGGAAAATTTGTCAAAATAACTGTTGAAATAATGTTTTTAGACATTTAGTAGTAATTCAATAGTCGAACATATGATTTTTTATTAATAAATTACTATTAAATTTGAATTTAATAGTGTGATTTATTGCTATGTTCATTCCATTTTGAAAAGTGCAACAACCATAGTAGTGTGGTGATTTTGCGAAGAACGATTTAATTGTCAAAAATCGTTTAAGTGTTGTTGAAGAAGTGATTACAATTTTTTTAATAAAAATAATAAAAATTTCCAATCTATTACATAAAATGAAAATATATGTGTTTATACTAATCATAATTTAATACTTTATTTTGTATTTTAAATATAAATAAATAATTAATATAATTTTTATTTTGTGTTCAAAAACTATTATTTAGGGCCAACCGAACAAATGATGGCAGACCATCCCGATTTTGCCAAGCGTGAATGAATTCAACAACAGGATCCATTACAATGTTTTCCTTTAAATAGAATTATGATATGTCAAATTAGCTTGGTTATAATATTAAAACACCAAAAGATTACTTACTTTCAAATAAAGTTTTAAAGACACAAAAAAATTTTTTTATTTATTTATTTTATTTTAATTTAATTTTTTTTTGTTTAAAACAAATAATTTTGATTAAAACACAAACAATTTTCAAGCGCGCCAATTTTATTTTGACATAACCACAAAATATTTGTAAACAAAATAAAAACCAAAACAAAATATGTGTCCGAAAATGAGCATATCGGGCAACTCCTTTTTTTCGAAAAAATTGTATCTCGTACTTGCTTACATAATCGCGCTATGTCGCAATTACGACTTCATAGATTACGAGTTGTCGTAACTCGTAATACGAGAGATACATAATCGACCCCCTGGAGCGGCGCGGTTTGTTAGCGGCCGGTCAGATAAATATATTGAAGCAACGATTACTTCAAGCACTGGAGATGGATGGTATTGATCCGGCTAGTTATAATTTTGATGAATCAACATTTTCCGACCACGCAGAAGAGGGCGAAGAGGATGGATAGAATGAGGGTACAATGGTTAAAGCAGTACCGGTGCAAACTGGAAATTTCGATATAGCGAACTTAATGAATCTTATGATGAGAATGGAACAGTCCAATTTGGAAAAGAAACAGTCGATTGAACAGTCAGTTGAAAGTAAGGTTAATTGAAAAATCAGTTGAAAAGCCTGTTGAAAAGTCAATTGGAGAATTAAATTATAAAATGGAACAGTCCAATAATCAATTAAATCAGTGCGAGATCAAAAACAAAATGGACGAGAAGTTTCAAGAGGTATATATATAACACTCTGCATGAAGAAGTAGAGCAAATTCAACCAACGGTTCAAAAGGTTGATCAGAAATTGCAAACAGATATTGAGGAGCTGCAAGATAAAGTTCTGGGCTTCGAAAAAGAACTTATGTACATCAAAGTTAACGGTACATCTTCGCAAGTAGGCCAACCAGGACCCTCGATGAAATTTAAGCCAACGGTTTTCCAATTTCAATCTATCAAGACAACGTTGGAATGACGTAAATCGTGGAACAGCGTTAATAGCGGCTCTAAAAGGTGAAGCTCTGAGACATTGCAGATTATTCCGGAACATGACCGAAATAGTTACAACGAAATAATGAAGGCGCTCGATCGAAAGTGCGGAAGTGACCATAAACGAGAGATGTATCGTATTGAGCTGGAACTCGGAGAGACTCTTCAAGAATATTCATTAGCGTTCGAGTGGCTAGTGAGGCGAGTTTATTTGTGTAGAGGTACTACCGTAAATGTAAAACTGTTATAAAGTAGATGTGTCTAGATTATTCAATAATAGCCTAGACACTCTCGAATATTGTGGAATATTCTAGAATGTTAGAATATTTGGTATAAATATGCGATACAATTTTAGGAGTTAATTAGTTGTGTTTTTTAATCGTGATAGTGCATTAGTAATAAAAAGGAACAAGTTAAAGTTACTTGCTTATAAAATGAAATACAGTGTTATTAAGTAATTATAGTGAAGTTAAATAATTAAGTTAAATATTCGGAAATGATTTAGAAATAAATAAATTAAGTGTTATCTAGAATTTACATCGTTTGTTTTATTCACAATCCAGTGATCGAACTTTGTTTGACAGGGCAAAAACGTAACAATAATTTCCCATTTTTATTTATTTTATATATCTAGCGAGACTTATAAAAAAACACAGCATTAATATGGATTTAATGAAACTATACCTTAATCTGCGTTTCCATGTACATAAACGTGAGTTAGCCTAGGTTGATTCGAACATGGAAACATCCCAGCAAACGTAGAAGTACTTCCAGAACTAGTGCAAAAGTAGTGAAAGAAAGTACTTTTTTTCTTGTGAAAAAAGATAGGACGTCGGGAAAAAATTCATGAGTTTAAAAAAAAAAATAATTGTCTTTCTCTTTTACTCTTATTACAAAAAAAAAGGTTGTTGTCTCTTTCTAACTACTTATTCTTCCACATATAAAATGTACTTTCATACTACTCTGTAGAAGTGGTTCTAAACTACTTCCGTAGAAGTACTTTAGAAGTAGTTCTTAATCAGTACATTAAAAGTACTTCTACAACTGGTATATCTGATTTTTTTTTTTAAATAAAAAGCAAATTTATGATTTAGCAATAATGTTTATACATATTAATGTTTATTTATCACAATAATTTTTTCATATTCAATATCACATTTCAGTTATCATATTACTTTAGTAACTACATGTAATATTTAAGATAATTATTAATTCAATATTTTGTATATATCATATGTTTTAATAAATAGCATTTAAATTTAGAAAATATATTATGCGTAATTCAATTAATTAATTGCAAGCGATTAAAAATTTTAATTCATTGTAAATATCACACTCAATAAAATAATTCAAATGATGTGTAATTCAAATTATAGCTTAATACTATGTACATCTTAAAATAATAAAATTAAATCCCTAATATATCACATACATATTTAGTCTCGAACCGAAAAATCCATTGGTAAAATTTGTAGACTTTAAAATATTAAAAACTAGTTCAAATAATAAAATAAACCATATTCTTAAGAAATTTTGTTACCATTATTTGGTAATATCATTTTAAAAAACTATTATATTTTTGATCCGCCTCAGAACTTCTTATTTGGGGTTAACCATAATTTTTTTGAAACGACAAAGAAATAAAATAAATATAGTTCTAATAAGATGGTTGATACCCGCAAATAAGAAGTTTGCATAACATTTATCAAATTAACTTATATACTATGTTTATATTAATTCATTTTTGATGATTTTATATTTATTTTTTATTTTTAAAAAATCGGTTATGGGCATGTTGAATGCATTTTCTAATTTCATCCTGAAAATTTTCTCTCCCAAGTAGACCACCGCAAGCATCTAATGATATAAAATAAAATTAAAAAAATTAAATATGTATATATTTTTCTAAGTTTACTTTCTTTTTACCAAACATAACTGAATTGAATAGCTTTAGCGAGTTTAAAGATCTTTTACCCGCTCGCCCATTTAAATTAAAATCGTGGTAAACATCGTCTGTTGCGATGAATCGAAACACACTATCCAAGCTGGAAGATCCCTTTAGTTTTCTCAGAAACATTATCTAATAATTAAAACTTGATTAGTTAGGTATTAAGTTACTTTTAAAATGGTTTCTTACCAGCTTTGCTAGGTATGGTTTGTCGATTAATCGCAATTCCACATCACTAAGCTCTGCTATTGATTTAATAGGAAAAACCGTTTCAAACTCAACAGACGAGTCTTCTTGGTCGCCAACCAGTCGTGATAATAATTGATTAACCTTTTTGACATGAATTAAAGTTTCCATATTTAACTTATTTTGCGCATTTCGGTGATTTTGATTTTCTTTATCTTGCTTTTCCATATTCCTTTCCAAGTTAGTAATTTTGCTGATAATAGTGTTCATTTTCTCGGATAAATTTTCTGAAATTCACAGTAAAAGCACAGATGAAATACATATTGAAATATATAAAATTAATATTTATGCAGAGATATTTAGTTTTAAAAGCAACTGTAAGAGCTAAGTTGAGCTTAAATAGTTTATACAGACTTGAATTGGAAACAAAAAATAATTTACCTGATACGTTTAAGGTTTCTATACTATCCTGAAGATCAGTCAATCGATTTTCATTTAAGCAACTTGAAGTTGACGGTTGATTTAAGAAATTTGGTAATTCTTCTAAAAATGGACTTATTTGTAATGCTATCAATTGCTCTGCCGGTACTTCTGGTGTTGATCGGTTAGTTTCATGATTTCTGAAATTTAATTTTTTTCGTGGAGGAAATAAAAGTTCACTCTTTTCAAAACAGCTTTCATCGTCTGATTCCTCTATTTGCCGTTTTTGTGTAGACGTTATGAAGCCTTGGGAAATATTTTCGCTGTTCGCTATGTTTTGCCAATTGTCGATGATAGGCGACAATGGTATACCTTAAGGAAAAATAACAGCAAAATAAATTATCATCCGATTCCGCTAGTCGTATTGTTTAAACAATTGTGACTCCAAGTGACAATAAAATCGAATATTTATACTTTGGTTGGTTCTACAGTTGGTTGCTATATATTATTCTTAAATATATCATAAAATTATATACCATTTGCTTTATCACCCATTTTGATATACTGCACTCAGATAAACTGGAAGTAGTAGTGAAATACTGGAACTTTAATAAATACATTTAATGTGAATTTTTTTTAAAGGTTTGGTGTAAAATTGGTATTAAAATGTACCCTTCCTCTGATGGCACACAAAAAAATTTATATAAAATATCGTTCATGTTGAAAGTTCGAAGTTCAGGGTTAATATCATTGGCAAGTACAATTCCAAGAGCTTGTGATGAATTAATGGGGTTATCATAATATTGTGACACATTTTTGAAAACATGGCCAGTTACTGTCTTTTTACCTGCAACTAAGCCAAAGCGTATAACCTTGAGGACAAATCTGCCAACTGTTAAGCAATAACAATCTGCTTCACTTTCATTTGAAAGATGAAACATATCAAATTTAGTAGGTTTCCGTTCTAAATCAGCAGCTTTTATTTCTTCTGTTCGCCGGAATATTTGTTGCAAAATTTTATTTGGTTTCTTAATGATCCTTTTGATAAACTGCATGTAATTTTCATATTTGTAAGCAGAAAATGTATCTACAGCACCAAATTGTTTAACACAACTAGGTAAATGTAGTAGTGCATGAATATTGAAACTGACTTTGTCCTCTCCATAAATCGATGGAAATTGTTGGACAAACTCATTTATTAGAATGGAAGCTGCATCAGTATTTTGTCTGCAGTATTTGTGGTCTGATAATAGCCTTATAGCGCTATGTAGTAATAAAAAATGGCGAAACATGTTATGATCAACTACGTCTTTAAGAACAATAATTCCTGTGTACAGTAAAAATTGCCTAAATTCAGTGGCTTTCCATAAGGCTAAGTCTCGAAGTGTTCTACAGCTTCGGCCAAATTCGAACGGAGTATGTGAAGAGCATAATGTCAATTTTGAGTTCAAAACTTCTAGATTTACTTTCATGCCTGTAAATTTATTTTTTGAAATCAAACCCAATATTTTTTTTACAACTCCTAAATCGACTATGTGCATAGGATCGAGAGGAAATTGAGATACCATTCTAACATCAATCGTTTCTAATATATTTTCTTTATGCAACAACTCTCGATGATGGTAATTTTGATCCCTTCTGATGCTGTATGACATATCCGTTCTTTCACTTTTAATTTCTGTTTGAAATACCACTCTCTGGTTTTTATATTCACCCATTTGGCAGCATTTGGGACAACTATTTTTTCCAGTATGGTACTGAGTGGCAGTAATAAATGATCGTGCTGGGCTATCACATACAAATAACCGTAGGTTAAATTTTCTAACAGTTCCTAATTGACCTATTTTAACACCATTTTTGAGAAGAATTTTCGTTTCTTCCACAAATGGTTTCAAAAACTCATTTACGGAATGAGGTTTCTCAAAACCTGAGTAACATCCAACTAAAAATGGGGGTTGATTTGGAAATTCCGAGAAACTTCCAATTATTGGCCACAAAACACGTCGGGAACTTTTAAAGACTTGTAGCCCATCAATTCCTATATCAACCAAGACCAAATCCTTTTCTATTAAAAACTTAAAAGAGTTTGATTTGATGTGATTCTGAATCCCAAAATGTAAATACTCGCCAGGAGCAACGTTGATAATATTAACATTATAATTATTAATTACGCCAGTTTTAGTTTTTAGTAATTTTCTTGCAGTTGTTGGTATATGCTTTACACCGGACTGGATCAGTGTTTTCAACAAATCATCTACATGATTATGTGCGACCTTATTTCTAATAGCCCAGAGTTTCAAATTATTGCTAATTACTGATTCTATATCCTGATCATTGTCGCTGGAGCTATCACTAGAGTCGTATTCATCACCCTCCGAAATATCTACATTAACAACAGGATTATTATCGCTGGAGCTACTAATAGAGTCGTACTCAACCGAAAATTTATCATTACGCTCTGAATTATCTGCATCAGCAACTGGATCCGAAAAAAATAAAGCATTTACATTTTCCGAGCTTGACGCTGTAGACTTTGGAATTGTTATATTATCGAAATTTGGAATAGCTGCCGGCCTTGCGAACGAATCTAGATTTTCATATCTTAATAAATCATTTAAAAATATTTTTTTTTGTGTCGCTAAACGATTCATAAACGTTTTTTTTGACATATTTACGTAAAGTTGAACCAAATTTAGATTTTATATGTGTCAACAATTATCGTACATGTATATTATGTTATTTTTTATCTAATATCTTATCGGTGGATTACCTATATATTCCGTGTAGGTACACTCCGGGAAATATTATAATTATACACAACCACTAAATCTATATACACAAAAATTAACTGTTTTAACTTATTTATATACACTATATTATATTATACGACACGCAAGCAATAAATAGAAAGATTATCTATGTTTTGGTTTAAATTGTCCTACTAATCAGAAAAATGTTTATACTTTTTAATTAAATACTCGAACTTTATTTATTTTAATTTGACTCTATGACACAAAAAATGATGATGAAATGTGAAAAACAATACAAATAGCAATATGGCGACTACAAAAACTACGAAAACGAGATGCAACTACATTATTTTTATATTGCCTACTCGCTTTATTTATATTTTATTTAAAATCGTTTTTGTGTGTGTGAGAAAATGTTTATATGTAGTTTAAACTAATGAACGTACGTTTGCTGGGATGGTAAATATTGCTATTCCTTGAATTAGTATTGGTGAAGTATTGAAAATACAAGTCGTGTTTTTTTGCTGCGTTTTTTTATTAACAGAACTTCAAGTTCTATAAGAACATCGGGAATAATACAGGGAAAGTTTATTTAGTTTAACCAATATATTTAATTTAAGTTCTATTTATTTGCGTAAATTTCAACTTCTAACTATATTTTTTGACGTCTATTATTAAATAATACAGGTATCAAGTATAAAACGAAAACGAAAAAATAATATGTAGTCGAATCAGACAATAGGTGCGTTTTTTTATTAACAGAACTTCAAGTTCTATAAGAACATCGGGAATAATACTGGAAAATTATATTTAGTTTAACGAATATATTTAATTTAAGTTCTATTTATTTGAAGAAATTTCAACTTCTAACTATATTTTTTGACCTTTATTGTCAAATAATACAGGTAAATTTTTGAATAGATAATTAGGAAAATTTTTGTATTAAAAAACACGACTAAAAAACGCACCTTTTAATTCAAAAGTTTTCTTATTGGAATGAAGTTCTGGATAAGAATTTTCTCATTTTTTCAGTAAAATCCAAATGAATTTAATTTTTTATCAATAAATAAGATACATTTAATGTTAAACTACACATTTTAATTCACTATTATCGAAATAAAATAAAATTTAACTTTATTTTTCAATGTTCTGGATAAAACATTGGTTTTTCCAAGTTCGCGATAAATTCATAGTACACGAACTCGAAAAAAATGGGAAATTTTAAAAGGAAATATTTTAAACAAATATTTTTCATTGTTTTATGCTTGATACCTGTATTATTTCACAATAGACGTCAAAAAATATAGTTAGAAGTTGATTCAAATAAATAGAACTTAAATTAAATATATTGGTTAAACTAAATAAAATTTCCCAGTATTATTCCCGATGTTCTTATAGAACTTGAAGTTCCGTTAGTAAAAAAACGCATCTACAATCGTCTCGTTCCATACTAATGCCTTGGAGTGATTTGAAAGATAGGTCGATGAAACCTCATTAATCTCTTAAGAATTTTGAAAATTATTATTAAAAGTTCGTATTTTATAATTTCTGTTAGCGGAATTGTAAACGGAATCTTTTGGAAGAGGTTAATTGTTGAATGTCTAGGACGAAAATGGTATATGTGTTTTAGCTTTAAGCACATACATATTATGTATTAAATACTATATCATACGACTATACGAGTATATTACAATGCGTAGCTGTCAATCTCAAATGTCACTTGAGATAAAATAATAAACCTAACCTAATTAGGCATTCAGTACCTTTTTAACGTTCAGGACTTTTCTCAAAGTTAAGAAGTTATCTTTTGTAAGATAAATGAATCAACGTAAGATATCTTTTGTAAGGTAAATGAATCACTTCTATCTATTTACAAATTTAGTTGTTCAATTTTTTTTCATTCGATAATTTTCTTCTTGATGAGCAATTAATTAAAATTAATTAAAACAGTTTTAAAGGCCATTACTGGCCCCTTACTGAGTCAATAATTCGGCTCCAGCGGTTTCGATCCCGAGCATGGTCTTCATACTGTCTAAGACAATCTGAAGAGGTCAAGTCGTTCTCTACACCGTGGAGCCATCGTCGCCTGCAACGACCTCTGCGCCTACTATATGGTGGCTCTCCTTTCAGAGATCGCTGCACAATTCGTTCCGGATCAGCACGCAGAACGTGCCCGAGCCAGCGTACTCGCTGAGATCTTATTTCATGTGCAATAATATCGGGGATCTTCATCAGATCTCTGATCTCGATATTGTACAGAGCTCGGTAGGTACCATCTATTTCGCGTTTTGGGCCGTAAATCACACGCATGACTCTTCTCTCAAATGTAAGGAGCCATCTCTCGTACTCATCAGTCAGCGCCCAACTTTCACATCCAAACATAACAACGGGCCTGATCAACGCTTTGTAAAGCTTCAGCTTCACGGCACTTGATAAGTGTTTAGATTTTAGCAGTGGCCTTAGAGGATACAAAGAACGACTGCCAGCTGCCAGCCGCACTTTAATATCTTCACCCACACTGTTATCGTGAGTGATAAGAGAACCCAAATATTTGAACCTCCTCACTCCCTCAAACGTGTAGTGGCCAGTACTAAAATTTGGTGTGCCATTGTCCCTAAAACTAGAGATCAGGTATTTTGTTTTGGACTCATTGATCTGAAGTCCAACTGAAGCTGAAAACTCTACAAGCGGATCAAGTATTTCTTTCACTCCGTTGCTATTCAGTCCAATCACGCATATGTCATCTGCATATGAAGCACCTGATTGGACTGGCGATATAAGATGTTACGCTGCTGTGTTTCAGTTTTACGAAAGATGTACTCCAACATGAGATTAAAGAGTATCGGGGACAGAGCATCTCCCTGCCGAACAGCCGAGTTAACTACAAAACTTGTCGATAGCCTGTTCTCAACTTTAACATAGCATTGGGACTGCGTCACTGTCATCCTACATAGTCGTACCAGTTTTGTTGGCATTCCTAGGTATTCCAGGGCAAACCATAAACTCTCTCGATTGATCGAGTCATAGGCCTGCCGGAAATCCAGGAACACCTGATGTACGGGGATGGATGTCTCATAATATTTAGATAGAATCATCCGCAGCGAAAAGACCTGATCGGTGACTGATCGATTCGGACGAAATCCTCCTTGATAGTCACCAACCAAACCCTCCGCTAGAGGAGTGATTCTATCCAATACAATGTATGACAGTAACTTGTACGCTGTGCAAAGGAGAGCTATACCGCGATAATTCTCACACTTCAAGCGGTCTCCCTTCTTGAAGATGGGGCATATCGCGGCCACTTTCCATTCGTCAGGCATAACTTCGGTTCGCCATACTAATCGAATAAGGTCGAAAAGACAGTTCAACAAAGTATCCCCTCCGAATATCAAGAGCTCCGAATTAATGCAGTCCACTCCAGGTGCACGGTTTCGTTTCAATCTCTGCATGGCTTTAGTGAATTCCTCGTGGGATGGCTCCTCAGTGCAAATCTCCGCAGTTTGTATTAGAGGTGGCTCAACAACAGTCTGTGACGCATGATGGACATCAAGCAGGTCAGTAAAGTGTCCACTCCATGCGTCAAGTACTGCGTCGATGTTGACACAGAGGTTTCCATCCCGGCCCCGAATGGCGGTTGACATAGGCCTAAAGTATGGTGCAGTCCAGTAATTCCTTTAAAGAAATTACGCGAACTGCGCTCATTGCTGAGTTGTTGTACTTTCAGAACCTCGGCTCTTGATGAGCAACAATAGAAATTTTAACGGAAAATTGAGAGAAATTGGTTCGTCCACAATAAATAACTTATTATACTAGCTAGTTCCCGGTAGCACGAAAATATTAGTTAACCGGCTGGTTAGCTAACTAATATTTTCGTGCGACATACAAGTACGACCATCAGCATACTAGTTATAAGCACATATTTGATTTCTTTCTGTCTTTACTAAATTAACTACTCATGACAATTATGTATATCAAATTTGACCACTTGTGAATTAATTATTTAATTATAATTTTATAATTTTTTTAATTATTATAATTTTTTGTGTGTTCCATTCGATCATTTATTCGAAACACATTGTTAACACTTATAGTACTTGCGGTGGTTGATTGGAAAGCAAGTATTAATATAGGAATGGTAATATTATTGCCAACCATTTCGAGATGCTGTTATGAGTTTTATTTCGCAGAGTTATAAAAACTAAAATTCGAATATATTTATTTTAATTTTAATTATCTATATCTTTTGTTTAAGCTGATTATTAAATTTAAGTTAAGTATTATATACAATTTTACAATTTTATTAAAAGAAAAACAAATCATCGATGTACTAAAAATAAAAAATAAACGGGCAAACAGTTGCGTATGATTCGTTATTTTTAAGACTATTGTGATGGGGTTAATGCGTGTACAGTATGAATAATTTTCGCTGTTCCACGATTAATGATGTGTGGAATCTTTTTAGGCACCATACTAATACAATCAATTATTGGGCATACTGACAAACAAAGTGTACAACCAGTGCAATCATCTGTGACGTGAGGTACATGCGTTTTTGAATCAAATGTAATTGCCTGATACCCAGAATCAGCACAGGTCATATAGCATTTTCCACAGTTTATACATAAATCCTGAAATTTAAATAATACAAGATTAGTTAAAGACTTTGAAAATTATTATAAAAGGTCTTACATCGTCAATTAAGGCTACAACTTGTTGTTTATTATCTAATTCCTTGAATGTCCCAATCTGCGATACGGCTGAACCAATTATATCTTTAATAGTGATTGCCGAATATGTTTTCTCTTTGAATATGGTTTTTTGTTCACCGTCCCGAACTACATTGTTTACAGGATCCCATAATGGTCCATTTTCTAAACGCATTTCTTTTATTTTTTCTTGACGTTTCTTCCAATACTGTCCAAAATGAACTAAAGTCTGAAATATAAAAATAAGTCACGATTAAAACGTACTACAACTTTACTTCTAAATTTTTTAATACATTTCCATTATCATCTTTAATTGAAGCTACTGGTTTTCCTTTTTGCAATTTTGAAAATAAAGGTGGTGATTGACCAATCCATGGTAATGAATCGGAAAATGGTGGTAGATTTGATTTCAAGTATAATAGTGCTTTCAACCCAGTGCAGTAATCCTGAATCACAGTAAAATCTTGATTTTGGACAGATGAGCAAATTTGAACTATGGAAGCGCCGCATTGTATAAACTGTAATGCGATATCGGCAGAATCGATACCACCGATACCTAAAATTGGGAAGCCGGGTAACGCTTTACTAATAGCTGAGACAGCTCGTAATCCCATTGGTCTAGTTGCATTTCCAGATACTCCACCGTACGTTGTTCGTTTTTCTACTCCAACAGCCGGCCAAGCTTGGCCATTTGCATTCAATGACATTAACCCAGATACTGTGTTAATGGCTGAAACACCATCAGCTTTTCCTTCAAATGCGGCTTTTGCTATTGTAACAATGTCCGTGATATTTGGCGTTAACTTAACAAAAAATGGAATTTGCACAGCACTTCGCACCCACTGGGAAATATCATGTACTAATTGAGGGTCCTGCCCACATGCAAGACCCATTCCTGACTCACGCACTCCATGTGGACAAGATAAATTTAATTCTAATGCATCGGCACCTGCTGCTTCTGTTTGTTTTGCTAATTGTGTCCAATCATCTTTATTGTAAGTACACATAATACTTGCAATAATGACTTTTTGTGGAAAATCACGTTTCAATTCTCTAATACTTTGGAACCAATAATCGCAATGTTTTTCCGATACCAGCTCAATATTTAAAAATGAACCTTGATGTGGACCATACAATTCTCCAGACGTGTGACCACGAACAATTCGTGGTGATATATTTGTGACAAGATCTTTTTCTAGAGTAAAAGTTTTTGTAACTACAAAACCCCATCCTTGCTCAAATGAACGTCGTATCATAGCAGAACTTGTTGTTGGTGGGGCTGAAGCCAAACCAAATGGATTTTCAAATTTAATGCCACACATTTCTACGGATATATCGACTAAGTCGATTTCGGTATAAAATAATGGAAGCTCGGGTGGAGTGTCAAACGAAATTCCTTGCATAAAGCAATGCATATACCATGCCGCAATTTTCCCATCATTTACCGATTCTACAGTTGTAGCAGCAACACCAGCTAAATCCCCACCACAAAAGACTTGCTCAGTATTGGTTTGGTGTGTTCGGCTATTTACATCTGGATACCCTGCTGATCCTAATTTTAGTGGAGCTAACGCTTGAATTACTGTAAATGAGCATTAACAATTATTGTTTAGAAGAATATTGTTACAATCTAATTAAAATTACCATCATTATCGCTTAGCTGTGATCCAAATGCTGAAATAACAAAGTTAGCTTTAAGATGTACCGATAATTCTGTGTCAGTAGTCCACGAGCCATCGTCTTCCTGCTCTGTCCGATGAAAATCAACACCAACGATTTGATTGTTTTTAACAATTACTCGATTAGCAATTAAAAACGGTAGGAATTCACAATTCTCTTCTCGAGCCAACTCAGCTTCTTCTGGGACGGCCCTAATATCTGAGCCACCACGCCTAAATATACAAAATACTCGTCTAGCACCACATCGCAAAGCTGAAGTAGCACAATCGAAGGCTGTGTCTCCTGAACCAAGAACAATCACATTTCCATATAACTTCGGTAACTGAAATGACTTACACGGACATAATCCGGGTTTGCTGGCCTTTGCCACCGATGGTAAAAATGATTTTGATGTAAAAAAGCCATTATCAGACGATAAACCTTTGAAAATCGAATCAATTTTCGGTTGTGGCATTCCGATTCCGAGGAAAATCGAATCAATGCCAGATTTTAATAAGCCATCGATTGTAATATCATTGGTAGATAAACTTCGACCAGTTATAAGTTTTACGCCTAGATGTCGCACCAATTCTATTTCAAAATCGACAACATTGTAGGGCAACCGATATTGCGGAATTTCTGATGAACTCAACCCACCGAAATATTGATTTTTCTCATAAATTGTGATATCTTTGTAACCCAAACGCCCTAAAAATGTTGCACACGATAAACTCGCTGGCCCACCTCCAAGTAAGGCAACTTTCTTGTCAGGAAATTTTAAAGCCGGTTGATTTGGCGGAACTATTTGACGGACACCCATTTTCTGAAACACTTCAGTTGCAAAATGTTGCAGACCTCCAATATTGATGGGGCCTTCTTCAGACGCGGCCAAATTGCATCCACCAACACATAAATCACTAGTTGGACACACCATTCCACAAGTGAGGCCAAGTGGATTATCCGAAAATATTGCTTTTGCCGCACCGTAATAATTTTTATTCGAAATATTAGAGATAAAGCTTTTTACATCCAACTGTGTTGGACAGGACTTTTGACACGGGGCATCGGCACATTTTAGACATCGGGCAGCTTCACGCAATGCTGCTCGTTCCGATAATGTTGTATGCTTGATGTCATCAAAATTGTATGTAAGTGTTTCACACGTGTTACAATGATCTTTGTTTCGTTTCCAATGTTTTTTCACCACTTTCGTAACAATCGATGGTACTGCGGAACATTTTGTTTGTACCCGTGGATTTAGACTTAATAAATTCTAAATATAACACAAAAATATATAAATATTTTAATTTATCCGGCTATTATAAATTCCGCTCACCTCGATGTCTGGTAAATCTTTACTGTATATCACTTTAGTCGCCATTTTCCCGCTTTCCTTTCACAATGTTATGTTCAATATAGACTTCAGTAAAACTTTAAATGGAAATACTTACATTCATTCATGAGCACTCATATAATTTATCGCTACATGAACCAATTAATCTGTACAATTTTGAACAATGCTGGTGTAATCATGCGTCCTTCTCTGCAAAAAGCCATTGGAATTGTAAAAATAAAAATGCAAAATAAAAAATCAATTTATATATAAATCTAAAGTACATCTAAATCACATCAGTATGGAATATTGAAGATATAGTCCTGGATATTCGTTACATAGTTGAAACAGTACATATTCATCACTACAACTTATATATAATTAGTGGTATCATATATAATTGTATATTCCGCATGGAGTGGACACTTTACTGAGCTGCTTGATGTTCATCATGCATCACAGACTGTTGTTGAGCCACCTCTAGAACAGTCTGCGGAGATTTGCACTGAGGAGCCATCCCATGAGGAATTCACTAAGGCCATGCAGAGAATGAAACGAAACCGCTCACCTGGAGTGGACTGCATTAATTCGGAGCTCTTGATATTCGGAGGGGATACTTTGTGGAACTGTCTTTTCGACCTTATTCGATTAGTATGGCGAACCGAAGTTATGCCTGATGAATGGAAAGTGGCCGCGATATGCCCCATCTTCAAGAAGGGAGACCGCTTGAAGTGTGAGAATTATCGCGGTATAGCTCTCCTTTGCACAGCATACAAGTTACTGTCATACATTTTATTGGATAGAATCACTCCTCTGGCGGAGGGCTTGGTTGGTGACAATCGATCAGTCACTGATCAGGTCTTTTCGCTGCGGATGATTCTATCTAAATATTATGAGACATCCATCTCCGTACATCAGGTTTTCCTGGATTTCCGGCAGGCCTACGACTCGATCAATCGAGAGAGTTTGTGGTCTGCCCTGGAATACCTAGGAATGCCAACAAAATTGGTACGACTGTGTAGGATGACAGTGACGCAGTCTCAATGCTGTGTTAAAGTTGAGAACAGGCTATCGACAATTTTTGCAGTTAACTCGGGTGTTCGGCAGGGAGATGCTCTGTCCCCGATACTCTTTAATCTCATGTTGGAGTACATCTTTCGTAAAACTGAAACACCTCAGCGTAACATCTTATATCGCCAGTCCAATCAAGTGCTTGCATATGCAGATGACATATGCGTGATTGGACTGAATAACAACGGAGTGAAAGAAATACTTGATCCGCTTGTAGAGTTTTCAGCTTCTGTTGGACTCCAGATCAATGAGTCCAAAACGAAATACCTGATCTCTGGTTTTAGAGACAATGGCACACCAGATTTTAGTAGTGGCCACCACACGTTTGAGGGAGTGAGGAGGTTCAAATATTTGGGCTCTCTTATCACTCACGATAACAGTGTGGGTGAGGATATTAAAGTGCGGCTGGCAGCTGGCAGTCGTTCTTTGTATCCTCTAAGGCCACTGCTAAAATCTAAACACTTATCAAGTGCCGTGAAGCTGAAGCTTTACAAAGCGTTGATCAGGCCCGTTGTTATGTTTGGATGTGAAAGTTGGGCGCTGACGGATGAGTACGAGAGATGGCTCCTTACATTTGAGAGAAGAATCATGCGTGTGATTTACGGCCCTAAACGCGAAATAGATGGTACATACCGAGCTCTGTACAATTTCGAGATCAGAGATCTGATGAAGATCCCCGATATTGTACATGAAGTTAGATCTCAGCGAGTACGCTGGCTCGGTCACGTTCTGCGTGCTGATCCGGAACGAATTGTGCAGCGATCTCTGAAAGGAGAGCCACCATATGGTAGGCGCAGAGGTCGTTGCAGGCGACGATGGCTCCACGATGTAGAGAACGACTTGGCCTCTTCAGATTGTCTAAGACAGTATGAAGACCAAGCTCAGGATCGAAACCGTTGGAGCCAGATTGTTGATTCAGTAAGGGGCCAGTAATGGCCTTTAACACTGTTATTATTATTATTATATTCCGTATAATCAAAATTCTCAACAATTTACGCGTTAAGGTAATTTATTTTAGACCTCGAATGTAAATGTCTAGCATAAATATCCATCCTCGTGAACAAACCGTGAATGGTACAGTAAGAAGGATGCCAAGGTTATTAAAAGAAGATATGAGATGCTTGCTTTGTGTGTATTAGCGACCGCTGCATTTTGCTCGATACAATATCTCATATCACTGGAGCATTCAGGCTTTCATTCAGGCCTGAATCTACTGCATTTTCAGCCGTTCTGGGTTATTAACCCTTGTGTGTACGGAAGTTTCTTACATCTTCCCATGGATGAAAAGGTCTGTGTGGACCTTGATATGTTTTATATGTGGAAAAGTTATAAAAAGCTTCTTTTTTTATTTTTTACGATCGAAATTAATTTAGTTTTTAATTTAATTTTTTAATTTTATTTTATAAATTTTTTATAATAACATTGTGGTTTCACGTATTTTGGTCATTATTTAGACATCCATGGCACTTTTGAAATTGGAGGCTATGCTGTAAACATACAGGATCTGAGCACTTATAGCATGTGAATTTTGTTTTTCTTTGAAATTTATCATTCGCACAACAGTTCTTACAAATTTTTTTAATCGGAGTTCCTGCTGATGCTTGGCAATGGAATCCTGTGCTATAATGGTGTACCAAAAAAGTCTTCTACTCCATTTTTGACATAGAACTTTCCATATACTCTTGGGTTATTCATACGCAATTCTACCTGAGTCACCAATTGATCAACCAAAGAGCTGTTACTCTCCAAGCATTTGGTCCATTTTGACAATTGCAACTATTGACGACTGCCAAATTTGAAATTAAATCATCTATGGAATTACGAATTCTCTTAACTCGTAATACGAAAGATACATAATCGACCCCCATATCAGACTCAGTTTACTGTTTACATCCGTATATATCACCAGGGACAAGAATAATTGTTTACGTTGCTACAGATGTATTTTCCGTACTTCATGAATATTTTCTTAATCCATAATGTCGGTAAATTAGAGATGCTTTACCTAAAATAATTTTATTGGAACTGCAACATTATTTTGTGATATTGAAGAATCCCCCAAAAGTCTAAAAATAAATGTGTTTTTTTTTCAAAATAACGGTAGTGTTTTGATTAAAGTTTATATGTACAATTTTTTAACACGAATTTTTCACACATATCTACGATACTTGGTATACATATTATGGTTTAATCAATACCAAGGTGTTTCTAATGAAACTCGTGTACATCGGTTCAGAATACCTCATAAGAACCCACTGCCACATAATAGTTTGATATTCTCCAAAACATAAAGTAAAGAATTTTGCATTTGCTATCGACATTATAGAATATAATGATATTCTACATTATGTTCTATACTATTTTAGGAAAATTTATTAAAATTGTTGATGTAAAATGCCGAAATACAAAAATGTTTTGAGTTTTCAAAAATAGGATAAAAAATCGAATCCGTTCCTAACCAAATCAATCATTGGCAAAGCAAATCAATTTGTTGAAGCCGAAATTCAAAAGAATAAGACCTGCAATAATTCGCATATGGTTTCTGCGATCATATAGCATGGCTATAGGTAAATTATCCATTTTTTTTTATATAATTTTGAAATACTATCTAATCTTGAAATACACTTCACTTGTAATTTTGACAGATAATAATAATTGCTCAATTTTCTCGCCTTTTACTTTTGTCGTTTTGTGCAAAATCACAAAAAAACTGTCGGACGAAACTAAAAGGCGAGATATAGAGCAAAAACTCGCTTCTCGCTTTTTGTGCAAAATCGCACTACTGTTCTTACGAAAAGGGGCAATCGAATTTAATATTAAACAAAATTCTTCTTGAGTAGAAAATCAAAAGAAATAGTTCGGTTTCAAGTCGTTGAAGCCGCGTGCATGATACAAAAAGGTGCACAAAAATTCAACATGAAGTTAGCTGACTGAGTTGAAATATTTCATACTGTTCACTTCATTTAAAAAATTGAGCTACTGAATTATCTGAATATGGATTTCAGTCGTGTAGTTTATTCAAATATCACATCAGTAGTAGGATTTTGCACAAAAAGCGAGAAGCGAGTTTTTTCTCTATATCTCGCCTTTTAGTTTTGTCCGACAGTTTTTTTGTGATTTTGCACAAAACGACAAAAGTAAAAGGCGAGAAATTTGAGCAACTTTCTATTATCCGTCAAAATTACATGTGAAGTGCATTGATTTTCAAAATAATATAAAAAATGCATGAAGTTGACTGGAAATTCTTTCCATTTTCTTAAAAAAAAAAATTACAAATAATATACATACGAGTATATAGTTATATGTATACTAATATAATATATGTATATAAGAATATTTGTATATATTTATATATATATATATATATATATATATATATATATATATATATATATATATATATATATATATATATATATATATATATATATATGTATATATATATATATATATATATATATATGTATATATATATATATATATATATATATATATATGTATATATATATATATATATATGTATATATATATATATATATATATATATATATATATATATATATATATATATATATATATATATATATATATATATATATATATATATATATATATATATATATATATATATATATATATATATATATATATATATATATATATATGTATATATACATATATATATATATGTATAAATAAAATTTAATAAATTATACAATTATACAATAATATGTAGTTGATATTAATTACAATTTGTTGTAATTGTATTGTATTTGTCATCATGTTGTATTTCTCCTAAATTTTTTTTTCGATAAATAACTTACCGTACAAAAATTCAAATGAAATAATGTATTTTGGACGTATACCATACAACATAACCTCATAAAACGACTCGCCTTTTATTCTCACCATGTACTATACATGGTCGAAAAAAAAAGCGAGAACAACTGGCTACTCGCTCTGTGCAAAATCGTTTTTTCTCGCTTTTAGCTAAAAGTCGCTCAAAAAAGGCGACTCGCTGTGTGCAAAATTGCACTACAGATGTGCTGTATGGTTGTTTTTGGTCCTTCATTTGTCGAATAGTATGTAGTATAAGTGTGCATGCTTTGTCACATAGAAGATATTGCAATTTCAAACGGTAACATTTTCTAGTTGGGGTGTCCAGGGCTGACCTGAACAGTAAATCGTATTCTACATTAAAATGAATTGTATTCATATACTTATCAGCTTATATCTTGCTTATATATAGATTAAACTTACAATAAATTCTTTAGTTCACTGCTATAAAATTTGATAAAAGTTAAAACTCATTTAAAAAACGGTGAAAAACTGGAAAATTCAGAGTTATTTATTCATATTTCTTTAACACAAGCGACATTAAAAAAAAATAATTTTGTCATTTATCTGAAGTGAAGAGTATCAACGCCCAAATCCACTTCAGTATAGCTTAATGATCTGAATAGTAACACAATTATCTGAAGAGTTACTCAATTGTGATTCAATTAATTCATTTCAATCGAAAGTGCCTAATAACTTGAAACCCCTATAAACAAAAATGTAATCACTTGCTTTACATTTCTAAAAGTATAGCTTTCGATTGATTATTTCATGGCACAATCGATCATGCGTACGTAAAATTATATGTATACAGGGTGTCCCATTGCGACGAGTCCAGCCGAGTAGGACGTGTAGCTGGACCAGTCATGTAAAAAGTTCTAGTACACATAATATGCTCGAAAATGAACCGTTACTCACTTAAATTGCATTTCAAAATCTTTTGCACGGCACAATAGCTTGAAGGTTGATTTACATTTGCGACTTGTGACGTGTGACGGGCGCTTGTAGCCTATCAGAGACGAATATTTTGACATTCGTGACACGGCACACGCTACACGACGAGACATGAACCAACTTTATCTTTTTCGTGACGGTTCACATATACACATATATTTTTTTTTTAAACATGGCGGCAATTTTTTTATACATATTTTGTTTTCATTTCGTTTTTGGCAGACACATATTTTTGGTGGTTATGTTTTTGGTGTCTTTAATAAATTATAATAAACAATATTATAAATTTTATAATTACTACACTTTGATAGTTATGTATAACTTTTTATAGGTTATGGCTCAAAATATCAACAAAATATATGTGTTCAAAACTAAAATCTGGGCGACCAGGCTATAGGTCAGCTGCTACCAACCAATTGCCCTGGATAATTTATATTGAACCAATTTCGAACTTGTTTTCCATAGTGTGCAGGAGCTGTTTCATTCATTGAAGATAAATTTGTGAGTTGAATGTTACAAGTAGTAAAACAATTAACGCCTGATAAAATGATTTCCAATTATACCATTAAAATGACTTTCAATTAACGACTGTGGAAATTATTTACTCCATCCCTCGTAAAAGTCGATTCGTCTGTCCATAAAATGGACGACAAATAAAAAGGACTATGTCCCTCGTTGTTTAAGAGTAAACGACAAAAATTTGCTCTCTTAAGTAAATCGAACGGTAGTAATTTTGGCACTAGATTGTAGTAGAATTGGTGTAGATTTTTTTTTCGAAATGCCCTCCAGACTTTATATTTGCTAATACCAAGTTGTTTAAATATGATTATTCATTTAACAAATTCCAGGAAGTTGTATTTGTATAATGTGGCAGCACTAAGCAAACAGAAGTTAAACTGCGAAATATGACCAGAATAAAATACCCTAAAGAGTCGGAAAATCGATCGAAAATTGTTCTCGATTTAGTCCATTCTGACGTTTGCGGGCTTATGCAAACGCAAAGATCATCCGGTAAATACATCGTAACATTCATTGATGATTTTTCGAGATTCACAATAATCTACCTGTTGCTCGCACAAATCTGAAGTATTTGGAAAATTCAATGAATTTATCGAAATGACCAAAACAATGATTGAAAAGAAAATAAAGTTCTTGAGGTCGGATCGAGCAGGATGCAGAAATGGCAGAATGTATGCTATTAGATGCTGGTCTGGGGTATACGTTTTGGGGAGAAGCCGTGACCATGGGATATTTCAAACAAAACCGATTGCCAACAAAAGGAGTAGAAAGACGCCAGTTGAATGTGGTTTGGTAAGTGACCAAGTATAAACATTTTCATAAATATGGATCGAAATGTTTTGTACAGGTACCAGAGGAAAAACGGCATAAATTGGACTAGAAAACAACGGAAGCTGTTCTGATTGGATATGATAAGAAAGGAGGTAATTAGCCGAGATGTAAAGTTTGTCTTTAAAGAGACGGTGACAAAGGTGATTGAAAAGAAGCGAGCGGTGACGTAAAGCGAAACCTCGGAACGAGAAACATCTGCAACATCAGTTTAGCATGACATATAAATCAACCATTTCAAGTGTGGCTGCTGTCCTAATTGCTCTAGACAATCCGGTCGAATCAGCAGATGAGATGCTTCATCATCTAAAAACGACAGGAAGTTTATTTTAGTGTCACGGATTTACATTCTGGATCTGAAAATGGTGATGTTACATTATTTGATAACAACGATGCTGGTTAGCTACGAAACGAACAAACAAGGGAGTTCCCTTAAAACGAATAATAAACGAAATGAATGCTGTTTATGCTGTCAAGGAACCGAAATATGGGCTGGAAGTTCATTGAAGAGGAGTTTTAAATTAATAATCATATTTAATTTATATGTAACTATAATTCAATGAAGTTTTATTTGTATAATGTGGCAACACTAAGCTGACGTAGTTGAATTTTACTTTGATTTTTTTTTCTCGTTTGAACTGGAATCCAAATTTGTTCGTCAATATTGACTTCGTGTTGAATTTAACATTTTCACATTGATAAGGGAATAACACGTACCTCGTTCTCGTAATCTTGCGTTATAACTATTTCAAACATGGTACCTACCGGCATATGTAGATAACGGTTTTCGTATTCACGCTTTGCAGCTCGTCCTTTTCCGTCACACAAACCATAAATAAAATGAAGATCGGCTAATTGCCCGAGTAGAGTTTCATTTTATTATTTTTGATTACGAACGCGCAAACAAATTATTTTAAAAAGGTTGACAACAACTTTAATAATGATCAACAAGTTTACAACAAAATTATTAAAAATTTTTTGTTTGTGTAAATAGGTTCAACAACGATTGCTTTTATTTTTCATAATAAATGTTTTACTTATTACAACTAATAATTTTTTTTTCAACAAGTACAACATTGAAATGCAAATTAAAAATGGTGAAACAATTATTTTAGTAAATTATCTGATAAATTTAAGTGTTTTTCTCAAATAATTTTTTCCCCTTACTTTTTTTAATTCCACCAATGTTTTCTTTATAGATACTATATGTATATGCATGATATTCCTACTTCCAGAAAAGAAAGAACCAACTCTGTGGCTTTAAAATTATAGAAAAACAATTGGGTTATTTTAATTTTTAGAAGAGTTATTTACATGATTCTGCCGTGCTAATTATTGTGAATTGCAGTTTAAGTGGGTAACGGCTCATTTCGTGTGTAGTGTAATTTGTTTTATGATATTGATAAACGCCCTACTCCCTTGGACTCGTCCCGATGAAACACCCTGTAGCACATTTTTACTGATTATTGTATCACCAACCTAACTAATAAAGTAATGACGTTGGAATTTTAATATTTATATACATAGATAAGGTGCGTTCTTAAGTAATTGAAGTTATCGTAATCTTAGCGACCCCCCAAAAATGCACTCATATACTTAATATATAATTAAAACAATTATATATTATGTTGGACAAATTAATCACAATGCAATAGTTAATAATGTTTGTAAAATTCTTCTTTATTAACCTACTGGCATTGCAATTATGTATTACATACTCGTACATCATTTAAGACACTTCATCTCATTAATCAACATTCTAATTAAAAAATTATTATTCATGCAGGTTAATTTAAGTACTTAAATGTTGTAAACAGCAATATATATTTATAAGTATATATATTATGTAATATACAATATTCAGATAATGTAGGACAGAGATTGAGTATGCTCTTATTTATAAAGAACCAAGCACCAGAAATAAGCACCCAGTTATCTGTTTTTAATATTGGTGATCGTAGTTTTTTTTTTAAATATAACGACTTAAACTGGCAATTAACTAATTAATCATTAAATTATTAGAATATGCACTTATGACGACGTGCACAACCAAAAGTCAAAACATATAAATTATAAAATTAAACTACTGAACCATTTATAAAAATGTTATCAGTCTCAAAATAATCATAATCACCGCAATTATTTAGCTTGTTAAACTCAAACTTTAGAAATAGATTATATAATAGAATATTGTATGATTTTATAATGTATAAAATTATCAATAGTCATAAAAATAAATATATCAGCAAAATTTAATTTACCTTTACCAGAAAAAAAAATGTATGAATTTTCCAATATATATAAGTCACAATATATTATATTATACGTCACAATAGAAATAATTTAAACTATTTTATTATGTTGATTAACCACAATATAAATTAAAAGTCCAAAATAGTTCCTAGGTTTCCCTATTTAAAAAAAAACTATCTGTATATATTCAATTAACCTTATACTAAACAACACAAAATTTTTTTAATGTTTAAATAGCTATTTTAACTTGCAATAAGTGATTTATAATTACACTCAACTTTATAATAGAATGTGTCCAGTAAGAAATTTAAAATGAAAAAAAAAATTCATTTAGAAAACGTCTTTATATACAACTAGAAATCATAATTGTTGTTGCTGTTCGATATAATTTTCTATATGTACATATATTGTAAACAAATACAAACAATAATATGTACGTTTACACTAATACAAATTTAATTAGGAACAAAAAATTATATTAATAAGAGGAAATGTTTTATTTATAGGTTAAATTCGGGTTCGTGTCAGATTGATAAAATTATCTTACTGAAACAAAAATGATGTACCAAATCTATGTGTATCTCTAAAAAAGTTTTTGTAATTTTTATGTATTTTTAACGAAATCATTTTGTTGTTATATGACGTACTCAGTTAATAAATATGCGCGTTTTCAATTGAAAAGATTTGAAGAGAGACCATATCTCAACCACAAAAAAAAACAAAGAAAATTATTTGAAAAAAACGTTTTTAAATGGACAAACAACTTATTGCCTATCTTATTTATTTGCTTACAATATACTGAAATAATATGAAAAAGTTTAATATGTATAGATATGTTTATATAGTAGTTGGAATATAAACGAGTGTATGTATGTAATTATTTGTTTCCGCTTGAAAAATTAATTCAATGCAATTTACTTTGCGCACAGTCACAAAAAAGATACTTATAGTTGAAATTTGCACTATATATTAAGATTATTAAATAAATAATTCCTCGTCCGACTCAGAATCTCATTAAATTCCCCGTCCGACAAGCCGAATCCTCAGAAAAATTTGTGGAACAGGTTTTTTGCCATTGTGATGTAAGTAATGTGATTTTGGCAAGGTGCGAGCTTAAATTCTACTTGGAACAAAATTGAAATATGTATTACTAAATCTAAAACAGGTTGATGTTTTAACTTGTATGGTTTATATACCTTGATAGTGATGGGTCGGCTGTTACTAGATCAAATTGAGAGTGTTTTGTTGGATTCAGCTAACTGTAATTCTGCGGATCTGGTAATGCCACGATTATTTTCCTGTCATAATTATAACAGCTAAGAGAATTTTTGGTTCACAATAAATTAGTAATAAAACAAACACCACGATGTTATAAAATTTTATGTTTGATTAATTTAATATTTTCGTACAGAAGTAGCTCGAATGTCTCGAAAAAAGGTACGTTGCAATTTTTGTCATCATTATTTTCGCGATGTATTATGTATTGCATTATATGTATATACTTATAGTTATAACAAAAACGGGTTGTTTAATATTCATATAAAGTAAATATATTATGATTTATAAGTAAAAAGAATACAAGCATACTAGCTGGATGGTAAGTATGTATAATATAATTATATATGTATGAATTCACAATATATAATTATTTATATATTATTTAAGTTGTAGCAAAAGATATGTCGTGTTGTTAAAGATTTGTGTAGTAATAACATTAACTGGTTGGATAAGCTATCCTAAAATTAAATTATCAAAATATAAAATCCCAAGTCAAAAATCCACATGCGCGCGCTTGGTATAATAATATATTATCTATAATTGATAATGGCATTTCTTTATTTGAGATGTTTTAATAAATATTATCAATAATTGGTAATGGGATTTTATTCCTATATTATAAGCTCAACAAATATATTGAAGAGCAGAAATTGTTAATTGTTTATATGTACTCGTATATATATTAAACCAACATGAATATATACACATATTTATTTTAACAAAACAGCCTAGAGGTACAGAGCAACTGGGAGCACAATTCTTTTTTCCAAAACTTTGAAGTACACTCGTTAATTAAAGTTTATTAAATTAAGCTATCGCTAGAAGTTAATTTTATCAGTCTATAGTGTTTAATCAGTTATTAGTACTATAAGCAATACTTATGTGCATTATAAATAAAAATTAAAAGTTTATTAATAACTATATGAAATAAAATGTTGGGTTTATTAACAGCATTAAATATGATAATAATAATAATAATAACAGTGTTAAAGGCCATTACTGGCCCCTTACTGAATCAACAATCTGGCTCCAACGGTTTCGATCCTGAGCTTGGTCTTCATACTGTCTTAGACAATCTGAAGAGGCCAAGTCGTTCTCTACATCGTGGAGCCATCGTCGCCTGCAACGACCTCTGCGCCTACCATATGGTGGCTCTCCTTTCAGAGATCGCTGTACAATTCGTTCCGGATCAGCACGCAGAACGTGACCGAGCCAGCGTACTCTTCATGTACAATATCGGGGATCTTCATCAGATCTCTGATCTCGAAATTGTACAGAGCTCGGTATGTACCATCTATTTCGCGTTTAGGGCCGTAAATCACACGCATGATTCTTCTCTCAAATGTAAGGAGCCATCTCTCGTACTCATCCGTCAGCGCCCAACTTTCACATCCAAACATAACAACGGGCCTGATCAACGCTTTGTAAAGCTTCAGCCTCACGGCACTTGATAAGTGTTTAGATTTTAGCAGTGGCCTTAGAGGATACAAAGAACGACTGCCAGCTGCCAGCCGCACTTTAATATCCTCACCCACACTGTTATCGTGAGTGATAAGAGAGCCCAAATATTTGAACCTCCTCACTCCCTCAAACGTGTGGTGGCCACTACTAAAATCTGTTGTGCCATTGTCTCTAAAACCAGAGATCAGGTATTTCGTTTTGGACTCATTGATCTGGAGTCCAACAGAAGCTGAAAACTCTACAAGCGGATCAAGTCTTTCTTTCACTCCGTTGCTATTCAGTCCAATCACGCATATGTCATCTGCATATGCAAGCACTTGATTGGACTGGCGATATAAGATGTTGCGCTGAGGTATTTCAGTTTTACGAAAGATGTACTCCAACATGAGATTAAAGAGTATCGGGTTCAGAGCATCTCCCTGCCGAACACCCGAGTTAACTGCAAAAATTGTCGATAGCCTGTTCTCAACTTTAACACAGCATTGAGACTGCGTCACTGTCATCCTACACAGTCGTACCAATTTTGTTGGCATTCCTAGGTATTCCAGGGCAGACCACAAACTCTCTCGATTGATCGAGTCGTAGGCCTGCCGGAAATCCAGGAAAACCTGATGTACGGAGATGGATGTCTCATAATATTTAGATAGAATCATCCGCAGCGAAAAGACCTGATCAGTGACTGATCGATTCGGACGAAATCCTCCCTGATAGTCACCAACCAAGCCCTCTCAGATTCTATCCAATAAAATGTATGACAGTAACTTGTATGCTGTGCAAAGGAGAGCTATACCGCGATAATTCTCACACTTCAAGCGGTCTCCCTTCTTGAAGATGGGGCATATCGCGGCCACTTTCCATTCATCAGGCATAACTTCGGTTCGCCATACTAATCGAATAAGGTCGAAAAGACAGTTCCACAAAGTATCCCCTCCGAATATCAAGAGCTCCGAATTAATGCAGTCCACTCCAGGTGAGCGGTTTCGTTTCATTCTCTGCATGGCCTTAGTGAATTCCTCATGGGATGGCTCCTCAGTGCAAATCTCCGCAGACTGTTTTAGAGGTGGCTCAACAACATTAAATATGATAGGTATAAAATTAAAATATGAAAGTTGTATCTAGTAACAAAGGCGGGAAAAGATTCGCTTATACCACCAAGATTCAGAAAAGCTCAGTACTTTTCAATTGATTTGATTTGATTTGAATGGAGTGTTCGACCAAGCAGTAAGCAGGATCTCCCGGAGATAGCCGGGCCTCACCGAAAACCCGTTTACACATAACATAAAGAAAATTTGGATAGGTTCAATTAGAATGTATGATATAAATTGACTTGGTTACAGACACCTGGGCCCTATTGCACCAACTACTTATCACTTATTACTTATCAACTTATCATAATTTTTGATAATTTTCTGTTGCACCAAATTGGAATTTGATAAGTATTTAATTGAGTTATATTGATTGATAATCACTCACTTATAAAAATTATGTTGCCCCAATTGCGAAATGATAATTTAATAAGCGATAAGTTTGCGGTTTCTGATAAGTTTTTCGTAGTTCTGTTGCACCAAAAGTTGTAACTTATCAATAATCGTCTACTTTAATCATAGCTTATCCAAAATAACATATGTATAAGAAAAAGTTCACTACTCAAATAAATTGATAAGAGTTACAAATTGTAGTGGCATGACGGAAGTATGTTAAAAAGGCTTTTTTTTTGCATTTATTGTAAGATGAACACTTTTGTTCATCTCTACTTGTTATGGAGCTCAATATAAAAAAAAAAAAAAAAAACTTTTGTTTAATTTAATTGTTTTAAAAGAGTGCAAACACATTTTTCAATAAAATTATTTACTAATCAAATGATTATAAATTTATAAATGATAATGACAATACATGTAACAATGTGTTTTCAAGAGCATAATAACTATAATTTCAAAATTTAGACCGATAGTTTACTGTATTCTAATAAGTTAGAACAATTTCATTCTGTTCGGTTTATCATAGAGGTATATGACAGTCGTTTTCGATATTTTAAAATTAATAATAAAGCTATCATCTATATAGGTATAACAACTTTAGTGAACAAAAACTGAAATTTATTAAACTAAAAAATTATTTTTATAAAAAAATGCGTCGGTTCGAAAGATTGTTTGAGGATGGAAACGAAAGAAGAAATCGTGCAGAGAAAGCCACAACCAATTATTCTCTGGACTTGGGAGTGGTAGAAATTTTTTGTTTGTCACATGGACAAATTGAGCACGCATTATTAACTCCTATATATAGAAGCAACTATTATTTGCACCATAGAAGCGACCGAAACTACGCGTTGTGTCCTCTACAACATCTACTATAACAATACTGCATTGGTTAGGAAATAGCGCGCAATAACATGCGAGCAATGACGTGTAGGGTCATTCTTCGAGTAGCAGATATCATCATCTATAACATGATGTCGGAAACTGTATTGGCTCGAAAATGACCAGGATATCCCACTAAACTTTCTTGAGATGGGTGGTTTCCCTCAGGTAGCTGATTGCATCGATGGAACGATGATTAATTATCAAAATTAAGTATCTTTCACTAATTGCAAAATCGCTAATGTTTTTTCTTTATTTAGTGAATTTGCCATCTTAAAGCAAACTTTACTAATATAGGTACACTATTGAAAATAAATTGGTTACGTTTAAAAACAAAAAAAAATTTAAATTGGGTGGATTACTCAATGTCACAAATGGGCCCACGGTACACAGTACCCAGACAATCACACATACTTACACGTTAAAAATGCCC
This sequence comes from Tipula unca, assembly GCA_951394425.1. Taxonomy (NCBI): domain Eukaryota; kingdom Metazoa; phylum Arthropoda; class Insecta; order Diptera; family Tipulidae; genus Tipula; species Tipula unca. The sequence goes on along the minus strand of OX596381.1, from coordinate 90,501,753 downwards.
AACCGTGAATTTTGGTCACCACCGGGAATCGAACTCGAGACCCTCGATTACCAAAGAAGGACGCTACTTACTGTGCCAATGAGGGCGGCGGTAACGTTTAAGTACTGTTCAAAAATTATTGACAGTTAAAAAAGAGATTGTATTTTTAATAACAAAAAAAAAAGTTTTTAAATTGATTCTAAAAATTGAAATAAGAACACTTAAATTGTTGTTGTTATTAAATTACAATACAGGGCCCTTATTATGAAATTTTTCGATTTCGGATTTTTTCGATATCTAAATCATTCGCCCCATTATGAAACTAAAAAAAAAAAATTCGACGCGTATTTTTCCGGACGCACATGTTATCGAAAAAATCCGCCATATTATGAAACATAAAAAAAACATCAAATCGAATTTTTCCGAAAGCACATGGCAAAATTCGACTGCTATTTAGTTGACGAATTTCAAATTCGATCGTTGTTTAGTTAATGTTATCGTGAAATAAAAACATATAAAAATATTTACAAAGTAAGTTTTATTATAAATATATTTATATATTTAAACATATGTTTGCAATTTTTAAAATCAAAATAAAATTAAAATAAAAATTTAATTGTTTTAATAAATTATTTTCATGAGAATAACGCTTTCTTATGGTCATCGGCGTCACTTCATCTTGTGAATCTTCAACACTCGAACGGGCAAAAAAACCAATACTGGGCCCTTATTATGAAATTTTTCGATTTCGGATTTTTTCGATATCTAAAAAATTCGATCCGCCGCGGATTTGCCTTATTATGAAATTTGTTATCGGATTTTTCCGAAATCGAATTTGCACAACAAATCACAACACTAATTTGACAGCAGATGTTTTTTATTTTCCGATGGGTTAGTATTATACGTTGCTTAAAGCGTCTCGTGTGGATTAAAAACTATTTTATAATAAATATACGTATAACATTAATAATTTTAAATAAAAATAAATTTAAAATATTCGTCTTTAAATGGCCAGTACTGGTTTTTTTGCCCGTTCGAGTGATGAGGATTCTCAAGATGAAGTGACGCCGATGACCATAAGAAAGCGTTATTGAAAATAATTTATTAAAACAATTTAATTTTTATTTTAATTTTATTTGAATTTTAAAAATTGCAAACATATGTTTAAATATATAAATACATATATTTATAATAAAACTTACATTGTAAATGTTTTTATATGTTTTTATTTCACGATAGCATTAACTAAACAACGATCGAATTTGAAATTCGTCAACTAAATAGCAGTCGAATTTTGCCATGTGCTTTCGGAAAAATTCGATTTGATGTTTTTCTTTAGTTTCATAATATGGCGGATTTTTTCGATAACATGTGCGTTCGGAAAAATACGCGTCGAATTTTTTTTTTTTTAGTTTCATAATGGGCCGAATTTTTTAGATATCGAAAAAATCCGAAATCGAAAAATTTCATAATAAGGGCCCTGGCCATTTCAAGACGAATATTTTAAATTTATTTTTATTTAAAATTATTAATGTTATACGTATATTTATTATAAAATAATTTTTAATCCACACGAGACGCTTTAAGCAACGTATAATACTAACCCTTCGGAAAATGAAAAACATCTGCTGTCAAATTGGTGTTCTTGTGATTTGTTGTGCAAATTCGATTTCGGAAAAATTCGATAACAAGTTTCATAATAAGGCAAATCCGCGGCGGATCGAATTTTTTAGATATCGAAAAAATCCGAAATCGAAAAATTTCATAATAAGGGCTCGGGTACATATAGCATAGGTACAAAACCATATTTTGACATATAGGATATAACTTATAGAGTATGCGGAAAGCACATTATTTTGCAAACACTATCACATTTATATTTATTAAATTTCGTATACATCATTACAACTTATCATAAAAATTTGATAATTTGTCAATTGATAAGTTACAGACATTCTGATGTACAACGCTTATCACTTATCATTATCAAAAAAACTTACTTATGATAAGTTGATAAGTAATAAGTGATAAGTAGTTGGTGCAATAGGGCCCTGGTATAGCCAATAGCTAGTAACACAGGACGATACAGTTCTAATTTACTTTCATAATTTTTAACAGCATCATTGGGCTCTGAAATAAAATTTATTAGTTTACTGGATCAACCTTATGAGATACTCCTGAAAATTTTATTTTATTCTGCATTCGAACCTTTAAATAATTAATTTAAATTTAAGTTTAACTGGCAGGGATCCTGTAATTTAGTTCAATTTATTATTATTAATTCCATATATTTGAGCTGTGATAAATACTGTAATGAATGATAATTAGTATAGTACCTTTTTTTCCAACCCTTGTTTTATATCACAAATATACTAATATAGTGTTAAAATAAACGTTTGACGTAGATCATATCTCAATACAAAATAAAATAAATCAACAAAATATATAAATAAAATAAACAATATAAGAAAAATCCAAGTTCTTCACGACAACCAAACCGCCACGGCAAAATATAACCACACATCAATAATAATAAATAGTAATGCAACACATTATAATGAATATATTGTGGAATCATTATAATACTTAATAAATAAATCTACAATATAAAACTACACTGCTTTTTATCCTCCCTAGTATCCTAAAGAAAGATCGTAACACGGATCCATTCTGTAGATCGTAACACAGAACGTCCGTAAACTCGTCGACATTGTGACGATCAGAATCTCGCTCTGTTTTTGCCATCTTATTATTGAGCTCGTGTGTTTGATAAAAGACTAAATTGAACTCTTAAAAAAGGCTAAATTGAACTCTTCGTTGAACACTTTAGAATAAATATACAATTTGACAGGATCTGTTGCGTTGCTTAAGTACAAACAGTACATTCGACATATAGTCAAATTACCTTCGTTTACTGGTCGCTCTACAATAATGGGATTCCATTGTAGGAAAACTCTTGATGTGGTCTCGTACCTCATTAAGTTTTTCTTCACAAATTTTTAATTTAACATGTTTACCATGTACTCTTGGTGTGGTTGTCCCGACATCAGTTGCTTTGGTTTTGTGGAAATGGTAAATCCTGCTGTGACTTATATCAAGCGTCGTCAGGAAGAGCATCTTGCATATTCGTACCATGATTTTGTTTTTTTCGAAATAGTACAAGAACGTGCCTTGTCTTCTAGATCTTTCAGTTTTGGTTCTCTTGCGTTCTTTTGGCACTCGCTTGGTAAATTTAGAATAAAAGCTTAATTTACTTTCCGAACTTTTACGAAAGTAAAATACAATATAAAATATTTATAATTTACACACATAGGCATTGGTAAAACCCAAAATTATATCTCTATGACAAATTCAAATAAAAACTCACGGTATGAGCACGGTTTTTGAGGATTATATAAAATTATTACAAGTTTGGAAAAGGCATTGCTCCAAGACGAGCAGAATTAAACAAAATATTAATAAATATGTACAACAAATTAAACGAGTAATATATACTCGTAAGAAAACGACAATGAATTGTTGGTTTGCTTTTGCATAATTAATAAAGTCTGGTACACGAATAAATCCATATGGGTGTTTTTTATTTACCGAAAAACACACAGCCGACAACATTAAAATTAAAATGACGGACATGCTACAACAATGGGTCGTTCATAACAAGATGCATACCATTGTTACAGATAACGGGGCGAACGTTGTTGCATTTTGTAAATTAACAAAGTTAAACCACCTGCCATGTTTTGCACATACTCTCAATTAAAATTGATTAGACCTATTCATTCTAAAGCAAAGACCATAGTTGAATTTTTCAGAGAAGAAGTGCAAACTTTCAATAGAAGTGCAAACGCAGCTACAAAACTAAACAAAATTCACGAACAACTGAATGGGTCCAGTTTAAAAATACGGAATGATGTTGTGACCAGGTGGAACTCGACGTTCTCTATGTTCAAACGGATGGAACAACTCAAAGGGTATATAAACGCTGCATTGGGAGTTCTCGACAGCCCAATAGATAAATTAAATGCTGACGAATGGGTTGTCTTAAATGAAATGTGCAAGTTACTCGAACCCTTTGATTTGGTTACTGTCGAATTCAGCGCGGAGTTTTATATAACTATTTCTAAAATTATTTCCCTAATTGATAGCCTTACCAAATCTGACATACAACTATATGACGCTTTATTGGCACGTAGTCTTCGGTTCCGCCTGAAAGAATTTTTTAAAAGCGGACAAATTTTAACTGAACGTTTAAAAACCGAATATTTTGAAAAGATTATGTTTTTAAATGCCAATCAAGATTTGATATTATAATTTTACCATTTTTGTGTATAGATTTTTAAATACATATAAGTACATATTATGTGTTACATTTACAACATATCTATTTTTTAATTTTTAGACTGAATTAGAAACGTTCCTATATAATTTGAAACGAGCCTATAAAACCTATTACAGTTTTTAAGTTTAATCCGGAGAGAAGAGTTGAACCATGGTTTATTATAGTCTATAAGGAATTGATAAAACAACTTGAAATTTTGTGTTCTGGAAACTTAGATATTCATTTACATCTGAAATTATATCATTGTCAATATAGTTACTTTTAGTTTTTAATGCATAATGTATATAGAATATAGATATATTAATATATAAAAGAAAAAGAATACAGAAAAAACATAGAATCCTTGATTTATTTACCTTTATATAAATCGATTGTGAGTTTCTCATTTTAATTACCAAAAAACGATCAAACATGTTTGCGACGCCTCGCAAAAGATTAAACAAATTGTTTTATTAGTTTTAAACTGACATCTATTTAAAAATAATATGTAGTCATTTAGTCGAGATTCGCACCCAATACAATTTACGGCAACCTTTAGATCTAAATTTGTCTGTCATAAATGCATAAGGTTTATTTATAAGGAAAACTAAAAATATTTAAACTTTTATAAAGAAAAATGTATTTCAATTAAATTATAAAACAGAATAGTACATAAATTACTTATTTAGATTTAAATCCAATGGTATTGAACAATTTATCTTTGGCAATTTGAGCCATGAGCCCATGAATCAATTCTATGGATGCGCGACTACAATCTCTAGTAGCCTTTGAAAGCCGATCTTCTGTACGCTTCTCATTTGGATCACCACCACTTACAACAAATGTTCCTCGTCCCAAAGAAGTTTCACTCTGTTCTAATTTTTCGGATAAATCAAATATTTGACCAGTAGTATATTCAGTGTTGCTCAATAATCCAGAACTTCCTAATGTATTAACCCAATACTTATTCCACAATGAATCTAATAGCTTACGATCGAGCGAAGACTTGAAGTAGCTTACTTCCAATGGGTAGTACTGCTTACAATGTACTCCAAAATCTTCAATCTTATTCAATGGAATTGTTTGATATTCCGATGGTTCTTCATTTGGTGGTTTGTATCCTTTAGGGTATGTTCTAAATGCACCTAAACATACCTTACCGGCGGAAACAGTTCTAACTGGATCGACTACAATCGCAACAAACGGTTCTTGAAAATTTTGATTCAACATTTGTGTTGACACATCAATACCAGACAACCAGCACCCATAACCAGGATGACTGTGATACCATCCAATAGCGTTTTCAAGACGTCCAACTTCTTTAGCCGATTCGATATAAGCTGTCATATATTCGTATGCCTGAGATTGAGCATTAACGCGAGTTTCTGTACCCTCAACAGGCAAAGCAAATGCATCCATCACAATCATAGTATTATCCTCAACTTTTCCCAACAATAACCCCATAATTTCCAATGGGCCCCCGGACCTGGCGTGCATTACCATTTTCAATAGAGCCAATGCGGATATTTTAATGTCCTTAAAAAAATGGGGATCCTTTTCCCATGGTCGAGCAGTCAAAATTTGTTGTTGTTGCGCAGCATCGTACTTGAAAATTTCATCACGAGCTGGAATTGTTTCGATATTGTTCTCCATTTCCCATGTTTTACGAGCCATTTCTGAGTCGGATGATGAATCAGCCATTTTTGATCGAATATTTGGTGAATTTCACTAATATATTATATCTTTCAGTACACTATCTCACTTCTACATATAATGTATTCCCTTTGTGTAGAGGTTATGTGGCCTGCTGTCAAGTGTCAAATAAAAATAATTTTATGTTAGAAAAATGGTTTCGTCCAGTTTTCAGTTTTATTTGTTAGGTCGATAATCGAAATCGCTAAGTTGCATCGATAAGCTGTTATGGGCAGATTTTAATTTTATTTCAATTAATTGTTTTAAATATAAATAAGCAGCTAAAAATGGCATCACCATGTGAAAAACCTAATGAGGGAGACGTTGTAGCACTGAATAAAAAGATAATGGAACTTAAAAAGAAAATACTGCTTTCTGGTATTACATTTTACTCTTAGCTACATATTAGTAATTCGTAAATTAAAATAAGATACCTATATAATTTTCCCGATTTATTTCAGAGGGTCAGAAGAAGGCATACACAGAAGAATGGAAGGAAGAACAGAAAAATAACTCAGACTCAATAATCACCTTGAAAAAGGAGATTAAAGAACTTCGCATTCAATTGGCTGATTTAAATCGATCAAATTATCGAAAAACTCAAAAACCGCCAAAAGAAGTTCTCCGCAAAATTTCATTTCCTGTCGGAGCCAAGAATGCCGAAGAAGCAGTCAAACTTTTGGATCTGAAATTAATTGATATGAAAAAACAGATGGACTTGGTACACGATAAGTATCTGAAAAGGCAGAAATATTTTAATCATCTGGTTGAAAAGTATCACATTTTGGTGGCTTATAAAAATCAAAGCGAAGATGTAAACACAAATAGTTCTGAAACTGTTGAGGAAGATGATAACAGAAAGTTAATCTGCCGTTTGGAAAACGAAATTCATCGAACTACTGTACAATGGATGGAAGCCGAACATATCCGTAAAAAGTATCGTTCCATTAAAGCGTCATTGATGAATGATTCCGAAAAGTTTGAAAGTTCTTTGATTGAATTGGAAGATGCTATTTCAGACCAGCAAACTGAAATAAACCGATTACAAGTAAATTAAATATTCTTAAATTAGCAATTTTTTCTATTATAGTCCTGCTTCCATTTAGGAAATTAACAGTGAAGCACTTCAAATGCGTGACGCAACAAAAATGATTCTTCAACGGCAAGAACAATCAGCTAACAGCTCAAATCGAGCGAGAGATCGCCAAGCTATGGATTTTCGCCGATTAGTCGAAGAACGAAAAATTGAGCTTGAAAGATTAGAAAGAAAAATATTTTCGTCTGGTAAAACAGGTTTGGTTCACCAAGACAGTATTGGATCGAGTGCAGGCGACCAGCAAACTGGAAAAACGGAACGGGACGATTCAAATTCTCAAATGAAAGAAACAAATGAAATGGAGGTTGTTTTCCGAAAGTTAATGGAAACTACTGGAGCTACTGCTCCAGCTGAAGTTTTAACTAGGTTTTTGGCCCAGCGTGAGGCTACTTCACGATTGAATTATTTGCGAACATCAACCGAGGCGGAAAAGAAGCATCTTGAATTGCATCGTGATTCATTAATTTCACAATTAGAAGCCTTTAAATTTGCGGATATCAAGGAAAATGAAGTGTAGGTTTCATATATACCAAATTCTCCGGTATATACATATTATCTAATTCGTAATTTTATATCTAGAAACCAAGAAGAGTTGGAAAAAATGAAGAACGACATAAAAGAAGAAATTCAGAAAAGCGAAATTTATCAGCAGGATGAGCAGCGAACTAATGATGTAATTAAATCAATACGCGATTCTTTGGTCGAGTTGTTCTTAAAACTTCAAGAAATAGATGAATCGTTGTTGGATCCAGCTACTGTGGCAAAACGCAAAGGCGAACGTTATGCCGAATATAATGACTTGGTATTGGGAAATATTTCCAATGATGAACTATTAAAAATTCTAGAAGAAAAATTGAGATTCGGCCTCATTCAAAGTGGTGGAATCGCAGTTGAAACAGATAGTGGGGTTTCTGAAGATGAACTTTTATCGGATGGAAGCAAATTGCAGACTGATGAGTTAAGTGTCCCAATTCCAACGCCATCGTCAGCTGCAACTTATATTGTTGATGAGAAGGAGAAACCGTCGCCTTACCCTTTATGTTACATAAACTTAATTACCGGAAGAGTGCCAGGTCAGGTAGCTTCATCTACATCTCCAGGACAAAATGCACAAATAATTCAATCGGAAGATGAAGGTGAGGTACCTTCCCGCGGATATTTGAAACGGCAAGCACATTTAATTATTGAAGCAAAAGCTAGGCGAAAAGGTTTCCGCCCTCCTGTTGTTAGAAGAAAATAAATATGTCTATCAAAATTATTAATACGAATGTCAAATAATGAAATTACTAATATGCACTATCAAACAACTGTATTTATTTAAAAACATACATACTACTTTTTTTATTGCTCTGCCATCATTGACAATACTTTTTATTGCTCTGCCATCATTGACAGTATTATATTTATTTTATTATTTATTATTTATTTATTTATTTTATTTCATATATAAAATATGAAAACACTTTATGATTTGGTTCAGAAATACAAAAATTTGTCGTAAAATATAGAATCACAAAAATATTAGCCAGTGGTAAAAAATTTACAATGAACTAAACACATAAACAAATGTTATTTGCATAGATAAAAATACAAAGTTTTTGTTTCTTTCTGAAATAAAATTTTAAATATATTAATGATATGATATATTATATATATATATATATTAATGACGGTTATAACTCGGTTTCAACCCGTTTCAACTCCGACATGACTACAACAAAACCGCTAAAAAAGATAAGGTTTAATTAAAAGTTAACTACAAGATGACCCGGCCATGAGTATAAACTTAATAAATGTATCTTTTTTGCCGGTAATTGCAGTCATGTCCGCAAACGTGTTAATACAGCGTGCAACTGTTAGTACAAGGCCAGTTACAATGCTACGTCTCTTAAATAACGTGGTTAATCCTGCGAAGTTTGGATCGAGATGTACCGGGACGAATCCCAACAAATGCGGGATGCAAAAATGATTGTTCATCTCCCGATTACTGATTAATTTGAAAACATCTTTGACCCCCTGTTCAGATGTAGAACTCATGGTCGACCACCGTCATGTTAGTATAGGCAAGCTAGGAGCGAATCAAAATAAGGACCTAGCCGTATACCAACTCAGATACTGTTCAGCTTTCAAAGGACAATAAATATGAATTCACTAGCAGAACAGTCTCTAATTAATGTATGTGTTGGTATTTATTTTAAAAAAAGACGAGAGACTGGCGTTAAAATTTGTACAAGATATTTATTATAAATATTGTCGAATTGATTCCCTCATGATAAATCAGTAATCAAATCACTAACAATCTTATATATAATAAGTAAGGTAGAATTTTAAACTAAATTTTCACAAATATTCCAACAAATTAACGAAGCATACACGCCACACATAGCAATTGAGTAGGTTAATAATATTTTACAATGAATAACCATATTATATGTTTAAGTATGTACATAATTGCACACAATATCAATTAAATATTTTAAATTAATAATTTAAATAAAATTTAACTAAATAAATTTGCCGCGTTGACCACTATAATTATAGCACTTTTTTATTTTATTTTTAGATTGTTGAATGCAACCACTTTTAAAGTAAACACAACATGATTTTGACATACACATTTTTATAAATAGTGTAGTCAGAGTATATAAACTTGCAAAATTATGTTTAAAATTATAAATAAAACTAATAAATTTCGTCAATTATATACTAATCTACATAAAAATCATGAATTCGCTTTAAGTACGATCGAATATCAGAATAGAAATATCAATAAGAGTTTAGAAAATCTATACGAAAAACATAAATCTCATATATACTTCAGTTCTGTGTTGCAGAATGAAATTGAACTTCTGAGTTATAAGAAACGTATTATTTTAGAAAATATCTATGAAAAATTAGAAAAACAAAAAAAAGAGGTGAATAGTAAAGTAAAACCATTTCCCGTTTCTTTAAAGTATTTGAATAAAGACGGTGAAAATATCCTAAAGCATGCGGAACACGATGATACACCTGGTGAAGTGCAGAAGTTGTATAGGGAAATGAAACAAAATTTAGAAAATATTTCCATAATGCAAAGTGAAATTGAAACGGATGACGAACATAAAAATAAGAGGCAGCATACATGGATGCAAGATTATGAGTACTTCGAAGAAAAAGAGGGCCATTTTTATTCCGAATACGGGACACCGAATTCAAGCATCCCTGTATCAAAAGTACCTTGTGGAGGTTGTGGTGCAATGCTACATTGTGCCGACACAAGCCTAACTGGATATATACCTAGTGAAATTTATAAAAATCGTACCGCGGATGAATTAAAAACTATAATTTGCCAAAGATGTCACTTCTTGAAGAATTACAACACGGCCCTAAATGTAAGAGTAACTACGGAAGATTATGTAAATATCGTCTCATCCATAAAAGATAAAATAGCCCTAGCAATTTTAATAGTTGATCTACTCGACTTTCCTTGTTCTATTTGGCCACAAGTAATCGAAATTCTAGGGAGAAAACGACCCATATTTTTAATCGGGAATAAAGTCGATTTGTTGCCAAAAGACTCTAAAAATTATCTCGATCATGTTAAAAATTGCTTAGTTAAAAGTGCTATGGAACACGGGCTTTCTGATTCTAATATAGTGCACGTTGGTCTTATCTCCGCTACTACAGGTTATGGAGTGGAACAGCTGATTACACAACTGCACAGTAAATGGGGACCGAGAGGTGATGTTTATCTCGTAGGATGTACCAATGTTGGTAAAAGTTCACTCTTCAATGCGTTACTAGGTTCAGATTATTGTAAAGTACAAGCAAGTAATTTAATACAACGTGCAACAGCAAGTCCTTGGCCAGGTACAACGCTACGTCTCTTAAAATTTCCAATTCTACGACCATCTGACATGAGACTTTATGTTCGAATGCAAAGACTTATCTCGGAAAGAGTGCAAACACAACAAGAAAGTAAATTACGAAAATTACAAGCAAATCAAACTGGAAGTAAAAAGTTTGCCACACTAATAGGTCACATAGGAAAAACTTTTGTTCCACTACCAGAAGATATATCCGATCCATTTTCGTACAGAGGCGATGCCACGGGAGAAATTCCATTGTTAACATTAAATGAAAAAGACAAAGAATATGTTAAAAGCAAATGGTGCTATGACACGCCTGGAGTGATGCAAATGGACCAGGTTTTAAATATATTGACCACTGACGAGCTCATCAAAGTGATTCCAAAAGAAATGATATTACCACGAACATTTATAATGAAACCAAATATGTCATTATTTCTAGCAGCACTAGGTCGATTGGACTTCTTAAGCGGAGAGTGCCCGATTCGAGTAGTTATTTTTTCGTCTCAAAGTCTTCCTGTTACCATCTGTAACACTGCATTAGCATCACAAATATATGAGGATTTTTTGGGTACTGAAGTGCTAGGGGTTCCAATAGATAGTGGAGATCGATTAAATTCATGGCCTGGTTTGGAAAGTTTAAATGAAATTGAAATTACCGGAGAAGACTCCAATATGTTAGCATGTGATGTCGTGCTTTCCTCAGCTGGATGGATTGGTCTAAATATTCGTAAAGGCGAACGTATTAAAATAAAAATTTGGACACCTCACAAAAGAGGAATTTATATTCGTGAACCTGCGCTCATGCAACATGCTCTCAAACTATCAGGAAAAAAAATTCGGCGTACCCTCGCCTACACCAAAGGACAATCTTTCATAAAATCTTAGATTTATATATTAAATAAAATTGTATACATTTGAATTTATGTTTTAATATAAATTAATGCTTGATTACTAATAATGGTAACGGTGTCACCAAAGCAAGCCCCATTAAACACTTGTATTATACTATAGTGTCGTACCATCTAAACAAAACAGAAATTATTAATTTTTTGTAATTGTGAAGTAACTGCTTCTTACTTCACGAAAAAGTACTACGATACATGTGAATCGCTGGCCAAAATAACAGTTAGATTTTTTTCATCTTAAAAAATTGTACTGCAGTACGATTACACCACAGTGCACATATGTATATGTGTACTGTGCGATTATACAATGTTGCTCGATAAAATTAATTAAAACAGTTTTAAAGGCCATTACTGGCCCCTTTACTGAGTCAACAATTCGGCTCCAGCGGTTTCGATCCCGAGCATGGTCTTCATACTGTCTAAGACAATTTGAAGAGGCCAAGTCGTTCTCTACACCGTGGAGCCATCGTCGCCTGCAACGACCTCTGCGCCTACCATATGGTGGCTCTCCTTTCAGAGATCGCTGCACAATTCGTTCCGGATCAGCACGCAGAACGTGCCCGAGCCTGCGTACTCGCTGAGATCTTACTTCATGTACAATATCGGCGATCTTCATCAGATCTCTGAACTCGATATTGTACAGAGCTCGGTAGGTACCATCTATTTCGCGTTTTGGGCCGTAAATCACACGCATGACTCTTCTCTCAAATGTTAGGAGCCATCTCTCGTACTCATCCGTCAGCGCCCAACTTTCACATCCAATCATAACAACGAGCCTGATCAACGCTTTGTAAAGCTTCAGCTTCACGGCACTTGATAAGTGTTTAGATTTTAGCAGTAGGATACAAAGAACGACTGCCAGCCGCACTTTAATATCGTGAGTGATAAGAGAATCCAAATATTTGAACCTCCTCACTCCCTCAAACGTGTGGTGGCCACTACTAAAATCTGGTGTGCCATTGTCCCTAAAACCAGAGATCAGGTATTTCGTTTTGGACTCATTGATCTGAAGTCCAACTGAAGCTGAAAACTCTACAAGCGGATCAAGTATTTCTTTCACTCCGTTGCTATTCAGTCCAATCACGCATATGTCATCGGCATATGCAAGCACCTGATTGGACTGGCGATATAAGATGTTACGCTGCGGTGTTTCAGTTTTACGAAAGATGTACTCCAATATGAGATTAAAGAGTATCGGGGACAGAGCATCTCCCTACCGAACCCCGAGTTAACTACAAAAATTGTCGATAGCCTGCTCTCAACTTTAACACAGCATTGAGACTGCGTCACTGTTATCCTACATAGTCGTACCAGTTTTGTTGGCATTCCTAGGTATTCCAGGGCAGACCACAAACTCTCTCGATTGATCGAGTCATAGGCCTGCCGGAAATCCAGGAACACCTGATGTACGGGGATGAATGTCTCATAATATTTAGATAGAATCATCCGCAGCGAAAAGACCTGATCGGTGGCTGATCGATTCGGACGAAATCCTCCTTGATAGTCACCAACCAAGCCCTCCGCTAGAGGAGTGATTCTATCCAATACAAAGTATGACAGTAACTTGTATGCTGTGCAAAGGAGAGCTATACCGCGATAATTCTCACACTTCAAGCGGTCTCCATTCTTGAAGATGGGGCATATCGCGGCCACTTTCCATTCGTCAGGCATAACTTCGGTTCGCCATACTAATCGAATAAGGTCGAAAAGACAGTTCCACAAAGTATCCCCTCCGAATATCAAGAGCTCCGAATTAATGCAGTCCACTCCAGGTGAACGATTTCGTTTCAATCTCTGCATGGCTTTAGCGAATTCCTCATGGGATGGCTCCTCACTGCAAATCTTGGCAGTCTGTATTAGAGGTGGCTCAACAACAGTCTGTGACGCATGATGGACATCAAGCAGACCAGTAAAGTGTCCACTCCATGCGTCAAGTACTGCGTCGATGTTGACACAGAGGTTTCCATCCTGGTCCCGAATGGCGGTTGACGCAGGCCTGAAAGTATGGTGCAGTCCAATAATTCCTTTAAAGAAATTACGCGAACTGCGCTCATTGCTAAGTTGCTGTACTTTCAGAACCACGGGCTTCCACCACTCTCGCTTCTTCCGTCTACAAATCCACTTGTCTGCCCTTCTTGCAAGATTGTGAGACGTTGTTGCACTTCATTATGGGCTATGTTTTGTAGCTCAACTGCAAGACGACACTTGTCATCAAACCAATCATTCTTGGGTTTGACTTTCACTATACCTAAAGTCTGTTGAGCAGCACTGACAACCGAAGTTTTCAGTACCTCCCAGACAGAGTTCACGCAGTCAGACTGGTAATTAGCTTCATTAATGTTGTCGCTGACAAGATCCTGATATCGTTTCTTTTGATCTTCATTTATCAGACCTTCACAGTCGAAACGTACCATGCGTTTCGCTGTGTTCCCAGACTTGTACGAACACTTCCATCGTAGCTTTGCAGCGACCAAATGATGATCGCTGCCTACGTATTTGGTTGCTAACCGATAAGTTCTCACGCATCCTGCACAACCTGAGCCCGTCCTTTAGAAACTAACACATGGTCAATTTGACTGCGGGAAGTTCCGCGAGGATGTGTCCATGTCTCTAGATGTATGTGTTTGTGAGGGAAGAATGTGCTTGCTACTCTAAGATCATGAGCAACCGCAAAGTACATCATTCTCTCACCATTATCGGTCGCAGTTTCGTGTCGGGAGTACGGACCTATGTTTTCACACAAGTCGGTCTGATTTCTGCCAGCTCTAGCATTAAAGTCCCCAATTACCATTCTAACATCGTGTTCGGGTATAGATCCCATCAGATTGTCCAAGTCATTGTAAAATGAGTCTTTATCTTGGGGCTGGCTGACTTCTGTGGACACTTCTGTACACAAATTATCGACAGGTTGGCTAACTTCATGCGCAAGCGAAGCTTACACAATCAGTTATTGACTGCTTGGAAATCCAAAACAGCCTTCTTTACCTGCGGCCCAAGAAGAAATCCAGCTCCAAGATTTCCGAGGTCATCTCCACTGTAGAGCAACGTATAGCCCGGAGACACATGGTCTCCACTTTTAGGCCAGCGAGTTTCTTGAAGAGCAACGAGTTCCAGCCGTTACTCCTTCATGCACGTGATTAGGCTCTCTAACGCTCCTGGCTTTCTTAGTGATTGCACGTGTCGATCCTAAATCTCGTGTCCGGGTACTTGAGTGGGGGTCCGGTCTTGTTTTGGCGGTATCAATTTTTCTTTTTGTTGACTTTATAAACACTTTATTTTTTACGGATGCGGGTCGTCAGCTCAGCGATCCAACCGTTTAGTCGCCTCCTACGACAAGCAAAGGATACTGTGGTGGTATTCTTGGGTAACATGTTCGTGCAATTTAGATTTACGAGACATGTGAGTGCCCCCCAACCACAATAGGAAAACGAGAAATATCAAACAATTTTTCGTTTTCCTACATTAACCAAACTGAAAAACTAATTTTCGTATGAAACTCAAGTGCCACAACATACAAAATTATAACAAAATAAATGGAAAATGGCAAGAAAAATATTTTCATGTACTTTTTCTGACAAAAAATTTAAAAAATAAATTGAATTTTCTGCCAAATCATTAAAATATAATTTTTGAGAACATTAAATATTCTTATTTGATTAATGAAAATATCTTTGTATTCTGGTTACGAACAAGTTTCAGAGGATTTATGATATAATAATAATAATCAGTTTTTTTTAAAGGCCATTACTGCCCCTTACTGAGTCAACTATTTGGCTCCGACGGTTTCGAACCTGAGCATGGTCTTCATACTGTCTAAGACAATCTGAAGAGGCCAAGTCGTTCTCCACATCGTGGAGCCATCGTCGAGCCTGCAACGACCTCTGCGCCTACCATATGGTGGCTCTCCTTTCAGAGATCGCTGCACAAATCGTTCCGGATCAGCACGCAGAACGTGACCGAGCCAGCGTACTCGATGATATCTTACTTCATGTACAATATTTTCATTTTTCTTTTATCAATGGGCAGAGCGCTTAAAACAAAGTGAAATATATATTTTTTGTTCTCTTTATCTTGTGAAATTGTACTAAAATACAGCGGTACTGCAATGCAATCTCGTGAAACAAGCCTCAACGCCAATGCTCCAGTAAAATGATCTTGTAAAACGATGAAAAATAATTATTGAAAAATCATATAAGAAAAAACTACAACTTGTTGAAAATTAACAGAAGAAACCCGAGAAACACACCCAAAAAATATTTGCTTAAAAAAAATGTTTTCTCTTTCTAGCACAAGATAAGATTTTCATTTTTCGCTCGTCCAAATTATTTAATGATGTCGCACTTTTTAACATTTTTTATTTTGATTTGAATTTACAAATATGTTTATGATAGTTTTTTAGTTTTTAATTGTTTATTACTTAGATGTTATCAAAGAAAACGGCATAAACTGCGCCACAGTATATTTGTGTCCGTTTTAAAATCATGAAATATAACTACGTAAAATATGTTGACATTCATTTTTACTACAATCTGCTATTGACGATTGTAAAAGTGGGATAAGGGCCTCTCGTGTAAAAAACTAAAATAAAATATAAATGCACAAATTTCTTTTGTGATTGGTCTGGTATGGAGTATGGAGAGTATTAGCACATATTACTAATATTAGTAATATGTGGTATTAGTAACATGTTGCTTCTTTCGGAAACATTATCATTAATTACACTATGATCTTGCTGTCTCTTTCGGAAACATGATCTACTATACGTTGATCGTGCTGCCTCTTTCGGAAAATATGATCTATAATGAATTAAGATATTTATTTTATCTGGCTTACTTAAATTGGTGTGTTCCAATGGCATGAGTAAACTACTCAAAAGTACTTCTATCTACCATACACACTGATCAACACTTTACTTAACCATACACACTGATCAACACTTTACTTTCGTTATAAGTCCAGTTTTTAGACATTTTAATTATTTATTTAATTAAATAACTTTATTTTTTGATTTAGCAACTCACACTATCAAATAACAAAAAGACACAAAAATATTTTAGGTTATGTTTTACTGCTGTCATATAAATTAGCGTTCCATTGAACATCTACTCAGAAGTACTTGTGAGTAGTTTATTCATGCCATTGGAACACAGTTATTATAATTTTTATTTGTGCTATCTTGCTTCAAGATTATCTAAATTTGCAAAATTTTGTTGGACCTAATCTACATTAAATTGTCTCATTCATACATAGATAATAAACTGCATGATACATCCAATTTCTTTTAAGATTGTAAAAGTGGAGCAAGCGTCTCTCGTGGAAAAAAAAACAAAATTTAGGAGCATAATAACTTTTGTGGTATTATTTATGGAGGAAATAATAAATAATACTTAATTTTATACAAACTCAGTAATTTTGCTCCGGAGAAAAAACGTACTTTGATAAAATTTCGTTTATTTTGTATTCTAAAACTAAATCATAAACGTCAAACTACTTGTAAATTCAGTACAAAATTTTTGTGGGATCAGTGGTACCCCAACCCACAGAGAGGTGATCAAAGTATATTTATACAAGAATTATATATGGCTGAATCATCTTTCGTTCTAGCTTTAAAATATTTATCAGATGTCAGACAATATTATGTTATTAATATATGATGTACCTCAAATAATAAGACTATTACATATTATTATTTTATCTAGTTACGCCACACATCTTAGAAAAAGAAAGAAAATATGAGACTCAACTAAAAAATAAATTCTATCGAACTTATACGAAAAATACATAATATAGTATGAATCAAAACCATTTAATTTTATTGCTGTTGTTATTATTAATACGATTTTGCGGGATTCAACAAAGTACGTATAGTAGCAAAAGGTACACAAAGCAGCACTAGTCATTCTGATAAGTTGGAATACCTGAAAATGCACTTGATTCAGGCAAGAACGGATTGCTGATTGCTCCAGTGAAATGATATAGGAAGTTGGAAAAAATTCAGCAGTATACTAATACACACAAAGAGACTATCTTATTTTAAAAAATTAATTAGAGTAGGTGAAATAGTGTATTTTACTATTGAAAATACCCTGAGTATTCGGTACATTTTCAGGGCTTCGCCGCGATACTTCTTATGCACACCAATTTAAGGCATTTATTATTACATTATATTCCTTACTATAAATCTGCCCACCTCATTAGTTTTTTCTCCACGTCATATATGTCAATTTTAGTTTTCATAACCTCAAATTTTTTGTGACAACTAATAAATTGCACAGAAAATTTAAAAAAATTATTATTAAAATAATGGATCCGATAATCCTTTTAATGTCACGTTATTATTTTATATGTATTAATAATTTTAGAATATATTATTATGTATAAATCACAGGTTTCACATGCGTCCACAAATTATTCGATAGCTGTCAAAAATTATCATAGCAATAGACTCGAATAATTCGGGTGTGTTCAGTATTTTCAAGTAAATGTCAAAAAATTAATTCACGATATTTTATCACAGGTTTCGGACACAGTCTAAAGCTAAAATTTATGAAAGAAATTTTTTTTCTCAAAATGAACGAAATTATTTTATTACTTATCAAAAAGTGTATATACTATTAATTCTAAGACTAAAATATGTATAAAAAATAGTTTTCATATGATTGGTATGGAGCGATTTTTGGCCTTTCTAACTTCCGCTTTTAGTGAATGATAATTGTTATATTCAGAAATATATTAAAAAATATTTTATATGATTTGCTCGTATATATAGAATTATTCGTATCACGTCAAATTTTAAACATTTAGTTTTAAATTTTTCCACTGAGTCGCGCTCGTGGTCTTCGTGAACTGACAATGGGAGGAGCTCAAACTCCACGTAGCGGATGAATTTTGAAGCGAATATACACATCGTTTGATGTTTATGATTTATTTTTGTGTTGAAATTTGAACCTGGTTATGTATAAAGTTATACAAATATAATTACATATTTACTATATCTTCCATAGTTTATACAGTCAAATTGTCAATAGAGCTCGTTGGGCTAAACACTTGGAAAGGTTATTCTACAGGAAATAGCCAAATCTAGTGCAAATTAAAAAATATGTAGTACTAAAACTCTAATCTTCAAACCCAATCACCCAAATACTATCGATATCGATAAAATTAAAATACCTTATTTTTAGTATTTAAAATGGTCGGCGAGTGTAGTTGTATGAAAAAATTGTGTTTAATAAAATATTGTGTAGACTAATAAGTTTTAAATTGGGTTTACTATTTTTATGAGTCTAAACACTATAAAAATAAAAGGTATTTTATAATTCTAAGCAATTCTGTGTTTAAGTGTTATTTGAAATCGAATTTTTTGTAGAATGAGAAATATGGTGCACGAATTATAAAGGCGCGAATGCCGACAATCCTCCCTTTTTTTATACATACCTAAAAAAATTGTTCTGTCAAAAAATTAATTTTATTTTGAATTTTTTCGTCATATTTTTTTAAAATCAAACTGGTTTCAAATGTCTTTTTAAAACAAATCTAGTTTAAAAAGAAATTTGACAATAAATTTGGTATGTGTTAATTTTAGTTTTAATATTAGTATAATTTATAAAAATAAATATTTTATGTTTTTTAAATTAGATTTTTTTTGATTTTAATGTGACCATTTCTAAATGTTCTATGTACGCCATTGCATACAAAAAAAAAATTTAGTAGAAAAATGTAAACGCCATAAGAAAAAAATATATACAATTTTAATTAAATTCCCAAAGAGAAATAAATGTAGGTACTATAAGTTTGATTCAAAATAAATAATAATTGCAAAATACTAGGTACTTCAGGCGATTTTAGTGGAAATTATTTGTATGTGAAAACAATATTAATATATTATTGAAACTAATTTTTCAAAAATTTTTAATTTAAATAAAATTCATTTTTCTTTAAAATGTTGGCGATCTTTTGGTAGCTGTATCATGCAATTTCCATTATAAAAAAGTATATATAGGTACCTATTTCATAAGAAATGCGACCGCATTGCATACATTTGGTTGATTTTTCTAACTGGATTCGTTCTGATGTTAAGAACGGAACTTCACTGGAATTAGTGTTGCCATGTTCGGTTAATGATTTTTAATTGGTTATTCGATATGAATTATTTGTACACATCTCTACATAATTAAAAAAGTGTTGGCATGTATTTGGTTACCTACATGTTGTGTATTTGTTTTGATTACATATTCTAAAAAAATAATCATATGTATGTAAATTTTGCATATTCTAAAAAAATAATCATATGTATGTAAATTTTGCATATTCCATAAATATTGAAGTCACGTAGCACCCAAATTAAAGGAAATTCAGCAACGGTTGGATCGCGAGTCAGTTTTGCAATAACTGTTGCATTGGTAAATTAAAAAAAAAATCCAAAAACAATTGCATTGTAATATGTATGTTTATTCAGAAAAACTATACGATACTTAGCTAAATCGGAAAAAAAAAATTTAAAAATCGTAATTCGCTATTTAGTTTTAAGACCCGCCAAAAGTAGCCGATTCTTCCAACACATAAAACAAAAACCTATATCAAAAAATAAATACTAAGCTGTTGCTTTCTAATAATCTAACACAAAAGCTAAATCTTAATCTTGTTTAACCAAAAGCAATACTCTTACTACTTATTTAAATCACTTGGTGAAGTGTAGAATGTAGAACAATAGTATAGGGTTGCTTATTTTTCTAGCATTATCAGTCAGATTTAACGTTTTTTTTAAAGCGTATACTGATTATTTGATAATCTTTTATGATGAAACCATTTGTAATATAAGGTCGTGGTTTTTTATTAAAAATGTTCCGAGTTCGAAAATAGTTCTGGATGGGACTTCCCGTTTTTCAGTAAAATTAAAATGAATTTAATTTTTTATCAATAAATATAAATACATATATACCTAATTTAAAATTAAGCCACATTTTTAATTCACTATTTTCAAAATAAAATAAAAGTTAACTAGGTTTCAATGACTTCGATAAAACAATATTTTCTTCATGGCCTCGATAAAATCATAGTACTCGAACTCCCAAAAAGGAAAAATGTTAAAAGAAAATATTGTTGAAAAAATATTTTACTATGTAGGTATTCTTATTTGTCTATAATTGTCAAAACACGTATTATTTAATACATAAAATTAAAAATAAGTATATTACTATTTATTTATAATTTGTTCTTTAAATTTCTAAAATAATTTAATTCTCAGTAATTAAAATTATGTATAAATGTAATGTCGTGTTAATTTTTATCGAATGGTTTACACAGACTCAGAAAATAAAGTAAGCATAATTATAAAATCTGGAGTACGGAATCATCAACCGAATTGAAATTCGTCTCCCCAAAATTGTCCAACATTTTATAATTTTCCCCGCTTTATTTACTGAGAGGATGAGCAATATAATCAAAAAAATTGTCATTTTTAAATATATGTATAACACGTGTGTACATACATATACATATTAATATTATACACTTCTTGCCTAGGGTTTTCCAAATAAACGCTTTAAGCTACCTTGGAATTTACTACTAGACCGTTTTTTACCGTATATTGTTGTCCATCACTCAAATTCGGCTATATCCATTTGATAAAATCATTGATGAATCCGAAGTTAAATAAAGCTTTGGGTTAAGTTGAAGTGTCACAATCGAGTCCAAGGGCTTTACTAAAATCGGTATACATATTTTGTGTCTGCTTGCAGGAGTTGTTCAGGAGGTTTCACTGTTTTGTATGTAAATTCCAATAAATTAAAAGAGCTTGGGACTCGACGACAGCAATATTCCCTATAGCAAGAAATCTAAACTAATGTTATTTACATTTTTCATGGTTTCTTTGTTTTTGGAAATACTCAAGTTTAGAGACTCTGGTTGAAGACACAGCGGTTCAACTAGATCAGAGTATGATAGTATCAAACTCGCGGATGGTATCTTATCGAGACCGAACAATTATCAAATGATATGGACCCCTTAGTAAATGCTCATTTATCACTATTTACTTTTTAATTGTCAATTTGAATGAAACCAGCAAACAGATTAAAGATTCGCTGTTGGCCATTTGTTACATTCTTATAGTTCATTATGAGGGATGGTGTCATAATTCCAAAGAAAAAATTACATTCTTTCAAAACTTTAATTAGTAGAACATGTAAAATGATCACATGATCCACATGTAAAATGATCAAATTGTAAATTCCAAAATATTGTGGTTTTTCGTAGTATTCTGATCGCCATGAAATTGGCCTTATATATTTAAGGAGATTTTTTTAACGCGAATTAATGAATTAATTTTTAATATTTTTCGTTCATTATTTACTTCTTTTTAGGTATTCAAGTTTAGAATAAATTTGTCTATTTCTTATCATGCTTTTTAACTGTTTGTTTTTTTTTTTTTTTGTTATGGCCATTTTTAATTTTGGAATTATAAAAATATAATTTTGATTTTGATTTTATAAATGGAATTTTTTTTTCGAATTACGTCCCCACCCAAATTGTTCGTATTCTTTTGCCCTATGCTTGGAATTAAGAAGTTCCAATGTATTAGTGATTTTAATAACGCCATCCATATATAAATAAATTGAGCACAAAATTTTGTTACCTAACGAATTTATCATTCAGTGAAAAACTAATTTGTTCATATACAGGATGTCCAATATTCGCTGACACGGAATGTACCGTTGGATTCCTTGGTGGCCTTTTAATCTTGTTTTTTCTGCAGTTTCAATTTTTTATAAAGTTGAAAATAATTGTTCTCACAAATATGTATACACATAGCTAAAATACACACACAACACATTCAAAAATCGGTTGACGAATAAATAATTATATAATTTTTTTTATTTCAATATCACTGAATTTCAATTAATCCCAGTTGTAAATTATTATCAACAGTTTCACCATTTCAATAAATAGAGGAAAAGTAAATAGCTGAAATTGGTTTTCACATTTCATGAAATCTAAAAATCTTCGTTCGAATTTAATTTGAGCAGTAAACTACAAATTTTATTTCTGGTGTTTTTTGTAGTAATATAACTGGCGGCAATATTCAAAATAAGATAAATTTTCATTTTGACGTTTTTCTTGCTAATTTAATAATTTTTACTTGAAAACGTTAAAAATGTTAAATAAAATGGTAACTGCATGATGTTTGCCTTGCAGTTTAAGATTCTATGATCAGATTAGTAATGTCATCTAAGAAAGTATAAGAAAGTCCTAATCCACAGATCACCTTGTAACAATTCATTTTCTCATTTTTGTCACCGATGATGTGTTACCAAATTTTAAATATTTTTAAATTGATATCGTAATTGATTTGTATTCCAAAACCATATATTCATATTCCAAAACCATATTATTTACAATTTTGATTGTTATAAAAATTTTTTATTCGCCTGTACGCTATTTATATATTTTTATTTTGACATAGATAAAATATTTTAGATTAGTGTTTTTGTTATTTTTTATCGCCATGCTCTGACGCTCTTGTTAAGTCTGCAGGAGCTGCTCGTAGTTGTCGCTCTTGTTCTGTTTTGACCTATAGGAATCGAATCGATATTGCGTTCTACTGCATTTTCAAAAAATTGAATGCAATATTTTTGATAAACCTTAATACATTGTGAAGAGCAATTCCGACTGGCTGAAAAATCGTAATTATAAAATACTATTAAAATGTTTTAACAAACAATAATAATTAATTCAATTTTAGAGATACAATTTTATGAAAAGTATGAGAATTTACATAACCCCAAACTTTGTTTAATCATAATAAACAAGCTAGAGAAAATTCGCTCCACAAAATAAGAGATACCTTAAATCTGAAATTAAGCTAATTGAATACAGTCAGAGAAGTGGACCGGGTTCGGTGAAGTCGAGTGTTTGGTGGTTTGATTCGATACAATTTTTGATACGTCATCCCACGACTCGGAAATCTGAATCTTGCTCAAAGTTCCGGTTAAACTATTGAATAATTTTTGTTGATTTCTTAATGTTTAAATTAATTGGTTTTAATTTTTATAGGACAAAACTATGGGGAATACGGAAGCCGCCAACACTGAAGACATGACTCAGGCTGCAAGGAAAATACCGCTCTTTGAAAATGATAAAATTGAAGAAAGCCCTTCGCCTGACAAATCTACTTAAGAGAAGAATGTTATCTTAAAGAACACTTCGCGTGTATTCAAAGTGGTGATAGCGGATATTTGGCAATTTGCCATTTTTATTATGTATGATAAATAATAACAGTTTTTAAAGGCCATTACTGACCCCTTACTGTATCAATAATTTGGCTCCAACGGTTTCGATCCAAAGCATGGTTTTCATACTGTCTTAGGCAATATGAAGAAGCCAAGTCCTTCTTACGACGTAGAGCTATCGTCGCCTGCAGCGACCTCTGTGCCTACCATATGGTGGCTCTCCTTTCAGAGATCGCTGCACAATTCGTTCCGGATCAGCACGCAGAACACAACCGATTATGTAACTGGTTCAATTAAACAACCCAGATTAATGAATTAATGTTGCCTATAAGAATGGCTATGATTTTTTCTTTTTTATACATTTATTCAAACTAACTGCCTTAAAATAACTGATTTTTTATTTCTATTTGTTATTCAAATTCTGAATAAAATGGCAAAAAAAATATTTTTTTTTAAATTCAAAAAACTGAAATGTAATATAGTGTTGAGTTATTATAATTAAACATATTAGTTAATAAATAAAATATCTATAATCTAATTACATAATTTAAAAATTAATTAAAATTTTTAAATGGCCGTGATTTGCTAACCCATAAATTCGAGCGTACAAAGCATTTATTTTTGGTCTAGTGGTTATTGCCTCAAGATAAATTGTGAAAACTTCAGTACGCCAATTTCTGATTTCTAACTCTACTGCGAATGTATTTGTAAAATTAATTTTTGCTCGCTTGATACCTTCAACATCGATGATAAAATCGTTTGTTAAAGTAATTTGCTCAGATTTCTTTACATCTAATTTATTTCTCTTTGAAGCACCTGAAATCTATTACAAGAAAATGATTTTAAATTAAAAATTGAAGTATACATTTAGTTTCATAAAACAGAAAATGCTTGTTAAAATAAATTCAAACCTATTCGCTAAAATGCCAAAGATATTTCTATTAATTCGACGAACTATATATGTATAGTTATGAACGTAAGGAACTTTTTTGAAACATCACCGATATGCGGATAAACAACAAAATAATGATACAAACTAATGACATTAATTTGATCGTATAAATTCCGCTTTTTTTTAAATATCACTAAAACCAAATATATTATTTTCGAGCACAAACTATTAGAAACTAAATTCTTGGACTCCCATCCTTTGATTTTTAATGAAATTATAATTGAAAGGATAAATATTTTCAAATGTTTATTTATTAAACATTTACAACAATATTTTGAAAATGGTGTATGATACATACCTAAGGACTGTACATTTTTGGAAAAAATAGGAACATTTTGGGTCTAATTAATAAAATAAAAAATCTGAATGTTTATAAGATATAATGTCTTGTATGTTATGTATTGTAAATTCCAGGTTAGATGTTAAATAATAATAGAAAACACAAATCCTCAATACTTTTTCTAGATTAACGGGATAATGGTTAAAGAGTATCTGTAAAAAACTGGTTACTAGAGACAATTATGAAACAATTGCAACGGTGTTTCAACTCCCTTAGTTATTAATCTTCGAATTGAATACTGGAATCAATAATATTTTTAAAGTTATCAAATGGTCGGTTTATAGGGTTCAGTTATTTTTTCGAATGAGACATTTCTTCATTTTGCCTCTAGCAAATAACTTTGTCTAACGTCTAGAATTAGTTACGAAACAATAATCTATAATTTTATAAAGTATAGATCTAAACAGCCCTAAGAAAGCCCAATAAATTTAAGGGTCTTATATGTTTTGGTTTTAAAAGGCAACAAATTAATTAATATTAGGTGGAATGGAAAGATGATTTTTTTTCACTTTATATTTAAAATTGAATCCAAAATAAATTTCCGTTGTTATTTAGAACTGTTTTTGGCAGCTATTTTTAATCCTTTGCGTCTCTTTTTGAGGTGGAAAATTGTTCCACCGCTGCCAAAATGTACGTATTATCAAAACAGTGTTGTTTGGATCTGGATAGGTAGTGGTCTGATAATCTACAATAAACACACAAATTTAATTTTAATGATAACTGGCTAGAAGTTTGTGTATCCAATGCTTTAAAAAGCTTTACCTATAAATTTTTTTAAATATGCTGTGGACCAATTCTCGGATAAAATACAAATATTACTTTAATTTTCGGTAAATGCATTTATAGTATCAAAATGTTTGGTAAATAGAGGTTACAAAAGTCAATGTTTAACGTTTAGGTTGTTCATTTTTTAATGATTTATGGATTTCGTTTATTATTGGGAAAAATACTGCGAGTTAAAAAAACGAATTATAACTAAATAACATAATTGATTTGAATTTTATGCATTAAACAATTCATTTTTTTGACAATTATGGACAAATTATACATAGTACTGTTACAAACATTAAGAAATATTTGTTCAACAATATTTTCTTTTAAAGTTCCCCTCTTTTCGAGTTCGCGTACTATGATTTTATTGAGGACATGTAGAAAATAGTGAATTAAAATGAGTAGTTTAACATTATATGTACTATATTTATTAATAAAAAATTAAATTTTACTGAAAAAAGGAGAAAATTTCTGTTCAGTCTTATGTATATTCGAACTCGAAAATTTTTGAATAAGAAAATAATCGTCTATAATCACGTTTGGTTATAATTTCAAAAAAGTGGAACTGGTAATGCTTACACAATCGACCTTCATATTCGTTTATTATAAATTATAACCATTTAAGAAATTATAATTTAAATTAAGAGCGACACCAATTATTCTACAACGTTCTACATAAAATCTAAAAATTCTTGAAGTCGTTTGAGCTTTCTGTTTATAATTTTTAATTTATTTAATGCAATTTAAAAACTTATAATACTACACGAATATACTATTCTTATTTAGACAAGTTAATGAAAATTTATTAATTCGTATTTTTGCTAGTCGCTTGTAAATATTCTCGTCACTTGAAACACACCACTTGGGGTTATGTACATTAAAAATACACATTTTATAATGAAATATCGGCCAATTAAATATGATAGTACAATTCTATGGAAATAAAGTAGCAGGCATTTTTTAATTTTATTGTAATCCAACATGTCACATTTAATAAAAAGGTTGTACTATGGCAATGAAGAGAGCAAAATAAAATATTTTTCCTCCAAGGATTCTTGTATAACTTCAACTATTCTATTGCAATTAGGGTCTGAGATGTGAGTACATAATTAGTTTTCAAATAATTTAGACACAGAGGTCACTAAGTAAGCTAATAGGTTTTATGTGGTTTGATGCCAATGATGTGATTTCCTTCGGGGACTTGCCTGGTTTTTCTATTAATATTACTTGTGCGACCATTGTACATATTGAAAAATATCCAGTTTTATACATAGATCAAACCCTAATCAATTTTGAAAATATCGATTTGCTTGGAATCTCGGCGATCAAAACAAAAGCGAAAATGTACCCTTATAGCATCCTTTATTTGCCGTAGATTCCGACACGGTATGCGCTCAGCTGCTTAGTTACTATTTAACTAGAGATTAGCTAACAAGCGGCTACTTGCTAAAATTGTTTTACATTTCACAACTGAAATTCAGTTCAATAAATTTTTTTGCATTTCATCTGAAAATATAAATATTTTCTATCACTAAAAAATCAAAATCAAAATATTCTCGGTTAAATATTCAACTCTAAAAAATCGACCGATTACCTGTAACTTGAGATGTTGTTTTTATTTTACAATAAATTTTTTTAATAAAAAACATTGTACATATTTGGGATGATCATTGTAAGGGAATTGATTGTTTCTGGAAGACATTTTCTGACTATAAGACAGTTACTTTAAAATCTAATTATTTATTCTGAATTTATTTTCTTTTATTAAATTATGATGAACATTCTGTTTAATGCCGTCATGCGGAGTTCTTAACATCAGTAGAGAAGACCATGATGTCGTATTAAAGTTAGTATTTTTTCTACTCTAGTATGGATCAATTAAGAGTGGCTTATGTTATTTAAAGTGATTTGATTGATTGAGAGATCGGAAAACAGTAATATGGTATTTTTCTTCTGATGTTATGAACACTATTTTGTTGTTATTTTAAAATTAGTTTCATAAAATATTATTATTTTTTATCTTGAACCAGAAATTTAAATCAATATGTATAGCGGCAGGTCATACGCTTATATACATTTTTTAAACTAAATTAATTATTTAAACAATACATTTTTTAATTTTTAAAATTTTCATTGCAGAAATTCATCCCACCGACCAACACAAGCAAAATAGACTTTGAAAATATTTTATTTTAAAAATTTATCTAATTACTATGAATATGTCTACAACAACGACATCCAAATCAAATTTAGAGAAAATTCAACAAAATTTAAGACTGAAAAGTGAAAATGATAAAATATCAATATTGAATAATAATGAAAATGATAACAATAAAATAGCGTCAGTATATAATACACAATCGTCAATGGGTAAAACAATTCTAATCACAAATAATATCTCCCAAAAGAGGACTACAAATTTAACTGGATCCGATAATCGTAATAATAATAGTTCAATAACAATATTGACATCCCGCGACGATAATGAAGAAGAAATGCTGGATGTAAATGATAAAAGTGTTCAGAGATCAACATTGGTTGTAGATAGAATAAATATATGTATAAATAATCATTATAATGAATCGATGCCTACAACAACAACCCCAACGTCTGTGAATGGTACATCGAGGAATGATGATTTAACATCCGCCCAATTAAAAACAAAAATGAATTTAAAAGCTGAACCCAATGATAAAAAAGATGAACCCGATTCAACGACAACAAACTCGCATATTATAAAAGAAAGTGAAGTTTATAATATTGGACAAGATGTATTTGTTCAGCACAAAGACGGTCGATGGTATTTAGGTACTGTTGTTGTAATTGCCCGAAATCAGTGTTTAGTTAAATTTGGTGATAATACAGAGCGTTGGTCATCGTTTGATGAGCTGACAAAATTAAATGCATCCGATCCGAATAGTGCACCAATTTGTGTTGTATGCAAGAAAAATGATAATCGTGAAAATGTTGAAGTTTGTGAGAAATGTGGCCGTGGTTATCACGAAAAATGTGTTGATAGTAGCGATAAAAAACGTATGTGGTTTTGTCGCCGTCATCATAACCGTATTAAAGACTCAAAAATATATAAACATGATGACAGAAAAATGTGTTCAAATAACAGTAGTAATAGAATTAGAAATATATTGTTTAATAAAAGTCAACTGCCTTACAATGTAAGTATAATTTAATTTTAATTATGAAAAAGGAACAAATGATTTCTGTTAAAAACTATAAATTATCATATTTTAGTAATAACAAAGTAGTAGAAATTGATTTATTTTAGAATGTAACATTTTGATAATCAAATATCAGAGCCTTACATACATGATTATTTTGGGCCTCTAAACAAAAACCATTTTCGGGACTTTTACCATCATTAGTTCTTTAATAATAAACTAAATGAAATATGTATGTATTTCCAATTCAATTTCAATAAATAAATTGTGTCAAATTTTAATACAAAATAAGATTTATAATATTTTTGAAGGTTGCTTATAATATTATTAAAATTTGATTGAAATGTAATTTTTGAATTTGTGAATTCAAACTGGACAAAATTAAAGCTCCATTAGAATTTGACTAGAATTTGGTTACAATTTGAACATTTTTTTAGTTGGATTGATTAATAACTTGATAGTAGTCCTTTTCTAAATGATGGGAATCAATCTGCTTAATAAAATAATTAAAGAATTATATATATGTATACCGGGTGTTTTTTTCTAAGCTGAAACTTTCAAATATCTCGGAAAATAAGCCTTCTACGATAAAAATTGACATTATCAAAATTAAAGCATTCCGGGAGGGAAATACATTAGTGCTAAAATTAGGACCCCACCCCTAAGTCTCTTAGCAGTAAGATAACGTATAATCGTGTAAGCGAAAAGTTATCGCGCTGTTTTTGAAATTTGGCATTCTCTAACTATCCGTCAAAATAAAATGTGAAACGATAAACTAACGCCAAAATTTTGTACAATAGGGCAGAATCAAGTTAAAAAGAGTTTAAATTATTATTTATCATCAAATTATTAAATTTTTATTTATCCATAAGCTTTTTTTCCTAGAATTGGTGTGTTTCGCACTCAAAACTATTTAGAATATTATTATTAATAACGCACGTATCATTTTATTGGATATTAGTTTGTATTTACAAGATACTGTTTTTAGAGAATATGATTTAAGGTCGTGTGCCAATTAGTTAAAAAAATAGTTAATAATAATAATAAAAACAGTGTTAAAGGCCATTACTGGCCCCTTACTGAATCAACAATCTGGCTCCAACGGTTTCGATCCTGAGCTTGGTCTTCATACTGTCTTAGACAATCTGAAGAGGCCAAGTCGTTCTCTACATCGTGGAGCCATCGTCGCCTGCAACGACCTCTGCGCCTACCATATGGTGGCTCTCCTTTCAGAGATCGCTGCACAATTCGTTCCGGATCAGCACGCAGAACGTGACCGAGCCAGCGTACTCGCTGAGATCTAACTTCATGTACAATATCGGGGATCTTCATCAGATCTCTGATCTCGAAATTGTACAGAGCTCGGTATGTACCATCTATTTCGCGTTTAGGGCCGTAAATCACACGCATGATTCTTCTCTCAAATGTTAGGAGCCATCTCTCGTACTCATCCGTCAGCGCCCAACTTTCACATCCAAACATAACAACGGGCCTGATCAACGCTTTGTAAAGCTTCAGCTTCACGGCACTTGATAAGTGTTTAGATTTTAGCAGTGGCCTTAGAGGATATAAAGAACGACTGCCAGCTGCCAGCCGCACTTTAATATCCTCACCCACACTGTTATCGTGAGTGATAAGAGAGCCCAAATATTTGAACCTCCTCACTCCCTCAAACGTGTGGTGGCCACTACTAAAATCTGGTGTGCCATTGTCTCTAAAACCAGAGATCAGGTATTTCGTTTTGGACTCATTGATCTGGAGTCCAACAGAAGCTGAAAACTCTACAAGCGGATCAAGTATTTCTTTCACTCCGTTGCTATTCAGTCCAATCACGCATATGTCATCTGCATATGCAAGCACTTGATTGGACTGGCGATATAAGATGTTGCGCTGAGGTGTTTCAGTTTTACGAAAGATGTACTCCAACATGAGATTAAAGAGTATCGGGGACAGAGCATCTCCCTGCCGAACACCCGAGTTAACTGCAAAAATTGTCGATAGCCTGTTCTCAACTTTAACACAGCATTGAGACTGCGTCACTGTCATCCAACACAGTCGTACCAATTTTGTTGGCATTCCTAGGTATTCCAGGGCAGACCACAAACTCTCTCGATTGATCGAGTCGTAGGCCTGCCGGAAATCCAGGAAAACCTGATGTACGGAGATTGATGTCTCATAATATTTAGATAGAATCATCCGCAGCGAAAAGACCTGATCAGTGACTGATCGATTCGGACGAAATCCTCCCTGATAGTCACCAACCAAGCCCTCCGCCAGAGGAGTGATTCTATCCAATAAAATGTATGACAGTAACTTGTATGCTGTGCAAAGGAGAGCTATACCGCGATAATTCTCACACTTCAAGCGGTTTCCCTTCTTGAAGATGGGGCATATCGCGGCCACTTTCCATTCATCAGGCATAACTTCGGTTCGCCATACTAATCGAATAAGGTCGAAAAGACAGTTCCACAAAGTATCCCCTCCGAATATCAAGAGCTCCGAATTAATGCAGTCCACTCCAGGTGAGCGGTTTCGTTTCATTCTCTGCATGGCCTTAGTGAATTCCTCATGGGATGGCTCCTCAGTGCAAATCTCCGCAGACTGTTTTAGAGGTGGCTCAACAAAAAAATAGTTAAAAATTAAAAATTTTACAAGAAAATCAAATTTTTCGATTTATTTCTTCATTTTATGCAGAGCAAACAAAATAAATTTGAGTTTTCTATCAAAATTTTATTTTTTAATAGATTTTTCAACTAATTGACAAACGACCTAAGAGTGCTAAGATAAATCATTCCGTAAACTTTTTCATGCGTACAATTTATCACGTTTATTTTTCTACTGAAAACCCGAAACGAGAAAAATACTCTAATCTCTAACAAATAATATCCTATTAGAGAGAGGATATATTTTTGTTTATTATAATTTCATTATTATTACGATACAACACTTTAAAATTAAAGTAAACAAAATAGCAGCTTAATAGTTTACAGTTCATCTTGGTTTTTAGAGAATCAGAATGCTGGCTTACATATTTTTATACTTTGTTCTGCATACAAATAAGATTCTTTACAAATACAACCGAATTAATACTTTTCATACTAAAGGCCCGGTTAATTTTTTCAAATTCCACAAATAGAAGCTTTAACACAATCACTTGGTGGCATTCATTTTCTTCATCCATAAAGTAAATATTTTCCTTACATACATTACATTTAGTAAATATATGGTAAACAAAAATGCCATGTCAAATATGTCACTTTGTGGATATGTCAATAAATTACTTTGCCTTTAAATTATTACAATCCCGCGTGGAATGAATTGCATAAGCTTTCAATATAATAACTTCATAGTAATTCAAAAAATGAGGGAATATTGAAAAAAAATTCTACGAGATTTTTCGTGAAAATCGAAAATATGTCTAAAAGAGAAATAATCAATTTTTTTTTACTTAGGGCTACGGGGTTATTTGCATTGGGTACATGCAGCGCCTTTGAAGTCTAAGATTACCAAAAAATCATAGTGCCTTTTATAATTTTAATCAGGGGTCAGAATATTAGGAACAGAACATATCCCATAGAAATGATATCAAAATATAATATAAGCAAATTTCAATGCAAAGATTGAATCATAAGAACCAAGCGCAAATGTTAGGAAACAAATTTCATCATACAAAAATAATCGTTTGTAAGAAAAACTAGATGCAACCAAAACTGCTAGAAATATCTTTTGCGGGACAAAAATAACGTCAAGAAAAATTATTTTTAGAGTAACATACTAACCAAGATCTCACTAAAAGGAAATATGTAGTCATTATCTTTATGTTATGGTTTGAGGAATTTTTAAAACAATTAGGCTATATTAGCTATTATATGTACTTAGAAATAGTCATAATCAATCAAAATATATCAATATGAACACTATTTTGTAATGTCAAAATTATTTATTTATATAGCCCATGAATAATTACAATATATTTTTAAATATAACGTGGAATCTACATTAATACGTCATGTATCGGCCAACCATGGATTTTTTTATTTTATTAAAATAGTACATACCGAGCTCTGTACAATATCGAGGTGAAAGATCTGTATAGGAATTAAGCGCAAATTTTAGTGATAAAAAAAAATCGATATAATTTTTGTCAGTTGCTAGAAAAAACGTACGTCTAATATTAAATATCACTAAATTATTTCTTGTGGCGGTCGTATGTCTAATGTCTATACGTCTATTCGTATGCTTTATTGACAGGTTGACATTATTGTTGTTGTATATTTTGATGAAAATTTTTTCTTAAATCAATTCAATTGAAATATAAATATATAAAATATTCTTCCTTAAATAAAAATAAAAATTCTGAACACAAAATGTTTCAAAGTGTAATGATACTATCCATATAATCAATCTTTCCAACAAATATTAAGACACTAATTTCATTAAAAAATAAAAAATACATTTATCTGAATTTTATTTTTTATCTATTTGATTAAATGTTAAACTGTGTCTACATAAATAAAAATTTCTGCAACGGAAAATATATTCAAATAAATGATTATTAAACTCAAATAATTTAATATATTTTCCGTTGCAGAATTTTTTTATTTATATAGACCACTAGGTATGTACCGATAAAATAAATTTTAATTTTAGTGATTTTTTTTTGGTATCATGAAACCTTATTACCTTATACCTCAACTAGCAGTTTTGGCTGCATATAATTTTGCATTTTAAAAATAATTTTGTTTTAGTGATTTTTTTTATCGATTAAATTGCGCTTAATCCCTATACTGATGAAGATCCGCGATATTGTACATGAAGTAAGATCTGATCGAGTACGCTCGCTCGGTCACGTTCTGCATGCGGAACAAATTGTGCAGCGATCTCTGAAAGAAGAGTCACTAAACGGTGCGCAGAGGCCGTTGCAGGTGACGATGGCTTTACGGTGTAGAGAATGACTTGGCTTCAGGTTGTCTAGTACAGTATGAAGACCAAGCTCAGGATTGAAACCGCTGGAGTAACATTGTTGACACAGTAAGGGGCCAGTAATGGCCTTTAACAACTGTATATTATTTATTATGATTTATCTTGTATTTTTTCGAACGTCAAGTTAAAAAAATAAAACCAAGCGTGCAGTTGTGTTTGCAATAAAAAAACATTAAGCTTTAACCGTACGTTTTTGTAGCAACACACAAAAAATTATATCGAGTTTTTCCGCTGATATTTGCCTATACTGGAGCTTGCTTTACTATGCCATTCGCTCACTATTTTCGACGGCTACCGTTTTGCAATAGTAAGCAAAGCAAAAAAAAGGTAAACAATAGTAAATTTGTAATAATATTTTCCTTTTTCTTCCTTTGCTTACTATTATAAAACGATAGCCGTCGAAAAGAGTAGACAAATTGCATAGTAGCGCCCCTGGTGTCAAAAGGTTATCAATCATGTTACGATAACGTTCTCCAGTAACAGTTATCGCAACTAATTCAAACGATATTTTTGAATTTAGTATGATTTTCATATTAAAAATTAAACGAATATAATTTATGACTAATATTAATAATATTTATGACAAATAATGTTAAAAATACCACATGACATCAAATAAAGTTTACAATTGAATTTATTTTTCGTAAAATTTTGTACTAGATGATTAGACGCTGATTATCTTACAAAATGAGAAAAATTTAAATTATCACTGGTCTATCTACTGGAAGGATGGAATACATTACCGTAGTTCGATCATATACGCTTGTTAAGTTATAAACCGTACTTTATTGAATTTGTATGGTTATTCCTTAAGTAGTTCCTGTAATAAAAAAATATGCCTAGGTAGTATATTCGAATAATTGTGTAAATCACTATTGTCTTCCTTCGTATAAAACTATAAACGAACCGGTCAATCTATTCAATTTTTTTTCGAATAGAAGTGCATACGGACCAGTTCTTCAAATAAATGTTAAAGCTTAAAATAATATGTACGTAATCTAATCACACATGATCGGTCGATTTAGGTTGGTTATGAAATGGCATTCACTATGAATTCTTGTATGTTTCAATGGATTTAGGAAATGACAAAGAAAGCAGCATAATAAAATAATAAACTAAAAAGAATAATATTATCGAAAATGCGAATTTATTTATTTTCTATTTTGATAGTTAAAATATATTAAACAACTGGTCCTTTAATTAAGGGACTATTGAACTTGTGGTTAAAGGTAATAAAACTAAATTAAAAAATATTCAAAAAATGGATTTAATTGGTTTTGCTTGTGACACGTCCATATATACATTAAATTACATCTTCCTTCTTGTGAAATTCCTGCCAGAATTCTGAGCGAAACTCGTATTTTATAATACATAAATTAAACACTCGTTTTGTTAAAAATATATGTCATTCTTTATTGAAATTTAGTGACACTTGATCATTTATTGATGAAAAATAATATCTGGCAAATGTGCCCCACCAGCACGTTTGCAGAAGTTGATCCTTTCAGAAGAAGAAAACATCCCTTCTTCACGAAATCGTCCATCAAATCTTTCTCAATAAACCGATTGACCATAAACAATTTGTGTTTTCATGTCTTTTGTAGCGAACACCATTGACAGTAACAGCGTTACCAGCTTTATTTTCGAAAAAATGCGGAACAATGATGCTTCCGACCCATAGAGCGCACCATACAGTAACACGAGAATGCAATGGCTGCACAGCAACTGCCCTTGGATGTTCAGAAGCCCAAATGCGACAATTTTGTTTGTTAACGTAGCCAGACAAATTTAAAACAAAATGTTTTTTTGAAAAACCATCACCTTGTTCAATGGTTCAATCTGCAAATTGTCGACGGTGAGAATGATCCTGCGGCTGTAATTCGACCAATTGGACCTTGGATGTATAGATGAATGCTTCCGTGAAATTCGCCATGTGGTCATTGTGGACAAGTTTAATTGTTGAGAACGTCATGAAATCGGTAAACGTGGATTCTCTACAACACTTTCTCACGCTGTAGCAATATTTTCTATTTAACGACCTGGTTGAGTACGTGTTGCTGTCTGTACGTTTGCTATGTTTGACTCACATTTTACCAAATATAACGCGAATTTTACGAAATATGGTTTTTACATGATACACCATTTTCATAATGAAATTTAATTATTTTAATTCGATTTTGAAGCGAAATTGAATTGATTTTACGAAATGGTCACATTTCAATCTTTAAAACAACTGAATAACGGAACTTTTAAAATATAAAAAAAGTTCTTATTGGAAGAACCTTTACCATGTATAAATTTTTATTAATGTCGCAAAAAATAAATAAATAATATTTTATTTATATTTTTATGAATTAATTTATTTTTTAATTTTCAAATCAAATACAAATTTAATAAAAATAGACTGAATTAATTTAATTTTTTTAATAATCACAGAAAAATTATTTAGATAAATAATTGTATAGTTCGCGCAAAATTACACTCAAACAATTTTAATGTTCTTTAATGTTAATACGGGTTTTATAATTTGATTTGTTGTATTTGCTATTGAGGGAGTGTCACATTTTTTGAACTAAACATTTTTTTGAATCAATATTTCTCTGTTTTTTTTTTCTCTTTCTCTCTTACACTAAACAAACACATGAATTCACTAATACCCCAGCATAAACGAACTTTATATATGAAGAATTCATGACTCGTGTTCGTTGTTTCATTCCTTCTATTTTTTGAGAAAATTTAAGAACGATGTTGTCCCCAACTATGTTTAAAACATTGAAGTATTTTACATATATTTGAAGTTAAACAAAGTATTACACACTTAGAATTAAATTAACTTTACCGTTGTTTTAAATCACTATAGTCTCATGTATATTATCATTACTACGTTTATGATGAAATCGGCTTAACTTTTAATATATGCAGGTTCGAGTAAACTTCATTGTGTTAAGCCTTGTGAATTCTGTATGCTTATAAACAAAAAGACTATGAACAGAAACATGAAATGTAAACGAAAAATTGTGATAAACAAAAGACTATGCATAGAAACATGAAATGTACACGAAAAATCGGACTACTCGCATAATAAAGGTGTCCCAATAGTTCCAGTGTCCTTGAATGTGATAGAAAAATCTTCCTTAATTTGCGTTTCCATAAACATAAACCTGAATTAACCTGTGTTAATTCTACCATGGAAACGTATTACTATTACATATATCATTTAAGTGCATGGTAACGCAAATGAAGGTTTAGTTAAAACTATATAAACTTATAAAGTCTCCGAATTTAGTACGGTTTGGTTAGATTCTATTTTTCTCAAGCTGCATACTGAGAATGGATCTAAATCCTAGGATTCAAAATTCGTAATATGAAGTTAAAAATATTTCAACTGAAGAAAAGAAAAAGGAGCTTTTTTTTTATAATTTTAGTTGATTTGATTGGTGGAGAAATCAGATTTGATTTCCTATGATTCGAATTCGGTCTCGTGTACTACACGGCTTTAAATTTTTTTTATTGGTTATAGTTAATATCCGCAATTCCGCACATTAAAACAAAACGGCGGCTCCATCCTCGCGGTATTGGAATGGTTATGATTGTGAGTTATTAGCCGCATTATCATCATTTCACGATTGATCTAATCTATATTAGAAGATGTCTCATGAACGACACAAAAGGCATAAAATAATTTTGTGAGGTTGGTATTACCACAGCCTAGAGACACTACTCAACATTAACTCTGTGTATGTATGGCGCTACATACTTCAGTTTTGTGAAATAATCAATACCTACCATCCATATTTGTTTTGAAACTATCTATCAAATAATCTTTAACCACCTAATGTATAGTAGTATTTAAATTTCGCTAGAATTCTGACAGTTATCGCGCAGAAAGAATATGGCGGATACACAGTAATGCATTAAGTACAATAATTCATGTTTATTGTTTGCAGTTTTATATTGTATTTGTATTTAAATGGAAAAGGAACGTTTTTAATCACAAAATATTTTTATAATTTAACGTGTAATAACTGACACTTTTGAAATTAATATTTAATTCGATAAACTAAGAATTAAATTGAAAACTGATTTTGCTTTTTATGTTGTTGTGGTTTTGTTCGATATGAATGTGATTTGGTCATTTATTTTCCTTAGTCCGTACCAAAATTAAATGTTGACATTGTTTCCAAAAGGCACGCAATTTTTTTTTTGACCTATTAATTTTCACTTGAAATATGATTGTAATAACATAAATACATAAACATTTTGAATGTTTTGTGTATTAAAGCTGAAATGTAATTCTTTTATTGGTTATTTATTATTTTATTTAGGTTTACTACCTATGATAAATGCGACCCATCAAAATTTTTATAATTTTTTTTTCTACATTACTGAAAGCTGCAGAACAATTAAAAAAAATTTTTTTTTAAGATCTGAATAGGACTATATTTACATATCCAAGTTTTCTACCATCAAAAATTATGTACCAATTTGTATATAAATTTAATATTTCCAGCAAAATCAAAACGTCTTCCCACATAACAAATACATAGGTTTTTTTTCCATAAAACTAAATTTCAAAAATGTCTTAAGAACGTCAAAAAGCAAACACAATAGTTTTCACCAACACTAGAAGTTAAAATCAATTTATTTATCGCGATCTATTACCACCTTAAAATCAGATCAAAAAATCGAGAAAACATAACATCACATAAGATTATATTTATTTATCGATAAATTACTGATCAAATTAAAAAAAGTGACCAATTATTTTATAAATATAAAATTTGATAATTTTGCATTCTCCTTGGATTTATATGCAAATTTTTTCGAATGTTCTAGATTGAGAGCCTGATTAACTCCGATGGTATTATTTTGAGGGAAGAAACGAGCGGTTGGAATTTAGATTGTCAGAGTAAATTACGATTATTACTCAAGTGGTTTGCTTTACTTTGTCATTTGGAATATTTTATTATTTTAATTAGTTTTATTAATAACACCAATAATTTCTTGGTTCTCTATCATGAATAGTGCATACTTCCAAAACCAATCGCAATATGGAAATTATTAACCTTGAGTGTTTTATTTTATACGTGTACGAGTACATGTTTCAAATCGTTTCGATTTTTTAAGCTTATCAATTCAGATTAATTATTCTAGATCTATTTTTTTTATAAATAAATAAATCACTTTTAAACAAATTTTACTACTTATTATATCGATTTGTTTTCATTCATTCGACTTAAATTTTATTGAATTCAGCATAAATCATTTTCTTTTTTTGTGTAAATTATGATAAGTGCACACATTTTTGTTTTATTTACATTTAATTTTTATTATAATTTTTATTATTTAGATCGATGCATTGAACTGGGATTCTTATCATCGTGTTAATGTGGAACAAATATATTGTTATTGCGGTGGAAATGGTAAATGGTTTACACAAATGCTTCAATGTTTACGATGTGAACAGTGGTTTCATGAAAAATGTATACAAGGTTTACAATTCCCACTATATTGTGGTGATAGGTAATATTTGTGTAGAATCTTGAATAAACTTTCATTTTTTTTTATTAATTTTTAATTCTTTTGCATTTCTAGATTTTATATATTCGTGTGCTCTATGTGTAATTATGGTAATGAGTTTGTACGGCGTTTAGAATTAAAATGGGAAGACATTGTACATTTATTATTATTTAATTTAACAATTTATAATAGTAAAAAGTATTATGATTTAACATCTGTTATTGTTCCGTATGCAGTAGATAATTGGGAGATTTTACAGCTTCCAACTCATGTAAATTAGTGTTAATTTTTTGAAATAACTTGTGATAACCCTATATGAAATTAAATAAAAAATTTGTTTATTTTAATACAGATCAAAAATCTTTCACGTAATCAAATTAGCGAAAACATATTTGAGACGTTAAA
Source organism: Tipula unca (assembly GCA_951394425.1). Lineage (NCBI taxonomy): Eukaryota > Metazoa > Arthropoda > Insecta > Diptera > Tipulidae > Tipula > Tipula unca. The sequence goes on along the minus strand of OX596381.1, from coordinate 90,461,541 downwards.
ATCACATAAGACACGTTTTAAGAACGGTAAAGAAATAAAGAAGAGTAATGGTATTTGGTGTTTAAGGTCTCGAGTACCGCCGCCTATTTCAACTATAACCATACCTCAAGGTGTGAAAGTAACCGAAAATTATTTAGGTGAAAATTTGCCAAATATGAAATTATTAAATCCTTGGTAAGCGTTTTTTGTAATTATTCCGTAATATAAACATTTTTTTTACACGCTAACGTTCTAAATTTCAGTTCTAAATTACCAGAACCATATCAGAACAATATTAAAATTCATAATGTTATGATGGGTGTTACGTATCAAAATGATAATTCAGATATTGAATCACTTACGTCGTCATCCGATACAAATATCGATTTAACCTATAATTCGGACGATGAAATTCCAATTAAAGAAATCGAAATGATATCGGAGCAGTTTAAAAACGAACGTCATAGTGGTGATATAACATCATCGAATTCATCCAGTCCATTGATAGATGATTCAAATATGATGAACGATTATGATGATAATGATACGGATCATAGTCACGACGATTATTTTGATGATTTAGCCAAAGATTTTATTGATGTTGATGATTCAAGTAAAATGAGTTTTGAGAATGATGATGAAATAAAACACGATGGGGAGAAAATTGAAAAATTTAATGGTCTATCTCAATTACACTATCATATACATCACTCGCATGAAAATTTACAAAAAATTAACACAATTGAAATATGTGATACATCCGATGATACGAGTCGTGGCACATTAGATTTAATAATACCGCCACCAAAAAATTTCCAGGGTAGAAATAATCCATTTCACAATCAACATTTGCAAACATCAATAACATCAAAATTATTGGAATGTAGTACAAATGATCAAAATTTTAATAATAGTCAAAACAATATTAGTCATATGTTATCAAATCACCCAGCTAATCTATGCATGGATCTAAAAAAGGGTAAACGAAAGCAGACAAGTGGTAATCATAATTTAAAATTAATGGATTCAATGCATGTAAATGGGAATACTGCTGGTCAGTTTCGTATTGTTAAACGAAGGCTAAGTGCTAGAGATATTCTAATTGGACCAAATCAGGAAATTAAAAGAAGGAAACTGAATCGCCGATCGGGGCAAGTTGAGGTAATTTTTATTATTGTTTATACATTGCAAATTAATCTATCAACGATATTGGCAATTAAAGGCAGCGAATTTAGGTTTCTCATTCCCACTTTCTTCATACCAAATTGTCTAGAGACCGCTTCAATGGCTGAGGTTCAAAAGGTGTCTACAGCGCACGTAAATCTCACTAAAAAACACATCTTACATGACGGCCACTGGATGTAAAAAATGTATAAAATTGTAGTTTCGTTTTTCTATTGAGACTAAAAAATCATGTAAACATTTGAGTAGGTTGAGGCTCCCACCATTTTTTCATTAAATTTTATATAATTATATACATATATGTATAGTGAGACCTGAATGAACTGGATACGCTCATTATCTCTTTACTATCTGTTAACTCAATGGTTTTGGATATTTTATGCACATCATACTTATAAAAACATGCTGGGAAATTACAGTGAATTACAAATGGTGGGATAACAGTGTTATTTTCTTGAAGCATTTACAACAACATCTTCATTTTTACAACACAATGTCATTTGATGGACATTTAATTTAATTCGAATTTTAGTTTTAATACCAAGGCACACTGCTTTTTTTACTGCTTTTTTTAATGTTTTTTATATTTGATTTCCCATATTTTCAAACTACAAAGACAAAAAATTGTTTCTTGTTGAAATAACTCAGACATAATTTGAATTAAATTTTTCTCAAGATAACACAGCTAACATTATTCATTTTTCATCTGATGTTTTCGGAATTTAGAGTAAACAAACTGTTTTTTCCGAGATTAAATTTTCAATTATTATCTAAATACAACAAACCATGTATAGGAAATAGATATATATCTATTGAGCTTACCATTGCTCTATAGATACAGAACATTTTGTTTTATGAATTTTTGGTCAACCAATACAATTTCAGGATGATTGAGTTATAATTTGTTAATTGTTTCTTTAAATTTTGCACAATTTATCCAAATCTTTAACCAATGAGTTTATTTTTATTTGAATGGGTGTTGAGTTATTTTTCGAGTGTTGTGTATATGTATGTTGCATCATCGCTTAGAAAATTATTAGACAATTCCTTCAACCGTTCGTCGAACTTTTCGAACGTTCTCCATCTCCTATGGTGCTAGTCTTCTTGGTTTACAGGAAGTCTGCGTTTCTCTCTTGAGTATAGTATAGTATAATTTCCTGTTTTACCGTCTCATTTTAATTAATATGTTTACCAACCATTCATCATGCATTTCGAAAGTCTGTTTTTCGACCATATCCACCATAGTCGACAATTCAGGCATGAATTACCTTATGGTGACCTTGGTAGGTATTATCACTGTTATCAACATTCTTGACTGCTTTTGACATATGATTACGTCTACTGGCAAAGCTCCATCCGCAATCACGTGGAACAGGTAGTGTGCGATATCAGTCTGTATCTTTACATCTTCACACAGACACAACCCGCATTTACCCGCTGTGTTTAATTCCGCTGAACCATCCTATGTAAAGGAAAATCCTCTGATAAGATTACTGGAGATCCCACAACATTTAATTTTCGCTTCGCAATAAAGTTTTGGTCGCTCCCTATTGTTATGACCTGATAACATAATTGGGTTTGATGGTAGATTTTTTCTTTTTATGGTGGATATTTTTACTCTTTTAAGATATTTCGCTTTCTATGTTGCGACGGGCCGTTTGTACGTCTTGTTTTTTTATTGCACTGCACTACACCACTGTTTATCCAGTGTAAGTTGAATTTCGTTAAACCAAATTCAAGTAATGTTCAATTTTTGGATCGGATAATATAGATTGAATCATTGTCTAAGTTTAACAGAAACTTTTTATATGTTATTCTCTTACACTGCATAATCTCTCCTATTGGAAACTTATACAAGATAAAGGCATAATTTAAATATTAAAGAATTTTTTTGACAAAAATGATGGTTAAACATTGAAAATCATTCAATCTACATTATGCAATCCAAAAATAGACCGTAGTTGAATTTGGTTTCACTAAATTCGACTTACAATGAATAAACGGCACTACATGTAATAAAAAAAACATGATACATTGCTATTATTCATAATATTATTGTTAATTTTTCTTATACTACAGTCAGTACTGTTTTTATTTTAGTGCATTGTTTAAATAAATTAAAATATGTGAGTTCAATATGACTTAGTATATTGTACCAATATACCAAAAAATAAAATTTCGTTACATCATAAAATAACGTTACCATTTATATTAAAATATCGTTTCGGTCACAAGTAACGTTACAGTAAAATAATTATGGTATTTTGTTATATTGATTAATAAATGGATAATTTGTAAATAAATACAATTTAAAAAATAGCTATATAAGCAGAATTTTTACTATCATCAATTTAGAAACCTATCTAGGTTTCTAAATTGATGATAGTAAAAATTCTGCTTATATAGCTTTTTTTTAAATTGTATTTATTTACAAATTATCAACGTTTCGAATATTATTTTTATACATCATCAGAGCATCTAAAATTAATTACGGCTATGGAAAAAAAAATACAATAATCGCTACTCTCAAAAACAACTTATACTGGGGAAATCGATCAGATGAGGAATTGAAAAGTTTAGTAACTCACCATTTACCACTTAGTTTGTTTTCATCCGATTGTTGATTCCATCTCGATTGTTAAACCGTTTTCAGTTCATGATGTACATCATTTAAAATAATAATAATGAAAATAAAAGAAATGAAACATAACTACTGAAGCGACGAAATTAAACGACCAGCTGTGCTAATTCATAATATTATTGGTAGATGAATGTAAACTCAATGTATATAAATATTTTATTATCATTGAGTTTTTATATTAGCTGTATTGCTTAAATTTAAAATAATTACAACAAGGTAATCGAATTATTAATTTGCCATTTATTAATCAGTCATTATTAATCGATCTCTTTCCAATCCATAGAATAACTAAATCAAATAATTAATTCAAAGCGCTGGGCTGGTACGTTTTATCATTTGGTTCTTGAAAAAATAGACACAAACGTCTATCGAATATCGAAAATAGTGATTTACATCATCCCAGCCCTGCTTGTAAAAATGTAAATCTAAGCTAAATCTAATAGTGGGTCTGTTTTTTTTTGATATCGGAGAAATCGGAGAGATAAATTTACTGTCAAAATTCAGATATGCGTTTTTTTTTAATATCCGAGAAAAAAATTATCTCTCTGAGTCGTTTTTTTTTACGCTCGGATAATTATCAGATACGATATTTTTTCTCTGAAAAAAAGTACGGATTTTTGTTTGACGTTTTTATGTTTTAGCAGTTTTTTTTATGTTTTCTATTAAATTTAAAATTTAGTTTTATTTATTTTTATTATGTTTTTTATTAAATTAATTTAAAAAATTCGCTTGTTGACCACTTCGCTTTAAATCCACTTGTAACCTCGAAAAAAATATATCTGAAATATTTTCTCCGATACTAAAAAAAAACACAAAATAAAATATTTTTGATCTGACAGATAAAACTCAGAGAAAAAAATTATCGAATATATCCGATAAATAATCTCTCTGATGTCTCTGATTTCTCCGATATCAAAAAAAAACAGACCCCTTGTTTATAATAATTTAATACTTTTTTTATTTTTTTTGTAATAGACCAATTTTCATGCTTAGATTTGTTTATTTTTATACAAAATGTCTACACACAATTAAGATTAAATGACATTTAATAGAATTATTGATTATATATTATATTGGTGAAATTCAGCAACTCGGTTTCACTGCAAAAAAAATCCATTGGGCAATTTGCTATTCTGCAGCTCGATTTTGCTCAAAAACGTTTGATTATTTAAAAAATAATATTTATATTTTACTTACTTAAAATTTTGCATTTTATTTTATATTATCATATATTATATTATTTAAATTATAATATCTATATAAACAAAAACAGCAAATGAAAACAAACATCCTGAAATACATTTCTGCGTTAGTGGCAATGTTAGTTTTTTGCTGTTTGAGGCGGATTACTACAGCACTCAATCCCACTGTTTGTGGCATTGAGTGCTATAGTAATCCGCCTAAATTTAATGTTTTGTTTTTTGTTTACATGCTTACGAATTTGACTACGTGTACTCAAATTTTTTTTTTAGCATGACAATTCTGACAGATTTCGCTCATGTAAATTTTTACTTCATTTTATTTGTGTATTTCTATACAAAATCATCATTTTTTAACAAGGTGTCCGAGACTGACGGAGAAGTTCATATTGAAGGGAGTATCTTGATTGTTTTTTCGTAGCTTTCACGTAGCACATCTACTCAGACATTGAAGACTGTTACATTCCCGATTCCCTCAGGATCGAAACCGTTGGAGCCAAATTGTTGACTCAGTAAGAGGCCAGTAATAGCTTTTATAATCTGATTATTATTATTATTATTTAAAAATTAGTTATTTTTTCGAAAAAAAATTCTGTTTTATTTGGCGTAGTATCTCCAATCTCAAACTTAAATGTCATATTTTAGCTTCATAAACGCATTATATCATTTTTAGGTTTGAATGAAACCATGAACGAGGCCACGGACACTGATAAATAAAGATATATTGTTTTCAGCTCATAATAAATACCTTTACAATTCAATTTTTCAATTATGTATTTGTTTAGTCTACAAATTTCCTATTTCTTTGAAGTTTAATTAACCAAATAAATCGAAAAATTTCAATCGCCTGTCAAAATTCTAATTTTTGCATGTTATCTTTAATTAATTGACTCCTAATCGGCATGATTCATATCCCAAATACACCCAACAATTTTTCTAAACATAAAAATATAAGTTAAATAATACAATATTTAAAGAAAAATTGATGTGATTGGTGGATTTTTCAGTTCGAAGTTTAAAAAACATTTAATTTAAAATTTACGCTTGTTTGAGTAATTTTGCACTACGTGAAAAATAAACACGATTTCAAGGAATTTTTTTTATGGTGCATTTACGCATATCGTATTTCGCCACTTCAATAAAGCATATTTTATTCCACCAGATAAATAAATTAGCCATAGATAAATTGCCATTTTTACCATCATAAATTATTTTTTGAGAATCTCATCGCGAAATATTCCCTCATTTTCTACAGCTTTTTCAATAAATATTTAGAGAGTATTTAGAGAGGTCGGTGAGATAAAGACTCATTTTACAATGACTTGAACGATCTGATGGGATCTATACCCGAACACGATGTTAGAATGGTAATTGGGGACTTTAATGCTAGAGCTGGCAGAAATCAGACCGACTTGTGTGAAAACATAGGTCCGTACTCCCGACACGAAACTGCGACCGATAATGGTGAGAGAATGATGTACTTTGCTCATGATCTTAGAGTAGCAAGCACATTCTTCCCTCACAAACACATACATCTTGAGACATGGACACATCCTCGCGGAACTTCCCGCAGCCAAATTGACCATGTGTTAGTTTCTAAAGGACGGGCTCAGGTTGTGCAGGATGTGAGAACTTATCGGTCAGCAACCAAATACGTTGGCAGCGATCATCATTTGGTCGCTGCAAAGCTACGATGGAAGTTTTCGTACAAGTCTGGGAACACAGCGAAACGCATGGTACGTTTCGATTGTGAAGGTCTGATAAATGAAGATCAAAAGAAACGATATCAGGATCTTGTCAGCGACAACATTAATGAAGCTAATTACCAGTCTGACTGCGTGAACTCTGTCTGGGAGGTACTGAAAACTTCGGTTGTCAGTGCTGCTCAACAGACTTTAGGTATAGTGAAAGTCAGACCCAAGAATGATTGGTTTGATGACGAGTGTCGTCTTGCAGTTGAGCAACAAAATATAGCCCATAATGAAGTGCAACAACGTCTCACAATCGCGAGGAAAAACAAGGCTGCTCTTGCAAGAAAGGCAGCTAAGCGGATTTGTAGACGGAAGAAGCGAGAATGGTGGAAGACCGAGGTTCTGAAAGTACAACAACTCAGTAATGAGCGCAGTTCGCGTGGTTTCTTTAAAGGAATTACTGGACTGCACCATACTTTCAGGCCTACGTCAACCGCCATTCGGGACCGGGATGGAAACCTCTGTGTCAACATCGACGCAGTACTTGACGCATGGAGTGGACACTTTACTGACCTGCTTGATGTCCATCATGCGTCACAGACTGTTGTTGAGCCACCTCTAATTCAGACTGCGGAGATTTGCACTGAGGAGCCATCCTATTAGGAATTCACTAAAGCCATGCAGAGATTGAAACGAAACCGTGCACCTGGAGTGGACTGCATTAATTCGGAGCTCTTGATATTCGGAGGGGATACTTTGTGGAACTGTCTTTTCGACCTTATTCGATTAGTATGGCGAACCGAAGTTATGCATGACGAATGGAAAGTGGCCGCGATATGCCCCATTTTCAAGAAGGGAGACCGCTTGAAGTGTGAGAATTATCGCGGTATAGCTCTCCTTTGCACAGCATACAAGTTACTGTCATACATTGTATTGGATAGAATCACTCCTCTAGCGGAGGGCTTGGTTGGTGACTATCAAGGAGGATTTCGTCCGAATCGATCAGTCACCGATCAGGTCTTTTCGCTGCGGATGATTCTATCTAAATATTATGAGACATCCATCCCCGTACATCAGGTGTTCCTGGATTTCCGGCAGGCCTATGACTCGATCAATCGAGAGAGTTTGTGGTCTGCCCTGGAATACCTAGGAATGCCACCAAAACTGGTACGACTATGTAGGATGACAGTGACGAAGTCCCAATGCTGTGTTAAAGTTGAGAACAGGCTATCGACAAGTTTTGTAGTTAACTCGGGTGTTCGGCAGGGACATGCTCTGTCCCCGATACTCTTTAATCTCATGTTGGAGTACATCGTTCGTAAAACTGAAACACCGCAGCGTAACATCTTATATCGCCAGTCCAATCAAGTGGTTGCATATGCAGATGACATTTGAGTGATTGGACTGAATAGCAACGGAGTGAAAGAAATACTTGATCCGCTTGTAGAGTTTTCAGCTTCAGTTGGACTTCAGATCAATGAGTCCAAAACGAAATACCTGATCTCTGGTTTTAGGGACAATGGCACACCAGATATTAGTAGTGTCCACCACACGTTTGAGGGAGTGAGGAGGTTCAAATATTTGGATTCTCTTATCACTCACGATAACAGTGTGGGTGAGGATATTAAAGTGCGGCTGGCAGCTGGCAGTGGTTCTTTGTATCCTCTAAGGCCACTGCTAAAATCTAAACACTTATCAAGTGCCGTGAAGCTGAAGCTTTACAAAGCGTTGATCAGGCCTGTTGTTATGTTTGGATGTGAAAGTTGGGCGCTGACGGATGAGTACGAGAGATGGCTCCTAACATTTGAGAGAAGAGTCATGCGTGTGATTTACGGCCCAAAACGCGAAATAGATGGTACCTACCGAGCTCTGTACAATATCGAGATCAGAGATCTGATGAAGATCCCCGATATTGTACATAAAATAAGATCTCAGCGAGTACGCTGGCTCGGGCACGTTCTGCGTGCTGATCCGGAACGAATTGTGCAGCGATCTCTGAAAGGAGAGCCACCATATGGTAGGCGCAGAGGTCGTTGCAGGCGACGATGGCTCCATGGTGTAGAGAACGACTTGGCCTCTTCAGATTGTCTTAGACAGTATGAAGACAATGCTCGGGATCGAAACCGCTGGAGCCAGATTGTTGACTCAGTAAGGGGCCAGTAATGGCCTTTAAAACTGTTTTAATTAATTAGAAAGGTCGGAGTGAAAACCATGAACGACTATCATTCAACCCGACCAGAATATAAAATAACTTGAAAATCAAAAGTGAGTGTAATAAAACTTTCAAAAACGGAAACCTTGAAACAATTTCTAAAATGAAGGTAGGGGACTTTGGGAATATTAATTTCATTTTTTGTAAAATTTAAATAAACAAACATTTTTTCTACAACTAATTTAATTAAAGTAGTGTACTAAACTACCTGCACTACTTCTTACCTGTTTTTTTAAAACTGAAACCTGAAAATTTATTTAAATTACTGAATAAAATAATGTTATCCTCTATAAACACAACCCTAAATATTATTATAGCGCTAGGCTATAGGAACGGTTCTAAGTTGCATTTATAAGCTTCTAGCTGTTGTGTGGCGTTCTCGAAATGCATCCAATCTAACAAAATATCTTGGATCGCTGTTTTGTAGCTCGTAGCCTACCTTGTCCCGGACGTCTACTGTGGGTGTTCGTTTCTCTGAATCTTTGAATCACATGCGAAATTATTTAGAAGTTCAGCAACAGCACGATAAGTTTCTTAAGTTTCTTATTCTTCTTAAGTCACAAAAATAGATTCAACTCATTTATCGCGGTTTATTTTTTGTGTATTGCGTTGCATTATGTGCCACACCAAGCTATGTTCTTATGCTTAAATAATTAATTGTATTATTATTACAATTATCGAAAATTCACAAAAATTAATATACCGGTAGACTTGGCTGCTTTCTTGTTGTGTTATTGAAATGAACGAAAACTTAATAAACAAATGAGCGATATAAAAAATAAACGCTTTTGCTTTTATCAATACCAAGATAGAATACATTTTTAAAAAGACATAAATTAGGAACAAGTATTACAAAAAATAGTTGGTGCATTAGTTTTGCGGGGTAGTGTATTTTATTTTTTTCAATCACATATTTAAATTCTTAAATAATTTTTAGTTAAATGTGTCAATCAAATTGAGAATTTTTGAGTTGCATGTGAGTATAGTAATTTAAATAATTTGACACGAATTTGTTTGATTGAATGAAAGATACTTTAAATTCAACTATTGTTTTTTTTAAGATTTTAAACAGATTTTACATTTTTTCACAAGTATTGACACTATTGAAGTTTTATAGTTTACTAAATTATATTTCAAGCATTCAGATTGTTAACGCATTGTTGTTGAACTTACAGTTTATGTAGCTAGCTCCTGCTTCTAAAGTTACCTAAAACACTATATTTATACATCGCTAAAATATGATATTTATCATATTCATATTTATATTATTAAATTTTATTCGAATTTTTCGTATGTTTCTGTTCAAACAAACCTATTGTTTGTTCCATTTGTTTTTTACTTTCTAGTAATTCGTTCTACTATTTCACTTGATTGTGGAAAATGTAATTTTGTTATCCATCGCTTTAATCACTTGCTATGCGATCAAAATTACGAAGGGTTTACCAAAATGCAGCTTATATAGTATAGGCGTTCATCTCTGAGCGACACACTAGATTATAAGAAATACGTTAATTGGTATTTAAATAACAGAGTTTTCGTTCATTTTAATTCCAGGTTATAAGTACACAAACAATTCAAACACTCACCAAAACTGCTGCATATCTACCTATCCGTACTGACAGCAAAGATTGGTCGGTGGCAGCAATTCGTAGCACAATAGCATCAAATTCATCGTCGCCAACCTCATCATCATCTACAAGTACACAGGCACCAACTAAAGTTAATATTGCATTATCAAATATATTTAATGGCCGACGATTGAGGCAACGCCAAGAGAAAAATTATTCTGAAAATCCTCGTAGGAATTCAGTAAACACTCAGGCAGGACCATCGACTAGTGGCGTTAGTTTTAGTCTGCCAGGTTCACCAAATAAAAACAGTAACACATCGGAAATATCGATCACAGAGCTTCAATCATCGGTGAATATGTATTTTGGTGCTACTAATCGTATTAAAAATGGTGAAAAATTTATAATACGTGGTCGACGTTTATGTCCCGATGGCCGTTTTCAATATTTGGTTGAATGGGATTGCATGTCCTAACTTGTTTGTCAATATGTAATTTAAAAATGACTTATGTTTTTATTTAATTTAATATTTTTTACCTGTAATATATGAATTATCTACCTACTGGTTCTAAATCAAAAAATTAAATATTGTAAAAATACAAATTAATTTAAATTTCCATTGAATTGTTTAGTTTATATAACGTTGGATATATTATGTTCTTGTCCAGTCATTCATTTTATTATTCGAATTATTTAATGTTTTATTTAATTATTATTGTCTCGTTTCTGTTAATTTTTTTCCTGTTTTGTGATAATTAAAGATGTATTTTGCGGTTATGTTAAAAAAATATTACTATTATTATTATTATTTTTGTGAATACAACTAGTTTTTTTTAATTAATTTACATTCCAACGATAAAAATACATAAAAGTTAAAATAATTCTTTTTTTTTGTCATAAATTTCAGAATATTTGCTGTTTATTTGAAAATATCCTCCTTATGATGTGTGCTTTGACCTCATTCAAAGTAACTTTAAGAAAATGCAATTTAGTTAAGTAATTTTCTAGCACATACAAATAAAACGTTTTTATTATAATATAATATATTCATACTTGTGGTCTTAAATATTTACCTAAAATAATAAAAACATCTTAAATTCAAATAAACCCTCTAAATTTTGGAAATTATTTATATGAATATTTTAGTATATTCAAAATTCCATGCCGAAAAAGAACTGGAACACAATTTAATATTAAAATCTTTCTAACATATTGTGTATTTGGCATGGTTTTATAATTCTTCATACCAATATCAGAAGTACTTTTATGTTTTGCCCCTTCAAATTTAATATATTTAAATTTAATTTAATTTCTAAGTAATCATTTATAGACTGACGACGGATTGTTTTGATTAATCATTCAAAATGAATATCATAGATGAGTGCTGCGATCTTTTGTTCGATTTCGTTTTGGTCAATTTAGTAGTGTTGATTTACTCTTCAATGTGAAAAACGGAATAGATAATAATGATTAATAACCTATACTACTTTTATGTACCAAAAATTGAAACAAATTGTAATTGTACCAAAATTATCGACGGCCGCTAGAACAGAAACGATAATTTCACGATCCAAAAGTAAGCTGCATAAATTACAGAATTCAGGCAATTTTAAGATTTAAATTTTTAAAAGATTTTTAGAAATTTCGATTATTTCTGATATTTTTTCAAAATTGGAATATACGTAAAAATTAAATTAAGAACATAAAATTCCCAATTTTTATTTAATTTTACTTCAAAAATGTTTTATTTGAATTGAATTTGGTTTATTTATTTAGCAAAAGTTTGAATTGTATAAGACAGAGTTGAATTTATTATGTTGAAAATCCGAACGAATTTCAAAATTTTATTAAAATTAGAAAAATAAAATATTCGAAAAAAGTAGATGTCACTACTGTAATAATTTTATAGTTTACCAAATTATTAAATAATTAGTATGTTCTTAGCCAGACTAAACTAAATAGAGATAAAACCCTAGTAGTCTGAGCAACTTGAACGCGTTGTCAAGGGAGAAAATAAATAATTCGAGGATTCCAAAGAGCATCACAAAACATAATTTGAGGATCACAAAAACATGAAATAGGCAAAAAGGAAAGACAGTCGGTTCCAATAAAAAATCGAGTGACCAGTTCTAGTAACTATGCGTCATGACTCAGTAAATTATGAAACAGCGTTCGACTATTATGTATGATGTCATCTACTGTAACGCAAGTTTTATTTTATTCTAAGTTTAGCTAATTTTTTCTTAAACATCATTAATCATTAGTATTAAATGTTTAAATAAAAATTCTCACATGTTTTTACGTTCCCATTTTTGTTTTGTTTCTAATTGATACTGTAAATATATCTTTTAAGTTTTAAATGAAATTAGGTTAGTAATTAAATTTCTTTTATTATTTAGGGAAAATATTGAAATTTTTTATTTCGAATAAAACAATTCTATCGATAAATTTTTGTTAAAGGAAATACATATATGAATAATAATTAATAACACAATACAGGGGGCTATTTTATGTTTTTTTTAAAATAACATTAAGTGCAAATATAAATTAGAAAAATAATTAAATATGTATATGTTTATTTTTAATTTAGATAAAAATTCGCACGGAAGACAAAAATGAATTTAAAAATTAAGTTAAATTAAAAAAATAATAATTGACATTAATTGGGTTGCCTTTTTGTTCTTATATTTTATACAGGGTGTCCCAATATTAATTGACACGGATGGTGCCGTTGGATTCCTTGATTAAAACGAATATGACTTTAGATGTACTACTTTGCACTGACAATCATGCTTTCAAGTTATAATAGACCTTAGAATATAGACAGAAAGGAATCGTTATTTTGGTATTATGAGTCTCGTTGTGAGTGCAAAGTGAGTGAAAGTAATGTAAAATATCCTCATCTAGAATTGGTGACTTAAGGCGACATATTTTTTGAACAGAAAAATAAGAATTGGAATAGTTTTTTATGTAAGTTCCAATCATTGGAGCTTCAGCCTAAATAATTAAGAGTTCGACGAAGAAATTGTTAGAAATGTAAGAGCAACACTATTCATTAGCATAAAGAGATTCTTTACAAATAAAAATCTCGCGCTATCGAATTTATGATGTATTGGATAAGGAGAATCTTCACTCATATTAACAAACATCCCTTCACTATTACCAGTAGAACGATTGAAATTTTTTAATTAGTTGATGGTAAAGAATTTTATAAAACGTATTCTAAACATAAACGTATGGGCTGGTGTCATTGGCGATACTTTAATTGGAATATTCGTGCTGCCATCAATATTAAGTAGTGCGTGTTATTTACAGTTTTAATAAAAATATTTGCAAGACTTTGCCTAAAAATAAGGATATCATTATTAGGCTGTATTTAATCACAAGGAGGACATTAGTAATCCATTTTGTAACACACTGCATTACTTTTGTGCAATAAAATATTTAAAACCGTCTTTTTTCAATTAAATAAGAAAATTAAAATAAAGACTAATGGCCTATTTAAGAAACATTAAAAAACTAATTGTTCGTGAAATCAAATGAGAGATATAAAATAATTAATATTGATTCTAATTACATAAATTACGTATTATTTTTAAAACACATTCAAATTGACTAAGATCGGTATCACTGTATTCTAATCTATAAAATGGTACCATAAAAAATTAGGAACAAGTGATGGTGTTTGTCGCTCTAAATTAATTTTCATTTTTTTTACTCCACTCGTTTTTCCAGTAAAAAAGTAATGTCAGTAAATTTTTCATAATTTAGGGTTTAAGGGCGAAATCGTGTAAACACGAAATGGGTTTACAAAGTTGCAGTCGTTGTCAGTGATTTTTGAAAATAAATTTATTTAGTTTTTCGTAGTTGGCAATTGTCATACTAGTCACTCAGTGGCGGCACTACAAATATTGCGCCCAATCGCAGAATATAGGCTACCCGTCTATTAATGAATAGTCCCCATCAAACCGAATGATTAAACGAGTGTTCCACCAACAACATCCAGCTGGGGTACGACATAGAGGAAGACCCCGACTGCGTTGGTACGATGACATCCAACAAGATCTGCGTATATTAGGATGTCGTAACTGGAGGCAACGAGCGAAGGATCGAGGTAGTTGGAGGTCTACAGTGCAGGCGGCAAAATCCCTTCATGGGATGTAAAGGCCAGAGAGAGAGTCTATTAATGAAAACTCAAAACCATTACAGATGCGATTTGTGAAACCATAAACATATTATGTTGAAAATAAAAGGCATACTCCTAGAGTCCTAGTAGTACTTGATGAATTGGAACGACGCGATGTAATCTTGGAAAATATCTTCTTGATACATTTTTTCTTTTACGTTTGGCAAATCCACTAGTGGCACTAGGCTGTGGTTGACTCATCTTATAGGTAAATAGCAGACCAACGTGCTTTCCAACTTGAATTTTAGAAACGGAAGTAAGAAAATTAAATATATTATTTATTCACTATCTGTTATTTAAACTACCTACATAAATTAAAAATTTATAAATTTAATTCATCTCCGACGATCAATGAAATAAATTTCCCGATTCTAGGTGATATAACCAAACAGAATGTGAAATAGGTAAATAATTTACCTATGATTAAACAACTTAGCCAATGAACTTCCCAAAATACGTACCCTGTATAAATGATTAACATTTTCTTAATTTTCAATCATTTTAAAAATTTAATGTATTGTATGTAATAACTTTTTTTTAAATGACTAATAATATTTGTCTACAGGTAAATTATTATCTAAGCAGACTCAAATAATTGTAGTACATAAATTATATGAAATTATTACACTTTAGTTTTGCGAGTGCAAGTTTTGCTTAATAAATGATACACAACGTACGAAATTGTATAAACAATAATATATGTGTATATTATATATTTTTATTTAAAAACCAGCGGCGTAACTACAAAGGCGCAATTCTCTCTATTGAAGCAAAAGCGGCGGGGAAATAAAAACTTTAATTAGGGATTTTGCCAATATGAAGTAAAGAGCGAAAAATCTAACATTCTAATATTTATATTGTATTTTTTGTTTTTTTGTATTATTCTTGGAAAAATGAATAACTACATATATAATTGGTTAAGTTCGTGTAACTATATTTTATTTAAATAAAAAAGCTATATTTTCGATGACCAAAATTGTTTATTACTCTGAAGGGAAAGATTTACAAGGTGGAGGGAGGATAGTATAGGGGCCCAAATTAAGTTTTGCGGGGGGGGTCCCAAAATTTGTAGTTACGCCACTGATAAATCATATATTTTATATGCATATACTATTCAAGAAGAGCAAACCGTGACCAAAAAAACATAACGTACCTTTACTTTTTTCTATGTGTGAAACTACTTCATATTTAAAATGTGTTCAAAACTAAGTGACAAAAAAAAGTAGATGTTAGATGAATGAAAAGGTTGAACTGCTAGATACAATATACGTATAACAACTGTAAGATTTATTGCAGAAAAGAAAATATGCAATCCTATTACCGCTATACCAAGCTTAAACACCTAATCGTGTAGAGTTTAAACTCTACGTTTAACAACGTGTATTCAGTTGAATTTATATTAATTAGAGGAAAAGCCAAGTAAAACACAGTTAAGGCTTTTCCATAGGGTGAGAAAATGGTTCAGACTTTCTGGTCAGCATAGGATAGTTTGAAAATTTTAAAGAACAATGTATGGGTTGCATAATTGAAAATTACTAGAGAATCGGCTGCAGCTGACAAAGAGGGAGCGTTCCGATTTCTCGAGAAATTAATGAAAATTGTACGTTATGGATCTGAACAAGCTTTGAATGCTGACAAGAAGGCTCTATTTTGGAAAAAAATGTTAGAGAACTTTTATAAGCAAAGTACAGAAACCCCCTCCTTTCTTTAAGGCGGGATGCGATCAGCTTACTCCATTGTTTTTTTCGAACGCTGCAGGACACATGATTAAGCCAGTACTGATATACGAACCTGTTAACCCGCCGGCATTGAAACGAACAAATATAGCTTCCACATGAGCAATTAAAATGCGTGCTTTTTTATAGGCTGGATTAAAAACAGTTTTATTCCAGAAGTTCGAAAATACTTAAATAATAATGTTATTTAAGTATTTTCAATTTCAAAATTTTGCTAGAGAATGATCCGGGTCATTAAAACACAATATAAGAACTTTTAGAGCTCATTATATGAGACATGCAATGCATAGAATTATGAAGGGAATAGAATCCGATCCAGATATTGAACCCCTTATGGAAATCTGGAAGGAAAATACAATTGCAAACATTGAAAAGGGGCTCAAAACAATAAACTCAAAACAATTAATTCTTGCTGGAAGATTCTCTTTCACAATGTGTGAAACAACAAAGTTATTCTCCTGGAATTAAAAATATACTTTGGCTTATATAGTAAATGACGAGGGATTTTCGAACATGGAATTCAATGAATTAATCAGCTTAATTGACTCAAAATCTCATGAATTAAATGACCACGAGTTGATGTAGTTGGCGGATCTGGAGTTTGGAATAACCGATGAAGAAGATGGTTAGGTTAGGTTAGGTAATGGTGGCCTTCCTAAAGAACTAGTATAGACACAAAATTGGTCCGTAGCTGTACCACATTCGAGCTACCTCCTCTTCATTCGTTAAACCATGCTGAGCTTACCAAGAAGCGTTGAATGTCCTGGACCTCGATCTTACTAAGATTCGTGAGGTCGTCCAAAGGGGAAGATCCCATAAATTTTGTCTTGCTGTACGTTAGACTAGGACAGGTGCAGACAGTTTCCTCCTCATCACCGCAGCTGCGGCAGAAATCATGTGCAGAGATACCCAGTCTGCTCGCATGCACTCCAATGGGACAATGTCCCGTTATAGCTCACACGACCATACCAATATGGTACCGTCGAAGCGATATCAGTTGTACGGATCTGGAGCGGTCAAGTCCAGGCCAGATCTGCCTTGTTATTACACACGAACTAGTGTTAGACCATCTGATGTTCGTTTCTTTTATGGCTTCTTTATAGTCTTTATGATCTTTATATCCCGCCTGCTTTGGGATATAAGGCGTGCTGTGCCCTTGCGGGGCAGCTCATCTGCCTTTACATTCCCTGCGATATTGAAGTGATCTGGCACCCACGTCAAGTGGATGTTGAACTGATCAGCTATCTCATTTAAAGATGCCAGACAATTTTGGGCTACCTTCGACGTCAGGGAGTATGATTGTAACGTTTTAATAGCAGCCTCTGGCTGTCCGTAAAAATGCGAATATCCCTCGTAGATATTACATTATCCCTCAACCAGTCCATGACTTCCATTATCGCGATAAGTTCAGCTTGAAAACACTGCAAAAGACGGAGGTTGACCCCTTGTGCCTCATAGAATACCTCGCAGCCAACCCCTCTATCCTTTTTAAAGCCATCTCATGAAGAAGTTTAACGCCTCATTTTCCATAACCGTTTCGTTCACCCAGTTCTCTCTGGTGTGAAACTCAGTTTGGAATCTCATCTCAACAGGTGGCAAAGGGATAGCGTAGTCGGTAGTTTTCAGAATACCCCTGTTGCATAGGATGGATTAGTGCCCTATTTTGTTAAAGGTTCAGTAGATATGGATTTGAGCCGAATGGCTGTGAAAGATGAAAGCTGCTCGGCCGCAAGATCGAAAGGAGTGAGATGAAAGACAATCTCCAGAGCTTGAGTAGGTGTGCTCCTGAGAACCCCACTTATATACAAGCAGGCTTTGCTTTGAACTTTCATCAATAGTTTAAGGACTTAAGTTCTTTCGACTTTCATCAAAATAACGCAGACCACCAAACGACAACCCGATACAGCAGTATAGGCTTGACCACTAAGACGTAGAGCCAGTGTACTATGTGGGTCTCCATAACCCATCTCTTTCCAATGTCATTTTTACAGGAGTAGGACGATGTAGTAGCTTTCTTTACTCTCTCTAAGATGTTTGATTTGCAGCTTAGCTTACGTCCAAAAGTAGTTGTAGGTATTTCGCTCTATCCGTAAAGATCAGACGAGTACCATTTAATTTTGGCGGGCCACACTGAGGAAGTTTGTGCGGCTGCATGATCCGGACGCCGCCAAGTATTCGGATACACCGTAAAATACTGGGCTAGTTTTTAGACTGGACCTCCAACCTGGCCGATTATCAGCACGGTACGGTTAGCACCTTAACCCTGCCCAATTGTTTACCACATAGACATGATGTACTAGTTGCCCGGAGGTTACCACGAGGAGGTAACACGCATACTTGTGGAAGTTGCAAGATACGGAGCTGGCAACAAGTACCTACTTGATTCCCCGAGACAGCTTCGCACAAGACCACCGCCAAGAAGATGATTAATAAGTGGAAAAAATGTCATAGTAGGAGAGCGAAAAAATCTCGAGATTCAAAATCCCGAAGCTTTGAAAAAAAACAGTGGTAAAAAACCTAAGAAAATTTCAAAATGTGAGTAACTATTTTTTTTATAATAATAGAAAACAGTTAGTTTTTCTAATATTAAACAATTAAGTTTTATATATTTCTGATATGTTTGCTTCTACACGTTCTTGGGAGTTTGTTTTTGAGAGCGCAGCACCAGCGACATGTCAAATGTTAGTGGACGATAATAAATAAATTAGATTCATTATTTCTTCGAGAGTACGGGATTTTGTAACGATGTTTTTTCAAAAATATAACCCAAAGTACATTCGGATCAGCCATAATCATCTGTAACCTAGTCGAAAGCACATGCATTTTTAGTAGGACGAAGTAAATAATATTGTTCTATTTAACTCAAGCTCATAATTTAATTTTTTGAATGAAATACATTTTTTTTTTAATTTAATAAAAAGTATAAAAAATTAAATAGATTTTTGTATTATTTTTAATTTCTTATCTTAAACGGTTAAACTCTTTTGGATAAAATAAGAAGTTATTTTCATTTTTCCTATTTTAGAAAAAAATCTTATAAAGCTTGGTATGTATGAATGAAATATATTTCAGATAAATAGGTTTATACTGATTTTACACCGTAGATATATATATATATATATATATATATATATATATATATATATATATATATATATATATATATATATTTATATATATAAAATATATATATATATATATATATATATATATATATATATATATATATATATATATATATATATATATATGTATATATATATGTATATATGTATATATATATATATATATATATATATATATATATATATATATATATATATATATATATATATATATATATATATATATATATATATATATATATATATATATATATATATATATATATATATATATATATATATATTTATATATATATATATATATATATATATATATATATATATATATATATATATATATGCATATACATATATGTATATACATATATATATATATATATATATATATATATATATATATATATATATATATATATATTTATATATATATATATATATATATATATATATATATATATATATATATATATATGTGAATTTAAATCAGGGAGTAAACCAACCTACTGGCCTGTGGACACAAGTAAAATACCAGATCTCATAGACTTCTACATTACTAAACGAATATCCTTAAATTACATATCTCTAGAAATCAGCGATGAACTATCGTCTGATCGTTCACCTGTCATTATGATTCTCAATGCAATAATTGTTAATCAATAAAATAGGCCCAGGTTAACAAACAACAAAACTAACTGTGAACAATTCCGGAAGCTAATTGAAGACAAAATCTATTTGCAAGTTTCAATTAAAACGTCGATACAGTTAGAAGACAAACTAGACCTCCTAAACAATAATATTCAATGCGCAGCGTAGAACAGTTCTTCCATTAGCCAAACCAAAATGAACAAAAATATGTGCTATTCACTGGAAGTCTTAGAGTTAATCAAAGAAAAAACAAAGGCATGAAAAACCTGTCAGAGAAATCGAATCCACAAAGTAAGAGAATACTTAATCAAAATCAGTTAACAGTTACCTCCATAAGTAGCCTTATACTGGCCAAAAAGACCGATTACTCTTTGGAAAGCGACAAAAGATTAAATCGACCTAAAATGCAAGTACCTCCAATTAAAAATGGCCACCTGGGCTAGAAACGCCAAACAAAAAGCTGCCATGTTTGCAGTACACCTTGAAAATACTTTTCCACCCTACCTCAACAAACAACTGATGTAAATAAAACAAAAGTAATTAAAGTGAATGAATTATATACATGAATTAAAATATGAAATCAATAATAACCTAAATACAAAAAAATCTCCAGGATATGACTTAATTAAAGGACAAATAATTAAGGCGTTACCTGAAAAAGGTAACGAAAACTACTTCATATATTCAACGCATTGCAGATAGCAGAAGTAATAATACCAAAACCACCTAACGACAGAAAAGCGTATAGGCCGATCTCGTTGCTCCCAACAATACCAAAAATATTCGAAAATCTACTACTCCAGAGACTTAAACAAATAATAGAAAACAGAAATCTTATCTTAATCTTCTCATCAATTTAGGTTTAGAGAAAGATGCACTTGAAACATTTACAAGGTATGGCATCAAGGACTAGAAATAGAATATAAACTACCTACCGAGGCATCTTTACAAGTTCTTCTTATCTTACATTACTGATCGACACTCGAGTAAAATACGAAGAAGAATACTCTAAATTAAAGAAGACGCTAAGGTCAAGTGGAAAAAGAGTAAAGAAGAATTAAATATTAATATAGAAAAATATACTGGTTCATAGGGAGGAACTCGGAGTTAAGTCCACATAATAATTTAATTTTATATCGGCAAATACTAAAATCTAGTACCTGCGGCATTCAACTTTAGGGTTGTGCTAAGAAGACAAATGTACAAATTAGACAAGCATTTTTTTTTTTAAAACAGTTTTAAAGGCCATTAGTGGCCCCTTACTGAATCAACAATTTGGCTCCAGCGGTTTCGATCCCGAGCATGGTCTTCATACTGTCTAAGACAATCTGAAGAGACCAAGTCCTTCTCTACACCGTGGAGCCATCGTCGCCTGCAACGACCTCTGCGACTACCATATGGTGGCTCTCCTTTCAGAGATCGCTGCACAATTCGTTCCGGATCAGCACGCAGCACGTGCCCGAGCCCGTACTCGCTGAGATCTTACTTTATGTACAATATCGGGGATCTTCATCAGATCTCTGTTCTCGATATTGTACAGAACTCTTCAGCTTCACGGCACTTGATAAGTGTTTAGATTTTAGCAGTGGCCTTAGAGGATACAAAGAACGACTGCCAGCCGCACTTTAATATCCTCATCCACACTGTTATCGTGAGTGATAAGAGAACCCAAATTGTTGAACCTCCTCACTCCCTCAAACGTGTGGTGGCCACTACTAAAATCTGGTGTGCCATTATCCCTAAAACCAGAGATCAGGTATTTCGTTTTGAACTCATTGATCTGAAGTTCAACTGAAGCTGAAAACTCTACAAGCGGATCAAGTATTTCTTTCACTCCGTTGCTATTCAGTCCAATCACGCATATGTCATCTGCGTATGCAAGCACCTGATTGGACTGGGATTAAAGAGTATCGGGGACAGAGCATCTCCCTGCCGAACACCCGAGTTAACTACAAAAATTGTCGATAGCCTGTTCTCAACTTTAACACAGCATTGAGATTGGGTCATTGTCATCCTACATAGTCATACCAGTTTTGTTGGCATTCCTAGGTATTCCAGGGCAGACCACAAACTCTCTCGATTGATCGAGTCATAGGCCTGCCGGAAATCCAGGAACACCTGATGTACGGGGATGGATGTCTCATAATATTTAGATAGAATCATCCGCAGCGAAAAGACCTGATCGGTGACTGATCGATTCGGACGAAATCCTCCTTGGTAGTCACCAACCAAGGCCTCCGCTAGAGGAGTGATTCTTTCTAATACGATGTATGACAGTAACTTGTATGCTGTGCAAAGGAGAGGTCTACTGCGATAATTCTCACACTTCAAGCGGTTTCCCTTCTTGAAGATGGGGCATATGGCAGCCACTTTCCATTCGTCAGGCATAACTTCGGTTCGCCATACTAATCGAATAAGGTCGAAAAGACAGTTCCACAAAGTATCCCCTCCGAATATCAAGAGCTCCGAATTAATGCAGTCCACTCCAGGTGAACGGTTTCGTTTCAATCTCTGCATGGCTTTAGTGAATTCCTCATGGGATGGCTCCTCACTGCAAATCTCCGCAGTCTGTATTAGAGGTGGCTCAACAACAGTCTGAGACGCATGATGGACATCGAGCAGGTCAGTAAAGTGTCCACTCCATGAGTCAAGTACTGCGTCGATGTTGACACAGAAGTTTCCATCCCGGTCCCGAATGGCGGTTGACGTAGGCCTGAAAGTATGGTGCAGTCCAGTAATTCCTTTAAAGAAATTACGCGAACTGCGCTCATTGCTGAGTTGTTGTACTTTCAGAACCTCGGTCTTCCATCATTCTCGCTTCTTCCGTCTACAAATCCGCTTAGCTGCCCTTCTTGCAAGAGCAGCCTTGTTTTTCCTCGCGATTGTGAGACGTTGTTGCACTTCATTATGGGCTATATTTTGTTGCTCAACTGCAAGACGACACTCGTCATCAAACCAATCATTCTTGGGTCTGACTTTCACTATACCTAAAGTCTGTTGAGCAGCACTGACAACCGAAGTTTTCAGTACCTCCCAGACAGAGTTCACGCAGTAAGACTGTTAATTAGCTTTATTAATGTTGTCACTGACAAGATCCTGATATCGTTTCTTTTGATCTTCATTTACCAGACCTTCACAGTCGAAACGTACCATGCGTTTCGCTGTATTCCCAGACTTGTACGAAAACTTCCATCGTAGCTTTGCAGCGACCAAATGATGATCGCTGCCTACGTATTTGGTTGCTGACCGATTAGTTCTCACAACTTGCACAACCTGAGCCCGTCCTTTAGGAACTAACACATGGTCAATTTGGCTGCGGGAGGTTCCGCGAGGATGTGTCCATGTCTCTAGATGTATGTGTTTGTGAGGGAAGAATGTGCTTGCTACTCTAAGATCATGAGCAACCGCAAAGTACATCATTCTCTCACCATTATCGGTCGCAGTTTCGTGTCGGGAGTACGGACCTATGTTTTCACACAAGTCGATCTGATTTCTGCCAGCTCTAGCATTAAAGTCCCCAATTACCATTCTAACATCGTGTTCGAGTATAGATCCCATCAGATCGTCCAAGTCATTGTAAAATGAGTCTTTATCTTGGGGCTGGCTGACTTCTGTGGGCGCATGTACACAAATCATCGACAGGTTAGCTAACTTCATGCGCAAGCGAAGCTTACACAATCGGTTATTGACTGCTTGGAAAGCCAAAACAGCGTTCTTTATCTGCGGCCCAAGAAGAAATCCAGCTCCAAGATTTCCGAGGTCATCTCCACTGTAGAGCAACGTATAGCTCTGGGGCACATGGTCTCCACTTTTAGGCCAGCGAGTTTCTTAAAGAGCAACGAGTTCCAGCCGATATTAATTCATGCATGTGATTAGGCCCTCTAACGCTCCTGGTTTTCTTAGTGATTGCACGTTCCACGTGCCGATCCTAAATCTCGTGTCCGGGTACTTGAGCGGGGGTCCGGTCTTGTTTTGGCGGTATCCATTTTTCTTTTTGTTGACTTTATAAATACTTTATTTTTTTACGGATGCGGGTCGTCAGCCCAGCGATCCAACCGTTTAGTCGCCTCCTACGACAAGCAAAGGATACTGTGGTGGTATTCTTGGGAAACATGTTCGTGCAATTTAGATTTACGAGACATGTGAGTGCCCCCCGACCACAGGGGTCAGACAAGACAAGCATTACAAAATAAATAAATAACCAGCATAGTAAATGCCCATAAGAAATTCTACGTAGAAATGAAAACCTTCTTTACGAACTTTAAAATGGAATACGTCAGTGATGAAATAAAGAATCATGCAGAGAAATTCTTACATCGTCTAAGTCAGCACCAAAATGCTGATATACGTGAAATGTTGAATAACCCAAACCCAGTAAGACGACGTCAAAGGAAGAAGCCTTTAGAACTCGGTAAATTTTACTGGGACTAATCGATAAATTACACCCCTACAAAAGTGTACAAAATAAGATAGATAAATTACTAGATGGTTTGTAAATCAGTTGTTGTTATTATTAAGAATAAAAAAATGGAAATAGCGTTTTTAACACAAAAATGGGAAATTGTGTTGCTTTTAATGACATTTTGTTTATAGTTTGAAAATAAATTGTTAGATTCATATTACTTCGTGGTTTGGTGATTGATGTTGTTTTAGCCAAGGGCCAAGGCTTGAGTGTTGTTATAACCAATTTCCTTTGCAGTATCTTCTGTGTGATTTTTGCTGACTCCATTAATCGCAGGTTAACAATAATACCATAGTATTTAAATTCTGTCGACTTGCACAACGGGCTTCTCGTAGAATTGAATATAATTGATTGCCTTCTGGTGCATATATATAGTACCAAATTGAACGTGAATGTCTGGTTAATGCTACTAAAGCATGACGTATGGGTTCGATAAACTTGATTATCTCAGACAGTTGATCCCAAATAACACTAGTGGATATTAAGCCTTGTGACTGGTGAATGGTCAGGATTTGTCTTGTTTCTGGTTATATTAACTTGCTGATTATTCCCTTTTATCAGTTTTTGTATACATATGTTAAATATAGAGTATTCGCCTTAATTGGGATATCATTATTCGTGCATCATTTACTGAAGCTCATGGAAATACACATACTTATACCATAGATAAAGTACTAGTTTATCTATGCTTATACATTAAAAACAACCAACCGTGATTTTTGGTCACCAGCGGACCAAATCGAACCCGAGACCCTCGAATACTAAAACAAGGAAGCACCTTACTCTACCAACGAGAGCGGGAGGTAATGAGTATATTATATCCACAGGATATCTACTATAAGTTACACTAAGATGCTTAGAGCTTGTTGTTATCTTAATCGCGTAAAAACAACATGTTAACGTAATTAAGTCTGTCGATATATTTTATTCGGTTTTGATGTCCCAAAATAAACAGTTACTTAACCTAGCTACTAGGCCTGTATCATATTTTTTAATGTCGTTTAACAGGGTGGAAGCCACGATAGTATAATTTCTTCGTATTTTCTTGTCAACTCATTACATTGAGCAGAAATTTTCATTTTGGTGTAGTTAATTCCATGTTTTGTGGAACTGGGAACTAAATTTTTACCAAGTGTTTGAGATTTCAGGATCCATGTTGATTCAAAGATCAAGTATTGACAGATCATTTATGATGAAATTGTTGGAGAATTCATAAAATGTAAAATCTCCTTTATTAAATTCAATAGCGAACGGTACAAATTGGAATGTTTACCAAAACTCAACGAATTAATATAGAAAATTACCATGCAAACTAAAAAAATGTTGTTTTGATCTGATTTAGCATCATCCCACCATTTCAAAGCAAGCACAGATGAAATGCACCGCTTGAATATTAATTTTATACCAAATGAAAATATGAACTTATGAAAAAAATATCTTAAGAAATAACTCAAACTATAAGTAAAAAAAATCCTGGAAAACTCATTTGAAATCCTCCGTTTGGAAAAATCTTCTTCTATGAAATGTTCACTAACAATAGGCCTATTAGGCCTATATTGCGAAATCTTGCCCAAATCGTGAGTGCCTTGTTAATTAGTGTAAATAATAACAAAGTTTTAGAAATAACTCAAACTAAAGTAAAAAATTATTTAAAAAATCACTTAATGAAGTAATCTTTCTTGAAACTCTCATTTAAACATGGTGGAATTTACCAATCCATATTCATTTCAATTGGATTCTAATGGGGTTTTCGTTCCGTAAATTTTTTCGGATTGGAACCATATATGTACGTATACCAGAGAATAGAACAAGCGAACTCGAGTGTAATCGAAAATTTTGTTGAATTTTTTTGTGTTCGTTTGCTTGTTATTGTTACCCGAGCCCTTATTATGAAATTTTTCGATTTCGGATTTTTTCGATATCTAAAAAATTCGATCCGCCGCGGATTTGCCTTATTATGAAACTTGTTATCGAATTTTTCCGAAATCGAATTTGCACAACAAATCACAAGAACACCAATTTGACAGCAGATGTTTTTCATTTTCCGAAGGGTTAGTATTATACGTTGCTTAAAGCGTCTCGTGTGGATTAAAAATTATTTTATAATAAATATACGTATAACATTAATAATTTTAAATAAAAATAAATTTAAAATATTCGTCTTGAAATGGCCAGTATTGGTTTTTTTGCCCGTTCGAGTGTTGAAGATTCACAAGATGAAGTGACGCCGATGACCATAAGAAAGCGTTATTCTCATGAAAATAATTTATTAAAACAATTAAATTTTTATTTTAATTTTATTTTGATTTTAAAAATTGCAAACATATGTTTAAATATATAAATATATTTATAATAAAACTTACTTTGTAAATATTTTTATATGTTTTTATTTCACGATAACATTAACTAAACAACGATCGAATTTGAAATTCGTCAACTAAATAGCAGTCGAATTTTGCCATGTGCTTTCGGAAAAATTCGATTTGATGTTTTTTTTATGTTTCATAATATGGCGGATTTTTTCGATAACATGTGCGTCCGGAAAAATACGCGTCGAATTTTTTTTTTTTAGTTTCATAATGGGGCGAATGATTTAGATATCGAAAAAATCCGAAATCGAAAAATTTCATAATAAGGGCCCTCAGAATTTTTCGTTTCTCTTTTTTTCGTTCGTTTTGTTCTTTGTTTTTGTTTGCCCGATTCGCTTGCAAAATTGCAAGTAAGCTCGAGCTGACTTGAAAACATAAAAAAATGAGAGATATTTAATAATTTTGATTATTAATCGTCAAATTAAAATATCATACAAAACTGCGGTTGATTTGAGCGAAACTGTGTAAACAAAAGATTCTTGACAAGTGTAAAGAAATTTTAGGAATTTCAAACAAACTGTTGAAATGAAATTTAAAAAGATAAATAATCTAGGCCTATATAAAATACGGCCCAATTGAGGAACTAATAAGTCATTTTATTTCATTTAACAGGATACAAAACATAAAATGTATAATATAAAATGTACCTAATTATTTAAAAATATTTTTCTCCTTCACTTCGACGAACAAGGAACAACCGAACAACACAAACCGGATAAACGTAAAATTCCAAACATTTTGGAAAATCCGAACAAATTCTTGATTGCTTGCAAGCAAACCGAAAAATTCACAAAAACGAACAAATTTATTTTTTCTAGTTTGTTCGTTCGCACTTGTTTGAATGAAAAGGATAATTGGAAGACAAAAACTACCAAACCAATTTTTTTGTTTTTTTTTGCCTTTTCTGTTTTGTAGTTGTTTGTAATTTGTATTCGATATAAGGGAATTTTGTTTGGTGTTGATCGAAATTTTGTGCTTGTTTCCAATCTCTGACGTATACGTGTTTTTTTGTTACTTCACGGGCTCCAGAAATTCTATTTTTTCCGATTTGCTTGCATGTAATTGTATTGTATTTTTTATACTTTATGAATATTTGCATGTAATTGTATTGTATTTTTTTACACTTCCTGAAGAATTTGGTTAAAACTTAAAATTCTTACAGTAAAATCACATTAATCGATTTTTTTGATCACTATAAGAATAGTTAATGACTTCAAAAAATTAAATTTTATGGACTTTGCTAAAATTTCACTATATTTATTAATTGTTTATTTTTATTCTAAAATTAAATTATCAAACGCAAGTCCACTGCACGAGACTGTTTTCAAATCCTAGGATTCAGAATTCGTACTATGAAGTTGAAAATATTTCAACTCAAGAAGTGAAAAAGGGGCGTTTTTTATCATTTTAGTTGATGTGATTGGGAAAGAGATCGGATTGAAATTCCTAGGATTTGAATCCGGTTTAGTAAATCACTTTAATTTAAATATTCATCATAACGTCAAAAATGGAATGTCTCCAAAAAAATACATTAACCCAATATACATGGCACACGGAATTCCGGTTATTTTGTCGTGCAAAAATGTGTCTATGGAAAGAAACATGAAAAGTACACGGAAAAACGTACTACTCGCTAAAGGAAAGAGTCCCACTCATTTCTTTGTGATTTAACATGCCTTTCTTGTCCAGTTGAAAACAAATTTCCGACGAAATTAAAGTAGTTTTCTATGATACTTTTGAAATTTCCTGTGTAAATTTATGAAATAATCAAGGGATCGTTTTGTTTTAAAATAAAAAAATTGTTTATTATTCAACCTATAAGATAAGTGTATATCAGATCAATTGTGTATTTCGTTTAACAACAACGAACGAAAGGTTAACAAAACGATCCGACTAAGTGAAGTCTCATAATAAATAAATTGGATTGGTCCACATTCCTCATCTTTTAAGCCTTGTACACGAAACCGAATTCAAATCCTAGGAAATCAAATCCGATCTCTCTCCCAATCGAATCAACTAAATTGACAAAACAACGCCTCTTTTTCCCCAAATTTCTCCAATACCAACTTAATCATAGAAAAATTCTCTTAGAGAGAGATCGGATTAGATTTCTTAGGATTTGAATGCGGTGTACAAGCCTTTAGCAAAAGAAAATAATATATAATAAAACGCACAGAATATGTGTATTGACACAGAAAGAGAAAACAATTTGTTTAAAGTATAATTTACTTAAAATGTAAATGTATGTGTTATTGATAAATTTGGAGTACGGAAATATAGCTTTTTGTCCCACTTGCGTCAATTTTCGTATTGGGTAGACACCTGAAATTATACATCAAAGTAAAGTATACCTGACTGTTTAGAGGGACGTTTTGAAGTCCGCGGTATAATATGATAATATCACGCGAAATCGAACTGAGTTCTAAGGCTGTTTCCGAAACCGATACTTATCTGAAACTTATTTACTTATTTGCCGCCACCTTAAATAAGTATGAAAAATCATCCGAATCGATTTAGCATACTTATTTTGACAATAATGTCAAAACAACAAAAAAATATTTATGTTAACCTATATGAAAAAACGGTAGGTAATAATTTACTGCTTTTTAATTCATTTGATGAATTAAAATATACAATTATACTTTCAAGTAATTGGCAGGATATTTTAAAATTATGTAGAAAATCATTTTATTTTAGAATATAGAACAGTGATGATCAACTATAAATAAGTGGAAACTGCTGTAGATAGTTGAACGCTAAAAGCTCTGTAGATAAATAGATTAAACCAATAATAGCAACTGAGCGAATATATGTATGCAGAAGTATTCAGTAGAAATACTGTTAACTAATAATAATAAATAAAATATTTATTTAGACAAAAAACTAAGTATGTGTGTATATATTACAAACACCAAAATTACATAATCATAAATAATATTTGACAAATTTTGACAGATAATTTAGATTTTCTTGCAAGAAAGAGATAGCAAATAAGTTACCTCGCGAGGATACTTATTTGAATAAGTAAGTCTCCACAAATAAGTATTACGTTTCGGAAATAGCCTATGCTTAAGATATGTTGTGAAGTTAAGCATGTTGAAGCAAATTACGTTTAAATTATGCTTTGTGTGATTCGCTTTTCGAATGCAGCTTTTGCAGTGTAATAATAATTAACAGTGTTAAAGGCCATTACTGGCATGTGTGAGTGTAAACCCTGTCAAATTATATCGATAAACTGTTATACATTTATGAACAAGAAAAAACTGTACTATAATCAAATGACAGATGAGGTGGAATATTTTTTTTATTGTCAAATCCAAATGTAATGAAAAAAGTTTGTTATGACAAAAAATTTTGTGTCGAAAATTATTAAAAAACCAAATCTAAAATATTGTTTTTTTGGTAGTTTAATTGTTGTGTGTCTTAATTAATAATCTAAATTGCTTGGTTTTGATTACGACAGAAGAATTAGAATTAGAATTATGGAGAAAGTTTCGAACGAGATTCAAAATCACACGGGGAGTATCGAATCGACGGCATCTACAAAACAATCCGCCGAGATTATCATCAATAATAAATTGGATGCTCCGAAATTATCGCTCATCGAAAAAGAAATTCCAGCTTCAAATGTAAGTGGTGTGAATATGACATATGATGAATGTGAATGCCTTGCGTTTTTTTATCAGTAAAAAATGTAATTAGAATGTTTACGTGGATATTCTAGTAGTTTATGATATATTTTTTTTTTTAGTTTTTGTGTATTGGATTGTAGTAATTGCAGTTCGCTCTTTTCGTATCATTGATACTTGAGTACCCGCTGTTGTGTTTTATAATCATTAATTTTTCATCGGCAGCTAGCTTAAATAATAATTTCGTGATTTGTGCGTACAAATACTTGTCATTATCGAGACGTAAATTTATTGATGCGGCTATGTCTCTTTTCCATATCATGTCACACATAATTTGGGGTTGGGCCATAAAATTTTCGAAAATCTATAAATTATAATTTATTTTATCTTTCATATCAATAATATTGCATAATTTTTACAATTTTTGTAAAATTCTGGTAAATACAATAAATACGTGGAAGTTACGGTTATGATGAAATAATTTTGAATGTCGGGGTTATTGACAATTAACTGAAACTTTGGCAAATTCTTGCATTCGTGTTGCAAGGAAGAGTTCGGAATGTCTGAATTACAATTTTCAGTTTTATTAGTTAGAAACCAGATTAGTTTTAAATTTGAGAAGTCACTGATTTTAAGCGACTCAATCGATTACCAGCCGAATTTTTTACTATTAAGCTAATAGGACTATTTTCTATTATTCATGCCGCATATTCTGAATACACATCACTTTTACATGCACAAATCCACTATTAATGTGAAGTTGATAATCCACACATCGAATTATCTATAAGTATTATGCTCAAGTTCGAATCCTCTTGAAGTTAACTTTGGATTAAATCCGAGTTACCTTATTTAGCTTTTATGATATAAAGTCATATCGTAGTCGAGTAGAAACTGGCTTGCAGCCGAGTTATAAACGTTATGTATTAAAATTTATTTTAGAAAGAAATCATTACACTAAATTAAAAATTCACAAACAATAAATTGAAAATGGAGGTAATAATAGAACGTGCCAGTCGGTAGAAAATAGAGAAAAAAAAATAACGTTCATATTTTTGTTGTTGTTTTTCGATTCGACTCCGTTTATAGTGCAACTTTAGAGTTAATTCGACTCGACTCTACACATATGTTAGGTAGAGTCGATTTAACTACAAGATGACTCGACTCCGTTTTTAGTAAACGGAAACCTAGGTTCAACCTAGGTTGAACTCTTAACATGAATGTACTATATATAACTAGTGTAATTTGTTAAAAATATTGGGTTTGTAAAGTTTGGGTAAACAAAAATCCTACAACACATTATTCCATGATTATAATTAAACAAATAAAAATATTGAAGAGTATTTTATATAAATAGTCAACAATTAATTGTAATACAATTTTAATAAATATACGTGTAAAAAAAAATTAAAGTTGGGCGGATTACTCCAGCACTCAATGCCACTAATGGGGCCACGGTGCAATACCCGGACAAACACATATACTTACAGAGCTCTCACAATGCAAAAACTTTTTACTTTTTACTTTTGACTTTTGCCTTTTGATTTTTTTTAGCTCGCACAATGAAAAAGAAAATTAAATTGAAGCCAACTTCTTCATTATTAAGAATTGTTTACAAAAGTTGTTTACAAAAATTGTGACATTTAATTTTCCAACCTCTATGTAGTTAATAATAATTTTTTTGTTCTCGTATTTCTTAAAAAAAATTAATTTTGTAATAAAAATTGAAAGTACAATTAATTATAATAGTATTTAGACAGTGTACTAAATAGAAAATTATAAATTATTTTTTTGTTGGGTTATGTTATGCTGACATTCAACGAAAAATATTTGTTGGCGCCTATTTTAAAATGTTGTTAACTTCATTCGTTTCAATTCATAAAAGGTAAAAGGCAAAAGTTAGGAGTTCGATAACTTTTTCTAAAAGATTTTCACCAACATAACGAACAAAAAATTTTTTTTTCTAAAAATAAAATTCATACAAACTTGTATTTGAAAAGTAAAAAGTTTTGCATTGTGAGAGCTCTGTTACACATTAAAAAGACCCAACCGTTATTTGGTCACCACCGGGAATCGAACCCGAGACTCTCGAATAACAAAGCAAGGACGCTACTTGCTGTGCCAACGAGAGCGGCAATACGTGTATAAATGACTTTTGTGAATTGTCTGGTAAGGCCTATGGAGGAAATAGTAATTAATAATACATAATTTTATACATAATCAGGTTTAAATTTCAATACAAAAAACGCATCTTGTTAAAATTACACACTATTTGCGTCAAAATGTATCTATTACGCGGAGAGTGGAGTTTGTGATCTACCGGAAAAATATTAACTAATTAGTCCCTATAAAATTCGATCGCCAGAGCTCACGAAATATCTGAAAATGGTCTAGCGCAGGGGTGGCCAACCCAAACTACATCACGGGCCAGATTTAAATTTCTATTTTTTTAGCGGGCCGCATATATTTTTTTTTTTGCAAGAAATACGCTTCAATATTTTATTTATAAGCACATTTATTAAAAATTCATTTATAACAATTCATATTATGTAAACCTCAAATTATAAAAACATACAATAATTACACAAATTAATGGGAAGCTTGTTTTTCTTTATTGTCACTCAATTTTTTTAAATTTACTTCAATTTTAGTTGTGGCACATCTTAATTGATTTTCCAAATTAACATCCGTAAGCACACTTCGATTGTTATTTTTATTGTACTTCATTTTCGAAAAAAATGATTCGCACAAATAAGTCGATCCGAAAATACTAACAATTTTTATGGCATGTCTTCGCAAATTGGGAAATTTGTTTTCGGTCACGTATTTAGAATAAAATTTCATTTTTGTTATTTTTGAAAAATAAATGCTGCAACTCAATATTGCATTGAAGATCGATTAACTCCATTTGAAATTCCATTGGAACTGTTTTGGGATCGACATTAAATGGTGTAGTGAAAATTTCGAATGATTTATCATAATTATTTATTTCTAAAAAACGTTTATCAAACGCCGTTAATAGATTTTTCACTTCGCTTGCATATTTTGCATAGTTCTTTTCACCTTCAGAATTGGTTAAACAAGGAAAATGCATAGCATTCTTATCATTTAATTGAGATTCCCAAAACGATAGTTTTGCTTTGAAAGCCTTAATTAATTCACATGAATCTGATACCAAATGGTTTTCCCTCTGTAGATCTTTGTTCAGACTATTTAACTTTTCGGTTATATCTACTAAAAAAACACAAATGTAAAACCCATTGTTCATTGTTGAGTTCAGGCACCTTCACATTATTCTCATTCAAAAAATTCCGATTCTCTCGCGTAATTCGTAAAATCTCTTGAGACAGTTTCCTCGGCTCAGCCATCTTACGTTCGAAAAATACACGACGTCACCATACTCTGAATCTAATTCAAATAGATACTGCTGAAATTGACGGTGTTTAAGTGCATGAGATCGAATATAGTTCACACATTTTATAACGACCGGCATAACGTTTTTTAATATTACACATTGCGCACAAAGGTTTTCTTGATGAATCAGGCAATGAAAAATAAATATACTTGTATTATCATATCCCTGTTTTCCCACTTCTTTGGTTATCAGGCTGATTGCCCCCTTTTCTTTTCCAACCATTGAAGGAGCTGCATCAGAAGTCAGGCCTGGGTTTAGATTTAGGAGTTCTTCAGTTATATTAAACTCTTTATCGACTCCTCGAATGAAAATTGCAAGTTGCGCAGTATCCGATATATCTGTACTTTCGTCAAATGCTAGTGAAAAGGCTTCAAAACACTTTATGTTTAGCATTAACTCAGAAGTGATTTCTGTGGCGATGTCATTGATTCTGCGACAAACAGTTTGGCGTGATATACTTATGCTAGAGAAAATTCTTTTTTTATCTGGGCAAATCTCTTCAACAGCTGCCATCATACATTCTTTGACCAACTCACCATCAGAGAATGGTTTCATTTTTCTTGCTAAGATATTTGCAATTGAATAGCTGGCTTTCACAATATCGGGTCCTGACTGAAAAGTTTTCTTAAATAAATCTTGTTGGGCTTTTAATGAAGTCTTCAATGTATTTAGTTTTAGTTTTCTTAACTCGCCATCATATGCATTGAATGTTGATGCATGTTTTGTAATGTAGTGTCGTTTAACATTATATTCCTTGGTCACTGAAATGACAACTTTGCAGATTAAACACGTTAATTTTGACTCCACTAATGCAAAAAAATAATTAAATTCCCAAGAATCATTGTATTGTCGATTCTCATCTTCAACTTTTCTTTTAGTTCCACTCATTCTTTTTGAATATTTTGTGCTAAAGAACGATTGAATATCTGAAAATATTTAAGTTTAGCATTAACATAGGATGGGCATAAATATTTGTATATAAATAAATATACGCGCAATTTAAACTTACCTTTATACTTTGTTTAAAAAACTAATTGTCAAAAAATTGAAAGTATGATACAATTCGTCCAAAATATGTACATGTAAAGAGGGGATTTCCCAAAGTTGTTCACTAATTAATATACAACGGAATACACAAAGTTTGTAAACACTAATGCCGTGTGCCTCGATCGACTAAATTGACTAACTAAACTAAAGTAAAGTTAGTTGATGCAATATACGTATAGATGACACTAGCATACAAATTATCTGTGCCTCAACTTTAACTAAACTAAATTAAATGTCAAAATCGTTCGAACCACATCGTGCGAACTAACGATTTTTTTTTATAATTATTAAAGTATAATGATATACTATCGCATTTTATGTCTACCAATACAATTTTTTGTATTTTTTAAATATATATGTTTAATAAGACAGAGTTTAAAAAATAAACGGTAACGACGAATAAAAGTAATTCGCAATAGGAATAGCTACATTTATAAAAAAAAAATTAGAGAACACATTTAACATTTACTGAGTATCAGTAATAAAGCCTAAACTAAACGGATAACAGGATAATCATAGTCAGACATGGCAATAAATCTTCCAAATTTTTTCACATCTTTTCAAATAAATTTTTGATACGGCCAATGGAAAACTGGAAAATCAGCCTCTTAAAGGAGCACGCATGCATTTTAATTAAAAAACACCCACCATCCTTGTTAATTTATTCACAAATATATTGTATTTTTATACCAATTTTAAACGTAATAGTTATTTATTTATGTCAAGTAAATGGGTTATCAGGGAAAACTGAAATATATTCTTGCGAAAAATAATTACATATAACAAAATATTAAATGAAGTTTCTCTCGGTACACGTATACAAACTAGAAATGCAACTAACTTCCCAACTGAAATGAAAAGTCAACGAAAAGTAACCTCGGAAAGAGACTTTTCAGCTGGAGCCTGGTGTTCAATAGTGGAAGCTTCAATTTTTTTAGTTTAGTCAATATTTAGTGTGTTAAGGCACACAGCATAAATCACAATTCGTTAAATATTTATTTTGATGTACGTACACATATACATATAAAAATATTTTTGTTAACATTTACAAAAAACTTGTGCTGCGATTAATAGAAAAAGGAAATGCAAAAACGATTTTTCTAAATTTTATTATTGTTTTCTAGTAAATTTTATTTTTAGCCGTTCAAACTAAATAAATATATACTGAGTTTTGAAGCGGGCCGCATAAAATCAATTCACGGGCCGCATGCGGCCCGCGGGCCGTGGGTTGGCCACCACTCTAGCGGAATCTTTTTAAAACAATATATAGGTCCTATACAAATTTGGCGAATCTGTATTTTTGTCCCATTCTGGTTTTACTATCAGTAAATTTTTCGTAATGGAAATGAAGTATCCTCCTAACATAAGAATATCACAACAGTCATCCAGAAAAAATACCTCTTTCATTCGATTAAGGGTAATCATCCCGGAAAATCTGTCAGCTGTAACTATCACGACATTTTTTAATGTTATCCCGCATTAGACTTTTTCTTATCATGCCGAAAAACGTATTATTTTTTAGAAATTTTATAATATCGTGTTCTATTTCTAGAATATTTATGTCACAAGTTTTTTAATATATGTATGTAACCATGAAAAAATGATTTCGAAAAGTTTTGTTAAGCTATGTTTTTTTTATTATCAGAACTTCAAGTTCTAGATAAAAAAAACCAATTATAACTAAATAACATAATTTATTTGGATTTTATGTATTAAACAATTCATTTTTTGACAAATCTAGACAAATTATACATAGTACTTTGTTACAGACAATGAAAAATATTTGTTCAACAATATTTTCTTTTTAATTTCCCTTCTATTCGAGTTCGGTTACTATGATCTTATCGAGTACATTGAAAAATAAAGTTAAATTTAATTTAAATTAGATAAGAATTAAGATACATACATATGTAGTTTAAAATTAAATGTATTACAAATATTTATTGATAAAAAATTAAATTCATTTAGATTTTACTCAGAAAATTTCAATCCAGTACAATATTCGAATCGAAAATTTTTTAATAAAAAAACACTACGATATAGTCGTCTATTAAGTCTTTTTTTAAAATTAAAATTGGGCGGATTTTACTCCAGCACTCAATGCCACTAATGGGCCCACGGTGCTATTAAGTTTTACTAGATATCAATTAACGAGCAGAAAGTGAAATTCTCGTTACAGTTTTTTGAAGTTGTACTAGATATCAATTAACGAGCACTGTTCATGAGAATGGAGATTTACTCTAGCTAATTACTTCTGAGCTCTAAACCAATGAAATGAGAGTAAATTTTGTTTTCTTGGTTTTATGTTTGTAATGTCTGATTGAAAATTTCGTTCAGTTACATTTTAGTTCAAAACTCGGTTTCAGTACTCGTATAACCATAGTAAATGGAAAACTAGTTTTTGCCATAATATTACTATGTATTTTTATTTTTAATATAGGGTACACTGAAGAATATACAATTATACCGTCATTAGAATTTTAAACATTATATTAATTCAAAATCTCTTAATTTATTTTCCCTGCAGAGTGTAATAATTAAAATAACCTGAAATTGTATAAGCTTTCTAATGATTACTTATATAATCTTTTGAAATTCTAATGAGTAGTTTTAAAGACATTGCAGAATACAGGGCTTATAACTTGACAGTTGCCTCCTAGTGCAAAGTGGTATAATTAAAGTAGACTTTCTTTTAGTCTTAAGATCCTATCTTTGTATGTTAGATTCTAACAGTACCATCTGCGTCAGCTAATAAAACCAATCAAATTTCATTATAAATACATATTACACCAAAATATTTAACGAGGTTAGTGTGTACTTAAGCAGTTTTTACTTTCAGATAAGATCCGGCCTGGCAAATTTAGAAATTCAAGCCACAAAAATAATCCATCGCCTTGAAAATTTGAAAACTTTTAACGAATCACAAACTGAATCACAGCTACCTAATCAAATATCTTCACCCGGGTTTCTAAACGTAGATCGTAAACGGCCGTCAGAAATTTTAACAAATTTAGAAACGCTAATAGTAAACACGCACTCGGATTCAGAACAATCGGAAGAGGACGATGAACAGTCGGAATTTATATTCCCAGCGCTGGACGAGATAACAAATTTAGCATTAATTTCAAATAGTATTGTTGCATATTTAGGTACACTAGGACGGGATCATTTAGCCAAAATTGCATCAAATATATTGACCGATACAAATCGATGGTTAAGCCACATGTTTCGGTTTATTGATTGTTCGGCCAGTTATCATAATGATACGATTGAATGCATTTTAAGGGCAGTAAGGTAAGAGGATAAATATTTAAATTATTTATCGAGCAATATTCATCTGCTTTAATTTCCAGATTAGCAATCGTTTCACGATGTCCTGGATATTTAGAAAGTGGAATCCAAGCACTAGCAAAGCCATGTCTTTATATATCAGAACAGACGTCAGCAGTTGGCCTACAATATGCTTGCCGCCAACTCGGTCTTCCGTTAGATTCAATTCGCTTAGTTCCATGTGGTACAACGACAGGGGTGACCCAAAATGCTATGGATATTTCGACATTACAAAAAATGATTTCTTCAGACATTGCAGCTAATCGCACACCATTATTTGTGATCGCAGATGTTGGAGCAGCTGGTTGTGGCTCTGTGGATAATATTGGTCGGCTACAAGATATATGCAAAGCAAGTGGAGTTTGGTTACATTGCCGTGGTTTCAGTTTGGCAGCGCTTGCGTTAACACAAGGAGCGGGCGATGTAATAGTTAGATCGTTCAACATTATTTTATGTGGTTAAATTAATGCTCTTTGCTTATTTTCAGACGGGCTCAATTGCTGATTCGATGTCACTACAAATTGGAAGTTGGCTGGGAATTCCGACCCTTCCGGTTATACTGCTTCATCGGCAAATACAAAATATCGCATTATCCATATTCGAAACCGATCCAATAAAATCGCGTCGTCTTTCTTCTCTATCACTGTGGTCAACATTGCAAGCGTTAGGCCGTGAAACTATAACCAAAAGGATTGCACTGGCCTTTGAATCATGCCGTCTTGTCTACGAGATTATCTCAAAAATTGAAGGCATTCGAATTTTGAGTAAAGTTGCTGGCACCAGCATAAGTGATAGTAATAATGTCCCGTCAATCTTAGATTTAATTAATAAACCGCTAAATCCAAATTTACTATTCGAGACGGCCATAAGTGTTGTGTCGTTTCAATTCGATGGTAATTTTCTTGTAAATTGTGGTGGAGAGGACGATAATCAGTCGATTGTCACTAAAAGTTTAGAGAAAATATCGAATTCGACATATTTCGATAAGCTGAATTCCTGGTTGGGACAAATTTTGATTCGTGATCATCCACAAATGTTGTTAGAAATCATCGATCATTCAATTTACGGAACTTATATTCGATATTGTCCGTTTGAGTTGACGCTCGGTGGAAGTGTACCAAATTTGGATCAATTTAATGCATTCTCGGATTCGTTAGAAAGCCAAATTGAGATTTTGAAGGCGACTATTTTACAGAAGCAAACATTAAAAAAGTTGGTGGAGAAAAGTGATGTATTACGATTGGTACAGTTGCCTGATTGGCCTGGTTTGGGTGGAGTGAGATTTGTACCTGAAGGTTGGGAGACTATTTTGACAGATCAAGCTAAAACTGAATTGAATAAATTAAATACCGATTTAGTTGAAGCTTTGCGACCAACAGACGGTGCGTTTTCGCTCGGCGAGGGTGCTGATGGTTTAACATGTGTTCGATTCGGTATGGTTACCGAAGAAACAGATTTAGAAGATTTGCTTGAGCTGGTCGTTTCGGTTGGTCGTAAAGTGCAGGAGAATTCTAAAGTTTTGGATACAATGATGGAGATTGTTAAAAAAGGTATCGAAACGGCAACGCTTGATTTGCAACGTGAGACGGAAGAGAAATTATGGAATGAAGGCATACTAAGGCATGTACCAGTGGTCGGTAGCTTTGTTAATTGGTGGTCACCGCCAGCTAAGGAGAGCGGCATTAAAGGTCGCAGTTTAAATTTAACCCAAGGTGTAGTTGAAAGTACCGAAAATATTTATAAGTATCATATGCAAATAGCCGGCGGTACAACTCCACTGCCTGGCAATAAAAATTTACCACCCACACCCATGGTTCAAACCTCAGTTAGTGGACATTCACGTACAGTGAGCCAAAGCAGTGCCACCTCTACAAATTTAGAGGGTACGAATATTATCAATTAATTTCTTATCCTTTTCAATATTTTTATTTTTGTTTCATTTGTGATATAAATACGTTTTATTCCAATTTTTACGAGTATTTCGAGATAAATCTGGAATTTAGAGCATTTAGCTAATATTTATAAAATGCTGTCTGTAGTTTTGAAAATTATTCATAAAAGTTATTACTGACTAATAACAGTACAGTTTTTGTTGTTTTTTACATTTATGTTTGAAAGTGACGCAGGTAGTTCCTTTTGATCAAGCAAATAGAACCCGAAAGTTACGTATGTCCGGCCTAATATAAATATTTGTTAGTTTTCTAACAACGATGTAAATGGTGGTGGTAATAGGCCAACTCCTTAATAGTTTTCGATTTGTTCGCTAGTAAAAGTCAATTTATTTCCAAGAAAATGTTTAAAAATTGGTATAGATCCGTACAATTTTTCTTTTCGGAAATTTTCCGGTAATTAACTATTAAAAAAAAAGGATATTTAGAAAATAAAAGCTAAATAATATATCGATAAATAATACTAATACATCCAAACAAAAAATAATAAAATGGTTGCTTATATTAAAAAATAAAAACAAAATTCCAACAAATATGTATATACATAATTTATTTTTTATTAATAATTAATTAATTTAAAAATGTTTAAACACACGATTCCAAATAAATACATTTTAGTAAAAGTTATTGTTTTTATTATTATGTTTACGTATATTTTATTCTAAAACTTAATTCAAATAAATTAGAAACCGATTTGTTAACAATTATAAATAAATAATTAAAATAAAAAATAATATAATTATGTATAATATTTAGCATTATTATATGTATTCCTTTAAAAATTAAAATACATATTTTTATTTTTAAATGAGTAAAAATACACATAATATGTATTCGAATTATTTATGTAATTTAAATTTATAAAATAATATAATGTATGAAAACAAATGAATTAGAAATTGTCTAGAAATACACCTGAAAACATTTGAAAAACTGATTGAGAAGACA
The DNA here is from genome assembly GCA_951394425.1 of Tipula unca. Classification (NCBI taxonomy): domain Eukaryota; kingdom Metazoa; phylum Arthropoda; class Insecta; order Diptera; family Tipulidae; genus Tipula; species Tipula unca. The sequence goes on along the minus strand of OX596381.1, from coordinate 90,420,228 downwards.
AATAATTTTTTTTTGTTAACATTTTGATTCGTATTGTAATTATTCATTTGCACAATTTTATGTTATAAAAACAAAAAGTACTAAAAACCTAAAATATAAAATTTTAATAAAATATTTGATTTTAATTTGTTTTAAATTTTAATGGTTTATAATTGTTTCTTTACCGTTTAAAATTGTATTTGATGTACTTAGTTAAGTTAAGGCAAAGAATAGTTAATTAAATTAATTAATTAAATAATCTTTGGTTAAAGGTTATCTGTGCAAGCAGGGTGGTCCCTTTGTAAATGTTGAAAGTAGTATATAACTCATTACCAGAGGAGTATTTTTATAAACCGGTAGAAAATTAACACGAAAATCAACCTTGTATCATGGATTTTTTGTTTGTTGTACTAAAACAATGATTTGTGTATTAAATATAATTTAAGATAGCATAGAATTGGCTACCTTATAGCTCAGAAAAATAAAATCCAGAAAATAATAAAAATCCACACCAATCGAAAAATTAAATTCCAAAAATTCAAAATTCAGAAATTCGGAAATCGTTGTTTGTTTTCCAAACAGAGATCCCCGCATTTTTTCTAGATATTTTGTTTCCGGCAATGTGTAATTTGGTTTGTGACAAGTGAGTGTGTGTGGGTGCATAGTCTTATTGACAATTCTAAAAGTAGAGAAAGTGCCTCTCGTCGAAAAAATTAAACAAAATATACGAGCATAATGATTTGTAATTTGTGTGGTATTGGCTATAGAGGAAATAATCATAATTTTATACATAATCAGTAATTTTGTTCAATACGAGAAACGCACGTAGGTAACATTTCTCACAGATCTGTTTATTTTGTACTCAAAAAATAAATCATAAAGGGCAAACTGCTCGTATTTTCGCTTGAAAATTTTTCTGCTACGTGCGATCCTTGATGTTCCAATCGTTAATAATTATAACGCCATTTATATAAGTTATACTTTATAGGTCATAACATAAGTTAACATCATATGTTTCGGGAATATTTCATCATATAGGTATTTCAATTTATGTTTTATTTGTGAGAAATTTGTGCGGAACTGCTTTTAAAGCAGTTTTTGATTAGAGTGTAAAAATATTTTAGCAATATTTTCGCTATCAAGCATTAAATAAAACGCACATTTTTTGTTTTAAGCAGTTTATTTTATAAAAATTATAATATTATGATTTTTAATTTATTTATTTAGTTGCTATCAGATACTTTGAAATAAATTTTCCAAATAGAACTTATACTTATATATAATTTACATACAATCATGATAGCCAAAATTGTTCGCCTTTGAGATATTTCAAATGTTGTGGGATATCAATATTATTGATATTATCGGGCTTTTTTTTGTTAGCGGGCCCTTGTCTAGTTATTTTATTGTGTTGAGCTGTACTGTCGGTAAATTAATATGAGTAGTTAACAACAATATTTAACAACGCTATTTCTAATAATTAACGACGGTCGTAGAGAAGTCTTCTCGTAGCTGTTTTTAAATTATTAGTTGATTTCACCAACTGGAATGTTCACTGCTCGTTTAGATAGGATGGTAGGCATAAGTGGTAACCAGGGATGACATAAAAAAATGAAAACGGTAAAGTACCTTTAATGGGTTTTAGAAGGCAATTCATTTTTCTACTTTAGAAACAAATAAATTTTAGTTTTGTGTTCGTGCTTCTGGGGAAAGGTTTACAATTTAATTAACATTTATCGTTGTTATAGTTTAAAATGTGATCAATTAAAGATAAGATTTCAAATTCTTCAACCAAAAAAACTAATTCAGGCGCCGTTTCTATGAAATGGAAAGTCATAAGTTTAAAACTAAAACTAGAAATAATTAAAAGAGTAACTAAAACTGGAAATAATAAAAATTAAAACAGTCGGCTGAAATAAAAGGGAGCATCCAACAGGCTGGCAGTATGAGTTCCCGTCATATTATCACTAGAAAGCGAGGCCAGTTACTCGAAGAAATGGAGAAAGTACTAAATTATTGGATAAATCATCAAAATGAACGTAACTGCCCGATATCTGGATCAATAATAAAAGAAGAAACTTTAAGAATTTGGGATGAGAAACCGCCAGCCTCAGCAGATATTAGAGAAACTGTGGAAAATAAATTTGTGGCTAGTTGGGGTTGGAGTAATTCCAAAGAAGATACCATCCACATTGAATTAAAAAATCGGGTGACGCTACTCAAAAATTTCTTCTTGAGCTTCAAAAAATAATAAACGAAGGATGATATATAGTCTACAACTTTGATGAATCCGGCTTGAATTGGAAGGAGTTGCCAGAGAAAACTTACATATCTTGGAATGATGAAACATATTCTAGGTTTAAGGCATTAAAAGAGCGAATTACCGTTGTGCTTGGTGGTAAAGCGTCGGGTGACTTTAAGTTTAAACCGTGTCTAATAGGCAGATCCAAAAATCCACGAGCTCTAAAGAACGTTCCGAAATCATCAATACCTGTTTATTAAAAATCAAATTCGAAAGTTTGGATGAGTTTGCTTTGTAATTAACTCATTCCAGCGATCGAAAGTTATAACAGGCGAAAAAATTTGAAAATAAGGCATTATTGCTCGTAGAGAGAATTAACCCAGAAGGAATTTTAAACGATTTAATTGTAACAAAAATTCAAAGATTGCTAAGGCATACAATTAGTTCGTCAGATCCTGAGTCAAATACGGATGATTACGTTATTGGGAAAAACCTAAATCCTAAATGCTTCAATGCCTACATATATAGAATTTTTTTAGTAATAATAAAGGAATTCGAGTTCAGGAAGCTATCAGAGCTACCGAGTTATTAAAAAGCCAAAGCGTTCAGATAACCAACACATTGTTCATTGTATATAAAAACCAACAACTTTCCTATATTATTGTTGCAGGATTGTACTGTCCACCAAGACATTCTATTAAAAACAAACAATACTCAGAGTTCTTCAAGCGTCTCGGAAAAAGCTTCATAATAGTTGGTGACTTCAATGCGAAGAATACGCACTGGGGTTCTAGATTTCCTACAACTAAAGGAAAAAAATTATTGATTGCCATTAAAGAAACTGGATGTGAATCCATTCAACGGAAAACTAACATATTGGCCAACTGACCCAGCAAAAATACCTGACCTGATCGATTTTTTTATAACCAAAAGTATTTCTGAGCTCTGCTTATTTGACCATTGCCGTACATTTTCATTGCTGCTACATCCCTCTTTTATACTTTGTAATTAATTGGAAAAATTTGAAAATTTTAATGGAGTTCAACTAATTTGTAAGATGAAATTAAATTAAAAAACCTTAGCCCGAATGCCACTTGAACTCACGTTCACTAATCAAACGCTCTGCTTACTTCAAATACTCTGCTTACTTCACCACTGCCGTACAATTTCATTACTGATAAATCCATCTTTAATACTCACTATTTGAATAGAGAAAAATGAAAATTTAACAGATTCTGAATTGAATTAATTTATAAAAAATTGAATTACATTTTTTTTAGCCCTAATCGAGACTTAAAACTCAACTAGACCTATTTGTTATACATTCAGTTTGTATAGGGAAATTTTTTATTTGGAAGTTATTCATGTACTGAAGTTATTCATGTACTGAAGTTATTCATGTTCTAATTTGTATGGTGGGTCAATATTGTGGTCCGCCTAGAATATTGCATCAAGCATCATTGACTGGAACGGAAGTTTTATAATTTTTAAGAACATATAGAGGATAGCTTGTCAGATTTTTAACGTCTTAACAGCTTCTGTTAAAAAATTTCCCCAAGTTTCTCAATTCAATTGGAAAGTATAAAATATTTACCTAACATCAAATATATATATACGGTGGTGAGCGACGTTGTAGAATGATTGACTTTAGATTCGTGGAGCAACGTTCGAGTCCCATTAGAGACGGGATTATTTTAATTTAATTTCTTCTGTATTCAAATAGGTTCAACACACAGCTTCTGTTAAAAATTTTCATATTTTTCAAGTAGTGCAATGTATACAATATGGGTATATAGCGATGGTAAAATAAACTCAGAGTCCATTGCTCCATGGATCATAAGTTCGATTATCGATCGAGCCAAACATTTTTTGATTTAATTTCTGCTATCAAATTGGCGATCTTGAAAAAAAATAACTCAAATCCAACTCAGCTTCTGTTCAAAACTTCAATATTTCGCATGTAAAAGTGGCAAGTATAAAAGATGGGTAAGGGTATAGAGCGGTAATGAAATTGTACGGCGATAGTCAAGTAAGCAGAGTCCATTGCCGTTGCTAAAAGTTTCAATTTTTTTATTCAAATGGCAGCTATAAACGATGGGAATATCACTATTTATATATGTATGGCGGTGGCTCGGTGGTAAAAGAAGCTGTGTGATTGGATGTTTATCATGACTAGTTCAAGCCTTAATATATATTTGTAATTTAATTGCAAATTGGTCATTTTTACAGCAAAAAGCGATTTTTATTTAATTTAATGAGAAATGTGTGGATGCCCGCTAAATTTGTTTACCCTTTTTTTAATCGAGGTTGATTTCCAATCCTATGAATACTTTACCACCTCACCATTTCCACATATAAATTTGCCGCTATACTCATCCTTTATATTTGCCAATTGAAGGGAGAAATTAAATAAATTTAAAAAAAATTATTTAATGTCACACCGAGGTTTGAACTCAAGTTCACAATCCCAAATGCAACGACTCTGCTGACTGTACCACCGGCGTATATAAATTTTCTGTGATATACAAATCTTTTATATTTCCCAATTTAACAGAGAAAATTGAAAATTTTACCAACAGGAATGGACAATTCATTAGGGTCATACACAAGAGATATATGGCTTTTATATTTCACAAAATTCACCGCCGAATATACATAATGCTATACAAATCTTTTATATTTGCGAATTCAATAGAGAAAATTGAATATTTTAGCAACAGGAATGGACTATGCTTGGTCAAATGACCATTACCGTATATTTTCATTACGGTCATAGACAAGAGATGACTCTTTTACTTGCAGAAATTGAATGTAGATTTCAACAGAAGCTGTGTTGAACCAATTTTACAGAATAATTTTAATTAAAAAAGCATTGGCGCATTCGAGTACTACCGAGTTATTAAAAAGCTAAATCGTTGAGATAACCAACACTGATGATACAATTTTTACAAAATTTAGTGGATAAGTTTTGATGGATGGCGAAACGTACATGAAATTGTTATGATTTGGCCAGTAATTTGCAGTAGTGGAGCCAGGTTTTTGTCACATTTTTCATAACGATGTATTTTGCCGCTAATTCTTCAACACGATTTAGCAGTAAAGTTTCGGCCATATATCGCTCGTTCACACGACCCTAATTCCAACAGATGCAATAAATTTGCACGAGATTAATCAAATTAATGTTATCTCAAAGAGACCACAGGGAAAAATATTGGGATATAGCGGAAAGAGTGCTGAAGTGCAAAAGTCAATTCGGCAGTTATGCCAGAAATAGGGAGCATGAAGCAACATGCGCGTGATTTTATCCGTAATAACGAGATATATAGAGGTGATTCGTGCAAAAATAAAAAAACCTCAAAAAATTCAATTTAATCGTATGGAAATTTTATTATCATTCGAAAGAACATTTCTTGCCATTTATTTTTTCAAGATTACTTCTTTCCAATGATGGCCGCAACTGCGATTGTTCTTTCTCAAAGTCCAATTTTTGATGACGGGTTCGAGAATATCGAGTGGCATTTGACGAATGACACGAGTATTGTTGGATTCCAATGCCTTAAATCTAGCTGGTTTATTCACATAGACTTTGGACTTTCCGTAGCCCCAAAGAAAAGAGTCAAGAGGTATCGCACGATCTAAATAGCCAATTAAATGATCCGAACCGTGAAATTAATTGCTCGCCAACATGATTTTTCAATAAGTACATTGCTTCGCGCGCTATATGGCAAATAGTTTCAGGTAGCAAATATTCCGTTATCATAGCGCAATAACGAGCACTATTCGCAGGTACGTCCCGGCCGTCTTCTTTTTTGAAGAAATGTGGACGAATGATTTCACAGGCCCATAAACCACACCAAACCGTCTATTTCGTCGCGTATCATCCAATACTGTAAACTGGGATTCAAACTTTTCGATGGTATTCCAAATAGATTATGTCAACCGTAACTTGGTCTAAGCGCAGGAAACACATTCCTCACAGAACGCTGATTTTCGTAATAAAGCTGAACAATTTGTAGACGCTATGCCGGGCTCAATCTTTCCATGATGAAATGGCAAACAATACTGAATAAATAAAAACACGATGACAGTTTGAAACTATTCATGCGTCAGAAAGAAACAGATGAAAAAATCACCTCTAGATGAACGATTTTACAAAATACTCCCGCGAATTGGCGCGTTTAATTGCAAATCGCTAAAATATCGTAGGTTGTTGAGATTATTTTAATTGTCGACGTTGACAAAAAACACTGCCAAGTAATCTACGTTATACATTACGCGTCGACAACCTCGTAGATTACATGGCGTAATCTACCTTGCCCATCCTTGCTGAAAGGAGAGCCACCATATGGTAGGCGCAGAGGTCGTTGCAGGCGACGATGGCTCTACGATGTAGAGAACGACTTGGCCTCTTCAGGTTGTCTTAGACATTATGAAGACCATGCTCAGGATCGAAACTGTTGGAGCCAAATAGTTGACTCAGTAAGGGGCCAGTAATGGCTTTTAAAAATTGATTATTATTATTAATAACAAGTATTAACATTGGTTAAGACTTAAAATATGTAATAATCTTAGCTTAAGATTCGAATACTTCTTGTTAGTTTCTTTTGTAGAAAGATTCAAGAATAAAGCCATTGGCAGCATTAAAAAAAAAATATTTCGTGGTATATTGGTGATGCTTTGGTCGCTGGAAGTCTTTTTCTGCGTGCGGCATACCGGATGAAGCCTGATTTTTTAGTGTCCATTAAATTAATCAGATAACATTATTTTAATATACAAAAAGTAATTGAAGAAGAAAAGTTTTAATTATTTTAAGTGCAAAAAAACTAAACAATTTTACAAATAATACTCGTATATGTATTTTTAAATTTATTTTATTATATTATTTATTATATTTTTGATTTCTGTTTTTTCTTTTTTTGGTTTATGTTATTTTATTTCTGATCTAAAAAAACGTTTCCATTTTTATGTTTGTTGTAAGTTAATACCTTATACATAATTATAACAAAAAAAATTACTGATATTTTTTATTTGTAAGTAAAAAAGTAAAAAATAAAAGTTTTTAAAATTGGCTTTATAAATTTTTATTCTTATTGTAGTTAGAAAAAAATATCATGTATAAATGAAAATCCAACATGGAAAACATAATTATTATAGGTTATGTTTAGTAAATTCAGGAACATAGTTCTTTCTTATTTTACTTTTTGAGTAAGTACATAATTATATTTTTTATTTGTATTTTATATTTTCTATTAATTTAGTTTGTTTATGTATAAAATATATTTTAATTTTTATTGAATTTATTTTGTTATTATTTCAATAGTTTTATCGTACTGATGTATTTTATTTTGTCAAAATTTAAAAAAATGATTTCCATTGATTTTTTATGATTAGGTAATAAATAGTTTATAAATTTCACTTCGGATTATTTAGACGATTATTTTATTTATTGAGTTATACATATTTTTTTTAGATTGGTTGTATAATGATGTTTTTTCTACTATTTATTTATTGTATAAAAAAAAAAATAAAAATATCATCATGTTACACTATATAGACCAGCTAAATTATTTATACTTATTTATATATTATTATTTATATGTATGTTATATATACATATACATATACGTAAATATTTTTTTACATAAAGTTAATTTAATTAACTACAAAATAAAAATAATATGTATATTTAATTATAAAACAACCTCATTTCTTATAAGATTTTTTCTATATTATTAAATTATTTAAAATTATACACTTAATAAATAATAATTATTTCATTAAACGTATAACAATTATAAATTGTACATTTTAAGTATGTTTTTAAATTATATTTATATTTGTATATTTTGGAATTATTGGCGGAATTATTTGTTATGTATTTCAAGATAACGCCACTGTGGAATATACTCCTCATTTATAAATGATAATGCAGTAAAATAGGTTTTTAGTGGAGTGGTACATAATCTATGATATTCGGGCAGTTTACAGCATAGGACGGATAAACTTAACACCTTTTAAAATTAAATAAAATTACATAAAAAATGGCATAGTAGATACAATAGTATATAGGCTTGAAATTATTTTGTACTCTAAATAAATTACCAATATATTTTATAATTATTATTTGGACGTGTCAAGTAACTGTAACATACATTTTTTATTTGTGTGTATATCCGTTAAATTTTATTTAAAAATGAACCTAACAAAGCATTGCACAACAATATAGGTGGCTCTGGTTGTACCGACAAATTAAAATAAATAAAATCAATTCTTCTTTGACTTATTAAGCACATTTAAACATACAATTATCTCCGTAGTGTTTAATGAGAAATTAATAAAAAAAACTTAAGGAGCGTCCGATTAGGTTAAACGCTGAACGGTATCCAGATCACCGGCATTTTGGAAGAGGTGTATTCATTCGTTTAGTAAATAAGCGTCGCACTACCGGAACCAAAGTTGTTGTAGATCTGCTAGGTGCACTATCACCCAAACACATCAACTCGAAATATTGCTCGATAGATCATTGTTACAGGAATTATCATCAAATTATTTTATGAATTTAATTTTGTCATTGGGCCAGGCAACGCTCCAATTCGTTCAAATTCAAACTTAGTTCAACATGTTCTGTGGACAGATGGTGCTACATTTAATACCCCTATGCCTTTCTACACTTTAATTCTTTCATCCTGCTTCTACGATATTAAAAAATCACTCGACGTCCACATTATGCGCATTTCTTTGCGCGTTTCTTTGTTTAAGATGTGTAAAATATTTTTCTATAATGACAAAAATTTGACAACTTGAAGAATAAACAAAATGGCCTTGAAATATTTTATCTTCGTAGTGGTGCGAGAAATTACTAGAATCAAAAAATATTTTTGATGAAAAAAGAATTAAAGATTTCCCCGCCGCAGTTTGTAGGTGAAGAGGAAGGAAACGAAGAAAGAATCAAGAGCAAAGAATTAAAGTGTGGAACCGCACATTATGATTCTCGCATCGCCGACTCTCTCGCCGTGACTGCTAAACTCGCGTGACTCATATATTGGTATTATGATTCTCACTTTATTTTGGCGAGTGTTTAACTCGGCGCGATGCGTTGTTTATTATATTTTTGTGTTATCAAGTGGTGCAACTTTTATTTATTGTATATTTTGAGCAGTTTTATTGACATTATTGACGTCTAGTTATTCTGTATTTGGTATTTACAGAAAGAAATCAAATAATTTAGCATTTGTGTGTGTATTAAAATAAAATTAAATAGTTTTGGTGTTTTTATAATTATTGATTTTACTTGAACCATTTGACCGAATTTAGCCAACATTTGAGAATCTAAGGCTTATATCCAGTACTTTCCTGTTTACCAATTTGAAAATTGGTTGAAATTTTTGATTAACAATACATATTTTTAAAATTTGTTCTAATTATATTCTTGCCAAATAATAAAAAATAATAACACTTTCGTAATTTTGCCTTCAATTTTTTATTTATCTGTTGAAAAAAAAATTGAAAAGTCACCAATAAATTCTAGGTGATGATATTTGACATTTCTTTCACCCACTTCTCGATTCATAATAGGGGCATTAAATTGACGGTGACGTGAACAGGCATAACTTTCATTATTGGAGCGACGTGAATCCACATTGTTGATAATAAACACCGGTCGAGTGGAAATGTATGGGCTGGAATATTTGGTTCTCGTTTAATAAAATTTTTAATGGTAGATTTCCCAAATTTATCGGAAGGCATTTCATTGCGAAATAGACAAGAAATGTGGCTTCAGTTGGATGGTCGAGCTCTTCATTTTAAAGAGCATCTCGGGAACAATTAAATTTATTGTTATGGCCCTACTTCTGTTCCCGCACGGTCACCAAATTTAATTTGTATGGGTTTTTATTTTTGGGGAAACGTGAAAGATTTAGCATTTTGATCGGCCTACCACTGCAGAAGGTATGAAATTAAAAACTAATGAAATTTTCCGAAATAATATTTCAGAAACTGAATAGGGGACAGTTCACATTGATTTCAAAAGGCGATTAGAAAAATGTTCAGAATTATATGGCAGCCATTTTGATCATTTACTAAAATAACAAGTATTTTTTAATGAAACCACCTTTGTTTTCTCTTTTTTAATTCTATTTTGATTAAATTTTAGCAGAACCTAAATCAAAAATTTGCTTAACGAATCGAAAACAATTTGAATTTATTTAGTTTTATTTGATACTATAATGAAACAGAGTAGAACTTAGAGAAACTTGTTTTGCTGAAATGTAGATCAATTTTAGCTCATATCCCTGCTTAATCAAAAGGTATAGAATGTATACTCAAAAGTATAGATTCTATAATATATAAAAAACTAAACTTTATCAATATCTCCCAAATGAATGAGTTTCAAGGTCATTCAAGATTACCACTAATCGTCTCTCTCAAAACTGAACCATTTTCGTTAATTTCTCCTATCTTGGACCGTTTCCGAGATAAAAGCCTGAGAGAGAGAGAGAGAGTGAGAGAGAGAGAGAGAATTTATAGATAACTTTTGATCGATATATTTTCATTACAATATGATTAATTTTTTTAATGCATTTATATTTGTAAATTAAATATTGTTTAATCGCCTTGGATATTTATATTAGTAATCGGTTGAATGAATTATAGTTTTGAACCATTTTAGGCGCAATCTATTTTATATTTCAGGCATGCCAATTGTGCTGGAATACGCTTTTATTTGTTTAGAGAAGAACTATAAATGTATATTAGGTTTTGTTTAGATCTGTAGCATTGAACGTATGCTGCTATAGATAAAATTAAACACTTTAACTAAATTAGATTTAGTGTTGACTTCAAAACGAACCTATCATTTTGTAGTTGCAAGAAGGCCCTCCCTCCACCGAATAATTTTATTTAGTTTTGATTCGTTAAAACAAAGTTTTGACTTTGAATAAATGTACATAGGATAAGAAATTAGATCTACATTTGGCTACAACTAAGGGCGAAACATAATTATTGTACGAAATAACTGACTTTTATTTTAGTGTTAATGTTCTTTAAATTTTAGTAGAAACAATTAAAAACAATTCATTTATTGGCGATAGTTTTTAAACATCTTATTTTTCGTCAATCTTTTCTAACCCAACATTTCTTAAGATTGGTATAACAAAAATAGGCCGTCTTGCAGATATCTAAATTTTCCTTCATGGCTCACAATAAAATTATAAATAAATAAATAAAGAAATGAAAATACAAATTATTTGTTTATTCTTGAGATCAAAAAACTTATTGAAATTATTGAAAACATTTTCAAATAATCGAATTTGAAAATTGTGGAACAGGGATCGTTCCAATCACAAGTTTAAATGACCATCTTTTTCACAAAACTAATTGCAATGTTACTTATTCAGGACAAACTAAAAAATTTGTAGAAAAAAGCTTTTATCAACACAAAAGTAGCATCAATAAACAGTTAGACCAAGAAACCGCACGATTAGTTTCGTTAATGATGGAATTCTAGAAAAAACGGAAATTTTTTGGATACCATATTAAACTAACTCAATCGGTTTTGCCGCCCTCATTGGCGTCCTCAGTAAGTAGCGTCCTTGCTTTGTTATTCGACGGTCTCGGGTTCGAAATCACGGTTGGATGTTTCTAATGTGTAAGTATATGTGTTTGTTCGGGTATTGCACCGTGGGCCCATTAGTGACATTGAGTGCTGTAGTAATCCGCCCAAGTTTAATTTTACATTTTAAACTCAATCAACGTTATGGGAGATACAAATTAACTAGACTAGAATTATCGAGGCCACTTTCAGGCAACCAGATGGACAATGGACTAGATGTCACGTAGAAAAGGCTACAGCTTTCTCTAACTACTAAAAGAAAAGTAGTCATACCGTACGAAAACCAGGTTATTTATAATACAGCCATTAATGAAATAAATAACATAAACGCAGCAGATTATCAAAGCAGCGTACTGGGATCAGTCTTTTATTTGCTGTATACTACCGATCTATCAACAACTGACAAGATAATCACATAAACATGAGCAGATGATATAGTTATTTTGTTCATAATTTTTGGGTTTTCATCTTGATAGAAGTTTATTAGTTAAATTTAATCTATCTACATATTTGAGCAACACATATTTAAATTAATTAATTATTATTCATGCATACTAACAATATATTCAACATAGGTTAAGTTAGAAAATAGTTAGGTTTTGCACACTTCTTGTAATTTTCGTTAAAAGAAAGATTCTAGAATAAACCCATTGGCATTCAAAAAAAAAATATATGTTCTAAATTAGTGCTGTGGTCCTCAATTGACTAGAATAACTAAACTAAAGTAATACCGTTGACAGACTAGGGATTAGCTTTAATGTATCAAGTTGAAGATTAGCTTATCTAAAGTACTAGTGGCGACATTATGCGATAGACGTTGTAAAATCGATGATATTTTAAATAAATTGTTTGTGCGAATAATTTTTGGCGGTAAGTGTTGTACATTAAAAAGTAATCAGGGAAAGTATTCAGCTTTAAGTTATTAGCCATATTTCAACAAATACCAAACTTTAAATGATCATGGTTTGGAGCAAACATTTAAAAATGCTCATAAAACATTTGAAAATGCTCATTCAATCGGAGGAAATAGCGTTGTTCCATTTCCATCACACAACCAAAAGTTGACGGCATTATTATTGTCAATAATTCGAAAAAACTGAAAATAGATTAAAACTGATTAGCCGAATGTCGCAAATTTATTTGGAATTGGTAGATCAATAGTGGTCGAAATTGTATTATTGTATTACAGTTTTGTCAAGCCGTGTGTCATGAAAGCAATCCGATACATTTTTATATATTTTTTGATTTTATTTCATTGTATGTAATAGTGACATTTGTGTTAATAATAATAACAAATAATAGAGGCGCTACCATAGTATTTTATTGTTCAGCTTAGTTAATTTATCCCAAGTCTGTCAATACAAATAAATATGTGGTGGATTAATTAATCTCGCTTCACTAATCGCGAAACACCGATTTTTTCGGCTAAATTAGTGACTAAACTAAATTTATGGTTAGTTGACATCATTCATTAATAGATGGCAGCAGCATCGAACAGTTTGGTATTATCATCATGAGAACATATTCTGTACAATTTTTTTCTGGTGAATTTATTGGTTTAAGGTTAGTTCGCGAGGTCGGATATATATATATATATATATATATATATATATATATATATATATATATATATATATATATATATATATATATACCCTAGCTATTTACATCCGAGCTCTAAACCTATGAAATCACCAAAAAAGTTCATCCATAACCAAAAAAATTCATCCACTTCCCCACTTTCAAGTTAAAATATTTTTATCATATGGTCGGATGTAAATAGCTCGGGTTTAAATAATCTCGCGAACTCACCTTTAGAGGTCCGATAAAATAGCTAGGGTAAATATTCGACCTCATTACCTTGTGTTCTGAGATAGTCGTTTTTCTAAAAAACTGTTATTATTTTACTTACGATTACTGTATTTATAAACTTTTTATTTTATAAGGAATTTTTCGTTTTTTATGGTACATTAAATGTAAGACGAATCCCTTATGGTACGACTCCGTTGTCCATCTGCCGAGTTTGTCACATAGGCTTATAACTTTTGAACTATCGTTCGTGACGATTAAGAATCTTGCATGTACATTAAGTCATTTAATCCACAGCCAATTAAATACTTGTTTCAAAATTTGAAAAAAAAATTAATTGAATTAATTAATTATTAATTAAATGAAGAAGCTAACGGTAATTTTATAATGGCATGTGATGTGATATAACGTTTTAAAGGGTTTTAAAAATATGTTGAAATAAATGTTGCCGAGGCCCTTATCTCTGAAAGTTTTAACTTAAGTCATTTAGGAAAAAACGGAGATGGTTGCGTGGGAAGGTATGCGTGGGAAGTTAATGCTTGGCTGGATTTTTCATATAGGTTATGAAATTGGTATTGAAAGCAAAAGCAAAAATATATATATTTTTTTAAAATAAAGCACCTGAAAATCAATAAATAAATTGATTAAAATAAAATTATTTGCACAGCTCAAAGTGTGCTCCATCATAACCTCGAAATGGGCAAAGGGCACTAGTTAGAAATCTTCTTTTTTGAGTTTGACCTGTTAGAATTGAAAATGGATTGATACATTTATCTTAGGTATTTCCTAAAATACACTTTATTTTGTTTGGAAAGTTTGGCTTAAATCGAAACTGTATACGCTAATATTACTAAATAGTTTTGTTAGTTATTATATGAACATAAATTTTCCAATTGACCTGTTTTTCTTATATTTAGACCTTTGCTTAAGCTTATATATAAAATTGTCGTGAAAGAACGGTATTTTTACATTTTTAAACGTAATTTATTTACATCATGACATGTGGCTTTAACAATAGCGTTATTTCTTATGATACATTTAACTATAAATACTTATTATATGGGTTTGTATTATATTACTGGCCTTATAGGGAATCAGTTAAATAAAATTTAAAATTATTAATTATCAACCGAATTGTTATTTTTAAATTTATTAATGCCCAATTTCACAGCATTATTTAGCCGCTAACAAGTGATTAAAAATTATTCCTCATTTGGCAATCAAGATTCAATCCGTTTTAACTTGTTTTACCAATTACATGGGCATATTTATATTTGCCATCGATACAATAAAATAACAAAATAAAAATAATAACGGTCTGCTGTTAAATTTAAACACCCAAAAGTCGATTAAATTTAAATTTAATTGAGCAATTTAAATTATAAATATACATATTTTGAAAGCGAACATTAGACGAGTAGTGTTAGTGCCCTAATTATTGTAAACAATTGTTGTGTTATCTGAGAAAACTTCTTACATTTTTAAACCACCGTTAAATAGTTTTTGATATTTTTTTTGCTTTGTCAATATTTTTTTAATCTGTTGAGTGTGTCTTCTAAGTGTGCCAAATTTTAGAATAATAGAAAAGTACTACAAAAACAATTTCCGAGAAAACAGAAAAGAGGTTACCGCAGAGAATGATATTTCGTTTGGATTTAATCTCGGAGTTCTTCTAGAATCTCCTCCATCTGCAAAGCAGCGTATGTCCATTTTGTGACTTTTTGTAAATTTGGTGTCATTTTGAAGAGAGGTAAATTTCACTTCATTTGGCAATATTAAATACTCCCGCGCCTATCGCTATCCAGGTACGATCCTTGGTTCAGCAGGAGAATTTTATTAAAATTTCATTTTTATACTAACATACAAGGTGGGGAAACACCCCTATCCTATATGTTACTTTTCATCTGGATTTAAGAAAGCTTTAATATTTTTTAATTAGATATAGTCCTCAGCTCCTCAAAAATATATATCACTATCTGGGTACGATTTTTATTTCTGGAGGGGAATTTTTTTAATATTTCAATTTGTATACTAACATATAACGTGGTAAAACACCCCTGTCCTAAGTTACTTATCTTCTAAATTTTAGAAAGCATTAATATTTTTTAGTTAGATAATCTCCTCAGCTACCCAAAAATGTATATCGCTATCTGGGTACGATCCTTAGTTCAGCAGGGCGATTTTTCTTAAATGGTGAATTTGTACTAACATATAAGGTTGTAAAATGCACGCTTTTTTTTTTTTCAAAAAATTAGATTCGAATTCGCACCATGTCGCGGTTTTAAAATGTTAAACATATCCTCAGGGTAAAAATTTAATCAAAGAAATTCTACTGCAGCTTGAAAAGGGTGTATTAATGTTTAACTGCAAAATTCCGTACGATGGATTGTTATCGATCTTAGACAACGAAATAATATTGATCAGATCTTTATTAGTTGCCCAAATTCTAATTATCTAATTTGGATTATCTGCCAGTAGTGGTGCATGGTTATGAAAATGAGTCATAAGGGATTTATAAAATAAACAATTTTCAGAACAGGCATTTTTCAGAGCAAAAGGCTTTATTTGTGGCCGATCAAGAAAATAATGTCAACCTAAAAACCACCTAATATTGAAATGGTCTTTATTGTTGAAAACGAGCATCAGTCGGATCAACAAATAATTATTTCATTAGGTTTCTATAAGATTGGTAACGCTAACCGAAGGAAGAAAGAAAGCCATACAAATCAAAGCAGAAATTAGACAATAGATGGAACGATTTAATTCAGCCGCTAAAACTATTAAACCTATAGGTGCAATTGTATCTTATCTAAAAAAAAAGCTTTATCTATAATAAAATGTAATGAAATTACCGAAGAGACCTACTGCGAGAAAATAATATGTCTGAAATAACTTTCGCAGATACCAGATAATCAATGGATCCGATTTTGCAGCGAGCAAATTCAGTCGTGTATTTTATAAGAAAATCCAATAATACTACGCATTGTGTAGAGTTTACAAAAACATGTTTACGTTTAGTATATAAGCCATCGTACGATCATAAACTGGTTACATAATAAAACTGAAACAAAAGTTTAACAGTTTTTTACAGAAGATATCAATCAGAATATTTCATTGTTCCAAACAAAGTCTAAACATGTAAAAGATTCTTTATCACAATTCATTAAAAGTTTAGCCAGAATGGAATCGCACTATTGTAGAGCATCAAGCAGTAAATTGTAGTTGGAGCTAGAATAGCAGAGCAAAAGCCCCCTCTATGCAGAATATAAAAATAACTGGTGTCCAAAGAACAATATGTGATACCGATTTGTGATGATAACATGGTGGGAGGAAGACCTGAAAGCTCCTATTGATTGCCATTGATCAGTTAGACGTTGCGTTGGGAACAAGCTTCATAACGTTTAAAACCAAATTTGTTAGCTACCATTTGCTATTCACACCAAAATTGAGAAAAATTACAATGTAAAACGCAAAAGAGATATATATTCATGTTATTCTGTAACACGGTTGGAAAATTTCCACTGTAAATAAAAATTCCATTGAAATTTAATTTAATTTGCTTATATAAATTTTCCGCCAGCAAGTTGTCCAATAGTTTTTTTTTGCCAGTGGAATTGAGTTACCGAATAGACATGACGATGTATTTCGTTACGCTTTGGTGTTTTGTGGTACAATGTCTTCTTGAGTAGTGATGATAATGTAATGCTAGGTTTGTGGTGCGGCTATTATCTCAATGCAAAAAAATTGACAAAAAAAGGACGTAAACGCAGATGGTGGTTTAAGCAAAATTTAAAAAAACGTCCAGATGCATGTTTGCAGGATGCAATTCAAGTTTTGAAAGCTTATTCAACATCATTGGATAGATAGAAGAATTAAATATGGTATTCGAAAAATATTTTGTTCACTGATAAAATTAAATCAAAAACAGCGAATGTTTTTTCCTTTGAATTATACCGATTTGTAGTGAAGTGAAATGTTCACATAAGTGACCCAATTTTTTATTTTGTGGTGGTAAGATGTTTGCCTTATGACACGCCTTATATAATAATAACAGTTTTTACAAACCATTACTGGCCCATTACTGTATCAATAATTTGGCTCCAATGTATCAACAATTTGGCTCTGGTATCAACAATTTAGCTCCAATGGTTTCGATCCTGAGCATGTTTTTCATACTGTCTTAGACAATCTGAGGTAGCCAAGTTGTTCTCTACACCGTGGAGCCATTGTTGCCTACAGCGACCTCTGCGCCTACCATATGGTGGCTCTCGTTTCAAAGATTGCTGCACAATTCGTTCCGAATCCGCACACAGAACGTGACCGAGCCAGCGAGCTCGCTGAGATCTTACTTCAACTTCGGTTCGCCATACTAATCGAATAAGGTCGAAAAGACAGTTCCACAAAGTATTCCCTCCGAATATCAAGAGCTCCGAATCAATGTAGTCCATCCCAGGTGAACGGTTCCGTTTTAGTCTCTGCATGACTCTATAGTGAATTCCTCATGGGATCCTTAATGCAAATCTCCGCAGTCTGTATTTGAGGTGACTCAGCTACAGTCTGTGACGCATGATGCACACCAAGCAGGTCGGTACAGCGTCCACTCCATGCGTCGAGTACTGCATCGTTGTTCACACAGAAGTTTCTATCCCGGTCCCGAATGGGGGTTGACTCAGGCCTGAAAGTATGATGCAATCCAGTAATTCCTTTAAAGAAATTTCGCGAACTGCGCTAATTGCTGAGTTGTTGTATTTTCAGAACCTCGACCTTCCACCATTCACGCTACTTCCGTGTTTCCTCGCAATTTTTAGACGTTGTTGCACTTCACTATGGGCTATATTTTGTTGCTCGATTGCAAGACGACACTTCATCGTTCTTGGCTCTGACTTTGACTTACCTAAAGTCTGTTGAGCAGCACTGCTAGCCGAAGTTATCAGTACCTCCCAGACAGAGTTCACACAGTCAGTCTGACTGTGAATTAGCTTCCTCAATGCTGTCGCTGACAAGACCCTGATATCGTTTCTTTTGATCTTCAATTATCAGACCTTCACAGTCGAAACGTCCCATTTCCCTTATATAGTATTTAAGTTCAAATTTATTTGCTTGACACACATTTCCCCTGCAAAATAATTATTTTTGTATGTGTTGACATTTTGGTCAAAGTCATCTATATAATTCTTAATTTTTGGCATAACCACGAAATTATAAAACATAAAATTTTGTTTAAGTTTCAAACCATTTTTTAATAGAAATTTTAAATTGACAGTCCATTTCAAATACTAACGATAGTATCAATGGTATAACATTATTTATGTGGACCAATAAAATTTATTTGGGACATCAGTTACATTTTTTAACTGTCAGATGGTGTTAGTTGTTAGATAATTCTAGAAACACCCCACCATATGTCAGCTAGGCATTTCAATTTTAAAATAAATAATAATTTAATGATAATTAATAAATATATTTATAATGTTATTAATCTTCTATCTGTCCTTTCTTCTAATCTTCTATTATTTATGGAAAAACTAATAAATTTTGTACGGATAAATCCAAAATGCTTATCGAGCTTTCGAATAAGAAATAATAGCTTCATAGAAGAAAAGAAAGATAGCGCAGTTTTATACAGAATCGGTCCCATTATTTAATGACAAAAATTTACAACAAGATCATGCCCAAAATATTTCTTATCTTGATCATATACTCGTATATTAGTTATTTAATAGTTATTTAAATTTATTTACCTTAAAAATAATATTACTAATTACCGTTTTGAATCCAAACTTTTGTAGATATTATTATAAATGTTGTTATAGGTTATTCGTTTATAAACTTTCGTTTATTTTTTTGTTTGTTTAAAAATCTCTACATCCTATAATATCTCTGTTAATCAATTATTTCTTAAAAGTTTTTAATATCTAAATTTATAATTAATTTTGCAATTTTCTGTTTAAAAATTATATAATTAACTATTTATATTTTAAATGTCTCGGCTATGTTTTTCCATGGTAAACCAAAATTAAACTATTAACGCGAATTCAACGGTCAAACGACAAATCCTTGTTAAGACTTTTACCTGGGTTTAAATATCATTGAAAAACCTAACCTTAACTATTTTGGTTACTTTTAAAAAGCCTGATCCCGAAGACTATATAAAATTTTATTCATTACTTAATTTCTAAAAATTTTTTTAATTAATTAAAACTTTTTTTAAATTAAGTTTACATTCAGACTACATAAAATGTATGCACCTACCTAAAGTACCTACTCTTTAGAGTATAGACTCATCTTTTTTTTTATATAATTTACATAAAAAGTTGATTTATTTTATTTTATTTATTTTAAAAATTATTTTGTTAAATCAATAATTGTATATTTTTGTTTGTTTGGTGTAACGTATTTTTTTCAGAATTGTGGTTTAGTTTTATTTTTATGTTATAATGGTCAAATAACACGCGAGATAATTTTATTAATACTTTATTATTTTTAAAATATAAACCAAATCGATATTATTGCTGGATTTTGTAAATTTTTTATAAATATTTCACTATACTTTTGAAATAAAATAATTCTAAGTTTACGTTGGAGTAAAATTTTTTCAACATATACATACATGCACAATATGTTTAGTTAAACACTTGACGAAATAATGAAAGGGCAAAATTAAAAAAGTTAAAATTTTACTTATAATTACTTAGGTTTGTTTCTTTGCTTAAAATGAAAAAGCAGATACGAGTATTTTATTTAAGCGTGGACACAAACCTAAGTACTTGCAGTGGTTGATTTGAAAGCTAACTAATATAGTAAAAAAATATTTATTCCGCGAAATACCTAAATACTAATAGTTAACTTATACCAGCAGGGACTACATTTGCGAGGCGGCCTTATATCAGCCGAATGAATATTCATCCAATTTGTTCCACCGATATCGAACTTAGTTTCATCTGAAAAAACAACCTTGTTCCCCTTCCTAAAATGTATACTTTTTGTTAGTGGCAAATTGTTAATTGGGGTTTTGCAACTCGTTTTGTATGCTCCATATTGTTCTCCCAATTTCAGCAAATGTATCACTATCGTCGTAATTCCAGCTGTCCTTGAAAAATTTGTCCTTACTCTATATCGGTCAATCCCTTACCTCGACCCATTCCAATTATTTATTCATTTATTTAGTTTTTACAATTGTATAGTCGAATGCTTTAAATTGCTATTAGTATTTAGTTAATTCTTGGAATGTACTCGTATATATTTTTCAATATTTAATTAAAATATAAACTTTTTTTATTTGGTTTTATTATTATTTCCTATAATGTATAGTTGAAAGAAATGATTTGCCGTACAAATTACACAACGGTAAATTATAATAATACTATATGCAATGATTTTATTTTTTATAATTTGATAGTTTATCACAGATTTATCCAGTTATGAAAAAAAAAATTAAATGGCGAATTCAAATGCATGCAATACGTTTTTTTTAAAAATAGCTAATGTATGTCGGGCGCAAATTAATAACCAAATTTTCAAAATTTATAATTCTTAGATAAATTTGGGTCGATGTACAAAAATGAATAAATCATATTTACTCCGCACAATTTACAAGATATCAGATACCACAATGAATTATTTAGTAGAGAGAAATATTGGAATAAGCATACATATGTTTAAGTGATAAGTACGTATATTGGCCATTATGATTTGGGTGGAAATTTGGATCTCTATATAAGAGACTGTCAAAAGGGAAATCTTTAGTAAAAACTATTTGCAGTTTCCAGATTCTGGCAAATTTTCACCATGCACGACTCTATTTGAATACTTCCACCATTTAGGCGAAGTTTATTTACAATCTAAACATATACCATTTAGCCGGTTCTAAATAAGCCGTTTCTATATAAACAAATATTTCTAATTGGAAAATTTCACCAATATAACATTTATTTTAGTAATATCTTAGGTTTAATCGTCGCGAAAGTTATAGGCCAATTCATAGTTAATACATGAATCTAAGTCCCAGTGAATGTTTAATAAAACAGAATAAAACAGATCTTAAAAGAATATACATTAATTGAGAATGAGCATCTTCGAGTACATAAAGTCAGGTTGGAGTAAATAAAAAAAATTTGTGGAGGAGTTGAACCCTTAAACGTTCCAGTTGGTTACATTTCAGAATTGTATCCAAAAACCATTTTATAATCTCATTTCCATCCAATATGTTGTATGCATCCTATCTATGGCATCCGTTTCAGTTGACCATATACCAGAACTTTATCGAATAAACGAATCCAATATTTCCATGAAGCATGTCTAATTTTATGATAATCGGTTAAGGTAGTTCCAAATCTATTTTCATTATAATCGCTCTTGTCATTTTGTAACATGTTGTTTTGAAATATCTAGTTTCGTACATTATACTGTTTCGTACCGCACATCCCATTCGTACCTCAAATGCTTTTGTAAAATATGTAGTTTATCAGATGTACTGTTTCGAACATTTTCCTTTCTTTTTTGTGCATGTCTTGAATATTATATCCCGTCTCGAAGGAATTTATTTCCTCAAATATTTTGCTCAATATTCCCTCAACGATATTTTCGATTAAAAAAAACTAATTTTATTCTCGATTTATTTAAAAAAATAATTAAAGACATCAAATTCAATATAAATATTTGCTGTTTTGTATACGTGAGTTGTTGTTCGAGAATGAATAAAATGACACACGGGAATATCATACCTCTGTAACTTTATCTACCTTGCTATTCAACGGTATATTCCTTTATTAATCTGGACTTAACCGAATATTAGACTTAATTTTTAGAAATGAATCAGCTTTATTTAAAACAGATCAATCACCACCACAGGTCGTTATTAATGATGTTTACAATAAAGCCATTGAAATAATATTTAGAAGTAAACAGAATAATGATTTAAGTACCAGCCACAACCTGAAAAACCTTATTACAACTTCAAAAAAGCCGTTATATAACATACCTAGATCTATATTTTGTAGTTTGAACAAATAAATTGGAAATATGAACTTAACAGCAATGACAGAGATATAAACGTGGAGAGATTTTACACAATACTATTTTAATTTTCAAGCAATTGAATTATTCATTCCCGTGACCCTAAGCAGACCAAACAAATACCCTCCATGTTATGATGACCAAGTTATCACTCTTTAAAAACAAGAAAGACAACGCTGATAAAGAAAACCTAAAATTATGTTCCCGGGAGAGCAAATAGAATTTCACTATATAACCAAGATTTTGAATCATATTTTGAATTAAAATATAAAATCTATCTTGGTTACCCTCGATAACATTTAAAGAATAAAAGTCTTACGACCCGCTATCATATCCAATATATTTGCTAAGTTCTTCCAATCAGTTTATCAACCACAAGATCAAAATTACTTCAGGGAGCTAACCGCATTACTGATTATACTGCATCAATATTTACCTCATATATCGAGGACATTCAGCGAGCATTGGAAAATAGCCAGAGTAACGCCCATTTGCAAAAGTGGAACTAGAAATGATATTTCATCCTACAGAGGTATTACATCTATATCATTAATATCAACATTGTTTGAACTGATAGTATGCAAGTCATTCAATAGAATCAGTGACTTTTGCCTAAAAGATCAACATCAACCAACCGTATCTTATTACCAGCTAATCGATTAAAGAAATAAAGAATCACAAACAAGTTCACGTAATCTATACCGACTTTGCAAAAGTCTTCTATGAGTCCGTACAAAACTTTGGAACGCATTCATAAGTTCGGGCTTTCTTGCCGATTTGTTGCTAGGTTTAAACCATACTTAAGTAATCCCATACAGTATATTGAGGTAGGAGGTCAAAGATCACAAACAATACATGTTACTTCTGGTGTTTCAAAAGGCTCCCATGTTGTTCAATGGATTTTTATAATTTTTATTAATGGCATTGCTGAAGTGATACAACATTGGAAAATATTGATGTTCGCAAATGACCTGAAAATCTACAGAACCAGCGAGGTAGAAGATACAAAGAAGGCTGCAAGAAGAAATCAACAAACTAGTAATTTCGTGTGAGTTTAATTCACTTAAGTCTAATTCACACAAGTTAACCCTTTTACACAACAATACACAAGTTACACAACATAAATTCTTGTACTTCTTCAGAAAATATTTGAAACTAAAGGCCTAGGCGTTACTTTCTTTGTCAACATGCAAAATGCTAACCCAAATTTATTGAATCATTTGTCTGTTCAATATGAAATGTAAATCAACAATCTAAAATCTAAGAAAGCTCCAGGTTACGGGTTGATAACAGTACCAATAATTAAGGAGCTAACCGATAAAGCTATTTGCATACTCCAACATATTATCAATGCCGCTTTCAGGAAATATATGTAGCAGGCAGGGGAAAGTATCAAAAGTATTAATGATTCAACCGGACAAGCCGCCAAATGATAGAAAATCTTACCGACCAATTTCACTATACTATATCAGTGACATCGAAGTTATTTGAAAAACTATTACTTAAAATACTGGAACTAATTATAGAACAAAGAAATCTAATCTCACATCAGCACATAGAATTACTGATGTGATGAAGAAACAAAAAATCCTGCGGTGATTCATGGACAAGGTATGGCTTAAGATGTGAATGTGGAGGTGCGTAGTATGTTGGACACCACAGATGGTTAAAGATGACCAGCTCGAATTAATACTATAATATATTTTATGAAATAAGTCTTGTTAAAACCATTTGTTATGACCATATCATGTAGTCAAGGCTAAACAAACTTAAATATTATGTTTTGGTAACTCTTGCCGGAGATGGTTGTCATGATCGATTTTTTTTTAACTTAAATGCCAACATATATGTACATACATTTATTAGACTGTTCAGCTAGTGGATTTATGGTCCTTTGAAAGTTAAACAATAACTCTTTTATGTACATACATTGCTACATAAGAGTTCTATATTCCAACAGAGGGTCTATTTATTTAAATTGTCGAACGATGGATATTTGTTGTTAATGGATTTCATGTCATTTCTAAATGGAATTTTAAGCTGGAAAAACAGCAAAAGTATAAACTGGTCAAATTAATCAAATTAAATTTTGATAATTTGACGGCCCGGCATCGGGAGTAATTTTACTCTTGGACGTACATTTGAATGAATCAATCGATTTCCTTAAGTTTATTACTTTTTTTTGGTAATATGAAATTTAAGATTTTACCATTTCATAGATTTTTACACTTTAGTCAAAAATAACTTTCGAGTAATACATTTTTTGATAATTTGTCCAATTTAATAAATTCTGAGAATATGCGATTCATGAGAAAGCCAAAAAATTGGTTTATATTGGGCGTATCCAGCACACAAAATTCTAAAGGTGCAAAATCCTGAGGGTACAATAATTTTAGGCTAGAAAATCCAGAAAATTTATTTAATTCTAAATTGCTAAGACTGAAATCTGAATTTAGATACATATATGTTTTTGGATTTTAGCAAACTTAATTATTATTACATATTTACTAAAACTTATACTGTATACAAGCCTATGGTGCTGCAAATACCTTGCATACCGTTTACGGATATGCTTTTTTGCTTTTTACAAAAAGAAAGTTAGTTTGTAAGTCCGGGAAATTTGATAATTTTCCACTAAACTCATTCTACATGAATATAATTGCATTATATTATAATCCAAGTTGATCTTAATAAATAATATAGGTAATCATATAACCAACTTACATATGACGCTTTCTCATTTCATCTAACACTAACTTAGCACCTTTTCTATAAAAGCATACCATTGAAACAAATACCATAAGTTTGATTTGTTTAAAAAAAAGAACAATCAAACATGGCGTCACGTGAATATTTAAATACTGTAAATGCCATTAAAAACAAAATTTTAACGAAAAATGGCGATAATGGCATGGGATTTGGACTACGTTTTAGTTCTGTGTCGTTCTTAATTTGAGCTAATAAATCATCATATTGATGTTTTTGAGGACTTTCGCTGAAATAATTTGAAACCATATGAAGCGGTTTAACAACACACTATTCGATATTCGATAGACGCTTGTGGTCTCTTTTTTCAAGAACAGCATTGATGTTTTTAAATTTATTAATTTAAATTTATTAATTTATTTATTAAATTACGCTTTTTCTATTGCGATCTCAGCCTGTTAGAATAAATTTGCACCGCAATTTCTATTATTTCGTTAGCCATATAGAAAATAAACAAATGGTGGTTAGTTACTTTATCGAATAAACGTATAGAAATAGAATCGAGCAGGCTTTGATCACAATGGATCGATTCTGTGGCTAACTTCATAATTTTGTTTGTGTTGACGCAAGACGCACACAAAACAAATGTTAAAAAAATCTTTATACATTTTCTTCGAAGTGGAAAGATCCGATTAATTGTGATAATTATTAATAATATTTATGAAATAAATTCTAAAACAAATTTATTTGAAATGTGTTCCTTAATAATTATTTTAAGAAGTGAAAAAACCAGGCCAAAATTAAACAACGAAACCAAAAATATGGATAGATATTTTGATGTAGGACTAAGTCTTTGTTCAAGTTGTGGAATCAGATGACACTTTCATAATTTTACATGTAAAAATGTAGCGCAAATGGAAATTTGTGAGTTAAAAAGAAAACAAATAACAAAAATAAATTATACAAATTTATTTAGATCATAAATTACTTTTTATTTATAAACCGTAATGAACTTGACCAAGAACCGCGCGCATTCAAAAGTTGATAAAAAGTCAAAGTTATAAAAAAAAACATACCTATAACATTGCATCTATTTGTTGGATTCATATGCTCTGCAATTCTAGAAAAGTTCATTGCCGCAAATATCCGAATGAAAAATGGCCGCTTTTGTAATTTGATTTATATAATTTTAAAATTTTGACAGAAACCTCAAATTTATTTTTGTTTGTTCACCATAAACTGAACAAATTTTAATTTTTTAATTTAACAAGGATATTTTTATTTTCTAAAAATGTAATTGTAAAGAAATAGTAATGAACTTGATCAAATAACTCTGCGCCATATTCGTTAGCCATTTCGTTAGATATTTAGAAGAACCGTTCATAATTAAATATTTGAAAACTACATTTTTCAAAATAAAATGTAGTGAAACAGGATCCGGTTCGAAACGAGATGTATCAAAATGAGATAAAGTATAAAACAGTCGACTATGACTAGGATATTGCTTAATCGATTATAATGAAATTCAAAGAAAATTTGAATTATAAATAACTTTTGGATGAAATATGTTTAAATATGTTTGAGATGAAATCTGACAAAAGTTCGATGTAAATGTGAAAATTCTAAACTTGTTTTTGGATAAAATTTTGAAATATGGTTAACTGGAATGAAACTAGTGTGAGAGAGGAAAAAGTTATTTTGATTTATTGGTTTGCTGTTTACTGTAACTGTAAAACTTGAGTTGATTTTTCTAAAAAATTGTAGGATATTTTCATACAAGTTGCAGTTTGTTTGATTCATATGACAAATAAAATTTGTCAAATCGACTCAATCCGAACTGTAAAATAATCGATCTATAGAACTTGCGGTGTTGAATAATATCAAAGTTTCATAAGAGTTAGTTTCAATTTTAAAATTCCATTAACCAAAAATCCAAAATTTGTTTATAAAAATTAAATTTCAACATAGAAAATCCCATTAATTTATTAATTAAAATAATTCTAAGAGCAACAAGTCGTTCGTAAACTTTAATTAACAATAATTATGTTGTTTATTATTATTAAAACTGATTGGATCCCACGAGGAATCCGCACTTAATCCCACAAGGGCCCATGGTGCCAACTCGGGCTTCTAACCCAGTTCGCAAACGCGCACTGCTGTCATTTCGCATACTGAATACGTTTAGAACAAGACAGAGAGGACCACTGACCTTAATTTAAAAACCTAAAGTTGAATTGCTGAAGCCGAATAGGGCTGAAACCTGGACAACTGCTATGATGATATTTAAAACGGCCATGTCCCGTAAGAATCGCCGTAAGATTCTTACCTGTTCCTTTTTTAAAGATAAAACATACTTCGTTGACCTCACATTGGGCTTTTTAATGAAGTACTTCGCCTTACAACTAAAGTCTTAAGCCACTGAAACCTTAGGTGTTTAAAAGTGTGTAGTCCTTTATTGTTTTTCTCCCGTAGTTGATAGATAAAGGAATTAAAGTAAATTGGGAACCAGCTTTGGCTGACCGTAACTTTATTGTTAGAACAAAGAAGGTTCATGAAATGTTTGCATTTCTTGACGAGTTTGGATACATTCAAGGGATTTCTTAAAGAGTACAGTACAGCTTTACTATCTGTACACAGAAAAATATTTAACAGAAAAATTCAAAGCCTTAATAATACTACGTGACAGCGCTATTAGTTCCGCCTGGTAAACAATTCAATGCGAACCGAGACTACTGAAAAGACTCAGATCCAACCAAGGACAGTTTCCAAGCCATCACAAAAGAAGACTATGCTATGTTGTATAATTATTTAATTTTAAATACATGGCTCTATGTATATTTAAATTATGATAAAGATAACTTGAATGCAAAAAACACAAATTATCTTGCTAACTGTCCTAAATTATTTAGTCTTGTACAGACTAAATTTTTTCAGTATGAGAATTCTGACATATAACGCAGATGTAAGCAAAAAACAATGTGGCCACTAACGCAGAGATGTACTTCAGGTTGGTTGTTTTCATTTCTTGTTTTGGTTTTTCATTGATGGTATTTATTATGATTTATCATGATAATATAAGATAACATAAAAGGAAATGCTTAATTTTAAGTATAATTAATCTACATATGTAAAAATATGTTTTAAAATTTAATTATTTAAATTTCAATGGCCTTTCAAAATTTTACTAAATGTTCACTAGTTTTTAAAATTTTGTTGAATTTAAAACTTAAATTACAAAATTTTAGTGTAACATTTTTGCTCAATTCTGAATTTCAAAGAGTTAGGTCGGAATGCCAAAATATCATGAAAGAACCTCTATTATGTTCACAAGTTTGAACACTCATTAAAAAACGGTCATTGAACACTCATTAAAAATTAACAAACTATTGCAATAAAAATAAGTAAGATATTAATAAATTTAATCAAAAATGTTATTGAATCGATAACTAGATGGTTGTTCCCAAAAATGATTCCCGGTGGGTCAACTTAAATAGTTCAGGTCATAGAGGATAAAAACGATTTTTTGATTACTCTAGAACTGTGGTCTAGATATAAAAGGTAATATATATCTCTTCATAATTTCGAATTCTCCAAAAAAATATAATAATATGCAATTTAATTCATTTTTTTTTTTTTGAATAAATAGGTACTGAGATATTTTAGTATAAAAAAGCTAACATTTCAATACGTTTAAGTTTGGCAATCTTTAAAAGGTAACAAGTCATAAAATTTTATGATTCTTCAAATTGGTTCATAAACGAGTAAAATAGTGAAGTTGTAAAACGTAATAAGTTCATACAAAATAAAATTAAACCATAATATTGTGCGATTAATATGAATTTATAAACGGTTATACTTCAAATTGTCTCTTTTTCCGCCTTTCCGTTAAATAATAATATTAAATTTAATCGAGTTATTACATTATAAAACTGATTAAATGTTGAAACTAAAAAAATAATTGACTTATTTCCTTGTTAGTCTTTGTGAATATTCAATTTATTAGAATAAATAACATGTGTGTTGTGTGTTTATAATAAAAGTATAAGTTATACAAACAATAAATATTTGGTGAGTAAAAATTTAAAAACTGTTAACTTCATGATTTTAACGAAAATTATTTTAATTTTCCATATCAATTTGTTTTAGGGCCAATATACCAAAGTCAACTTCTGTCAATATCAGCAACATTGAAAGGAGAGGAAGTCGGATGATTAGAATGGTTAAAACAATTAAAGCTATAACACCAATCAATGCAGTTGCTACTTTCAACGAAAATGTAACAAATCCTAAACCTATCCTCCCGTTCAAAATGCATCGTTGGTAAATAATTGTAATTCAGGTTAGAAAATTAAAATATCTACAGAACCGAGTAAGTACTGTTCTTATGTAAAATTGTTTATTGTTAATTACTTAAATTTTTTAGAAGATACATTGATTGAAGATACATTGAACGCTTGTCGAGCTTTTGGTTGAACAGGATTTAAGTTCTACAGTTAATGCGTCGCTTATTGAATCACCTATAGTGGGATTAGATAACTCCTTGGACACTACTTCTAAATTTATATTATGTTCGGCAGCTTGCAATATTTTACCAACGTATTTCGATAAAAATCGACCACTGAATAAAACCCAAGAATTTCATCTCTCACCCGGAAGTAGTCAAATAAACACAGGAGTTCTAGAGCACCCGGATAAATCACCATCTGATTATTCAGTTTTTGATGACAGTGATGCGGATCCAATTTATAAGCCACAAGGTACCAATGAAATTTCTTCGGATGATGAAGGCGGTAGCTATGTCAATAGAACGAATGGCCGCAGATATTGAAAGACGGCTGGATGACAATGACAAGGATCAAACTAAAGTTGAAAACCAAAAAACTAGACAGATTAAGAGAGTCCTTGGGAAAGCACACGATTTTCTTGGGAGGAACAAAATATTATTTGCCAATACTGTTGGTCATTAGGAAGCTATGATCTTCGAGCATCGATCAATACTTTAGCTGAAACAGTAAAGTTTTTGTCAACGATTTCAACCAAAAAGTTTAATCAACCAGAATTGGTTTCCACCGACCAAAGAGGAAAACACTGCAGCACAACAAAACTAATCCCGCCGAATATAATTAAATCCATTGAAGACCACATAACCTACTTTCCAGCCTATCAATCTCACTATTCGCAACGTGACACGGACAAAAAATACCTTTACGCCGATTTAAATTTGTCTCAAATTTACAAATTTTACACTGAAAATAGAGCGGAGTCAGTGTCAATCTGGACGTATAGACGAATTTTTAAGACCATGAATCTGAAATTTAAAAAACCTAGTGTCGATGTTTGCAATAAATGTGATACTCTTAACTGTAAAATTAAAGCTGCTGAAGGTTCAGAACAAGCAAGCTTGCTAGAAGAGCAACGGATGCATCAACAACTTGCTTTTCCTGCTTATGAGGAAAAACGGAATGATAAACTTGCAGCCGATTTGGATAAATCACAGGGAATCTACACCTTTGACTTACAAAAATTCTTACCCACTCTAAATTTAAATACGTATTCATATCATTCTATAAACGAAGCATGTGGACCTTTAATCTGACGGTGCATGATTGCGTATCAAATAGTGTCGTCAATCATATGTGGCACGGAGGTATTGCAAATAGAGGTGGAAACGAAGTGGCTTCATGCTTATATACTTATATAAACGCATTGCCACCATAACTAACCTCATTAATCTTTTATCGTGACTCGTGCCCGGGACAAAATAAAAACAGATTCATATCATCAATGTTTTTGGTATACAGTGCTGGGAAAAAAAATTGGGCAAACGAATTTATTGCAAATTGGAGTCTTTTTTTACGAAAATTACAATATTTTTGAAAGCAATTTATTTATTGTTTCATTTTAAATACATGTATGACGTAATTTTTTGAAAAAAAAAATTGACCTGTAATTTAGAGGCAAAACCCCGAAAAATGACAAAATATTCAAAATACGTTGATTGTAATGTGTAATGTGTTAAAGTAATGTAATAAATTAAACACTTAATTTTTATTTTTTTGTTTGTGTTTTATTGATTTATAGAAGTTCAATCTTTAATATTAATATTTTGTTGGACCGCCTCTTGCTTTTATTACAGCGATACATCTCCGATTCAACATCATCAACAAACTTTTAAAGCTTCAATCGATTCTGGGCGCTTCCTTGCTACTTCTAGCTTTATTATAGACCAAATATTTTCAATTGGATTTAGCCAGCTCAATACATCGATAACTTTTTTTTCAGAACGAATTTGAGCCTTCTGTGTTAAAGCTTTTTTCGAGACTTGCAAATTTATTTTTCAACAGGACAACGATCCGTGCCATACCGCCAAAATTGTGAGTTATTAATTTTGAATTGTAGATAGACAAATTGGCGTTCAGATAAACATAAATAATTTGTTAAAAACTTGTTTTTTTTCTTATCTCTTCATTTAAAGGTAAAAAAGTACTTCGAAAAAAAAGGTATCGTTGTGTTGAGCTGGCCCCCGTATAGTCCAGAATTAAATCCATTTGAAAATATTTGGTCTATAATAAAGCTAGAAGTAGCAAGGAAGCGCCCAGAATCGATTGAAGCTTTAAAAGTTTGTTGATTATGATTTGGGAATCCATATCTCCTGCGACTTTGAAAAATTTATCAAATTCAATGAATCGGAGGTGTATCGCTGTAATAAAAGCAAGAGGCGGTCCAACAAAATATTAATATTAAAGATTGAACTTCTATAAATCAATAAAACACAAACATAAAAATAAAAAATAAGTGTTTAATTTATTACATTTCTTTAACACCCATCAACGTATTTTGAATATTTTGTCATTTTTCGGGGTTTTGCCTCTAAATTGCGGGTCAATTTTTTTTTTCAAAAAATTACGTCATACATGTATTTAAAATGAAACAATAAGCAAATTGCTTTCAAAAATATTGTAATTT
This sequence comes from Tipula unca, assembly GCA_951394425.1. NCBI lineage: Eukaryota > Metazoa > Arthropoda > Insecta > Diptera > Tipulidae > Tipula > Tipula unca. Next base: position 90,387,901 of record OX596381.1, on the reverse strand, counting down.
TCGTAAAAAAAGACTCCAATTTGCAATAAATTTGTTTGCCCAATTTTTTTTCCCAGCACTGTATATGCAGTCTACACAAAACATCCATACAATTGATCATAAGTTCTTGGAAGTGGGTCATACTCACTTGGAGTGTGATTCAGATCATGCGATTATAGAGAAGCAGAAAAATAAAACGACGATTGTAATTAGTCATCCATATGATTGGTATCAATCTGTTAGGACAGTTCGTTCCTATAAACCATTTCAGGTAACGGAAATGAACCAAACGAATATTTTAAAATTTTTCGAAATTAGCAAAAACCCATTTTATATTTCGAAACGAGTATACGGACGGGAATCGATTTACGTAGCAATCCGTAAAATGGTTGAGATATACCAACGACTTTTGTTCAATTAAATATAAAAATTGTCTAAGCCACACAGAACCTTTTAAAACATTGAACGTTCGGCGCCGAGAAGTTTTAGTTTAGTTAGTATTAACAATGTTCAACCATGTTACAATGGACCCATTCCCATTAATTCTCGGATTTAATGGATTTAATGCCACTAGTATCGCCGCAGTTCCATACCTTCTACAACAATTTGGTTACGGACGATATCGTAGATATTCATCCTGATTTAGTGGAAGACGATGACGAAGATGTATAATGGGTCAAATATAGGCCAAAACGAAGATGAAACTATTTTATTTTTAATTTAAACTAATTTGAATTATGTACAATTTTTTCCCATATGGAATACTGTAATTGTTTTGTTATAACTCCTCATATGAATTAATAAACTGTTTGAATTAAATAAATATGCAAATTTTTATAAAGTAATTAAACCAATTATTAGTTTTACTTTATTTTAACTAATTTTTTAAAAGGTTACATCTCACTTATTTAATTTTTATATTCAATTCCAAAACTCATATTTTTCCAAAAATCTCTTTTACTACTGAGGTATCATTGATTTTCTTTATATGGCAAAGGAGGTTTATATTGATACGAACCACCTTACGAAAAATAATATCCCTATCTCTTTCAGTATTTTTAAGAGGCTCATGAAAACAAAAAATTCCGTCTGCCGAAAAATCGATGATAATTAGTTATTACCTTTTATATCTAGACCACAGTAATGTTTAATATAAAGTAGAAACAAATCTTACGTAACAATACATGTAATTCAAATTAATTAAAATCAAGCCATGTAAAATGCGACCCGCATGCAAATTTTAATTTATTTAAAAAATAATATCTTTTATAAAATAATAATAATAAATTAAATTATAATCAAAAAGCCTATTAGATAGTATATAAACTACTATGTATAATATATAGTTAAAATGTTTAAAAACTAACAGTAAAAATAATTAATTTTTTTTATATCACATTAAAAAAGAATAGATTTATATATTTAATAAATTAATTAATAAACTTTTATATTTTTTTTGTTTAATAAATTTGATATTTAAACCACAAATCCTCATCATTAATTATTTATTTATTTTATTTATAATATTTATATATGTTTATATGTATATATATACTAAAATATGTAATAAATACATATATAAATGTACTGAAATATGTATGTTTGTATATATGTATAATAAAACTCAAATTACTAAAAAAAAAATTAAAATTAATTATTATAATTAATATTATTAATTTTTTTTTTATTTAATTTATTCTTCGCGTTTATTAAATATTTAATATATAGTTTCATCAGCCTGCTATATAATATTTTAGTTCATTAATTTATATTCTACTAATTAAAATTATTTTATTTATCATTATTTAAATTGCCTGTAGTGACGTTCTTAGTTTGTCTAATTTGTCATTTTATTTAATTAGTAGTAAATACGACTTATAAAAAAGAATTGGTTGGTTTATAAATTAATTTTAGTTCATTTATAATTCAGTCACAGCATAATTAGATTCGTCATTTGAATTAATTGCGGATTGTGGTGGGTTGTTTGGATTATTTATAATTTTTGGTGCTTGCGTATCAATTTTGTCACCATCATCTTGTGCACCTGTATTCTCTGTTTGATTTTTTATTTGGGGTTGCGGTTGGTATTGCTGTTGATGTTGTGGATGAGGTGGTGGCTGATTTGTATTTTTATTTTGATTATTTACGTGTATTGGCGGTTTATTTTCAACGGTTGGTGTGCTACTGTTAATTTTTGGAGGTTGAATTGGTTTAAGACCGGACATTTTTAAATTTCTCTGATACGTCCGGGTATTACCCGGCACATTATTATTATTATAATTATTGTTATTACTATGACTATTTTCTACGGATCTACTAATTTCATCTTCTTGTTTTGGTATTTCAGGTAGCGGACAATTTAAAATTGCTGGTTTAAATTTTGGATCAAACTTACCACCATGTTTCATTGTTGAACACTTGTAAATTTGTTTATCACGTTCGTACATTGCACTGTCAATAGTATTTGAGCTTGGTATTGATTCGACCATATCTTTAACTGGAACTGATTGCCGCCGTACGGTTGACGTCGATAATGATGTTAATGTCGTTGATGTTGCGGCGATTGTTGCGGATGGTGGTGAAAAATTCTTATTGGCAGCATGTTGTTGTTGTTGTTGCGTATTACTAATATAGTGCGCATGACTATCCGATGGATGACGATAATGTTGATGCATATGCATATGATGCGACGGATGACATTGGTCACTACAGGCAGGTGATTTTCAGTAAAAGTCATTCGCTTCCAGCGTTTTGCATTGTTTACTTAAAGTGGCGTATTTTCCATTATTTGGTCCAGTCATTTTAACTGGCATGTGAGATGGACTATGTGCATGTGACGGCAGCCGCCCAAGGGTTCGTGTGCCCATTTGATGCATATTTTGATGATGCTGGTGATGAGCTGCTGCCATCATTTCATGATGATGTTCAAGTTTTCTACCAGGATGTGGTAGGGTTTGTGTTCTCGAATAGTTGATGGGCTGACTGTAATTGTTAAAGTGGTGTTAATATATTTTATTAGATTAACCAAAACTATAGCAGAAACTTACCCATTTTGTGGTCGTGGCATAGTTTGGTGATTTTGCTGTTGCTGATTCATATGCGATATATATGAAGGTTCTTCAACTTGAGCATAATCATTTCTGAAAATATTAAAAAAAAATCTTATAGTAAGATGAATTTATTCTAATGTTTAATGCGAATAGCCAATAAAGACTGCCATTACGAAATCGAATGTAATTCAGAAAAAATTTCTCAGGTGTATATAGAGTCTGTTAGATAAGTTAACTTTAGGTTAACGGCTAGTTAGGTTTTCAGTTATGAATTTTATTTACGCATTTTACGCATTTAGTCAGGTTTTTATGAATTTTTCACACAACAAAGTTACCAAAGTTTTATAAAAATTCTTTAATGGAGTTTACAGATTTAGTTTCGTTCAGTTTTATTTTCTATGTTTCATTCAATTGTTGACTGAATTTGTCGATTTTTGCAATTTGCTAGTAGCTTCTTCTACATTGTTCCCAACTGCCAAAATCGCAGTATCATCATCAAAAGTTGCTATAGTTGCTTCTTCCATTGGTGGTATATCCCGAGTTTACATGAGGTACAAGACAGAGCCCAATACGCTACCTAGTGGTACTGCAGCTGAAATTTTCTTTAGGTCCGAGTATTCGTCTTCATACGTAAATGTCTATCGGTTATGCCGGATTTCAGAGTTTCATAATATTGTTTGGGAAGGTCCCGCTTGAGCTTGAACTCCAATCTTCTGTGCCAAAATCGGTCAAATGTTTGCGCTACATCCAGGAAAACGCTTGAACATATTGGCATAGTTTCTAGGGTACGTTCTATTATATCTGTGATTCTATGAACTTGTTCTATAGTCGAGTGGTTTTCTCTGAATCCAAACTGGTGGCCAGTTTCATTCTCTTCAGGAGCAATTTTTCAAAAATTTTGTCTATGGTTGGGAGTATGGATACTGGTCCGAAGGACTTTTTATCGTTACATTGTTTCTTAGATTTTAAGATCATGATTACCTCTGCCACCTTCCATTGCCTTGGAACGTATCTTAGTCTAAACACAGCATTGATTATATGGAGAAGTTTACGTATCGTTTTATTTGGTAGTTCTTTAATGATTTGTCCAGTTACGAGGTCGTAGCCAGGAAATTTTTTCATGTTTAAATTTTGAATTTCTTCTTTTAGCTCTTGTAGAAATACACTTTGTATTTCAAGCTCATCAGATCGTTTCAGTCGGTTAACTTTTTCATCCGCAGTTTGCCTGGGTAATAGTTGAAACCTTTCTTCTAGGTGTCTCGCAAACAAGTCAGCTTTTGGTTTACCGCTTCGAGCCCAGCTTCCATCCTCATTTCTAATTGGTACCGTCGAATTTGTTGGTCTCTTAAGTACTTTCGTTGCTTTCCATAAGGAATATTCAAATATCTTTTTAGCTGGTATGTGACGACAAATCTATACTTATTGATTCATTCTTAACTGTTCTGATCAGAGATTTCAACTTTCATAGGTTATTAAGGACGGTTTTATTTTCCTTGGTTTGATTTATTTGCCAAGACTTTTGAGCTTTACGTTTCTTTACCACAAGCTTTTTAAAGTTGTTGTTATTTGGGTATTTCAAAAATGTACTTTGCCATGCAGCTTGTTGTATGTTTTCTATTAGCCTTTCTACTTCCTCTTCGACTTGTATAATGTTCCTTATTGGTGCTTGAAGATTGATGTTTTGTTCTAATAATTCTCGAAAAGCTTTCCAATTGGTATTCTTATTAGACAGTCTCGCTGTGATTTCATTTTCAATTATTGTTTCACTGACCAGCATAATAAGAGGAGTGTCGTCCGACGTAAGCTTTTTATTATTTTCCAAACGAATATAGTTATCTGATATACCTTTTGTTACATAAAATCTGTTGACCAGTAAGTTGGTGAGCCACCAGCTTGAAAGTCACATTTTAATTTTCTTCATGAAAAATTCTTCAAAAAGTTCTTCATAATCGTGTCTTTTCAAATTATAACGTGGTGGACAGTATATTGCTGATATATTCATATTCTTTGTACTTTGTGCGAGTTTTGATAGTTGTAACTTGCATAAATTCACTTTCAATTTTTAATTTTCCGTTGTGTTTTATATTCTCTCTAATAAGAATGGTAGATCCACCTCTTACTGTCTCTGATGGATGGATAGCATGGTAAAATCTGTGCACACGTATTCTGGCATATGAGGAGTTAGTGAAATGGGGTTCAGAGATTAGAGAAATATCAATTTTTTGTTTAAATAGAAATATTTCCAGCTCGAAGATGTGTTGGATCAGCCCATTCGCCTTCCAAATAAATTACTATTCTGAGCGTTTGTAAATTTATTTTTATTTTTATTTTCTAGTTGCGTTGGGTAACGATGATGACAAGTTTTTCAAATGTGCAAAATATGAGTTTATTGGTCTCAGCCTGCTCATCAAGTTTTTTATTTAGAGCATCCATGCGGTTCACGACATCTATCAAAATTTGGCCATTGTTGCTATCTTTTGCTTTTGCCTCTTGACCTTGGGTCACCTGTGCATACGATTCTTTTCCTCGTAATTTTTATAATTCCCGATTTGTCTGTCGATTGATTGGGGCTTCACTAGCAGGGTTTCTACGGTTTAGATCAGACTTTCTAGCATGATTTTTTATATTTTGTACAATAATTCTTTAGCTACCGATTACTCACAGCCACGATAATTATCTGGATGTTGGCCTTTGCAATTAATGCATTTTGCAGCTGAGTTCCTTAATCTAATGTACACGTGCTCGTTCGGTGGCTATCAGCACATTTAACGCATCCTGCCATACGTCCACAGTATCTCTGAGTAAGATGTTTTAAGCCCTGACGTTTTTTGCATTGGAGTATCAGCAGTCTTTTTCTTCACTGGTTCAATTCTGACTTTCATATTTTGAATTGCCCGAATATCATGAATTTTTTGAATATTTTCCTCCTTGCCAAACGTTAGCATGAATAGCGGTAACTCGCGTTTTGTGACGACACTGTTGCCTTTATCATCTATCTTTCTCTCTTTTTTAATGATGTTTGCAGCACCCTTAATGTCGAATCCTTTACTCTGCAGCTCGGCAATTATATCTTCACTCTCGCATGTTTGATGTATTCCTCTAGCCATAACCTTAATTGGTCTTTCCTGCTTGTCCGCATATGTATTCCACTGAACTTTCTCAGAATCGGAGCCTTGACAGCCGGATAGTCTTTAATACCAACTATGTTTATTGGTGGAGGCTGTTTTTTTCTGCGTTAGGAATTTCATCGTTGCACTGAGTAGTTGGTTTACTCGATGTTGATGTTTGGTTTCCCTGCTCAACATATTCTGGCGATGATTCTGCTTTTCGTTTCTTTCTGGGGTTGTTTTTTTTTCTTTACCTGATTCGACGATCCTTTTCAGGTCTTCATTTTCTCTCTTTAATAGGGTAATATCATTACTCAGCTCTGAGACCACCTCTTCTACGCTTTTTAATTGGTTATGAAGTATGCTTTTTTCGCTTTCAACATTAGTTGTTTGTGAAGACAAAGTCATATAAATATCTCCTATAGAACTCGTTTTTATAATAGTAGGTGATCTTATGATTTTGTTACCCCTATAAAAAGGATACTCAATATCTGTCCCAGGAGCAGTTCAAGGTATCCTTCCTCAAGCATTTTATACCTCCTGCCAGGTAAAATCAGCCACCTCTTACATGAGAAACAGACGCTGTTTGAAGCCACACCTCCTGGTGACCAGACGCTTCTTGCAAGTTTTGGTCCGCGAGTGGTATTTTTTTCCCACTAACCAGCCGGTGCTCCTTTGTGGGCATATCCCTATCCGCCACGTGTCCGATAGGAGACTTGCAACTCCACGCTCCATATTAGTTAAAATAGAGCACGGTAGATAAGAAAAATATTTGAAACTATATATAAAGTAAATCTGCGTGGAATATCAGTATTTTCGAAATTATAAAGATGTTCAAATTATCAAATTATGAGATAGTGATTTTAATTGTAAAGATTAAGTATAGTAAATTGCATTAGATTAAAAATTGGTCTACTTTGCTCAAGAGAGTTTGGACCACACCATTACATGGCTCCAATATAAACAAACTTTTCGTTTGCATTCGGCTCCTAAAGGGGTTTATATTCGCTAGAAAAACTGATATTTGTACTCTATTTTACACTATTTTACATTAATACCTAATGGAGAAATTAAAAGTCTTTAAAATACTTACCGTTTGCGTATATAAATCCATGTATGAGAATCTACCCATACCATCACCGTTAATAAAATGGCTGCGATAAAACTAGCAATTAACATAAGCACTAGTCCTAATAATCCACCCTCACACAATCCTCGCGTTGCATTTAAATAATTATAATGAACTGGTTTACAATCGACTAGTGCTGTCAATGTAGCCAAGAGTCGTTCACATGAATTTAAATCTGCCGTCACAGCATTCAAAATTATTTGCAAATTCGAAACAGTTTTGTATAATACTAATGAAATTCTGAAATGGACAAAAAATACGTATTACAATATTAGCTACCAGTTCTAAATATATAAGTACTAAACTCATACTTCGAAACTACTAGCATTGCCGAACGAGCATTTGTAATCGAATTTTGTGACTCCCTCAACCGTTGTGTGAATGGATTTGATCGTGCACTTTCGCATTGTGTATAATACAATAAAACATCAGTTGGAAGTTCGGGCGGTGCCTTAAATTATTAATGTATTTAAAAATGAAAAAAGCTTTTAAAATATCTTTTGAAAAATTTACCTCGGATGCTAAATAATCAGCAGGATCCATACATAAATCGCCAACAGCAACCGACGATGATAAATATAAGCCTGACATAAGCCATGACCCAGTTACAGCAAGTAAACCGCACACGCTAAATAATATTAAAGCGCATCGTGAGTGTCGTGCCACACCAACTAAAAGGACGGCACATAAGACAAGAAGTAATGCTAACACAGCTACTGTTCCAGGCCATCGAATTAATTCCCATTGATGACCTCTCTAAACTCAATAAAGAATATTCATAAAATATAAAACGTATTTAGATATAGTGCGACGGACTGTTGATGTTTTACCGTTAAGAATTCCGACATTGATATTCCCATTAGCGGCCGCCTAATATCGCCGACAGCATTTATTGTTGTTGTAACATTTGAATCGGCATCTTCTAACGACGATAACAATAGCGATAATGCTGTTTGATTAACAACACCTTCATCAAAGATATCTTTTAAATCGGATAATTGACGTTTGATTTTGGCAACAAGTGTGGTCTCTAAAATATTTGTCTTGAATGATAGATAATGAAAATGAATAAGTAATAATATGTATTATTTAGATTAAAATATTTTGATTTGTTTATTTAGTGTAAATAAAAATAAGAATAATCCAAACAAAAAATGTTTTTATTTAATTATTAAACGTGATTTTGCGAATCTCTTGCAGCAGTTTAAGGAGTATTGTAGATTGGAATAAAATAATATATTTAATTTTATTTATTCCAAAAAGAAACATAAGTGCATATCTAGGTAACAAATATTAATCAAAGTCTATCAAGGGGGTCTTGGCCCTCATTACATCTTTCCCCTTCGATACCCATCAATTTTCATTATACGTATTTTTCTCCTATTCAGCACCGTTTACGAGATAAAAACTATGCATTTTTTTAAAAACTCACCCTGTATTATACCTAAAAGTATGTTGCTATACAATATATTGTGTCATTCATTTATCAAAACTAGAATAATGGAATTATTATTATTTCCAAAATGAATGCCCCGCGATTCACAAAATGTGAAAATTCTATAGCTGCAACTTTACAGAAATTACTTATAGAGAAAAAGTTACATTCACAATGAAAAAAATTTCCATTTACCTTTAACTTTCAAGGTGAGTTCGCCAGGTCGATTATATACCCTAGCTATTTACATCCGAGCTCTAAACCAATAAAATCACCAAAAAAGTTCATCCATAACCAAAAAAGTTCATCCATTTCCCCACTTTCAATATAAAATATTTTAATCTTACAGTCGGATGTAAATAGCTCGAATATCCGACGTAGACAAGTGACTTTACATAACCCCAAAGAAAATAATCCAATGAGGTTAATCACACGATCTTGGTGGCCAATTAATTGGACCATTACGCGAAATTATTCTTTCATCAAAAGTTTCTGTGAGTAAATCAATTATAGCACGCGCTGTGTGGCATGTGGCTCCGTCCTGTTGGAACCACATGTTAGCAAGATTAAGGCCAGCTAATCGAGGTACGAAAAAATTTCTAATCATGTCCCTATACCGCTCACCATTGACAGTATCATTCTGACCATCATCGTTTTTGAAGACATATGGACCAATGAATCCGCCAGCCCATAAAGCGCACCAAACAGTAATTTTCTGTGGATGTAATGGTGTTTCGACAAAAGCTTGTGGATTATCCTCACTCCAAATGCGACAATTCTGCTTATTTACGTACCCCTTCAACCAAAAATGGGCTTCATCGGAGAACAAAATTTTGAATGGAACTTCAACATCAATATCAATTTGTGCTTCAGCCTATTCGCCGAATTGGCGGCGCATCCGATGGTCGTTTGGCTTTAATTCCTGCACAAGTTGAATCTTGAAAGCTTTTAGTCCAAGATCCTTTCGTAAAATCTTCCATAAAGTGGAAGGACACAACCCCAGTTCCTGAGAACGGCAACGAATTGATTGATTTGGATCTTCTTCAATGCTTTCCTGTACAGCGGCTACAGCTTCTTCAGTGCGCACTGTTCAGTATCTCACGGGATGCACATTATCATTAAGAGTAATCGTGGTTCGAAAACGATATATTGTTATTCGAATTAGCTGCTCTGAAGGACGATTATGTACGCCATAAAATGGACGAAGTGCACGATAAGTTTGACGAACAGAACCATTATTTTGATAAAAAAAATTCAACAATTTGCAAGCGTTGCTCTGATGTAAGTCTATCCATAATGAAATGTCAAACCAAACTAAACAAAAAGCAACTATCTGCCGTTAAATGGGTTGTCAAATAAAGCAGTGTTGCCAACTTAAAATAGTGAACCTCTAAAAAAAACACCCTTTATAATTCACAAACTGTATAATTTTCGTAAATAAATACAAATCGAATTCGCCGCTGTAATTGCATTTCTATTCTCTTGCGACAGTTTTCGATAACTTGCTAATAAATACGAATTAAAAATTATTAATTAAAATAAATTAATATTTTGACTAATAGTGATAAAGTAAGATAATGTAAATTAATGTCCGTAGTTTTGACTGAGAGAATTTTTTCATTATAGAAACATACAAATCATGCTCTTACGATTGGACTTCTTTCGGTTCTAGTTTGATAAACCAAGTTCATCATTTACTTTCTAACTTGGCTCTGAGCTAAACTCGACCCACTGTGGGTGGGGTTAGGACAACTTTGATATTTTTAATGGGGAGTCTACGTCAAAAAATACGTACCTTTTGTCTGAACTACTTTTTTGTATTCGGTGCAGATGGCGCTGTAATTGATGTTGGAAAAAGTGAGAATTCGAACGACTTATTGTAAAAATCGTCTTTATTAATATTTCATTGATAGTTTCTCTGGCGAGAAACACAACATGCAAGAAATTTTACTTTTCGAATAGGAATTAAGGCGCCATCTGGCCCGAACACAAAAAAAATAGTTCAGACAAGAGTTTAGTGTATTCGAACACCTAGCTTTTTCAAAAATATTAAACAGGTCTTATTTTGTTTTTCGATTCGATTTGTACCATTCAAAATATTCGTCCGCCCCGGTACATTTTTTACATACTGTATAAAAGGCAACCTATATGTACGTATGATTATTACGTATTATCTGAGATATGCCGTTTCAATTTGTTCAAATTTTTCTTGTTCTCATAAATTTTATTAAAGTTTAAATTAAATTTTAACTAGTTTTTTGATGGTCTGGAAAGTCGTTTGAAAAAAACTATACTTATGATTATGATTATACACGTGCATGTTATTTCAACCAAGCGTTCTCATCTAAATATTTTAGAAAAGGCTGAATTAATTTAGAAGAAAATTTAATATAATAGTTTAAAATTGAAAGTTGGGCGCTGACGGATGAGTACGAGACACGGCTCCTTACATTTGATCGAAGAATCATGCGTGTGATTTACGGCCCAAAATGCGAGATCAGAGATCTGATGAAGAAACCCGATGTGCATGAAATAGGATCTCAGGGAGTACGCTGGCTCGGTCACGTTCTGCGTGCTGATCCGGAACGAATTATGCAGCGATATCTGAAAGGAGAGCCACCATATGGTAGGCGCAGAGGTCGTTGCAGGCGACGATGGCTCCACGGTGAAGAGAATGACTTGGCTTCTTCAGATTGTCTAGGACAGTATGAAGACCAAGCCCAGGTTCGAAACCGTTGGAGCCAGATTGTTGATTCAGTAAGGGGCCAGTAATGGCCTTTAAAAACTGTATTATTATTATACTAATGGTTATTTTTCTAATTAGAGAGCGAAGCGACGGAACCGCAGTGACCCGACACATGCTTAAAAGTATTATAATAAACATAGGTCTTTTTAAATAATGCAATTCTGAATTGAAATAAACAAGAAATAGAAAAATAGAGTTGTTAATCTTAACCCACAGAAAGTATTTTTGCAATAAAATCACCTCCAACGATAAAATTAAATCCCAGCTGGTTCAATAACTTTTTACAATCCTCTTTATTTAAATTATGTCTTGGAGGACAATAAATTGATCAGACTTTCTCCTTCAATTTTTATACCCTCATGATGTTTAATATTTTCTTTCACAAATATTGTTGATCCTCCATTTGCTCTTTCTGCTCATGAAAACATGATAAGAAACGTAACCACGTATTTTGGTATATGAGGTTTTAGTAAGATGGGTTTCTGATGTTAAACATATATCAATTTTTTCAGTATTTAAAAAGATTTCTAACTCTGGAATGTGTTGGATTATTCCATTCCCGTTCCAGATTACAATTCTTAAAATTTTATTTATCATATTAGTTTAGTATAATATGGATGTTATTTCATCCACTGTTTCTCGGCTATCTAGTTGACTGTTTAAAGCATCTATGGATCTCTCTTGTTTTATAAGCCGTGTATTTAGCGCTTCAATGCTTTTAAATATTTTTTCAAGCATAGATGTATCTTTGGTGTCCTTGAAATTTACTGATTTATGTGGGGTTTTTCTTTGTAGCCCGGATGCCACCACTTGCGAAAACGACTTGCGATCAGTTACTTTACTCAATATAGATGTGGTAAAGTTTCCTAGGTTGATGTTTACGCTATTGGCGACCGGCGTTTTATAATATGATGGACCTTCTCGTGATTAGTCTATAATTTTTTGTAGTTCTTTAGCATCTATGTCTATAGTTTGCAGGATGTTGCTCTTTGCAGTTCACACTTGTTGGAGAGGAATTTCTAATTAGTGGACACGCCAGAGCAGGGTACCCTCCAAGTCACTTTACACATCTTGACTCTATATTGCAGCCTTTTGCAGTCCTTGTCGTTGGAGCTATTCCATAATGTCTTTTATTGTACCGGTTGGGTGGAGGCCCCTTGCCATAACTTTTACTGGGCGGTTGCTTTTATTTTCATATTTATACCATTCGATTTTCTCTAAATCGACATGTTGGAAAACCTTTTTTCAATTCTTCATTTTTCTTCGTCAGCACCATAATTTTGCTATTAAGCTGATAAGTCATCTTTTCAATTTCATTAATTTTTGCGCAGATATTCGCATTTTCTCTTTCTAACTGAGAGTAACCAGTTGATGATGGCATTAGGCTTGAAAGCCCTTCTTGTGATAACAAATCAAAATTTTCGCTTGCACCACCTCTGGTATTAGAAGCATCCGCTTGATCAAATAACGAGTTGCTACTATTTTCTTATTTGTCTTCTTTGGAACGGATTTGATGTGATCCATAGAGGCCAGTCTCCATAGAGCGTGGATTTACCAATGTTGATATTGGTGTACCACTTTAATTTAAATTGACAAAAAAAATACTCATCGACCGAATAATTTTGGCCGGGGGTGTATATAAAATATTTAAAAAGAAACTACTATCACTGCACTTTTTGATTATTTTATTTTTATTTTATCGCTTAATTCACCGATTTAACGTCCAAACCCCGCAATGATTTGATAGAAAAAATATGAAATAATTAATTGAGTTAGACCGCAGTTATATGCACCATACACAAATTGTAATTTTTACTTATAATTTTCTTTAAATATCCGTTTTCATGGGTAAAGAGAGAGCCATTTAAATCATTTTTTTTACCCTGCACCCTTGAGTGCATCCCAAATGAATAATATACCAAACAGTCGAGGCACCTGTTTAGATTTCATTTTTGAACTTCATCAAAAATAGTTCGGTTTTCGACTACTGCTGACTTGGCATTGTTCTGTCTAATATCGATATTGAAAATGCAGTTCATTCCTTCATCGATATATTGAATTCGGTTCATAAAAGATCTGAAGATCCTCGAAATTCAACGTAATATGCAGCACGTACAAAATTTGAGAGTATAGGTTTTTTGACCGTAATCAGTTTGAATAATTTAGAAAACGATTCAATTGTCTAAATCGATTTTCATATAATAATTAATAATTATATTACTGATTTAGAGGATGAAATCAGACGCAGCCCGAAGATGTTCTGGAAATTTGGTAAGTTGAAAACAATCCAGTTACTATCTATAATATTTTTGCAATTTCAGAAGTGTGTTTTTCAAAGATACCTTAAACACTTCACGGTCCCCAAGTGCAAACGTTTCGTGCATCAAGTTGTCACAACAAGATATTGAGTATGTACTTAAAAATATCGATACCTACATTGGATCTGGTCGATATAGCCTCCAATCTGCATTGTTAGTCAGCTTCACTTTATCTTACATTACACCGATTTGCAGAACCAGTTCTCGCAATGAAGTGATAATCTATCGAGGAATGGCAATAATGCCTCATATTCCAAAGATCCAAAGTGGATCCATGGTTAAAACAATTGTATTCCTCCATTGCAAGTAATTGATCAGCGACCAGCATGGATTCGTTTACGGCCGTTCTACTGTTTTATTTTTTTTTATTTATTAAAACGGTTGGAACCTACTAAGGTTCCGCACTCAATGCTACAATGGGCCCACGGTGCAAACCAAGAGGATCTATCCTAATTCGCAGGAGCGTACTGCAATCTTAGCAAACTGTAAAAGTTTGAACCAAGGAATGGATACTAACTACGTTCAAAGATCTGGAAGAGAACACTTGGGATCTAGCTTCGACACAGGCCGGACAGCTGCAGAGGTAGTGTAAGCAGCCGTCCACTTCCTCTAGGCAGTCGTCACAAAGACCATCCTGTGCTAGTCCCATGCGATGGAGATGAACCTTGAAACGTCCCTGATCGGTGATAAGTGCGACCAGAATTCTGAGTTGGTTCTATTTTAGGGATAATACATACTCGTAATTAGTGAACCTCAGGTTGGGTTCAATAATGAAATGTTTCGCCTTTCGACAGCTAGGAGTAAAACACCACTTCAGTCCCAGTTCAAGTAGAGCTAAAAGTCAGCAACCTCATTTCCCTCAATGCCACAATGAGCAGGCACCCACATGATTTTTACTCTCGTATTAGAGCAAAGGAGATTAATGTAATGCTTACAATCTTTGACTACTTTGGACATAGTCAAATGATTAATGAGGGTATTAAGCACGGTTTTACTATCTGTGCAGTTAATAATATCCCTCCCTAAATCACCAAACTTAAACGCCTCAATCGCACTATGGGTATGTGCAATTAATTCAGCTTGAAAACCCGTGCAGTGTTTGCCCAAGAATCTTAGCTCATACTTAGGACAGTAAAATGCAAACCCTGCACTGACTTCCGAACGAGCGTTATCCGCAAAAAAAACTATCGACTCAGAAAGCTGTCTATAGAAATCCTGAGATAGTCTAAATTGAAAAATCTGGTGTGTAGGAGCAAAACTAAACATCAATTTAGAAAAGCCGGCTATATAGCCGAAAATATTGGCGTGAGGCACACTGCATTAAAGTCCCTAAATTTGGGTAAATGCCAAGTCATATTCTCTAGGTATAAGCAACCATCAGATGCTAATTAAAACGGGTCAAATCAGCAAATGCAGTAATTATATGGAATATACCAGCATTACATGGTCTCCCTTCTACGATATTTACACTAATAGAATAGAAAATATCCAAAAACAATTTGTATTATTTACTCTTAGAAAATTGCCATCGACAAAGCTAGGTGGTTATAAATAATTACCTTACACTGATCGTTGTCACCTGCTTAGTTTACAATCATTATCTTCTAGGCGGAAGTGTGTAAGTGCCACATTTACACGTGCTATTTTGTGTGATAGAGTCGATTGCTCAAAGCTGCTTTCATTTTTCAATATTTATATTCCCCAACGTTACTTACGATCACGAGATCTCGATTACTAGCATTAACTACGGTTGTTATGATCCAGTAATGCGCATTCACGTGACAAGTTCAAAAATCTCAAAAATTATCTATCTCACGACTATAACAATATTGTTAAGGATTGAATTTTAATTTAGTAACGGATTTCAGTAATAATGAGTCTAAAGTCTTAATCTTTATCGGATCATTAATTTGTAGGGATTTTAAACTTTTATTCTTAATGTATTTATTGTAATTTAGTTTTCAATAATTTTATTTTTAATGTACCTACATAAATGCAGTATTTTATTTTGTAACTATTTCTAACCCTATATAAAGGGTTTTCTAATAAGAGGTTTTATTTTGATATTTAAAAAAATGAGCATCTTTTAGGAGAAATCAATGAATGTTTATTTCATTCTAAAGAATAACGTATGCCATTATCATTTGAAAACGATATCAGCCAAATGGCCGTCACAGCTACGATTGCAGCACCATACCCTTTTCATGAAATTTTCCAAGACCAATTCGCACATTTGCGGCTGTATGTCCTCGATAACTTCACAAATTCCATCTTTAAGGTCTTGAATCGATTGTGGAGCATTGGCATAGACCTTATCTTTCACGTGGCTCCAAAGAAAAAAATCTAAACGTGTTAAATCACAAGCTCTCGGTGGCCAATTGTGATCACCTCTTCGAGAAATAACACGGTCAGGAAACTTTTCTTGCAACATTCCGATTGTTTCGTTGCTTGTGCGGCACGTAGCGCCATCTTTCTGATAATAAACGTCGTGCACATCAATATCTTCCAATTCCGGCCATAAAAAATCATTAATCATAGCTCGGTAGAGAAATCCATTCACCGTAACAGTTGCATCAGCCTCATTTTCGAAAAAGTAAGGTCAAATCACACCACTAGCCCAAACACCGCACCAAACAGTGACACATTGAGGATGGAGAGGCTTTTCAACAATTATTCTTCGATTTTCTGAGCCCTAAAAGCGACAATTCTGCTTATCCACGTAGCCTCCAAGGTGAAAATGGGCCTCATCACTGAAGATGATTTTTCGATGGAAATTCGGATCATTTTGATGTATTTGAAGGACCCAATCAACGAAGATGCGACGTTTATGGTGGTCGAGCGGCTTGAGTTCTTGTGTTAAATGAACTTTAAAAGCCTTAAGACCTAAGCCTTTATGCAAAATACGGTGTAATGTCGTTTGTGGAAGTCTAATTCCAAAGATCGATGAGGAATCGATAAAACTGAGTTTTCATCAACACTACGGGCTACAGCAGCAATATTCTCAGTTGTTCTTGAGCGACAGATACGGTTTCGATTCTTGACATCACTAACTTGTCCCAACAGCTCAAATTTTTCCACTCATTTCACTATTGCCGGCCGAGAAGGTGCTTCACGACGACCAGGAAGTGCTTTAGCTTTGCGAACTGTGACTGCAAAATATGCACCATTTTTGTAGTGAATTTTAACAATTTCAAAGCGTTGTGGAAGCGTGTATCGTACCATTTTTAGTAATGGCGTAGTTTTTACTTGTCAAAAGTAAAAAAATGACAACTTCAAAATTGACAGCTGCCCAAATAGCATGCTATTCAAAACGAAATCTCTTATTGGAAAACCCTTTATATACTTTATTTTACAATATACTCAATTGCGTAGACATGCTGTATGGTATTTAATGAAATAAATATAAAAATAATTAATATGTACATTAATGTAAACAAATAATGTAATATAAAAAATACGTATTAAGAGTTACCAAAATAGGAATTTATTTGAAAATTCAGAGACAGAACAGTTTCAGCTTGCTTTACTTCAATGGAAAATCAACCAAATTTAACAAACATACTCGTACATATATACACGTACCTTGAAGAATTGGGAAAACCGTCATTTTCAAAGTTAAATCCATTCGGGGAATACGTGGTATTCTGGCTGTTTACAAATGAATACATTTTATTATAGAATCTTGTCGCAACGCATAGTAAGACTTTATTTTCTAACTGCGAGATTGGAAAAATTTAATCATTAACTAATAGTGAATTAATTGTTGTAGAATTTAGTGGCTCATCATCACAGGTACGTAAAATCTTTATTGCATAATTTATCTATTTTAGACAAGGTATCTATATTATATAAATAAAAATCTTGGTTTAAACTTAGATACTAAAAAAAAATTTCTGATTGTGTTTAAAATAAAAATCGTATCTACATCAAATTTGTTATAAATATTATATGTACATATGTCATATATGTATACAGATATATAGCAACACGTAAATATGAAACTATTACGATTACGAGGATATATCATTTTCATGTTTGAAATTCCCTTGGGCAAGTAAGTTGGAATATATATGTAAATACGAACCCGAAATGGAAATAATGGAAACCTGTTCTTCACACAATATATGCCCTCTTGGATATTTACTTTGAAGCAACTATTTAGTCATCTACTCATGTACTGAATGAATAAACAAACATATTATCTAGCGCTTAAAAATGTATACAAAATGTTACGACAAAAGTGGTTTTGGCCCAAACTCAAAAATTTTGTCAATATGCCAGTACTGGTCAAAATTTCTACTATACATAAAAATAAAGTTTGGATTTGCAGTTTATTGTGCCAAAATAAAACGTAATATATGAATACATTATCATATACGCTATATGCTCTAGAAAAAATTTGATACATTGCAAACTTTTTAGTATGCCAATCCATTTATTATAAATTCATAATAATTAATTTATTGTTAAAACTGATCTAATGTGTATTAACATAAAATGAATACATAATTTTATAGCTTACCTGATTTCGTACGGACGCAACCAAATTATCCACTTTTCTGCCCGCAGTCAATACTTCTAGTAATCCATTATGTAAGTCGTCATTCCCGTATAAACCTTAAACATAAAAGTGTTTAGTCGACGTGTAATAATTAAAAAAAAAAAAAAAAACACTTAGTAAACTAACCTAGCCCAATTGCAGCACAACAGAGAACCGTCACAATCGATAATGTAACTTTAAGACTTGTAATTGAGTGAGCAGGCCGCGGTTTCCGATCACAACATCGTGTGAGTAAATATAATAGTAACCCAAATAATGATACAATGAGTAATGCAGCCGGTACAGATCCCCAAATACCTAAACTCTACATATTGAGAACAACAATAAAAAATAGGTTTTATTTCAATATATGTACAAAGTATATATAAAATATTCTTGTTGTTAAAAATTTACCTCAAGGTATACTTCATTTCTAGGACGAAATGTATTATTTGTTAAATGAAAAGTTATGTTAATGTGGGGCAATGAATGTAATAATTTTGCTACAAGAGGCACTTTATATTGGTCGTCAACCTCTTCTATCCCCATTTTTATCTATTTTATCCTTATTGTGTAATTATATGTATACACTTCTTCCTTTCAATGAATGGGAATGTAAAAAAAAATGTACACACTAATACACAGAGTTACACACATACACACACACACTCACTATGTGTATTTTTATGGATTTTTTTATGTTTTTGTATATAACTTATTTTTTATTTATAAAATAATTTTTTTTTATTCACGTTAAGATTATGTGTACATAGTATAACCAAATTACAAATAATAATTGGAAAAACAATTATTGAAAACACAATAAAATTATTTAGTTTTTCAAAAAATGAAAAACCAAATTACATTAAAAAAAATGAAATTTTTTAAGTCATTTTTAAATTCACTAATATTTGTTAAGTTTTGGAATAAAATTTTCACAAACTTGTTAAAAAAAACTCAACCAAAATTACTTAATTAAATTATCATTTGTAAAACCGTATTTAATTTTATAACGATGCCGACGATTTAAAAAAAAACACCATGAAAAAAATTCAGCTTTTCTACAAACTACAGATTTTTTTCCTGTTTTTTGGTGGTCACACCCTTGCTTATTTTTGATGATGTTGATGTGTATACCGTCGGTGTTGAGTTTTATCTGAAAAATGTACATAAGAAAATTTGAGGGGAGTATGTTAGTATTTTTCTATTTTTCCGTTTTTTTGTTGGTTTTTTCTAGGAGGAAAACACAAATTTTAGGGGTAATTTTGTACAGTTGATTGGCAGTGACATCTGTGAGATCCCCTAAAAATCTTAATATTATTACATATATGTGTAGTACTAAATCAGAGATGGACTACCAATGTTGACACGTTGAGAATAACAATAAGAATTAATAGAATTCTAAAGGCTGTGGTATAAATAATGAATTAATTCGAAAACTCTACTTAATTTATTTTGCGAATTTTCATAAATTGAACGATTCTAAATATTTTTCACGTGATTAGAAATATATTTTAAGATTCTGTATAATTTTGAAACTTGAATGTCTAAACTTTTCAATTTTCTGGGTAGCATTGCTCAATTAGATTTTGTAATGGGACGCATAAAGAATTTGATATTTTTAATAACAACTAAATCCATTTCAGTAGAAACAAATATTAACACAACATTCAATAAACATGTTTTGGATACATCATCCATATCTGGTTTGATAGATGTGCATGTGGCAGCATTTTGGAGAGCATTTTAAAGAAGGTCGCCCGACAGTTTTTCGCCTAATATTTGATTTTGGTATACATCATACTGTCCATCTCATATATGTAGATACATGTTCATAAAAGGAGATGTAATGAACTTTAAACAGTGTATGAAATGTAGGATATTTGTCTAAGAAGGTAACATTTATAAAGCTTTAATAAAAGTATTTTAATACATCTTTCATTTAGTTACATATCTGATTGAAACATTCCATTTCCCAGTTCGCCGGAGTATCGTTGAGATCAACTGGTAATTGAGTAGCAAAACTGGACATATGTACATAGGGTATATACGTGCGCATATTGAGATATTCTACCCCCGTACATTGGTGGCCACGGATTAAACTGCTTCAAATCATCAGTTTTCTAGATTACGCTTAAGCTATATGGTGCATCCAGTGCGTTCGAGCTTCTACAATTTTTTTTATTCCATTCATATACTTCATGGGTACAAATTCCTGGTTACAAAAAAGCTGGTTTACAAAATCATGGTTTCAAAATCCTTGTTGTCAAATTTTTGGTTTTACACAAAATTAATTTTATTAAGCTTATATAATAAAATTATTTCTTTAAGACCATGATTTTTGAAACTAAGATTTTGAACCTATGAACCAGGGATGGGCGTTTACATAACGTCAACAACGTATAGACAACGTTGATAATGTAGACAATTCCAAGAGTGTTTTTGTCAATTAGTTCTAAACTAAAGGATGGCCAAATTTCTTTAGCAACAATGCGTCATTGGTGATACTTTTATAGAATGTCAGTCAATGAATTTAAATCTCTTTTCAAAAAGAGCGGAATTTAAAACTAATCGAGCTCAAATACCATGAATCTACTTCAGCGTCAAGTTTTTCCATTACAAAATTATTAAATTGACCCAAAACAACGATATATAGCGTTAAATAGAGTGAGGCCCTCTTTATAACGGTGGAACGGTATAGAAAATTTAACACACCTCACTCCATGGTAAAACAAATTCGAGTTCAGGAAGGCTATAAGTGCTACCATAACCAACACTTGTACATGTATATAAAAACCAACAACTTTCCTAGTATTGTGGCAGGATTGTACTGTTCACCAGGACATTCTATTAAAAACAAACAATACTCAGAATTCTTCAAGCGTCTGGGAAAAAGGTTCATAATAGGTGGTGACTTCAATGCGAAGAATACTCACGGGGGTTCTAGATTAACTACAACTAAAGGAAAAGAATTACTGATTACTGCTATTAAAGAAAATGGATGAATCCATTTCAATTGGAAACCACTGACCCAGGAAAAATACCTGACCTGATCGATTTTTTTATAACCAAAAGTTTTTCTGGACTCTGCTTATTTGACCATCGCCGTACATTTTTGGAAAAATTTGATAATTTGAATAGAAAAGCTGAGTTGAACTAATTTGTAAGATGAAATTAAATAAAAAAAACCTTAGCCCGAATGCCACTTGAACTCACGTCCACTAATCAAACGCCCATTACTTTGCTTACTTGACCACTGCCATACAATTTCATTACTGTTAAAACCATCTTTTATACTCACCGTTTGAATAGAGAAAAATGAAAATTTAACAGAATCTGAATTGAACTAATTTGTAAGAAATTAAAGTAAATTTGTATTTAGTTTTAATCGAGGCATAAACTCAGCTATACCTATTTGTTATGCTTTCAGTTTGTATAGGGAAATATTTTATTTGGACGTTATTCATGTACTGACTTAAACTTGAAACTTGTATGATCAATGGTCAATATTGTGGCCCGAAAATCGCATAAGGAGGAATAGTTTGTCAAATTTTTAACTTTTTCGAAATACACTGCTGGGAATGCCATCGCATTAAATGTTACACCTGGCACTATGCAGTTCAGTTAAGTTTTAAACGATATTAATGTTAGGACATTTTTGTTTAACTCAGCTTCTGTTAAAACATTTCCCCAAGTTTTTCAATTCAATTGGAAAGTATTAAAGATTTGCATCGGTGGTGGGCGAATTAGTAAAGTGATTCACTTTTGATTCGTGGACCTAGGTTTGAGGCGCATTAGCGACTGTATTATTTTAATTGAATTTCTTCTGTATTCCAATCGGTTCAACACACAGCTTCTGTTAAACATTTTTATATTTTTTCAAGTAGTGGCATGTATACAAGATGGGTATATAGCGATGGTGAAATAAACGCAGAGTCCATTGCCTATATGCTAAAATTTTCAATATTTTCTATTCAAATGACAGATATAAAAGATTAGTATAGCATGAAATATATATGCGACGGTGGTCCAGTAAGCAAAGTCAGTGACTTTGAATTTATGAATTTAAGTTTCGATTCTCGATCGAGCCAAACATTTTTTGATTTAATTTCTCCTGTCAAATTGGTGATGGTGAAATAAAATTACTCAAATCCAAATCAGCTTCTGTTCAAAACATGTAACCATGGAACCACAGGCAATATTTGACGAAAATCGCCTGACAATTTCAATGCACCACCAAAAATTTCTTGACTCTGACGTAGATCTTGCATTGTACGGTGTAATGCTTCCAGCGATTTTTTATGCGTCATTGTACATTCATCCAAAAGAATAATTGCTGCTTGTTGCGAAACTTTTGCCATCGCAGAATTTCTTGAAATATTGCACGTGGGAAGACCAATCACCTGTTAATTTGAGTTAATAATTATATTTTACAATAATTAATATCGATTAAATTTTAAAGTGATCAATCAATAAATATAAACACACCTGCACATTCAACGGCAATTTTAATGCAGAGTGCGCTGTTAGTCCACCATTTAAGAGAGTTGCAGCGATTCCCGACGAAGCAAGTGCAAATGCAATTTTTCGTTGCGATCGAATGGCTGCCAAAATCAGTGATATCACAAATATTTTTCCCGTACCACCAGGCGCATCCAAAAAATATAATCCACCGTCTTCATTTTGTACAGCTTGCATGATGGTATCATAGACATGTTTTTGATGGTCATTTAATTTGTGAACATTCAAATTCACAAATGTTTGCAATTCATTGGGATCATGCTGTTGTTCACGGTGCAATTCTCGATCAAATAAATCATGCATTGGACGATTGAGTGATGACAAACCTAATTACCCTAATGCTTTATTTGCAATCATTAGGCACATATCTTCAATCGCTATCAATGCCTCATTATACATTTCCAATGAAATCAGCAAATCACCGTTTCTTGTGTGATGACGCATTCCAATCAAATAGTCTTCTGCCATAAAATCTTTGTATTTATTTCACAATTCAAGTGGATTTGATGGAAAACATGTTGATATGATTATGGCATATAACATACGTATTTGATGTGGAGAAGAAGCAATCGATGCATCATGAAGCGTTAAATCTCAATGCGTATCATTTTCAAGTAAACCTAATTGCTCACATGCTTCACGATACGTCACACATAAATGACTATTTACTCTTCGCAAATGTTGAAATGAACGTGGTCGAACAACATTTACTAACAACAACCGCAAATAATAACATTCTGCATTGTTTGGATGAACTGTGTATAATCTTCCCATGGTATCTGCAAAAAAAACACCCGGTTGGCCATCAACAGGTGTTCCTTGTTTACGTCGTTGCCATTTCTTTGCAGTCCAAGTGAAATAATGCGTTACATCTGAATACAGCAACGTTCTGGCAAATTCATCGCTTGAATTGAAAGAATGCAATTAATGTTGTTGCTGGTGGCTGTGCTGCTCTCTGCTGTACATTTGCACCGGTAAAATACACACGCTGGCCATTTTCACGATGAACAGTCAAATTAACAACAGCAGGATTTCGCTCATGAATTGGAAATTAATAAATTCTCCAAAGAGCTTCATTAGTGCTAATGTAGCGCCCCATTTGATATTGGGCGATTTCATCATTGCTATTGTCACCAGCTACTCCAAAAACAGCCATATCACTGCTTTTATTCACATATTTGCAAATGCCATGGGCCATGGATCATATTTTTCGTGACAACTTTTAATAATTCTGGATCGCTGATTTCATCTGGAATTTCAGCTGATATAATGTTATCAATTTGATCGGGTGTTATTTTACGAACCAGCCATATCAAGATGTGCGCGTGCGGCAGCCCTCTCTTTTGCCATTCAATCGAATACATCCAGCAACGCACCTCTCCAAAAATTCGCAATTTGATAATCAAATCCATCAGTGCTTTTACTTTCTGTCGAAATACACGTACTGTTATATCGTGTCTATCTGTTGGATTCTGACCATCAAATAAATTGTTTTTTATGTCAGCCCACTGTGGATTGCATGTGAATGTTATGAATAGGTCGGGACGACCATATTTGTTAACGTATGACATACGAATATACGCAAGATGCAATATCTTGCGTATATTCGTGCATGTGGCGCGGACATCCGATTAACATTACCATCATTCACTATTGCATCTCGCAAGTGTATGTATTCTTGCGATCGCAATTTGGCTTGATTGAATCGAAGGTAATTAAGGCGTTCTGCTTCAATTTTCGCATACATGTCAACAGCGTATTGGTGGAAAAGTTGTCCGTGGATCTATCATTCGTATACGTATACTCGTATATAGCTTTTCCAGGTTAAATTGAACTTTTTCCAAGTTAAACGAAACTTTTTCCAACATAAACGAAACTATTTCCAAATTGAACGCAACTTTTTCCAAATGAAATAAAACTTTTTCCAAACAGATTTCACTTTTTTCCAAATTAAATTAAACTTTTTCCAAATGGAATACAACTTTTGTCTTATAATTTAGTATGAAAAAAAGTTGCATTCAATTTGGAAAAAGTTTAATTTAATTTGGAAAAATGTGTAATCTGTTTGGAAAAAGTTTAATTTCATTTGGAAAAAGTTGCGTTCAATTTGGAAATAGTTTTGCTTATGTTGGAAAAAGTTTAGTTTAACTTGGAAAAAGTTCAATTTAATCTGGAAAAGCTATAATGCATTACAATATCCATTATTGCACTGGAAAGGTGACGACGGCTATCATATCAATATATATATTGATATGATAGCCGTCATCACCTTTCCAGTGCAATAATGGATATTGTAATGCATTATACGAGTAGCTGCGGTGAAGCTCTGAAACACGTCGTAATTCTTCATTTCTTCGATGTAACACAATATCGCGAGATTGAAACTGGTCTCCAACAATTACAATGGCCACTTCATCAATTGATGGTGCATTAAATCTTTTCGCATGCTCTCCAAAGGGCGTTTTGTCAGCCCTTATAACGATTGTGTGATCATCAGATGGCGTACGATCGAGAGCGGTTTTAAACAATCGAATTAATTCATTGTGCTGATGTAAGTATGTTTGAAGTCAGTATTCCCCATGTAAAAAGTGGTAAGTATAAAAGATAGGTATAGAGCGGTAATGAAATCGTACGGCGATGGTCAAATAAACAGAGTCCATTGCCGTTGCTAAAATTTTCAAATTTTTTTATTCAAATGGCAGCTATAAACGATAGGAATATCAGCATTTATATGTATGGCGGCTCGGTGGTAAAAGATGATGTGTGATTGGATGTAAATTATGACTAGTTCAAACATCAATATATATTTTTAATTTAATTATTATCAAATTACTCATTTCTAAATCAAAAAGTTTTTTTTTAATTTAATGAGAAATGTTTGTATGGCCACTAAATTTGTTTACCCTTAATCGAGGTTCGAACACTGCACAACATCCACGATTCCAAATCCTATGCCACCGCTTACTTTACCACCTCACCATTTCCTTATATAGATTTGCCGCTATACTCATTCTTTATATTTGCCAATTGAAGGGAGAAATTAAATAAATTAAACTAAAAATTATTTAATCCCAAACCGAGGTGTGAACTCAAGTTCACGATTCCAAATACAACGACTCTGCTTACTGGACCATTGGCGTATATAAATTTGGTTCTATACAAATCTTTTATATTTGCCAATTCAATAGAGAAAATTGAAAATTTTAGCAACAGGAATGGACTATGCTTATTTGACCATTACCATATACTTTCATTACGGTCATACACAAGAGATGACTCTTTTACTTGCAGAAATTGAATGTAGATTTCAACAAAAGCTGTGTTGAAATAATTTTACAGCAGAAATTAAATTAAAAAAGTATTGGCGCTGACGAGTCTTGAACCCGAGTCCACGTTTTCAAGAGCATTAACTCTGCTCACTAGACCATCGGCATATAAAAAATTGGTGCTGAACAACGATAGAAATTACATAGCGCAACTGCTTGAACTCTTTACAAAAAGGTTATAACCTTCATTAAAAATAATCCGGGGAAATTTAACTATGACCGTGTCATAAAATTTAACACACCCCACTCAATGGTAAAACGAATTCGAGTTCAGGAAGGCTATAAGTGCTACCGAGTTATTAAAAAGCCAAATCGGTGATATAACCAACACTTGTTCGATAAAATTTGTACCAGACTGATGACAAAATTTTCACAAAATTTAGTGGATGTGTTTTGATGGATGACGAACCGTACATGAAATTGGTTTTGAAACACTTCAAGTTAGATACGTTTGCAGTTTTTGTCACATTTTTCATAACGACGTATTTCACCGCTAATTCTTCAACACGATTCAGCATTAAACTGTTGGCCATATAACAGTCGTTCACACGACTCTAATTCCAACAGAAGTAATAAATTTGCACGAGATTAATCAAATCAATGTTATCTCAAAGAGTTCACAGGTTTTCGATGTATCGAAAATTTTTGAGGTATAGTGGAAAGAGTGCTGAAGTGCTAAAGTCACGCCGGCAGTTATGCCAGAAATAGGGAGTATGAAACCACATGTGCGTGATTTTATCCGTAATAACGAAATCTATAGAGGTGATTTGTGCAAAAATTAAAAAAACTCAAAAAATTCAATTAAATCGTATGGAAACTTTATTATCATTCGAAAGAACTTTTCTTGCCATTTATTTTTTAAAGATTACTTCTTTTAAATGATGGTGGTAATTTCTCAAAGTCCAATTTTTGATGACGCGTTTGAGAATATCGAATGGTATTTGGCGAATGACACGAGTCCAATGCCTCAAATCTCACTGGTTTATTCACATAGATTAAATTTGTTTGAAAAAGTATAAGAGAGGACTCTTCTGTTAAGGAGATCTCCGTAGTTGTAAATTCAAATAACTTAAACTAATTGTAGATTGGTATGCTTACCATTTAAAATGAAATGGTAATACTTTTCAGTTGGCCTGTGCAGACGGGAAATCCTTGTTATGCAATCAGCAAAAGTGATAATAATTAATATTCAGATGGTCTGCATATAATTAAAAAGGATCTATAACTCAGTCTTATGATCGTCCGAATTTGAAATATCAAATTCGGACGATCATAAGAATCAGTCATAGATTATTTCTTTTTTCAGCAAATGACAATTTATAAACAAAAGCAATTAACTTGACACGTCTGACTTTTCAAATGATTATATAGATTGCGTGTGGCATTTCGCCATTATCAAAACTTATACTCCTTGGAATTTCGTCAAGTTTTGAAATTCTGAGTGAGTCCGAACGTTGGTTAATGCCCTATGTTTCATGTGTCAATTGTTTACCATCCATAGTAAAATTGGTGATGAAGTGATATAAATAATTCTGGATTTGCATATAGGTAGTTGCCTATAAAACATAAAAAAAAATGGTAAAAAGTTAAAAATTATACTTAAACTAAGGAAAGGAATCAGTTTATCCAATCCAAACCTAGAATTGGCTTTACGAATATTTTTTTCTACACCAGCATCTGTTCAGCTTAGATATCATTTCCAGCATTAAGTAGAAGAATTAAAAACTGCTTGCGAAATTCAAGAAATTATAGATTAAGAATATAATTTATTTGTATTTCTGTAACACAATTTTTTTTAAAGCGCTCTTTTTCAAAATACGTAAAGCGTCGACACTGATAAACCCAGGCCTGAGTACGTACCATTGCTTTGAACTCACAATAATATGGAAGGTCCAACCAGTCCCAGTTATTTAATTAAACACAGCTCTGCACGCCCTGGTAAGTACAATTAAGAAATCAATATTCTCGTAAGAGTTTTGTATGGTGGTGTTCCTTGATATTGAGGGCGCCTTTAATAATATAAAGACGGAAGCAATTCTGGAGGGATTGTCGCTCCTTGGGGTGGACAACCCTGTAAGTGGGTTAATCATTCATATGGATGGTTAACTCGAACCTGAGGGAATCCACCATTAGGAGGCGAGTGGCTAAGGGAACCCCGCAGGGAGGTGTCCTGTCCCCTCTTCTCTGGAACATAACAATCAAGGGGTTGCTGTTAGAGCTGGAGAGAGAAGGGTTCGGAGTGATTGCTTATGTAGATGACGTAGCGATAGCTGTCTCTGGTAAATATTTAAACACGGTGAAGGAGATAATCCAAAATTCCCTCCTAATCATTATGAGGTGGGTCATTGGTTTAGATTTAATGTGGTATCCTCGATTGATATCGCAATTTATGTGAGCAGTCAGGCGGCAATCAAGTCGCTAGATTCAGTTTATCTGACATCTTGGGTGGTGTTGGGTTGCCACTTATCTCTGAATGAGATGAGTGAGCATTTCAACATTCAGATTGTCTGGGTTCCAGGCTACTCGGACGTCATGGGGAACTGCAGGGCGGACGAACTAGCTAGGCATGGTACAACTCTCCAACTGCTATAGGCCTATTAAGGCACTCAAGACAGTGCTTAAAAAGGAGTGTAGAGTAGCAAGACCAGTCTGGCCAAAGCTGGACTTGAAACGGTCAAAGACACTGATCTCTCTACCTAGACGTAAATTAGAAACGATTGTGGGGATACTCTCAGGAGACTGCCTACTTGGAGAACAAGCGAGGAGGCTAGGCCTAGAAGCAAATGATTTTTGCAGAAGCTATGTATGAACGAGGAGGAGGAAGAGACGGTCGTCCACTTCCTATCCTCATGTCCGGCACACAGAAGACATAAATATATGGGTAGATTCTTAATGGACTGCCTCTCTAATCTCGAAAACTGTAAGGTGCGAGATATATCACGCTACATAATAAGTAGCTCAAACTGGTTCACATAAGAGTAACAGGAAAGAAAGATCCTATGGTATCACAATGGACCGTCACCGGTCTCAATGTGCCGTAGTAGCCACTCAACCTTGGCTAACCTAACCTAGCACCAGAAGGTAACAATCGACAAACCACACGTTGAAATTTGCCAATTTATAAATAATAAATAATTATTCTAAATAAATTTTATGAGGTTTGCGGATAAATAAAAATTGTACATATTTATGTACATAGTGATGTTGTTTGGCGTCTGTGCGATTTATCTGCTAATTGTTTGTACTCTGCTCTAATCATCTATATTTTGAAATCTTTCTGCATCCAACGAATTGATTATATTCATAATATTTATGCGTTGAACGTCAAAGGTGTTAACTCCTTAAGTGATACACCAATTATTTCCACACACTTCCAAATAGAAAACTCTTTTAACGCCTGAGATACAGTAATATGTACGTGTATCAGACTTTATTAAATATAATTTCACTGATGGATGTTGTATTTGACGGTATAGAAAAAACACTTTGATATTAGGATGATTCAATTCTTTGAATCTCCTGGCGCGGTATTCAAAATTAACAACGGTTTTTTTGCTTCATACCTCAGGCACCTTACGCGCAAATTAGTTTGAAAACCGTCCTCATACAAACTAGCCTGTAACTGTAACACATATGCCTTTTGATTTGCTTGCCGAAATGCGGTTACTTTTGTTTTTTATCTGTGCGAGAATTAAGCGCTCGGTTAAATTGGTTTAGTCCTAAAATATCCAGATGCATTTCGGAATAATAGCAAAATTAATCTGTCTTTTAAGCTTTAACAACAAAATTGAGAACCGATCTCATCTCCGTTAATCCCTGATTGGCTGTATTATGCCCTTGCATAATTAAAATTATTTCGCAGTGTCTAAAGCGGGCTGTGTTTTTTAAAGTTTTCAAACGATCATTTAACTAGCAATAAATTCTAAATTTTACCTGACTTAAGTGTTTATTGCTGTTTGTTTAAGCAAAATGTCGACCAAAGCCATATGTTTATTTGTGCAGTCTTTAACCCATATTATCAGTTTGAATTACATGTTTATTGGTACTTATAGACAGATCCACAGAAACACTTGTTCTAAATTTTAATTCAATCTTGTTAATAGTTCCAACTGTTGCTTCATTTAAATTTAATGATTTGGAAACCATGAACCACAAATTAACCCATCTAAAGATATTTTTGTTGTAACGATTTAAGTTTTCGTTTTAATTGTGATTTTTGATGTCCTTGACTAGTCATAACTAATCCTCGTGAATATTTCATTGGCAGTATTAAGTAAGGGATATAGTAATAAAATTGTTGTATTTATTTTAATTAGTAATTTTAATTAATACGTAATTGTACGAGTTAACACTAAGACAAAAATATATCATTAAATTTGATTTTACCAAACTATACCGCCATCATTAAATATTTGAAAATAAAATCTATAATATTCGTTAACAAAATCTCATTAAGAATTCTACCAGCGAATTGATGTGGTCAACGATTTAGTAGAGTTTTAAGGGTGACTGATCATCTGGTATTGCTCACACATACGCAAAATCATAAAAAAGTATCAGGCTGGTAGATTGCTGGTTGGTTTATTAATTAAATGATCAGAACTGTAACTTATGGACTACACCATCGTACTACACAGATAGAAAACTAATTAAAATGAGGCGGACCAATCACCACTTTGGACCCTCGTCGAATAAAACCAAAGATGCTACTTTGCCAACAAGGGCATGTGACACAACAGGCAGTGACTAAAGCTAATAGATCGTTTAACATGACTTTAGTAAATAATCACCTATAGTTTATATTATTATAAACCGACAATATATACTAAATTTATTTGTCCTCTATTCTATTTCATAACACTTTTACTTCGATACTCTGTAGTATAAACATTCTTAAGAAAGACAAATAGATAGTATATATAAGTAATTCATTCATTCTTTCATATACATTATACATATATAATTTAGCATTGCCACAAAACAATTTAATCAAACAAACATTAATTTATATTAAATGCGGTTAACTAGAACGCGTGTATTTATGTTTAATGGATTTACGAATAAGATAATAAAAATGCTCAATCAAATTTCTTAAGAAACACTGTTACATAAAAAATAATAAAGTGTATACATACTCGTTTTTTTAGTTCCAGAGGTCCAAATAGTATTCTAGTTGACCGGATATTTCACATTTGTTAAATAATTACATTTTCATATATTTTGTAATTAATTTAAATTCATTGCAAGTTTAAAATTCAAGTTTGTAATTCTATAAGAGGTTATCGCATTATCACCAAAAACATTTAATAACGTGAATTATAATTACCGATAACAATAACACATTTTCATAAAATTATATATTTGTTAATCAAATGTTTACACCATTAATCGGTGAAACGCGCGAACTGATATTTATGGTGCTCGATTGAACATATGGTAGTGACTGACGAAAATTATAAAATATTCTAAATGTGTACAAGTACAAGTATCTCACTATATAACGAATAACATAACAAGTAAAAATGTATGTTTGTTTATGTTTAATAAAAATTCATTTAATTAAATTTTCTAGCTACTGTACTTTAATATAGAGATCTTGGTCTTCTTATTCACTTTTAAGCCATGTGTATAAGAAAATTATCTTATTTGTTATATGTATTTCAAATGATATTCTTAGTTTTTTTATTTGTGTCTAATGATGATTTAGCTGAAATTTGCATTAGGTTTTACACATATAGTAATATGAGGAAATCTTTGAGAAGTAAGAATAAAAAAGAACCACCCACGATACATGCGGGTTACAGGATATGTTCAATAATAATTATTAAATTACCTATATACAAGAAGAGTGATTTTGCTTTAAACGTACATATTCATTAAAGAATTTATAACTTGGTTGTTTCATTCGTGATTCATGGATATATACCACACAGTTACCCCCTCGAATTATTAATTATTATTATTTCGAATCCGCCAAAAAATATAACTACGACAACATAAATATACTCGTATAGTGTGCTCAAAAATAGAATGGTAATGTTCGCATATAGAAATCAATGGGAATAGCAACGCTCGAAAGTTTTAATCAATATTTATCTTAGTTATTATTTTACAAATCAACCAGTAAACCAAACATGAAGGATATGGTAACTTTAGTTTCACTGTATATTACACACGTGAGATCTTAATGGAATACGCCGTAATGGTTTGTCGGAGTCGGAGCTCTTACTAGAATATGCACATCAAAAGAATCGAAATCATTCATAAAAAGTTGCTGATATTCTTATTGAACAAAATTGATTGGGTTCCAAATGTATCATTCCATGAAATTGTGGCTCGGTTACCTACGTATACTAGACTAGATGGTTTGGAAAATATCATCGATTTTTAGCATTAGAACATCATTCCACCAAGAATCCAATCAACAGATTACCAAAATCATTCAACACCGTCATTTGAAGTTTTTTTAAAAAATTTTTAATTTTATAAGTTTTAGTTAAAATTTCAATAATTGTGACAGTTTCATAGGGTTTGATGAACTCGTTGTCAAAGTTTTTGAATTGATTTTAAATTAAAATAATCATATAGCTTTTCCAGATTAAATTGAACTTGTTCCAAGTTAAACGCAATTTTTTCCAACATAAACGAAACTTTTTCGAAATTGAGCGCAACCTTTTCCAAATTCACTGAAACCTTTTCCATTTGAAGTTAAATTTTTTCCAAACAGAATTAAACCAA
Source organism: Tipula unca (assembly GCA_951394425.1). Taxonomy (NCBI): domain Eukaryota; kingdom Metazoa; phylum Arthropoda; class Insecta; order Diptera; family Tipulidae; genus Tipula; species Tipula unca. The sequence goes on along the minus strand of OX596381.1, from coordinate 90,355,012 downwards.
TGATGAATATAAATTAAACTTTTCAGAATTCAAATTAATGTTTTTCCACAATTTTTTTAATTTTAATGTATTTCTACAAAAGAAACTAACAAACAGTATTAAAATCTTAGGCTAAAATTATTACATATTTTAAGTCTTAACCAATGTTAATAGTTGTTATTAGTATTCACTATTTAATTAATTTAGATTACATTTATATGTAAAACCTAAACATTTAATATAGTTACAGGTTCATCAGTTCAAGTGGATCTGCTCTTCTCAGTCGCCTAAATCACGGCTGTTTTAATATATCCCTGGCCAATTCATTGGAATGTGTCTCTAGTTTTGATTAATATTTCGAACTGAATTCTTTAATGGTTTCTTTGATAGTCTTAATTCCATCATCATCGTGTATATTACTGTTTCGAATGGACCACGGAGCATTGGTAATACTCCAAAGTATTTTCGGTTGGGTTCGTTGCAGAAGTTCTCTGTTTGACGCGCTGGTGGATCCCCATAACTGAATACCATATATCCATATGGATTTGATTATCACTTTGTACAATAAAACTTTATTGGCTAATGGCAGCTGAGGTTTTCTTCCCATCAACCAATACATGTTGGAAAATTTTATTTTTATTTGTTATATGATTTTTCCACGTTAACCTTCTATCCAGGTGCATGACTAAGTATTTGACCTTAGTTTGTTGAGGAATATTTATATCGTTTAATTCCACTGGTGGGCAAATGCGGTTGTTTAGCGTGAATGTGACGTAAGTTGATTTGTTTTCGTTCACTTTTATGCGGCATGTCTTCAGCCAGTTCTCGATTTTGTTTAGATGATGCCAAACTTTATCAAAGGCTTGTGCAATGTCCAAGAAGGCAGCAGAACAATATTTCTTTTCCTCGAAGGTGTTTTTGATTGCATTTACAATTCTGTGTACTTGTTCTGTGGTACCATGTTGTTTTCGGAACCCGAATTGATGTTCTGGAATAATATGACGTTCTTCTAATACTGGTTTCAATTTCGTTAGTAGCATTTTTTCAAATAACTTTGAGATTGTATGCAGCATGCTTATTGAACGATATGATGATGTCTATGTTTCATTTTTTCCAGCTTTTATAGGTTTGATAAAAGTTCTTTATATCCTCTAAGGCCACTGCTAAAATCTAAACACTTATCAAGTGCCGTGAAGCTGAAGCTTTACAAAGCGTTGATCAGGCCCGTTGTTATGTTTGGATGTGAAAGTTGGGCGCTGACGGATGAGTACGAGAGATGGCTCCTTACATTTGAGAGAAGAATCATGCGTGTGATTTACGGCCCTAAACGCGAAATAGATGGTACATACCGAGCTCTGTACAATTTCGAGATCAGAGATCTGATGAAGATCCCCGATATTGTACATGAAGTTAGATCTCAGCGAGTACGCTGGCTCGGTCACGTTCTGCGTGCTGATCCGGAACGAATTGTGCAGCGATCTCTGAAAGGAGAGCCACCATATGGTAGGCGCAGAGGTCGTTGCAGGCGACGATGGCTCCAGGATGTAGAGAACGACTTGGCCTCTTCAGATTGTCTAAGACAGTATGAAGACCAAGCTCAGGATCGAAACCGTTGGAGCCAGATTGTTGATTCAGTAAGGGGCCAGTAATGGCCTTTAACACTGTTATTATTATTATTATTATAGGTTTGATATTTAATTTTTCTAGTTAATGGGTTTGAAGGACAAACCATCATCTATTTGGTCGGGTGGCACCAAGTTCTTACTTTCTTTGTGTGGTGCGAATACTGTTGTTAGATGAGCAGCAAAAGCATTGGCTTTTTCTTCATCGCTTCTCGTCCAATTTCCAGTTGGTAGTCTGATCGGGTGATTCGAGTTTGTTGGCCTTTTTGTCTTTTTTGTTGCCTTCCACAAAGAATAATCTGTCCTCTCGGCTGTCGAGAGTTTATTGAAATTCTGGATGCTCTGGTTTTCTTAATAGCCCGATTTAATTTACATTACAACTGGATTAGTTCCTGTATATTATGTGACAGTTTATTAACTTTTTCTGTACTATTTAAGACAGGTGTAGCCTTTTCAGCTGATAATGCCAGGGCATCTTTTAGATTTTCTGCCGCCGCATCAATATCTGCTGGTGTGATAAGAGGGATATTCAGTTTTACACAATTTTGTTCGGTTAGCCTCTTATATTACTCCCAATTAGTTTACTTGTTTGTAAGCGTTTTGGCGTTTCTATTCTTAAGACGTCGGTGCTCACTCTAACAATTACAGGTGAGTGATCAGAAGATAGATCATAGCAATTACAGGCCTTAGCATATGTGCGTGGAATGCCTTTAGTTACACAAACGTCAATTAAATCAGGAACTTTCTATTTATCTGAGGGCCAGTAAGTTGGGTGACCGGCAAATAAATAAGTTTTTCCAAATGAAATTAAACTTTCATAAAATTGCATTCTTTAAATCTACCAAGGTTCACAGATTGATATTTTAAATAATCCGGTTTATTTTTAATGAATTTAATAGAATCCGTTGGTTCATTGGTAAGATTGCGATAGAATTTTCTCGGTTTGTCTAAAATGAAACTCTATGCAAGGCAGGTGTTAGCGGATGTGTCAGTTTAGCATTGCAAACCGAGAAAACTCTATCGCGTACACCTTCCGCAATTGAATATTGTAGTAGCCGAATTGAAGTTAACACTTTCAATCGAAGCCATTTAAAGAATTATTTTCAGTGTTCGTAGCGCATTATCAATTGTTGATTTGGATATTATTAAATTAGTTTTAGTTGCTAGTGTTTCTTTTATAAATGTTAAAGTACAACCGGGGTAGCCTTCTACGTACCGCTCAATCAGATCCATAACCTCTGGAGTAAGCTTTCTTTCGCCATTTCCTCCACGTTCAACTAGGACCTCTTCGTTTGCCTTATTTGTTCATAAAATACTTTTGTCCGTATATTCATTAATATCTGCCATTGCACAAGCTAAGACTACAATTTCCTGGTATTTACAAATAAAAAATATAAATAAAATGATATATATATATATATATATATATATATATATATATATATATATATATATATATATATATATATATATATATATATATATTATATTATATGTATATATATGCATAGCTTTTCTAGGTTAATTGAACCAAACACAACTTATTCCAAAGAAGACGAAACTCTATTTCCAAATTATTTGAAACTACATATTTCTTAATTGATGGCAACCTTTTCCAAATTAAATTAAACTTTTTCCAAATTGAATGCAACTTTTGTCAACTAATTTAGTATGAAAAACAGTTGCATTCAATTTGGAAAAAGTTTAATTTAATTTGGAAAAGGTTGCCATCAATTTAGAAATATGTAGTTTCAAATAATTTGGAAAATGTTGTGTTTAATTTGGAAATAGAGTTTCGTCTTCTTTGGAATAAGTTGCGTTTAATATGGAAAAGGTTCAATTTAAACTGGAAACATACCTTGTTCATAACATCTAATGAACATTTCTTTTTGCTCCTTAGAAATTTTATTATATTTTCCACGACATGATGGCCGGAGGTTGTGCACACATTCACTTGATTCCGTATTATTATTCTGACTTCCAGCGTTTTCTGAATTAGTTTCACTTGAACTTATTATTTAAAATTGTAAGATAACAAATCTAATTAAACGTAATATCAAAATACTAATGAGAAATTTAATGATTTTTGCACTTTATATAGTCAACATAACTGCAATCTTACCAATGAACCAACGAATTCTAATAAAATCATTAAAAATAAACCGGATGATTTAAAATCACAATCGACCAACCTTGGCAGATTTTAGTATTGCAATTTTATGAAAGTTTAATTTCATTTGGAAACTGGTTAATTTTAATTCTAAACAGTTTAATTTATTTCCTTCAATGGTTTAATTCTGTTTGGAAAAAATTTAATTTCAAATGGAAAAAGTTTCAGTGAATTTGGAATTTGTAATCTGTTTGTAAATAGTTTGATTTAATTTGGAAAAAGTTGCGTTAAATTTGGAAATAGTTTCGTTTATGTTGGAAAATGTTGCGTTTAACTTGGAAAAACTTCAATTTAATCTGGAAAAGGTATAAATGTAATAACAAAGTCGAATCTTTAATAATTAATTAATGAATAATAATTGCATTGTCAACCTAAACGCTAAAATTTAACTGCAAAACAACTTAGAACTGTCAAATAAATTTTAAAATACCTGAACATTGAACAACAAATTCTCATTGAATCGTCCGTAGGTAAGTTGGAAAAGTTTCGATAGGTGAATACCCCGATCTGTTCCCACTACCGCTATCACTTTATCTCCTTTCTATTTCTCTATGTGGTTAGACATCTTCGGAAACCCCACCCCAATCCCTGAGCCTTAGCCGGCAATAGAAACACCACATCGAAGCTCTGAATGGATGAATTTATTTTTGTTCAGTGACGAAAAGCATTATTAAGGAAGCAAAAGTGATTGCAATCCATTCATGCCCTCGCAATTTCGTTACAGATGGCGAGTAAAGTAGGCATTTTATCGTAATTCATTCTAAAAGTTGGGCAAAGGAAATTGATAATGTAAAAATGAGGTGATTTTTATGGATTGTGAAGCCTGAATATATGGCCAGGTTTTTAGAGATGGAGAATTATAATGTATTCTTTATTTACTGAATTTTATTCTTGACATATGTTGGGAGGTCCATTTAAAAGATTATTTTAGCTTGATCTATTGTAATTAATCGAGATACAATCGGGGAATAAGAGTTGACTGTTTTAATTAAATAGGAACAATAACTATTATGGCAGAATATGATCATAGGTTAACAATAGATAAACTTACTTCAAAAATTTTTCCATGAAGTTATTAGTGCATTCTGTATACTGGCAAAATTAAAAGTAATACTAACATAAGAATAGTTTCAAAAATGCATTTAAATTATAAATTTTGTTACCAAAGGAACAATTTAATACAATAATTGTTGGAAATGCTGCCGATGAACTTCAACACATTTAGCAATACGTTTTGTAAATTCATCCCTAATAATCGAAACATGTTTTTCAATTATTAATAATTTTTAATTGAAAAAGTTAACTAAACTTTTTTCATCGATTATATCTCGATTAATTACAATGTGTTCCCCTTTGTCTTTAACCATTTTGTCGTAGAACACACATGTGTGCGAAAATTTATTTAAAATAGGGACATCATCAAGAAGGTCTTGCAAATAATATTATACAAATTTTAAATAACATCTACTATTTATTATTAATGATTTAACACGAATGGTCCAATCCAAGTATTACCGACCGATTACACCAGTCCATACGTTCACACTTGTTCATTTGTAAAGAGAGCTTCATATATTAATGGATAGATTTGCATTACATGGATTACATTTTTAAGAATTCGGCTCCGTCGAGATCCAAATGATTTGTTAATACCGAATGGAGCTCGAATATTAGATATGCTTACGATTACAAACTTCTAAGAATAATTGAAAATATTATCGCGTTAGGATCGCGACGTGTATTAAATCTGCGTTGATATTATAGGAGGTATATTGTAAGTTACCATTTCTATGAACCCCATAAGCTACTGGAATATCACTCATTCTGTATTGTTATTTTGAAACATACTGGGTCCATTAATCGGTGTCGCACCAACCCTTGGAGTAAATTCGTAGCACACGACATCCTCTGCTGAAATGTTGTCTCAACTTACGACTTTGTGCTATTTAATTTTCCCATCAGACCTTCTCAAATGTGATATTGTTTGCACCGAATGTTATGGTCTAACAGATTGACTTTCGATCCAGCTAAATTTGTATTTTCTAATATTCTTCTAGTTATTCCAACTATATTTGTAATTTGCTATTTTCTCAGAGGATTATCTTTATTCGATTTTTAACAGATGTAGGTAGAGTTTGATTACGATATATTAGATGGACTGTCTCGGCCATCGTTCTAATCTAATATGCGTATACCCTACTTTCAATTGGAAGCCCCAGGACACCACAACAAAGTCGGGAAAACACTTGGTGTATAATGAAACTTTTATCGCAGGGAATAATAATAACATAAATTAATCAAGCTTACAAATAAAACAACAAAAACTTAAAAATATTTACTAGAAATATGTATAATCAAAAAATATGTTCACAGCTTATAGGTTTCTCATTTTTTAAAGTTTTTTTTAAAAATCTACACATAAATTCTAGTTCATGCACATATTAGATACTGTGGAGTTTACATTATTAAAATGGTGAATTCATTCCCAGTTTTGTTCCAAAATCTAGTCTAGCACGTCTTTGATATCGAAGATTAACTCTGAAAAAAAAAATAATAATAATTATAAATTAAATTTCGAAAATAGAAACTTCATAAATATCCATACTTGATTTCTTCTAGTTTACAAATTTCTGTTATTGTAAATGTGATGACTGTTGAAAATAATAAAAATAAAATAACTGGCCACATGCTAGACAATTCATTTAGTATATTCCGATTACTTAATACACTATAAAGACATATCACAATATGTAAAATTAATCTAGAATTTAAAATAAATAAATAGAAATTAATCAATTTCAAAAGAATATAAATTTTTTTTAATGGAATTACAAAATTGAGCAAGATCCAATCCATATATAATTCGAGAAAGGATTTTTCCTCCATATAGAATATTCACGATGAACAAAACTAGTTGATATTACAACTAAAATGAGAAATAACAGAAAAATTATTAAACCGGATGATAGTTGAACGGATTAAATCTTACCGAAATGGATCACAATACTTAAAAGTATAAAAATTCGTGCGGTATCAACATTCAGTTCAAAATTAGAATTTGTATTCAAAATCTTGATGGGATGTGAAATAAATGCCATATATGATATTGTCTATATGAAAATCAAAATAAAATTATCGAATCAAAACTAAAACAACAGCATAACCAAAATTTACCATAATCAATATGACTGGCAAAAATTTACATCCATAACACCAAAGCACAAATACTGTTGTTCTCGTATTTAAAGTAGTCTGCTTTTTACCTGTAGCTCGTTTCATGATCTAAAATTGAACGCAATGTGCAAACAATATACACTACACTATTAAACAGTTACGTCTCATTACATTACTTACGACGGAATCCGAGGGAATTCGGGATAATGGCACTGAAATTAAAGGAACGGCTATACACATTAAATAAATTAAGGAAATCGGAGTTAACATCGGAGGTAACATAAATATGGAAGTTAATGTATTCATTAAGGTCAATGAGCAGCCACAACAAACCCAAAACTAGAAAATAAAAAATAGAAATTAGAAAATATGTTAAAATCTAAGATTATCTCGTGAATAGCTACTTGAATGCAATTCCACAATCCAATAGAAAATCGGCGAGATAATTCAATAAGTCCTACAATCGATAATGGATCATCTCGGCAAACAGATATCGAACATGCTATAGAGTTTAACATGCGACTAAGATAAACTGGTGAAATCGTCGTGTTCCGCGTGTCATATCGCGATTCGAGTAGCTTCGCCTTTTTCTCGGTACTTTTCAATGAATTTCGGTTGTTGTAAATATTCGATTCAGTATAAGATGGGAAATCTTGACAAACCTGTGGATAGAGTGGTTCAACTGCTACACTACAGTCAGCTTGTAAAAATATTTCAGCATTCAAGTTACTTGCACTTGAACCCAAACACACCACAATTTCTCCATACTGTTGCATTATATTTAACATTTCGCATGTTGCGCCCGCCGAACAATCCGTAAACAATGACACTAGTAGTGGAACATTATCAACGTGTTCTAAATGAGGCCGAATTTTTTCTATGCCACGAGGTAGTTTAGCTCTATTAGACATATCAAAATGTACAGGCGCACTTTGTTCCGTACTATCAGTCAAGCAACTCAACGATCTGCAATTATCATCATATTGTGTTTGGCATTCCATTGCGGAATCTCTGGAAGTTTTACGATTCATCTCAAAACTTTCATCGGAATTGTGTGTCGAAGGCGATATTTGGAGTAAATTATTTTCTTGATTAGAAATAGCCCCGGGTGCAGAAGACGATAAAGTTTTACTACACTCAAGTCCAACTGGTGGAAGTAGTCGATTTAACTCAAAATCGCCATGCATCAGATTATCCGTATCGTCATTATTCGAGCACGTAGTTTGAGTAAGTTCAACATGATTGGAAGTTTTCGGTGATGGTTTGGTGCTTGTTTCCTCGCTCAACAACGATATATGACAATTCCAACCAGATTCCAGCCCCATTTTTTCCGAAAACACTCTTGATCGTAATTCATTTTCCTTGCTAAAATGTACAAATCGAATACAAGCGCGATCTAACCTTTCCACCAGTTGCACAATATCATTTTGTGCTTGATACTGCATTGTAACCATACCAATAAAAACTTGATGACACTGCATTTCGAAACAACCTTCAACATCGGCAATATCATCTTCTTTATTTCCAGAAAATAGCAGGGAATCTGTACTAATTGAATGAGTAATTTGACCATGTCGCTCAAAATCACAATGTGATTTTGCCGCGTGCTCCATTCGATATTTAGTTTCTGGTGGAAGTTCTAGATAAGCTAAGTCGACTGTTGTTCCAGCTAGGGCACCAGAGATTCCATGGCGCAATGGTCGATACGCAAACGCAGTGCAATATGCAGTAAGTGCATTTCGTTGATAAAAATCCTGTGCCCGTTTGCGTTCCTGCGGGCCAAGCGGTCGTAAATCCTTACCGTTCCAAAAATCATCACAACAATCCAATACTAAATCTGCCGTCCCTTGTGTAAATAACTGTAATGATCCATCATGAGTTTCGCGCAACACAACCGACAATGAATGTGGAAATGGCACCTTTAAATTAAAAATAATAATAATAATTTCTCATAAAATTCGTACGATTTGAAAAATCGAATTATTTACTTTAACTTTAGCCGCTAAATGCAACGATTTTGCAAATCGTATGTCACGACGTACAACATCTGGTTGCAGATGCCGATAGCTTGCAATTTGACCTTCCAAATGAAATATTTGTCGAGCATTTGGTGTAAATCCAATTTGACCGGCCAATTCACACAAACATCGGCTAGATTTTGTTCATGAATTTAAAAATTTTTTAATTTATTAGAAAAAATAATTAATCAATTTTAATAATTAAAAAAAAATGATTTGCATTTGTTCATTGGGTCATATTTATACTTAGCAAATTGAAACCAGATTAATCACAAAGGAATGGCCAAAATCTTTTTGTTTGAAGTTTTAAAATCCAATGAGAAAAGCATTGCAAAACCGCGTAGCTTAGCTACATACGTATACACATTATATATATTTACATACATCCCGCAGTATTTGGTTTTTGATGCAAATATGTACGATAATCATGAAGATAGATTCAATTTTCAAACAAAAAACTTCAAGCAAATAATTTGTACATTTTAAAATATAAAAACGTAAAACAGTGACTATTGCACGCCCTAATGGCTGATTGGATAATATTATGTATATATAGCTTTTCCAGATTAAATTGAACTTTTTCCAAGTTAAACGAAACTTTTTCCAACATAAGCAAAACTATTTCCAAATTGAACGCAACTTTTTCCAAACAGATTACACTTTTTTCCAAATTAAATTAAACTTTTTCCAAATTGAATGCAACTTTTTTTCATACTAAATTAGAAGACAAAAGTTGTATTCCATTTGGAAAAAGTTTAATTTAATTTGGAAAAAAGTGTAATCTGTTTGGAAATAGTTTAATTTAATTTGGAAAAGGTTGCGTTCAAATTGAAAATAGTTTCGTTTATGTTGGAAAAAGTTGCGCTTAGCTTGGAAAAAGTTCAATTTAACCTGGAAAAGCTATAATACAATATATAAATGTACAGTACCATTCACAAGTATTCGGCTAATGAACAACACACAAAAAACAATATTTTCAATCGTTTCGAATGGTACCTATAAGTAGTTTTTAAACAGCATATTGTCCAAAAAATAATATTTAAAACATTATAACAATAAATAAAATCATATATAAATAAAATAATTTGTATAATTATCGTATTTACACAATATACAAACCAAATCAATAAAAAATGATTACTAAAAATGAATAATCAATAAATATAATATGTAATATTTATGTGTACTAGAGAGAAACTATGTAATAAACTAAAAATATAACAAAATAAAAAAATATATTTAATGCATTTTGGTTTTAGAATAAAAGCATACCCATGCATAAAACTATTTAAACTGGATTCAACGATCGCATACCGATTCGTAACTGGAATTAAATCTTTGTCAAGCATTGCAACTGCACTGACATGTCCACAAAATTTAGCATAATGTTCTTGTGTTAATGGACAGCATGTATTTACCAATATGGCAAGCCCTGTAATTAGATAGAAGAAAAATTATTTTGAATAATTTATCATTATTCATTTAGAGTAAATTAGAGTTAAAATTATAACTAAATTGCTTAGTTGCACGAAAATATTTTACTAGAGATTGCAATAATTGTTTTTCATTTCACAAACAAAATTCAATTCAATTTAAATTTTGTTTGCACTTTTGCTTGAAAATATTCATATTTTCTATCGATACAATAAATTCAAAATCAAAATATTAACGGCGAATTAAATATTGTTGTACACAGAGAGAGATTGACAATTAGGAATGATCAGGCTTTGCTGGTTTAAGATTATATTGAGTGAGTTTACTGTCATGTTATTTAGAAATCGTTTAAAACTTCGCCGACCAACATTTCTAAGCCATACTTGAGCAGAATAATTCTAATAATCATAAATTTATAGATAACTGGACAAAACCTGAACTATGTAATGTTATATAAAGTTTTCATTTCCTACATACCTAGGGGTTTCAATGAATTAATATGGGTTTTCCATTCATGATCATCAAATTCCAATTTAAAGGGGCTATGCTGATCATGCGTTAGATCAAGTACTTCCGCTGTTGTTTCATTTTTCATATGTCGCGATGTATCCGACTCTAAACTGGATTCACTCGAGGAGTCCGATAGATTATCTGATCCATCATGAAGAAAAAATACCTTTTCTGCTGTGGGATTTGGCCATGATAAGATTCCTTTTTTATCCGTGCAACATAGTGCCTACAAAAAATAATATTGAAATAGTTCAAATTTTATTTGGATAAAAATGTACTTTAACGACCCACCGTAATCGATCCAAATATTTGAACAACATTTGCGCTTCGGCCTAGCAAATCAGAATTTCCACTTAACAATTCCACCCAATTTAAAAATATTTCCCTGGTTGGCAGTGGTGCATGTTCCCAATCTAAAGTTGGTGTATCAAGATCTTCTTGGAATGATTTTTCTTGATCCGAATGGACGATTGGTTGTGGAGATGATAATAGTGTCTCAAGCCGAGCTGTACCCCATAAATTTAGTAAAATCCATAGTATTGGAAATACTAGGGGTAATATTGGAATTAACACGGTCGCCGGCAATTCAATAAATAGTTCGGTAAGTTTTAATTCACGATATGGTCTAATTGAGACACCAAAATGATTGGCGAAACCAATGCACAAAATAATGAAAAGTATGATTAAAAATCCAAATTGTTGGGTGCATTTGGTGATGAGCAAATGCCGTTGTTGATTGTAAATAGTGGCAGGACGTTTAAGAAAATTATCTAGTGATGTTTTTAGATTCTCTAGATATGGTGTTGATTCCATAACACATATTAAATCAGGTAGGGGCGACCGTGCTATAGGACGCGCTGGGGGCTCTATTGGTTGTGTTAATCCATAAGTTTCGCCACATTTAAATTTTCGTTTTCCTGAGACTTCGACACATTGGCCCGGTGAAATTTGACCCGGACGCAAAACTATATAATCCCCTCGAACGAGTAAAGCCCATGGTAAATTTACAATTTCACCATCACGGTACGTCCATTGCAGTGTCACGCATGGTGAGAGGGGCGAACACAAATGCGGATAGTTTATAGTCTTCCAATCTTTGCACAAGATTTTCGCTAAGTCAATGTCATTTAATACAGAACGAGTCTTGCGATAAATTTCAGTTCGCCGCAAATTATCTTCGTGTATTACCATGTAAAAGGTTATTGTTAAAATTAGTATTAAAATTACGCTAGCAAAATAATATTTCGTTATTATTAGACAAAGGATTACGTAGATAGTGGCTAGAACGGGAAACCATGATAAAGGGCTCTCATATCCTTGAAAAAATACGGAATATAATTTGTGGATCCACCTATAAATAAACCATTCTCATTAATCAATTTTATATCCATAAGTTATTTGCTGTATATACACACTTTTCAGTTTCAAATTTCTTCTCGTACTCTAGCAGGACATCTTCAATATCATCCTGAAGACGATTCAACGATTCCACGGTTGAGAACCCGACAATATTTCTATTCAACTTTTCTTTCATATTTTATCACTTAATTCTAAACGATATCACACAATTATTGGTATTTTACATATTTTCCATACTAAGTTATTTATAAATAACTCAATTTAAACCAAAAATTTCACAGAAAAATTGAAAATAAATAACACAAAAAATTTTTTTATCTCATTTGACATTTACGAATTTCACTTTTCATTTGAAACAAAATTTATGTTTTCTCCCACACTACATATGTACATAGATAGCCTCGCGTATCTAAAATAATTGATTTTGCTCAAAAGTTTTATTTTAATTAAAAAAATATCTTGTATGCGACTATATTTTAATTATATATTAACAAGCATCACAAATTCATTCCTTAAATTTTATTGTCAAACAAAGTTTTAGGTTATGTTATCCTGTCAAATAAAAATAATTTTGACAATACAATTTCGACAGTGAAATAAACCGGTAGTACTCAATAATTATGTATTATATCAATCAAGCATAACTTAATAAATTGAGTTGAATCAGTCGCATTAGAATAGAAATTGTGAAGGGTCGAAATCATAACCAAAGCGAACGTATTGAAGATCCTGAAGAGCTGATGTGTCGAGCAACATATTTGTAAATACCTATAATATTTGTACATACATATATAACTAAATTTTATAAGAGTAGATAGATAACATAATGAACAGCTGAACAACATACATATTACTAATATATCGATACAAGTCAGGCGTCGTATTTGCACAGTTATATCTGTTCGAATGATTTTATAAGCCAATGGAAAATTATATAGAAATATAGTGGTTTATCCTAATTACAACAAAGCTAAATGAAATGTCAGTTGACTTTTGTGGTATATTAGGGTCGAGTCATTCATACATAGTTAACTTTGGATTACATTCGAGTTTGTTAACGTTTATGTTGTAGGGGCAAGTCTTAGTTGAGTCGAAACTGGGTTGAAACCAAGGTATAAGCGTCATATATAAAATAGTTTTATGAAAAAACTTATTTATACAAACATAAATCGATCAACATCAAACATATAATAGTTTATGTCGAATTCTTTCGTACTACCAAAAGTGATGTACATCAAACAATAGCAAAAAAATTTGACGGCGTTTTGATCATCACTTTTCATTTTCTTTCGTATCAAAAAATAGAAATGTACATCAAAAAGTGAAAATGTCGATTTTTATTCCATTTTAACCAACACAAAATTATGCGTCAATTCGAAAATAGAAACATAAACAAAGCAAAACCGAAATTAAATTAAATAGTATCAAAAAAATTGATACATATATAAGAAAATTTTTAAAGTTTTTTTGTGAATACCAATTTTTTCTGAAATTTTAGCTAACTGCATCACGTGTTCATATATCGTTTCATAAATATAAACACAAACAATCGACTGAATCGACATTTCCCCCTCGTTCTATATCAATATTTACCTCTCTTTCTCTCCTTACTAACACAGAGACAAGTAAACATTAATTTCATTTCAATTTCTACTCGTTTTTTGGTGTCTACGAAAATTTGATATTTTTTTAAAACACGAAAAGAATTCGACATATGTTTTCCACATGTATTTTGTGTAATGGTATTATGACACTGGCTTTTTTTCCAATTTTACTAGCGGCTTTAAAAGACAAACTGAGCGAGAAAAAAAACATGTATTCAAAATATACACATGTGTGAGTGAATACGACATAGTACGTAAAAAAACCGTTATATGTCAAAAAACCAGCGTAGCTCAAATTTTCTAGCAAAAAAGTGGGCTTCTAGCAGAAAAGAATTACATTTTGATTCTTTTTTTTTGACATACGCAAATTTAGTTATTTTGACACGAAAGAAAATGAAAAGTGATATACATCAAAAAAATAGTAACATTTTTTGCTATTTTTTTGATAACTTTCGGTGGGTGGAAAGAATTCGACATTAGTCATCTTTACTTTAAAAAAAAGTACCGAAACTAACTGCATAATTATATCAACTATATGTAAGTAAATTCTGGACCATTAAAACACGATATATTACTTGTTAGAAATTTTACAGTACAATAATACTATTTCTGTGTAATATGTTTATATAATACTATATAATTATTATTATGTCAGTCTTTAAAGAGCATTACCGGCCCTCCACTACTCAGTTATGGTATTATGACACTGGCTAGTTTTGAAGTGCAATAAAGTGCTGTAAACCAATTTTTGTAAGAAAGAGAAAGGAACAGGAGACAACATTATTATAATGGACGCCACGTGCGTCAGCATGTAAAATATAAATACATATGTATAAACAAAAAATTAATTTTCCTAATAATTTTTGGAATTGGAATTTATATGGGATTTGAGTTAGAGTTTAATTTGATTTTATTAAATTTTATTAAAAATTTGATTAAAACATATATTTATTTATAATTACTTTTGTTCAAATACAATAAAACTAGCAACATAAATATTCAATATGAATTTTTTTATTTAAACACAAACTATGTACTAAAATTGTACTACTCGACTTTGGAATCACTCGCACTTGTATTTGGAAAACCTAAAGAGTAGTCTACAATTCTTCCTGCTTCTCGAAGTCCACTTAAAAATGCACCATGCACGGTAGCTGAATAGTTTCGTATTGTGTGTTCGCTAGCAAAAAAACAACCGTGGTAATTCTTTATCGTCATTCTTCGAATCGGTTTGAGATGTTGGTGTTACAGGCGCGGCGAGTAAATCATAATTTGAACCGGATGATCCAACTGAGACAAAACTGTAAGATCCTCGGGCTCAAGGATCATCATGCCATCTTGTTACTAGTTTATTTTGGTTGTGGTACTGCCGAATTTTTGAAAATACCTTTGAGTACGGCAATACAACGTCCTACAATTACATCATCAGATACGTTTTCCATAATTGCCGCGAACTGTCCAGCCACAAGGACTAACAATACCGGTGATTGCGAAATACTTCAAAATAAAAATAACTCACCACGACTTGCAGTTGTACTACCAACATGACCAAACAAATTTGACGAAGTATCCCAAAATATTCGATCGAAGCACAGCACAACTTTATTTAAATTTCCGAATCCCAAACGTTGAATGGCCGCTTGTTTCCACTCCAGAAGAGGGAGATCAAATTTAACCGTGTTTAATTGATTGGATGATGGAGATACGGCAATTTTCAGTACCTAACGTAAGGGTACATAAGACTAGATCAGCTTTATAAGGTACTGATGAATTATTGGTTTTAAAATTTTCCGTAGTAACCTCCACACCGCCAGGAAAATACTTTATCCAATCCCTCCGGTAACGCGATTGGAACACATGAATATCCATTTCGCACAGTTGTATGATTGCCAATGCATTCAAAATCGTCATTTTATGGTCTCAATGTTTTAAGGACAAAGTGTTTAGTGGTGTCGCATTAGCGAATTCTACATTTGCAAAGTGCCAATCTAAAATTTGTCGATCGTTTGATGACAGATATACATCACTTGGAGAATTAATTTCCATTTCTTTGAGTTTTGATACCATTTGATTTAAATTCAACTGTTCTACGTCAGCCCAAAGAACATGCAATTGACGGTGAGCTAAACGTACATTAAACTCGTTTTCAATATACATATTTTTATGTTGTTGGATCACATTATTTAAATGTTGCACTGGTTTTTCTTTAACATGTTTTTCTTGTAATCGTATAATCCATTCCAATGCTTGGCCTAATGATACTGGATTATTTCCGACATAATTAAAATGTAATTGATGGGAGAACTTGTGAACTCGAGCAGTCCATTAAATTCTCTTTCAACCATTTCACCTTTATGATTTGGTACTGATTTTTCTCCAGCCCCGTACATTGGACAAGCTTGTTTTATTGGAGCCATTTCCATACCAGTTTGTCTGCTCAATATAGTTAGAGGTTTACCCCATATTCCAGTAACCACCATTGCACCTAGATCAGCAATGTAATTATTATTTCGAAATGTGGCAATACGCTCTCCAACACGATCTCTTGCTTCTAACACAATAACATCCATTCCAAATTGTTGAAACTGTTGCGCTGCTGCTAGTCCTGAAATGCCCGCACCAATTACAACCACTTTTGCAAATTTTTTAAGTGGTAATGAATTTTTTTATATGCTTGAAAATACCGTAAGTTTAATTTTAAGTTTTAATCAAATTTTATTTTTACAATGTTTCCTATGTTTACAATTGAAGATGTCAAAAAAAGTGTGTATGTCAAAAAAAAAGAATCAAAATGTAATTCTTTTCTGCTAGAATTGCCCACTTTTTTTGCTAGACAATTTGAGCTACGCTGGTTTTTTGACATATAACGATTTTTTTACGTACTATGTCGTATTCACCCACACATGTGTATATTTTGTATACATGTTTTTTTTCTCGCTCGGTTTGTCTTTTCTAGCCGCTAGAAAAGTCGGAAAAAAAGCCAGTGTCATAATACCATTAACAATCTAACTCCAGCGGTTTCAAACCTGAGGTTGGTCTTCATATTGTCTTAGCCAATCTGAAGAAGCAATATCTATTCATGGAGCCATCGTGGCCTGCAACGACCTCTTCGCCTACCATATGATGGTTCTCTTTTCACAGACCGTTGCACAATTCGTTCCGCAGAACAAAAAAAATGTTTTTTTTCTCGCTCGGTTTGTCTTTTCTAGCCGCTAGAAAAGTCGGAAAAAAAGCCAGTGTCATAATACCATTAACAATCTAACTCCAGCGGTTTCAAACCTGAGGTTGGTCTTCATATTGTCTTAGCCAATCTGAAGAAGCAATATCTATTCATGGAGCCATCGTGGCCTGCAACGACCTCTTCGCCTACCATATGATGGTTCTCTTTTCACAGACCGTTGCACAATTCGTTCCGCAGAACAAACTCAACAGTCGTTCAAATCGGACGTGTTTTTTTAATGTTAATATCAACAATATCTTACATATTGTTTTATTTTATTTTATTTTATTTATTTTTGTCGTTCTAATTTTTAAAAATAAAGTGCAGTTGCAGCATTTCGATAATTGTGCTACTAACAAAACTAACCTTGCTCAAATGTAATTCTTATTTAAAAAAAAAAAAAAAAAATTTAATTGTGTAACTATTTTGTGTGTGCTATTTTCTGTTAATATGTCGGTTGAAAAAAAGTGTCTGAAGTGCGCTGTTATCATCGTAGATGAGTGGTTTTTGACCTGCAAAGGCTTTATGTGTGATAAAGTCATTAGCTACACTTTTGCTACGTCACAAGCTAAAAAAATAATTACTAATTTTCCTAATGATGTTAAAAGAAACACATATTCGATGGATTACCTGGGCTTAGTTGGTTCTGCCCTTCAAGTAGAATCAATATGAATCAATGGCACTCTAAATTAGATACCGTAGTTAACAAAATAACTAAATCTAACGAGTCATTGAATGAAGCAAATCAGGCATTGACCAAAATTCCTAGAGTAATAGAGGATCGTAGAATTACACGATCACAATATAAAGTTCAAGTTCACTCTTCTATAAAACCGCTACAAACGAAAACACCACTAGTAACAAGGCCAATTCCTGTATAAAATTATCACAAGCAGGGCTATCAACAACTGATCCTGATTTTCAACCACCTGATGTAGCATTATCCACACCACAGACCGTGCAATGAAAGACTGTTCCCCGTTCTCAACCGTCAGAAGTTAGTTTTAAATCATCGAATAAATCAACCATGATTGATGCGGCTGCTTTATTATCTCGGAATCTATCACATCCGGTATCAAAGACGAAAGAGATACCAGTACCAGACGCGCAAGTGGATGTAACAACAAATTTAATACCACATGTTTCGATAACCTCATCACAGCTGCTATCTAAAGAAGATATTACAGAAGAAACAAACAAATCCGCATTACTTGAGATCAAAGTAGTTGCTCCAAGACGATGGCTGTTTGTGAGCATGATCGCAGAAACCACATCGAAACAACATTTCGAAGATTTTCTCAAATCGAGAATGAAATTGGATGGAGCAGCCTGTGTTGAAATGCCTCCAAACCGAGATAACGGCCTAAAGTACAATTATACCTCATTTTGAATTAGACAAACTAATTCAAAATGAGGTATAATTGTACTTTAGGCCGTTATCAATGATCAATGGAGGAACAATTCAGTAATATCCTATATGCCAAGATGTGGCCACCTGGACTTCTGGTTAAAGAATTTGTATGGAGAACACGTCGTCAACATTTTCGGAATATTTGCACAGCCAAAAACTTTTCTTAACCAAAAATAACCCGTCAGCAATTCCTATCATCCAGCCTTTAATTTCCATTCCGTCAGAAATTTATCACAATCAACAACCAGCTAAATCAGTAAAACATAAGAAATCCGAGAAATTTTCGAAATACTTCCAGAACGTGAACAAAATGGCATTAAAAGGTTCTAAATTTTTCAATTTTGTTGTAAAAACTAATTATTTAATTTATGTTGTTATATTAACCACAAATCTATGGAAATAGTTTTTCATTCAAATAAAATTATGTGAACAGAATCATATTCATACTACCTATAATTATAAAAAAATAAACCACACTGGACTTCAGCAGTACTTAGAAACTATACAATGGGACGCTGCTTTAAACACTAATGTTGTAAACCAAGATGCTAACAAATTCTACCAAATTTTATTACAAGGTTTTGAAACTCACATTCCATTGTGCCGGAAAAAATCTAATATTCATCCTCCTTGGTTTGACGACCATCTGATTAATCGGAAGAACCGTAAATCTAAAGCCTATGTCAAGATGATTAAAAGTGGTTTAGAATCGGATAGCAGTGCGTTTCTCCAATCTAATGAAGAATTTGATACATACTTCAAGGAAAAGCACCTCTCATATATTGCGGATGTACAACGAAGCATTACAACAAACCCTAAACAATTCTGGAATTACTTTAGATCCAAGCGAGTAATTGATGGTTATCCAACTAATATGTATTTGAACGATATTAAAACATCAGATCCCAAAAAAAATTGCTGACATGTTTGCGGATTTTTTTCAATATGTATACAAACCTAAAAACAGTAATTGGTTTACCACTCAAACAACCGTAAATAATAATGTACGTACTTATCAGTTTACCGGTTATTAGTGATGAGGATATTTTATATGCACTTAATCAGTTTGGCGCCGGATGTGTGTCGGATAATATTCCAACGTCTATATTTAAAAAAATATGCTAATATTTTAGTAAAACCATTACGGAATATATACAATCGCTCGTTAACATCCGGAATATTCCCTGATACATGGAAAATATCTAAAGTTACACCTATATTTAAATCGGGTAAAAGAGAAGACATCACTTGTTATAGAGGAATATCAACCACTTCAACCATAGCAAAATTATTCGAACTGGTTAATACAATTAAAGATATACATGACACAAAAATAATACAAGAAGACATCGAGAGATTCAGTGAATGGTGCCACAAAAATTCTTTGCTGTTGAATATTGACAAATGCAAAGTAATGTCTTTTCATCGCAAGAGAAAACCGATTAACTTTGCTTATAGCGTTAATAATACGGAACTGCAAAGAGTTAAAGAAATAATCGATCTAGGTGTCACATTCGCTGAAAATATGAGTTTTAACAACCACATTGACAAATGCATTGCTAAAGAGTCAACTATAGAAAAATTATGAACTTAAAAAAAATTAAGAATTTTAACGAAACCAATTATTTTTGTTTTTTTTTGACATTCAAACCATAGAAACTTAATAATTCTTAAGTGACAGCATTTTGTTTACATTTTGCATAACTAGTAATTTTTTGTGTATTACATTATATGTTTAACATATTTAGAGTAATATGTAGAAAATAGCAGATACAATTATTATTATAGTTAATAAATAAAACTAATAAGTGTTTCAATCCATTAGTTTTTGAGTTAGTTCTCAAATTGTTGTTGTACCGGGAATATCCTGTGTTTATACTTGTATATATATATATGCATATAATTTGATATATGTATAATATGTATATGTATATATGCGTAAATGTTCACAATCAATTATGTATTGCACTATTTTTCAGATGATAATTAAAGTCTGCAAATAAAAAATAAATTGAAAATATTAGTATACTAGCACTGCAAAATGGCGAATTTGTTAAAATTATTTGTATTCAAAGATTTTACCTGCCAACGATAAAATTTCCTCGAACTATTTATTTTTACGTATAAAAAATATAAATTAATTTCACTAGAAAGCACTAAATCACAGATATATCTGAAAAAAATAAAATAAAATTATAGAAATATAATTGAATACGAAAAAAATAAAATTTAATGAGAAAATTAAAAATGGCACCTACCGCATCAAAATACTATTCACGTTTGTTTACCAAAAAATATTGGTTTTTTTCTATTCCCTTTTAATTTTTCTTAAGTTTGACCGAAAAATTTCGCATCCCTAATTTTTTTTAAGTGACAGATGAAATTTAACGAGGTTTCGTTGAATTTTTTACGTTACGTTATTTTTTCCATGGGCGAATACACAGAAATGCCATTTATCGCACTCTTAATTTTTTTTACGTTAATTTCCTAATTTTTTTTAAGTCATCCCTGGTTACCACTTAAAGCAAATTCTATGTTTGGTTTTGTTAAGCGTTGAACTGGAGAATTTACAAATTTGTCAACTTTATTTTCACTATATTTTGCGTATATAAGATCCCAAGTTGAATACGCATCAGTAATTTGGAGCCCTTATTATGCTAACCACATCAAAAGGATTGAAAGCATTCAAAAGAAATTTATGATCTTCATTTTAAAGAAAACTGTCTGGAACTATGACCATAGCCTACCATTTTATGAGAATATAGCCCGCCTACCGCCATACACGACAAGATGTTTACATTATAAAATTTGCACTCTGGAAAATAGACGTTTATTTTTAGACTCAGCTTTCATCGGTAGCACCCTTCTTGGCCATATTGATTTACCTTACATATTGGAAGATACAGCTATCCATGTTACAATCAAATCGCTGCGAAACCATCGATTTTTGGAGATAGTACGCCACTCAAATAACTATGGTGAAAATTGCCCAATCAATAGACTTGCAAAATCATTCAACATCGCTGAAGAAAACTATGACCTTTATCTCACAAAGGACTGCTTCAAAAGGAACTTGAAGAACTATTTTTCAAATTTTAAAATTTAATTTATCAGAAGTTATCCAATAACCTTTTATCAATTTATTTTTTGTAAAAAATATACTTTTTATTTTAAATCGTTTTTTTGACAACTTCTAATCTGAAGAACTTAACTTTTAATTTAAACTTTTTTAATCTTGTGTAATATTATTTGTTTTGCATATGAAACCATACTTGTAATGTACTAAATTGATTTCTTTAATATAAATAAATAGAACGTGACTGAGGTAGCATACTCTCTTCATGTACAATATCGGGGATCTTCATCAGATCTCTGATCTCGATATTGTACAGAACACATTGTGTACTATCTTTTTCGTGTTTGAGCCATAATTCACACGTATGATTCTTCTCTCAAATATAAGATGCCATCTCTCGTATTCGTTTGTCAATGTTCAACTTAAACCTTGAGCTTCACGGCACGGAAAAAATCTTTAAAAAAAATCTAAATTTTAAAATATGTTGAATTCCTTAATTCATTTTTAAAAGATTCTGAAGATAAAATTTAAATGTCGAATTATTAAATTTTAAAATTGGAGTGTGAAACGTCCTTGGACATCTTCAATTCATGGTGGCCTTTTTTAAATTTTAGAGCATTTCTCCAATTTTTACAATATTCAAATTCAATAAATTAGAGAAAGATAACTAGAAATTTGAGCTATTTTTCAAATTTTGAATTTTAATTCGAATTTCAGCTGATTTGTCAATTTACTAATTACTCGTATCACCCAAATTATAAAAAAGTTTTGAAAATTAATCGGATTTTTAAAAATTTATAAAATTTCATTTTAGAAAAATTTTCGAACTTTCATTTTAAATATTAGTAAACAAATTCCCTAAACTACCATATATATCGAGCGGATTTTGGTTAAATTTAAAAATTATTTGAGTTTGTTTGTCAAAGATTTTCTTAGATGGAGGCATTTTTTCAAGTTTGAATATAGTTCAATAGTACATTGCTAAAACTTTGAATAACTATAATTATAAAAATTTAGTTGTTAGCTTTCAAAAGAACTTGCAAGCCTACAGTTTTAATTCAATATGTTAAAATTAATCGAGGAAGACGGCGAAAGACTTGTTGGGGAAGAGTTGGTCTACACCAAGTAGAAAAAATCAATAATTGTACTTATGATGTTTGGTAGAAATTTAATACCTTTATTTAATACTGGCCCAGGGCCCGGAGTACCCATAAAGCGGCACTGTTTATAGGTGCAGACAATTCTTGTTACACATAATCGGAATTACATGTTTCTAATACTTAAACGTCAGAAACCCAACGTTTTAAAGCCGTAGAGATGTAACCATTCAAAATAAATTTCCGAAAGAATACATGACAGTATAAAAATATCTGTCCGATTATGAATTCAAAAATACCAATTCATTTTCGTATTGTGCTACGATACGTATATCGTATTAAAAAATAGGTGCCCATGGATTTTTAGAGTGTGGAATTTTCATATTTGGAATTATAAAAAGCGAATATTTTTTTTAGAATTACGTACCCAATCCTTTTATGAGAAGATTTGTGTTTGTATCAAAGTCCGACAGAATAACGAAGTTTCCAGTAAAATTCAAGTTAATTAAACATAGATTCTATATACATACGTACATACCTTTTTATAGTTTAAAATGAAGCTTGTTTTTAATCACTCTTCACGTACCTGCTTTTAGGTTCTTTTCAATTTTTCGTAACATAAAAATACTATTTGATGTTTTACAATTTTATACTTTATTTGTATAATTAATTTTTTATAGCTAAATATTACAAGTTACAATTACAGATAATATAAATATTTGTCTACAAATATATGTTTTTTAATAGTTTTATAATTTATTTTTGTGTTATGTAACAACTTTTTATTTAACAATATAATATGGAATTATTTATTTGTATTATTCCGTTGAAATTTTTTAAACTTTAATATTTTGGCTCACAAATTTGCATGATTATCAAAATCATATTTTTTGTATAATACCGGCGTGAGTTATTTAAGTTGACACATCTGAATATTTCGTTAAAACGCATTTTAGCAAAATCAGTTTTAAACCAAAACTATTTAGGTCATTTTGAAGGTCTCTATTAAAGAGGTCAACATTAATGTTTTGTTAAATAGGAACCAATAAGTTTTCGTCCAAACTCTCTATTGTCCTTTTTAAATCAAATAACTTGAGAACATTTTTTATTAAAGTGGTTTTTTACGATAATGTACATTATATGTATTTTTTCAGTTGTGTTAACTTAAATGCCTCCCCATGGTTTTTATTTTTAATTAATCAATATAAATTCATTTTAACATTTACAAATATAGTATTATATAATAATAATCAAAAGGCTCAACAAGTACAAGTTGGTTTAGTAGTAAGTAAATATTTTAGAAAATTGTGTAAAATTGGAAGCAATTTTCAATCTAAATCTATTATATGTTTTGGTTTTTCAGATAATATATTTTCTAAAAAATATTGGTCCTATATTACTAAAAATTTAATTTATTTATTGTTTCCAAATTTAAATTTAAATAAATAAATAAATAAATAAATATATATATATATATATATATATATATATATATATATATATATATATATATATATATATATATATATATATATATATATATATATATATATATATATATATATATATATATATATATATATATATATATATATATATATATATATATATATATATATAATATATATGTATATCTATATATATATATAAATATATATATAATATATATAAATATATATATATATATATATATATATATATATATATATATATATATATATATATATATATATATATATATATAATATATATATATATATATATATATATATATATATATATATATATATATATATATATATATATATATATATATATATACATATATATATTTATGTATATCAATATGTTTTCTATTTTTAACATGTTTTTTAATGAGATTTTTAATTATTTAGTTAACAATACAAATAAAAAATGTTTAGTATGGCGTTACAATTGTACGGAAAATATTTTTGAGTTCATCCATAAACGCTTCATAACGGAAACTGACTCGAATATCGGGAACATTTGTTCGTGTGATATCATTACCGGCAACACCTTCCCGTGTATAATTTGGGCCTAACCAATGTTGTTTCATCTGTATGGAAAAAATATATGCATAAGCAAATAGGATTTTGTATTAAGTTAGTGTATGTATTACTATGCGTCTCGAGTTTAGGTAAAGTAATAAAGTTAAAATCAAATGCATATCGTCGAAATATATATTAGCTAATTAATTATTCCACCACTCCATTAAAAAATGTATAGAAATTTTGTTTTAAAAAATATTTTAATCTATTAAATGCTGAAATTCTTGTTATTAATTTCTGCCATTTAGTACCGAACTATCGACATTGCAGACACATTGTATTATCTAGTATGTATTACTTTAAACCTACCTTATGTGGAAATCCGCTCATTGTAACACTATTTCTTGCCAATTCGCACATGTCACATGAGCTAAGTTTCCATACCTGCGCTGCAATACTGTATTCTTCCATTAAAGGTTCCTATATAATCATAACGAATTAGTATTGGCTTTGACATTGAAAACTTATTTTCTTACCTTTGTGAAGTGGAATTGTAATGGATCATCAGTACTGAGAGACACTACAAGGCCACGCGCCAAATATTCCGGCAATGGATTACGATGATAGTTTAAGAATAACGAATTATTTGACAAAGGTGACATTGCAATACCAATTTGCGCTAAATAATATAAATATTGTAGTACAGGAACTTTACGAAGTAACAAACCATGGGAAATATTTTCCGCCAATAAAAATCCACAAACTAAATGTTGCACGGGCCCGGCTTCACCACAATGTGGACGTAATACAAATGTGTTCATACCCTGTGCACTGTAAATTTAGTAATTATTAGATAATTAAAACTGAGATTTTTACATTAATATAACAGGCCTACCTTCTGAAATGATTTAAAACTGTCATATTTGCAAACATATAATACAAATAGTAGCCATATGGTGGATTATCAACGTCTGTCCAATTTTCTGGAACATTTATATCAGCGTCAAATAATGGATTCTCTGGTTTCGATTCATCATCAACCGAATCGAATCCAATGACATATTGCAAAAAGCGGTGTAGCTCTGGATTTTTACTAGGATCATTTGTAACCTCAAACAATGGATAGAAAATGTTATTCAAAATTTCTTGAAACGATTTCATTAAATTATTTGTCTTGAATATATCAAAAAGACGTGGTATTTGAATCAACCATCTGACATTATCAGAATACACATTATGGAGTAAAGCCCATTTCGCTAGATTGGCCCATTCATCTTTTGATTTTCCGTAAATTGATAATCTTAATTCAACATTTTGATATTTTGATTCTTCTAAATCGCTAGCTACCTCTTTTATAATGTGCGCAAAATATTTTCCATTCAAAAAGTTATCAGTTTTTAAAAACACTTCCCTCAATCGAGACTCTCCAATTGGATTATATTTGGCATTGAACTTATCAAATCGATGAAATGTGTTACGATCAGCGTGCACATCAAGCATGTCAACCGTTAAATCGTATGTCGTTAAATTCATCGATTCAAATACTTGGCTTAATGTCATTTCTTGTCCTTTGGTCACAGTAACTACTTCATCAGCATTATTTTTTAATGTTTTTTTAATGAAACGCAATAAATGCTTTTGGTTCATGCAAGAAGCGGCGTGAATGTGAGTATCAACTTTACGAATATTATAGAAATCGCGGTGGGGCACCGCCTTTTGTGAAGCCAACTCTTTTAATTCGTTTAAAAGTACATGCAATTGAAATTTAGAATATAAATAGCTTAAGCGACGATAACAAAATGATTTTCTACAAATAAGATAAAAATTAGTAAATTATTTATAATATTGAAAAATGTTTTATGTATACTCACAATGGCCCATCAGCAATCATATTGCACATGGTGGTCATGTCCTGGACAAATAAATTCAACTTAATATATGGAAAATTTAAGGGCTGCGTACATTTATCATCTTTGAATACATTGAAAACCCCTTCAACTGCTTTGATTGTGTAGCCACACGATTTGGGAAATTCAAGTTCCCACGGATCACTTTTATGTTTTGGCGGATCAATAGGATGATCTAAAAAAATTAACGAGATACCAAAAAACAAAATAAAAATAATGTTAGTAAAATATATTTAGTGAAGGATCAAACAGAAAATTGAAAGCGTGATAAGCATCCAATCAAAATTTTTTGAATTTTTTTTTTTTTAAATTACCTATTCAGTATATAGTGTATGTGCGTGTGGATGTGTGAAATATAATTTTATAGAAATTTCAAATATTAAAACACAATTTAATTACTTCAGTATAAGATTTATATAAGAAATGTTACAAAATGATTATGATTTTATAGTTTATATATGTGGAGTTGATGATGTTTTGTTTAAAAATTCAAAAATCATAAAAAACAGAAAAGTTATGAAAATTAAAATACAAAATAAAAAACATCAACTACAAAAAAATAATAAAGCAAATTTTGATGTAGTAACTATATGAAGTATGTTTTGTAGTTATACAGTTTGACGAAAAAACTTTACTTTTACATATTTAAAATGTTGTTCTACTGCCAAGATTAGTGATTTTCCATTTTTATGTATGTTAATTTAAATTTTATTAAATAATTTTCAAAACTACAAATTTACGCTAACACAAGATGTATATAATCCAATTTTAAAATTAACTAAATAATCGGGAATCAAACTACAGAGTTTAATACACACTTATATGAATTTCAGTGATAGAATAAATTGAAGATGAAGATAACCAATTGTTTAACATTATTTTTTTTGGGTCCATATGTACATGACCCCTGAAAATCATTAATCCTTCCGCATATTCAATAATGAATATGTTGGGTGGTATAAATTAAACGTAGCGTTTACTGGTACAAAAGGCAATTGCGCCTCACTATGAAGTATTTGCTTCGATAATGAACAAATACAACAACTAGAACAAGTAGCATTTCCTTCGGTATATAGGAGCAAATGCTACAATTCAGAGCATTTACTACTCTTTGAAGCAAATAGGTATGTACTTCACTTTTATTGAAGCAAGTTATAGCCCCTAATACAATTTTTATATTATTACTAACGCTAATTTTATTATTAGCAATGTAAAATTTAAGAAAATGAATTAATTTGTACAAATGAAAGCGCACAGACGAAATTTGCCCATGAAATAAAGCTCAATTTGACAGAGTTAAAAATATGTGGTCTTATGAATACTTTTATTTTTGTTTTCTATATTAGATACTTTGTTTCGTACCTTTGTTTACTTAATTGTTCCTTTGGTCAGTTAAAACGGCGATTTCGGATGATGTATTCATTATATAATGTGTACTCGTAATGTGTGCCCTAGAGTTTACGGACAATACGAATGCGTCAGGGAGGTATTACACACAGAAAATTTGTTTAATTGCCAAAATTTATCCAAAACCTTAAGAATTGCAATTTTCAAAAGTTTAAATGTTATTGCAATGCAACAAATGCTACACTTCACTAGCAAATCCTCCGCTGCGTTGCCAAATGAACAAATTTACGAAGCAATTGCTACTAACTACTTCAAGTACATATTAGAAAATGTTATACGTTTTATTTGTTTATGGTTTTATTCATATCTTCGGCATCCTGAAATCCTGTAATTTTTTAATTTTTATAATATCAAAATATAACCTACAGAGAGTACAGAAAATGTATGAAGGCTTGAATAAATAGAATTTTCTAAATATTCTAAACGTACATTAAATTAACGAACACCTTTAGTACCGTTCACCCCAACATCGATGGTGCCGCTGTTAGGTGAAGGTTAAATTTCTAGGGAGTAATTTGGAATCAGTTATGGATTAGAAAACAGTTTTAATAAATAAAATATTTTTCTATAGGAGATTTGCCTGATTATTAAAAATTTATGATGGTGAGCTGACAGGAATAGTCAAAATATCTTTAATTTAACAGGTTTTTCTTGTTCTAGTCGATTAATTTTGAACATTCCATAAGTAGTTCAGCAACATATATGGATAAGGTCGTAAGGAGTGAACAGTTGCAGATTTTTTTATTCTTGTTTTACTAGTCATAATTAGACTTCTTATGATCATACAGCATACATTTCTTTGCATTCGATTGTCGAAAAGCTCAATAAAATCATTCAAAGAAACATTATTATTAATTTATAACACTATTTACTAACTGACTTAGTTAAATTATCTACCTATCTTCTACCAAAAACGATTCAATGTACCTAAGAATATTTGGCTTATACAATCACTCTTGAATGTAGCTTGAATTATTATTTTATCAAAACGTAACTAAAACGTAACAAAACGTGTTTTAACATTCTTATGTAAAGTTTAGAATCAAATTTGCTTGGAGAAAATATGATATTAAAATCTCGTATAATTTCAAATCAAACAAACCAATCATAGCAAATCAATGAACTTATGCGATAATGAAATTCGGGTTCAATAGTCATTATTGATTTGTTTATTTAAACTAGCAGATACTAGCTATAGACGGAATTTCATAACCAAACTTGATAAATAATATTTATTAAACTAAAATAACATATGATACAACAACTGTACAACGATACAAAATTAATGTTAATGAATCAAACATCCTATCTGACGATGTGGACATTATTTTAAAGTATGTTTTCTATCTCTAATAAATTATGAAACGCGACCAACAAAGTTGGCCGGTTTTCAACGGATCACAAGCCAATTTTATATTTGAATTTACTAGACAATTTCAATATGTTGCAATTAATCATAATTTTTGTGACAATTTCAGAAAATTAATAGCGTCAGCAGTCTACTAAACAATTAAAAATACCATAATATTTACTTGCTTCATCATCTTTTTTGTAATCTCGCTTATTTTTCATCAAAAGCAACAACAAAACTTAAACATTAAATTACTTAACATATACCGCCTCGCCTCGACCTTTTCATATTCCACAAATACGAAGCCTATCACTCATTCATATTAGAGCGACGCTTCGCCGCTTTTTTTTTTTCAGCTGTCAAATATGATTTAGTTTTATTTGTGAATGACTGTGCCTTGTGCAACTTTGATTTGTTGAAGTCAAGTGTGGAACGCATTGCGTACGCCTCGTGGCTAACATCGTTGCATCATATTTTTATTTTCCAAAATTATCAATTAAATTTTAATTATTTGATAATTATTTTTATTAATTTCTATAAAATTTAACATTTTTAACCAACTAAATCTAATTTATAAAGTTAAATGCTTTAAATAAAAAAAAGAAAAATTTCGCAGTGTAAAATCGAGGCGATAATATGAAAAGTGCTTTATGCACGTAACATTGAACGCTTCCAAAGCTCAGTATCAAAAGTACGGTGACGTTTATTGTGAAATTTAATTGAAAAACACGTGTTACTTCACTATAGTTGGGTCAGGTTAGGTTATAATGGCTGTTTTGGACACACAGGCCAGAGACTGGTCATTATAATATCACTGTATCTTATTTCCCTTTCACACCTAGTGGAACCAATATATTAGAGTTACTTCTGTAGCATGAGATACTGCAATTTACAGTTTTCGAGATTCGAGAGGCTGCGCATTATTTACCTATATACTAATATGGTTATGCCGTCTGTGCGCTAATGCCGGAAGTGAACTAAAGCCTGTTCCTCCTCCTCGTTCATACACATTCTGCAAAACTCATTTGTTGCCTCACGTCTACTTGGGAGATTAAAGTATTGGATCGCTTCAAGTTCAGTTTTAGCCAAACTAGTCTCGCTACGCTACATAGGCTTGTCTGATTTTAGAATCTCTGACCAACAATCCCCCTAATTTATAAAAACATTATAAAACTGCTATATGTACAAAGAATTTCTGACTTAATATTTTTGTGCTTAAATGAAGTCAATTTAAATTATATGTGATAATTAATCATATCCGAATCAATGATTGTATGCGAATCTGTTCAATATTTAATGTTTGTTTCCAGAATTGTAGAGTTTGAATTAGTTTAAGATTGTTGGAATATCATGAAAACTAAATTTTTTAAACATGTTGTAGTTTGACATTATCATAAATTCAGTTAGGTATACAGTTTGGATGGTTTATATGTGATTTGATAATAATCTGATTTAAGCAGCGATTTTAAATGGTTAGAATCCCGTTTTTTCATATTCTGGTATAAAAACATTTTTTTAAATCGACAATGCTGTATACCTATAGTCTTTCGCCCATACCTATAAGACAATAAAAAGACTATAAATAAATATAAAAGCCTACATTAATTAATTAATTAAAACAGTTTTAAAGGCCATTACTGGCCCCTTACTGAGTCAACAATTCGGCTCCAGCGGTTTCGATCCCGAGCATGGTCTTCATACTGTCTAAGACAATCTGAAGAGGCCAAGTCGTTCTCTACACCGTGGAGCCATCGTCGCCTGCAACGACCTCTGCGCCTACCATATGGTGGCTCTCCTTTCAGAGATCGCTGCACAATTCGTTCCGGATCAGCACGCAGAACGTGCCCGAGCCAGCGTACTCGCTGAGATCTTATTTCATGTACAATATCGGGGATCTTCATCAGATCTCTGATCTCGATATTGTACAGAGCTCGGTAGGTACCATCTATTTCGCGTTTTGGGCCGTAAATCACACGCATGAAAGCCTACATTAAACTGTGAATTTTTTATGAAGAGTTCTGTACAAAATACATTTAAAACTACACACTCATTTAAAATATTAGTTTATCCAGAATTTAATTCGAATAAATATTTGCAATTCAATTCTAATTTGATTAGAATTTTTATTGAATGTTTTTAATTCTATCCTCCTAGGTAATACTATTTTGTAATTTAAATTCAGCTCAATTTACTTTTAAAATTGTATTTGGTTAATTGTATATTATGTATAATTATTTTTTGTAATATTTAATATCAAATTAAATTTGGCTTAAAATTGTAAAATATCTAAAACTGAACAGCCATATTTTATTCTGAACGAATGACAGATGATTAAGTCTAATCACAAGTTTAGCTGCATAGTTTGGCCAGAATGATAAACCTCCATCGTTTTACCAACATTTCTAAACTAAATCGACGTGTTTATATGAAAATTAAAATAACGTTAAACGGATTTTAAAATTAGTCACATTGAAATGCACATTTCACATTTATAGTTATAAATATAGAAATCTTTTGAATACAGTATGTATATTATATATAACACATTAAATATGAATCCATACCATTCTATAATACAAATATTTTCTACGATCAATTATTTAAAAAGGAAAATAACTAAAGAATAATTCTAAAACAATGTCTATATATGTAAATAATGTAACAACATAAATATTATTACACTTTCTAAATCTACTTAGAAAAAATTAGCGGCTTTTAACGAAATAAAAAAATTCAACA
The DNA here is from genome assembly GCA_951394425.1 of Tipula unca. Classification (NCBI taxonomy): domain Eukaryota; kingdom Metazoa; phylum Arthropoda; class Insecta; order Diptera; family Tipulidae; genus Tipula; species Tipula unca. The sequence continues at coordinate 90,322,925 of OX596381.1, read as the reverse complement.
TAACATACAAAATGAAAAAAAAAATATAAAAAGAATGGCTTTTAAAAAAAGCCTTATTTGAAATTTTTTTTGTTTATTTAAATATATTTATTAAGTCCTTTTTTGGTTAATTTCGTCCCAATTAAAGAAAATGTCTAAGAAACTATTTTCTTGTTATGAAACGAATTACCTTCTTTATTCTCATGTTGATTAAAGATTAATACATCACTACTTGGACATGATAACATCACATTCATATAATTTTCTAAACAAAAATAAAAAATTGCAATTTATATAAAAATTATAAATAACAAAATAATTGTTTTTTTTTTAAATAATAAATGAAAAATTATAAAAATAAAATTCACTATAATAATAATAATAAAAGGAGATTCTCTGTACAGGACTAATATAATCAAGATGTTGTAGTAATTAAAAAAATTTATTATTTTTACAAAAATTTATACAAGGAAGAATTTCTACAACACCATTTAGCATTTAATAGTGTCCCAGATAAAAATTTTAACATCATAAATTGTATTTAACCAACTTACCGGCTATAGTTTTTTTATCCTCATGCACGATAATATTCTGGAATTCTTCAAAATTCTTCGTGTGCATTGAACGCAAAAATTTGGTTGTCGATTGTGGAAATGATTGCCATGAAATTTGCATATAACGTTCTCGCATAGCTAGAGCTTGTACGATCAATTGGGAAGCACGTTCTAAATCTTCTATTGGCACCTATAAAATAATTACAAAATCCGTGTTAAGTGTACACAATTACATTATTATGCCTATTAAAACTCACCCCACTTGTATCTTCACCTGAGATGGAAACTCTTTGAAAGTGTGGTATAAAATCAGATTCCTCTGTTTGTATATCATCATCTGTTTTTACATCTAGTACATTTGGTTGATGGCGATCTTCCATGACTCTATAAGTAAAATAATATTATAAAATTGTTTGTACATATATTTTGCAATTTTTGATTTCGTATCAACAAACAAGAAATGGGGTAATTTGGTCTGAATATTTCAAGCCAAAATTTGTGTGAAAGTGAAGTACACGATTATTTCGACTGTTTAAATGAATGTATAATCATGAAATTCATTCAAAACCGCATCATTAAAATTAAAAAATAATAAAATAATCAACAAAATACTAGATAGAGTGGGCAACATAATATATTTAGTTAGTACCAATGTATTAGTATTTTCAAATGTGACTGACCCTAAGAGAATAAAGGTTGATCATAAATGGAGGTTCAAAATATGACCAACTATAATTCAATCTCTCGCAGTACGAAAATACTGACAATATAGAAACTCATGAATATCTTTAATATGTACTAATTGCTTGTCTAATAAAAGGTGGCAAAGGAATTATTTGCTTTTATCATAACCACATCAATGAGGTTGAAAAGTCAATTGAACATTTTATAGAAGCATATTTAAAATGAGTTTCTATTTTGATTTCAAATTATTACATCTTGAAGTAAGGGTTTTCCAATAAGAGGTTTCATTTTGATATTTAAAAAAACGAGTATTTTTTAAGAGAAATCAACGAATGTTTATTTCATTGTAAAAAGGAAGTTATGCCATTAACATTTGGAAACGATATCAGCCAAATGGCCGCCATGGCTACGCTTGCAGCATCATATCCTTTTCATGAAATTTTCCATGACCAATTCGCACATTTGCGGCTTTATGTCCCCGATAACTTCACGAATTCCATCTTTAAGGTCTTGAATCGATTGTGAAGCATTGGCATGACCTTATCGTTCACGTGGTCCCAAAGAAAAAAGGCTAAAGGTGTTAAATCACAAGGTCTCGGTGGCCGATTGTAATCACCTCTTCGAGAAATAACATGGTCATGAAACTTTTCTTGCAAAATTGCGATTGTTTCGTTGCTTGTGTGGCACGTAGGGCCATCTTGCTGAAAAAAAAACGTCGTCCACATCAATATATTCCAATTCCGGCCATAAAATTATAGCTCGGTAGCGCAATCCATTCACCGTAACAATTGCACCAGCCTCATTTTCGAAAAAGTAAGGTCAATCACATCGCCAGCCCAAAACCCGCACCAAACAGTGCTCGTTGAGGATGGAGAGGCTTTTCAACAATCATTCTTGGATTTTCTGAGCCCCAAATGCGACAATTCTGCTTATTAACGTAGCCTCCGAGGTGAAAATGGGCCTCATCACTGAAGATGATTTTTCGACGAAAATCCGGATCATTTTGATGAATTTGAAGGACCCAATCAGCGAAGATACGACGTTTATGGTGACCGACCGGCTTGAGTTCTTGTATTAACTGAACTTTAAAAGCCTTAACTTGTACTAACACTAACTTGTCCCAACAGCTCAAATTTTTCCACCAGTTTCATATTGTCGGCCGAGAAGGTGTTTCACGACGACCAAAACATGATTTAGTTTTGCGAACTGTAACTGCAAAATTTTCACTATTTTTGTAGTGAATTTTAATAATTTCAATGCGTTATTGAAGCGTGTATCGTAACATTTTTAGTAATGGCGTAGTTTTTACTTGTCAAATGTCAAAAGATGACATCTTCAAAATTGACAGCTGCCCAAATAGCAGGCTATTCAAAATTAAACCTCTTATTGGAAAACCCTATATTATTTAGTTTAACCGTGTTTGGAAATGGTATCATTGTCTGAAAATTTCCTATTCTTTAAAGTAAATATTGGGTTATATTTAAAATCTGGATAATCTTGAAAATACAAGCCCATTATAAATAAGATAAAATCTTAGCTATCTCCATAATATTGGTTATTGATGATTAAACAATTTTGAAAATATCGACAATATGTTTTTTGACTATATTATAGCCAAAAGTTTATTGCTCTGAAGTTGATCAGCTTCTAACTCTGTAATAATCATGCCAGTTTTAATATTATCAATCGTATAAGAAACATGAAAAATCGTCAAAATGGGAAAGATTTGTGAGAACTGTAAAACTCGAAACCCAATTAAAACTCAAGAATTCGATAATCATCAATCTTTTGGCGGCATTCCAACCAATTTAAAAGGTTAGGTTAGGAGATGGCAGCAGATGGAGCACAGTTTCCTCCTCCTCCTCATCACCGCAGCTGCGGCAGAAATCATGGGCAGGGGCACCCAGTCTGCTCGCATGTATCTCAATGAGACAATGTCCCGTTACAGCTCCAACGACCATACCGATATGGTGCCGTCTCAAAGCGATCTCAGTTGGCCGGATCAGGACCGGTCAACTCTAGGCCAGATCTGCCTGGTTATTACATACGAACTAGCGTTAGACCACCTGACGTTCGTTTCTTTTATGGCTTCTTCCTGAAGCAACAGTTTACATGAAGAAAGCGGTATTTTTATATCCCGCCTGCTTTGGGATATTAGCCGTGCAGTGCCCTTGCGGGCCATCATCTGCCTTTACAATCCCTGCGATATTAGAGTGCCCTGGCACTTACGTCAAGCGGATGTTGAACTGATCAGCGATCTCACTTAAAGATGCCAGACAGTTCTGGGCTACCTTCGCCGTCAGGGAGTATGATTGTAGCATTTTAATAGCAGCCTGGCTGTCCGTAAAAATGAGAATATCCCTTGTAGATATTACATTATACTTCAACCAGTCCATGACTTCCATTCTCACGTAGTCGGTAATTTCCGGAATACCCCTGTTGCATAGGATAGATGAGTGCCCTATATTATTACAGGTCCACATAGATATGGATTTGACCTGTCTGGCTCACACAAGCAGGCCGTTCTTTGGACTTTTATCAATAGTTTAAGGTTGGCCATAATTTTTAACGCTGGCCACCATACGATTTTGTTGTTAAAACTAATTTTGTTTGTAACACGCCTTAATATTTGCAAATTTTATTTTATTTTATTTTTTATTTAGTCAATTAATAATACAGCATGTCATTTGTTACAGCTTGGATATTTCACGTTTTTACGGCGAGAAGCGCATATCCAACTTTTATAATCGTCAATTTAATGTTAGGCAAAATAAATATATCATAGTTTCCGAAAGAGACAACACTATCAAAGTATATTAACTCTGGTTACCTGCCGAACAAACTTCGGAGATTGCAAGTCAGCCATGTTGTTTTTTAAGTTTTGTTACTCGTAATGTTCGTTACAAATAATGGTGTAATAGTTTTTGTTTTAAACAGTTTCGTGTTATTTATTTTTATTAAACAATTTTATTTATTTTTAACAATAGTTTCTTATAAAATTATTAATTTAAAATTAATTTTAAATATGAGAGTATGTAGTTGTAATTGTAAATAAGAAACTAAATTACATCATTCCTGCGACATCGGTATTTCGGTAATCATTTTCAAAATATAATGCCATGAAGATAACTACGAATAAGTAGTGACATCTAGTGAAATAATTAAAAAAATATGTTTAATACATTTCTAAGAGATGGCGCATAAAGTTGATAGTGCGATATGATTTATTAAGGCGATGCCACATGCAGTTGTCTTTCCGACCGACTCGGTAGAAAATATGATAAGACACGCCACATGAGCAAAAAGGCGATGCCACATGCAGTTGTCTTTCCGACCGATTCGGTAGAAAATATGATAAGACACGCCACATGAGCAAAACAATGATCCGACCGATTTTTACAACAACAAAATTTTTGTTTGTGTTTTTTTTTTGTCATTTGTTTTTGACATTTAATTTATATATTTTATCAAATTATTACCATACTCATTTTTAATTTTCAATAAATTGTACAGAATGACAGCTACGTTTGTAAACAAACCAAATTATCACCGAAGTGAGGTTATGGTCACAACGAAAATAAATATCGGTGATATTTGATGCGTTCGGAACCGACAAATTTTTATTGGGAAGCGTTCGGAACCGATCAAATTTATACCATTTAAGTAAAAAATCGGTTGTCGGACCGACAGAATAGAAAAACTCTTAAGGCGATGCCACATGCGGTTGTCTTTCCGACCGATTCGGTAGAAAATATGATACGACACGCCACATGAGCAAAACGATGATCCGACCGATTTTTACAACAACAAAATTTTTGTTTGTGTTTTTTTTTTGTCATTTGTTTTTGACATTTAATTTATATATTTTATCAAATTATTACCATACTCATTTTTAATTTTCAATAAATTGTACAGAATGACAGCTACGTTTGTAAACAAACCAAATTATCACCGAAGTGAGGTTATGGTCACAACGAAAATAAATATCGGTGATATTTGATGCGTTCGAAACCGACAAATTTTTATTGGGAAGCGTTCGGAACCGATCAAATTTATACCATTTAAGTAAAAAATCGGTTGTCGGACCGACAGAATAGAAAAACTCTTAAGGCGATGCCACATGCGGTTGTCTTTCCGACCGATTCGGTAGAAAATATGATACGACACGCCACATGAGCAAAACGATGATCCGACCGATTTTTACAACAACAAAATTTTTGTTTGTGTTTTTTTTTTTTTGTCATTTGTTTTTGACATTTAATTTATATATTTTATCAAATTATTACCGTACTCATTTTTAATTTTCAATAAATTGTACAGATTGACAGCTACGTTTGTAAACAAACCAAATTATCACCGAAGTGAGGTTATGGTTACAACGAAAATAAATATCGGTGATATTTGATGCGTTCGGAACCGACAAAATTTATACCATTTACGTAAAAAATCGGTTGTCGGACCGACAGAATAGAAAAACTCTTATTATTCAATTAAAATTGTTATATTATTATAAATTTATGATTTTAATTACTAATTGTAGTTATTTCATATATTTTCTCAATAATTTAAGTCAAAAATATGCAATCATTTAATTATAAAAGAAAAAATCGGTCCCAGGCTTTCGCCGATATTTTTGTCATGTGGCAACGCCTTTATTATTCAATTAAAATTGTAATATTATTATAAATTTATGATTTTAATTACTAATTGTAGTTATTTCATATATTTTCTCAATAATTTAAGGCTCTACTTTACTCAATTTGCGAAAACATGTGTATCTTACAAATCGTTTTATGGCCACATAAATATAGGCATTGGCTTAATTTTTTTTTATAGCAAAGTTAAATATATTTGCAAGCGAGTAACACACGCCTTTTTTTAAATTCGCTATAGTTTTCTCCTAATTGCGTCTTGAGTTGATGAATTTTTGACAAAAACCATTCACTCACAAACCAAATTTATCAACAATCCACTAATCTGTAAAAGTTTTATATATGGTTACGTTCAGGAAGATATTATCTAGCGATTAACACACGTTTTTATAAAAATTCGTTCTAATAAGCGAGAAAATTGAAAATTTAATTGATAACTATGTTATATCGATAAGCTGACAAATCAATTTATTGAAAAAAATGTATCTTCGATGTAAAAATGGTTTAGGAATCAACTAAATATCGTGTATTTTTTAGTTCATCCTTTTTTAATTAGATGTCATAAGTGGCGATAAAACAATTTTTTCATGGAATATTTTGTAATTTTCTATAGCGGAGATTTACACTATTTCAAATTTTATTTTAGACGCATTTTTGGCATTTAAATATCGACATCAATTTTGATTTTTGTTTTAGGTAAAGTAGAGCCTTAAGTCAAAAATATGCAATCATTTAATTATAAAAGAAAAAATCGGTCCCAGGCTTTCGCCGATATTTTTGTCATGTGGCAACGCCTTTACTATGATAATTGTTGACAGTCATCGAATAATCAGTATGTATTTTATGTGAAAAATTTGTAAAACAGGCGAGGAAATGTATCAAATAATTGTTACAGTATTCGGACAGCATAATTAAAAATTGTGAATGTAGGGGAATAATTCTCAAATAAATGTTTAAAATTAATATTAACAATTTTTTATCACAGATTTCGGACACAGTCTAAAATCGTAAAAGAACTAAACCACTATTTAAAGTTGTGTATAATAATCAAAATAAAAGGTGATGGCACTTTACTAATTTATATAAAATATATTCCATAAATGGAACAGAATTAATGATTATCATGTATCATGAACTTAATTTAATTAAACGAGAAATATTTATTTATTTGCAATTGAGTTGTTCGGAAATATAAAGCAAAGGTCAACTCATGAAAATGTGTGTTGAATTTCTTAATATAAATATTAAATATTGTTATATATTTCACAATTAGTATATAGACATTGCCATTTTTATCAATTAGATTTGAGATTTTTGACATATGTACATATGACATATTATTTTTTTACCAAGATCATATACATTTATTTATTTTAAATTAATTGTTTACTCACATTTCATTAATGTACTACATATGCATAATCAAATAATCAAGACACGGTGTCTAGTTTTAATTAACTTTACACATACTTTACACAAAAATATCACTATACGATTAGTTTTTATAGAAATCAAACATCAACTAACAACATTATATTGCTAAATTGATTTTTAACAGACAGCAAAATATAAAGAAATTGGAAAAATTTATTGATTTTCTAATCAATATATGTAGTAGGTATATTGTGTGGTATGTTATAGATACACAAAAATTCATGCAAAATAAAGGTAAAAGAAAATTAATTAATTTGAAAGATGATACTCTTATATCAACAATCCAAAATGAAATTATATAGTATTGTATAAAATAAATACTAAATTGTAAACAATGCTGAGTTGATAAGAAAGCTTTTATGAATTAAAATGTAGAATATTCTTTAAATTTTTATTCGAAAAATACAAAATTACAGTTTAGCGTGCAACACGAAATATCTAAAATATTTGTGTTTATAATAAATTAATAGAACCAATTTAAATACACTCATTTTGAAAAATACCTATGTATATACGGCATTTTTAATAAATTTAGTCTAAAATAGTCTTTCCAAAATTTATATTTTTTTTTTTACTTATAGTGTTAGTTATTATTGTTGCACGAAGAGGTAACTTTTATATGAACAAATTTGGCATTTCCCCCATGTTCGTTTTGTCAAATTATATCTAAATGTTGATTGTGATAATAGTTGAATAAATATATTCATGTTTATCGAAATTTTCGAATTCTAATGAGAAACGAGAAAGTATTATGTGACATATAATTACATAATCATCTATTTATTGTCAAACAGGCCGAATTTTAACCTACATCATATATCCAATAACATTTACAATATTGCCTTGCCACACATATTACTTAAATATATGTATATAGACACGTGAGTACATGGCCCAAACAATATTTTTGCTGCTTTATTAATTCTGCTCTTGAACTAGTCATACAAATGTATATGATTTAATAAAAATAATTTTTTTATAGAAGCCTGAATAATTATATTATATAAAAATATTGTCGCCTAAATGTTATTTTTCTACCTTACGAAAACTAAGGCGAAACAAATTAATGGATATTTTGTCAAATAAAAGTTGAGTAATATGTATGGGTTCTACACCAAAATCGACCTGAAGTTCAAATGGCACTAGTTAAGAAAAAGTTAAATCAAAAATTTTTAAAATTATACGAATATTAAATCATAAAGAATTTATTTATTATCAGTCAAATGAATACTGTAGTATACAGTCAATGCCAGCAGCGGCTACAGTTTCTTTTTTTGACTTGATGCATGTTTCAAGCTATTGAGTTGATACTTAATACTGAAAGGGAAAAATAGATCGGCTATTCTTAGAATTTTTAAAGTTGTGTTTATAGGAAAATCAAAAACTATCCGATTCAATCTTTCGGTGCGATTTGAATAATATATAATTATTGAAGTACTGTTGCTCGCTTGGTACACGCGGGTTATATTTAGATTTTTATTTGTATTTAATATATGGTAAAGCACCGTCATACACAAAATCGGCTATCTCTGAATTTAGGCTTTTCTGCCATAATAAATACAAATTCAGAACCACTTTGATCATAAAGCCCTTATATAAGTTACAGCATTTCAAAAATTATATACTATTTCAATTCTCCCGAAGAACCAATCGGATAATTATTGATGATACTATTATTGTGTTTGGACAGAATTGTTAGTATTGTAAATCAATTGTGTTTTAACAAAATCCAAAAAAATTAAATCAGAATAATTTCATTTTTGTTTATTTAAATACTTAAATTTGTACAAACGATATAAATTAAGCTCGTAATTTAATTAAATTAATTAATTATTTATATTAAAAAAGATAAAATAATACTACTAATTAATTAATTAGTATAGTATTAATTTACTATGAACTATTAATGAACATATAGAAATATAGATAAATTATTATTATTATTAAAATTCCCAAGCAGGTTCCGCACTCAATGTCACTCTGGGCCCATGGTGCAAACCGAGGATTCTATCACAATTCGCAAATGCGCTCGGCTGCACTGGCAAACTGTAATAGCTTAAACCAGAGTAGGGATGACAATTGACCAACATTTAAAGATCTACGATTAAGAAATCGGGACCTAACTACCTCGAAAGCGGGACAACCACAAACAAAGTGAATGCAAAGATAGAGCAAACTCTGTGAGCCTCAGAGTAGGTTCACAAATTAAGTACTTAGCCACTCGGCATGTAATAGAAGCTAGCCAATTACGCTTCGCCTGCAAAAACATGTAGTTCTTAATAGCTTCCTTACCACTATAAAGAGATTAAACTACGCATATTAAAATTTTAATTATTCATAAATAATCATATATTTGACAACTAAGAATACTAGAAAAAATTAACAAATTAATTTCAACAATTAACAGATAATAAAAAAAATTCTTTACGTGTTGCAAGGAATTTCATTTATGGAATATAAATCAAATTTTATGTATAGGGTTTTCTAATTACTAAATGTACTTGGCGTATCATTGATGCCTTAATTTCAAATTAGCATTTTAAGTTTTATATTTAAATTTAGTTTTATATTTAACATCCCCGTATTTGTATACACAGCACAATCATAAAGATTTTCTACTACATAGTAAATACATTTCTGTACAAGAATCTAAAAAAAAGTATTAGAGCTCTATACTAATTCACGTTAATAATGTTAATTTGATTGAGGTACATATACACAATTTTTAAAAACTTCTAAGGGGATTTAAATTTGAAAATTAGGCGCAACAATGAAAACTTTCAGTTTTATGGCTTGGACAATCTTCAATAAAAAGTTGTTCCTAATAAATAATATGTTATACAAATATTATAAATGTAATAAATAATTATAATTAATTAATTAATTTTATTATTATTATATTTGGGGCCACCCCAAAGGTTTTGAGCCCATTACTAATTGTTGCTGTACTTTCATGATGTTGCTGACGTTTGTTTGCTGACGACATACAAATATTTTCTTCGATATCTTATCAAATAGATATGGATCGAGTCTTGTTACAGGACGATTTAGATGCTTTTTGTAGCTGGTCTGTTACAAACTTGATGAACTTGAATATGAAAAATACCAAGTTATAACTTACTCCGTCAAATAATCCTTGAATTTTTTGATTATTTTCTCAATCATCAGTTACTAAAATGGGTCAGCTTAATGATTTGAGGGTGGTTTTTAGCTTGCATCTATCATATTGATGCTATCATTAGCAAATCACTTTCAAAGCTGAGATTTAGCAAAACACTAGAGATTTTGATGATTCGTTAACTTTCAAGTCACTGTATACGTCGTATGCCAGTGTCATATAGTCTCCATATAACATTGTTCACTCTTATCAATTGGAAAGGAAACAGAAACCATTTTTGTTATTTGTCACAATTTGTTACGTTACACTAATTGTTACAGTTTTGATTTTGTGCGATGAAGTTGATTATGCAGAGTTTCTGTTACTCTTTAACATATATGGTCTTTACGACCACTTCATGCAAAGGTTTAGCTAAATATTTTGATTTCATTAACTCGTGTGATGCTTTTAAAAGATCAATCTTTTAACTAAAATTAGTATGTACATATGTTCTATTGTTGTAATTCTATTTTTTTTTATTAAGATGCATTTGCTTTTAATAAATTATGTTTCTACAAAACACCTATTTTAAGTTAGAACATTTATAAAATGACTTTAAAAAAGTCATATAGCTTTCTATACAAAAAGCCATTTTTAATGGCAGCTTTTTTAATATGGACCACAAAAATAAATGTTACATATTTCAAATATATTTTGAATTAATCAAAGTTTTTCATTAATTAAAATTTCATACATACATAACATGTATTATGTATAATATAAAATAATCTACCCCTTATCTATTTACATATATTAATTATACATCCGGTATGAAAATGGATAAAACTTCTCTAAACCTATATTACATTTCACATAGCGCTTTACATGCATATCTAATATGCATGGTTAGGATGCTTTGTTTTTAGTTCGATTCTCATTAACGGTTGAAAATTTTTGTGAAAATAGAAGATAGGTACTAGGTATATATCACGATACAAATTTCTGTATATAAGCCCAATAGCGTACGGTGAAACCAAATTATATATTATTATTTTATTATATGTGGGGTTCCCTCGGGTTTAAAAAAAAAAAAAATTCGTAGGGCCGAATGAACGCGTAACCAAATTGATGTTTTTGTGTCTCTGAGATAGTAAAGAGAGAAAGGGAGGTATATATTGATAGAACGAGAGAGAAATATATTAGTTTAACGCCTTCCGTTGATTGTTTATGTTTATATGTATGAATTGATACAAAATCTTCTATATTAACAAGTCTGAGTATTCCAAAATTTAAAGAGACAAACTGTCTCTTTTTCATTGTATTGGTTGTGTGTATATATACAATACGTCGCACAATAAAATTTTAAAATGAGACTACTAATACCAATGTATTATATTTTGTTTTTTTCACAAAGGGAAAGGAATATGAAAAAAAATAAAAAAATACATTACAAACAATAACAATCTGTATATGAATATATATTTTGTCACGAATACAACCTTAAAGAGGCAAAATCAAAGTAGTATATATCAGTAAAAGAATCAGTCAGACTAACAGACTTAGTATAGAAGTTTTTGATTGATAAATGAACACGTGCTGGTGCTAGTTAAAATTCAAGATAAAACAGCATTTCCAAAAAAACTAAAAATTTTGATGTATATATGTATGTATGTATATATTTTTATGACCCGACATAATTCAACATTAATTTTATAAACACGTATTTTAAGAACAAAAGAAACAAGAACGACTACAAATGACGTTTCGCTTTGTTTATGTTTATATTTTCGAATTGACGTAAAATTATGTGTTGGGGTTAGGTAAATTGGAAGAAAAAATCGACATTTCCATTTTTTGATGTACAACAAAATTTTTTGATTTTTTTTGTCCCGAAACAACACCAAATGACCAAATCTGGCAACATTTTTTGCTATTTTTTTGATGTACTACTTCCCTTTTTGTGGCACGAAAGAACTTCACAATAGTCTAAGAGAAAACGAAATAAAAAATCCAAGGCAAACAAAAGAGAAAACAAAATTAAAAACTACCGAAGGTGGGCGAAGAATAGATATATACAGGGAAACTTCACTAAACGCTGACCCGCAGCACTGATTCGTTATTACGGTCTGGCTCAGATATTATGTTTATTTAAAAATTATTCAAAATATCGTGAAATTTATCTGTTTACATTATGAAAATAATTTTTGAATACTTTTTGAGCGAATATATGTTAAACTATAAATCATTTATCGATGCCAAAAAGCAGTGAAACATTAAAAGTACAAAGAAAAAGTATTGAATTTAGCACTAAAATACAAATTTTACGCAGAATCGAATGTGAGGAGTGCCAAGTCGATATAGCAGCCACTTTAAATCTAGCTCCGTCTACAATAAGGCCAATCATTAAAAATACCGATACGATTAAGTCATCTGCAACGACAACTCCTGAACTTCAATAACTGTTCTATTGAGCTTATCTATAGAGGAATTTTTGAATCATGGTTTTTATTTTGGTTTAATGAGAAATTTCCCAGCGTTTATCCGATTAATCTCCTAAATTTTAATTTATCGTAGTTATCACAATTTTTATACATATTTTTCCATGTTTAGATTTTGAATCGAACTATTTTATTTCTGTGTTGGAGTGAATGCAGTATATTGAAAGAGAGTATTAGAATATATCAGATATATATTTGTATATACAAATTAAAAAGTGCAAATAAATTAAATTAATGACAATTTTATAATCATAAAAATTATGTTTAATTAATATAATTTCGAAAAATAACGCTGGCCATACCTAATTCAATTCTTTATCTATTATACTTTATGTAATAAAATATTAGAAGCTCTCACTATTAATAGTTGAACAATTCAAAATAAGTTTGTATGTTTTGCCATGGGATTGCATATACTTCTTTGTATTTTACACATTTTTTGGTTAAATAAAAAAAGCTGGTTTCAAAATATCGCTCAACATGGAGGCTTTATATATTAAGATGGCTTTGATATTATGTATAGTCAAATATTTGCTCTTCCATTTTTGTGATAGGTTCGTTTGATGTTCGAATTCTGTAATAACTTTAACCAATAACTATAAATTTATAAAGGAAATCGCTACAAAAAATCATATCATCATAACGGTACCATAGAGCAGTAACATGTTCATTTTTTAGATGACACCACTAGCAACTTAACGTAATTAATTTTGTAATTTTTTTGTATACTTGTATTATTAGCTTTAATCGATTGATTTATTATTAATTATTTGTAAGATGCTATGAACTGTTTACAGATTGGAATCAATCCAAAAAATGATTTTAATGGATCCGGGATACTTTGGCGCCATCTATTGATTTTGCTAAAAATTTTTGGTAAGCCATCTTTACGAAGAAACTATACCAATTTTTAACGAAATAATTATGTATTAACGCGAATTTACTATGGAAATGTACACTCATATCCCTTAGTACATTCATGTCCCTGGTATTATAAATTATTTGAATGATAAACAATATAAATTTAACATTTAGTAAGTTTAGACGTCCAATTTAGGTAGAAAAACAACAACAAAAATTTGAACGTCATTTTCTTTTTGTTGTCTATCGACTTTCGAAGGGTTATTGCCACCATTTTTAATTTTTTGTTTGCGAGTTTTTACATTTTAATTGTTTCTTTCTAAAATAAAGTTAAAGTATAATTGTTATAAATATAAAAATAACTCGGATTTAATGCAAAGTTTACTACAAGATGGCTCGACACTGAGAATAAATGTATGTAGTAATTTTGTTGACAACCGTAAAAAGTTTGAAATCAATGACGGAAGTGGGATTTGTTGACCTAAATTTACAAAGTATTATTCATTTAAATAATGAAAAATATTCAAAGTCAGACACGACCTATATTAATGGAACTACAATAGCACGCACAGATAATCTGGCTAGCAACAAACAATATACACCATGCCAATGTATGTGCGTTTCGTTTAAATAAAATAATTTTGTAAGAGTCAACATTATTATACACGGTTCATTTAATAATTTTCCCAACCCTGTCATAACTATTATAGTAAAAATAATGTTGGTTATTATTTTGTTAATGGGCTACGATTTATGTTCAAATTATTTCGAGGTAATATGGCTATGATCGTTTATTTTAGCCGAACCAATGATTTTGACAATTTTATATGCCATATTTATATTTTATTTTATTTTAAGTACTCTCACCCTTGCTGTGGCTCATGGTTATCGATGAACTACTTGTTAAAATGAAGCGATCTGGGTTTATCGTGCAAAGGTCAAAGGATGATCTAGTTTTGACAGTTCCTGATAAATACCTGAACGTCTTATATGATCTGACGGAGAACGCCCTTAATATACTGGAAGTTTGGTGTCTTGAAAAGGGATTGCACGTCAATCCCACTAAAACTGATATGGTTGTCTTTTCCAGACGTAACAGAGCTAATATATCTGTTCTCACTCTATTTGGTAGAGCAATTACAAGGACAGAGCACGTCAAGCACCTAGGTGTTATTATAGATAGTAAACTCTCTTGGAAATTTCACCTTGATTATAAGCTGCAAAAGGCCATTGCTATTTTTAGGCAATGCAGAAGGGCTTCTGAACAAGGCTGGATGAACTACAGATATCAACCTGTAAGGATACAACCGGGGCTATGTCGTCTACTCCTCTTCTTGCTATGGAATCTATTCTATGCTTGCTGGAATTGCAGTCATTCCGGAGATTGAAATGGCGAATGACAAGAAATTGCCCGAATTTAATTTCACCAATTTTTTCTCCGTCGTTTTCGCTTCGAGACAACTGTGGCCCTCTAAGTATTTCTATAGACAGTTGTTCGAGGCGTTAGTTTTTTTTGCGGATGGCTCTCGTTCAGAAGTCAATGCAGGGTTTGGATGCTATTGTCCAAAATATGGGCTAGGATTCTTGAGTAGTCTGGGTAAACACTGTTCGATTTTTCAAGCTGAATTAATTGCTCTTACCCATAGTGCAATCGAGGCGTTTAAGTTTAGTGATTTAGGGAAGGCTATTATTATCTGCACAGATAGTAAAGCCGTGCTTAATACCCTTAAGAATCCTTTGACTACGTCCAAACCGGTCAAAGAGTGCAAACACTACATTAATTTCGTTTGCTCTAATACTTACGAGAGTAAGGATCATTGCTTGCCCATTGCGGCGTTGTGGGAAATTAAGTTCGCTCTACTTGATTGAAGTGGCGTTCTATTCCTAGCTAACGAAAGCTGGAACGGTTTATCATTGAACCCAACGTGAGGTTCACTAAGTATGTGTTTTCCTTAAAACAGAGTCAACTCGGAATTCTGGAACTTATTACTCGGACGTTTCAAGGTTCACTTCCAACGCATGAACTTGCTCAGCATGGTCTTTGTGGCGACTGTCTGGAGGAAATGGACGACTTACTACATCACCTTTGCAGCTATCCCGCCTTTGCCAAAGCTAGATCCCAAGTGTTCTTTTACGGATCTTTGAACGTAGACCAGTTATTATCCATTTCTTGGTTTAAACTTTTACAGTTTGCTAAGGCTGAAGTGCGCTCCTGCGAGTTAGGATAGATCCTCTAAGTTTACACCATATAAGCCCATTGTAGCATTGGATGCGGAACATCTGTAGGTTCCAACCGTTTTAATAAAAATAAAAAAAATTACGGAGTCATAAATTTCTATAAATTATAGAAATATTTTTAATGAGATGAAAATAATTTAACTCCATCATATTGCCACCGCCACGAATTTAGATCGAAAACACTTTAGGATTACTCGTATACAACTATGTACTTTGATATTCACTCGTTTAAGATAAATCCAACGTAGACAAAAATGTAGGCAGCTAATATAGTCAAAGTGGATATAATGACTATCGGAATCGGCTTCAATTTTTCTTGCCTGAATACGACTGGTTACTTAAAAGTTTTCTTTGTCCCCTTAAATTTTATTCTCAATTCAAAATCATCGCAAAAATTGCAGTTTTCAGTTTAAACCAACCGCAACTGAAAAATTACAATTCACAGCTGAAAGTCTAACTACAAATAAAACAAAACCAGATTAAACAGCTAAGAAATAAGCTATAAATCCTGAAAATTCCGTCGGTTCCATAGATTCTTAAAATTATGTATATATAACGCCAGGTCCATAGTTGTATAACAATAAATAATAAAACAGTCACAAACTTATTAATCTTTTAACTTATGGAAGGCGATGCCAAGTATCACAACACTTATGGTAAAGCATCAATAAGTATTTAAATTATGAAATTTTTATAAATAATGTATGAACCTGATTAATTCAAAAAGTATGATATTGGTATAAGTTACTAATACAACATATGTAAGAAACTGAAACATAGGATATATAAGAAAGCTTATAGTGAAAGAATTGCTGATAGCTAGAAGAATCCTGAATTTCCAATTGACCTACGAAAAAGTTTTTCAACTGTTTCTTGTGATGACGAAAGTATTTAAGAAGACGTAAAACGGATACAGGATGGTTGTGAAGAAAAACATGGAAGGTAAAATAAATGAACAGGGTGAGAATAGAGAAACATCTTAGTTGATTGAGTTAGACTCGCTGTACGAAATGTACACTAAGGAAGATCTTCGAAAATAAGATAGGGACAAAGAGGAAGAGGAAGAAAAGTTAGGAATTAAGGATGAATCAAATTTGGATATAATAAAATTTATTTAAATTTATTTATTTAAGAAATAGTAATCAAACGCGTTTATAGTTCTATATGTATGGTCTTTGATTTAGCATTTAAAAAAATTGTTTTATTTAATCTCAACGACCATCGATTATTTGGAAATTTAGAAGGTAATTACCCTACCTAAACATTTTAACATTGACATTTCGATATACATATACATATATTCTCGTATATTAAGCTAATTATCATTTTAATTTCCATATCGAATTAATTAACAGAATTGTTAACTCTACTTACATAATATCGGACATGCCAAACCGTATATACGAAAAGTAAAAATTGATAACAAAACTTAATTTACACAATTTCTTATTACACCATATTAAATGATATATGTATACATATCATACTAAAACTTCACATAACAACACATCGTTGATTAATCAAACACATATGTTTCCACTTGAACTATATAAAGTTGAATAGTTTCGACCAATTCTAAATTCAAATAAATTAAATGGCTTAAATGATTTTGCTGGAAGCTATTTAATAAACACAATTTATTGCTTATTCAATTCCACTTATAATCACTTCACACAGACTTCTGGCTGTCTCTTTTTGATACATGGCATATGGATTTAAGACAGAAAATTGTGATTTTCAATACTATAGAAAAACTAAACCAAATAAATTTACCTAGAAAATTGTCTTTGACTAATCCACCGCTTAGATTCCACAGCACATCCAAACATTATTATTGTGTATACCTAATAATACGCGTAAAACAAGACTAATGTAAATTTTTTTTAAACTAATGGTTGACCATTTTCTTCCAAAATATTTAAATAAATTTTATATACAGCTGATAATAGAAAACCAGATTTTTTTTTTGATTTTTATTTAACAAAATAATTTTACTCAAAAAATTAACTCAAAGTTGGGACACTCACTGTCTTTATATCGAATGTGTGTTTTAGTATTATTAATTTTATTTATTGGTTTTCATCCAGCACACACGGTGAATAAATGAAATGAAACCTTATTTTTTGTTTTTAAAAATAAAATAAAAAAATAAAACCATTTACTATATTTTTATTTTAATTGTAACGAAACTATACCTAAAAAGACCTATCCACTCTATATATATATTATATTGTATCTCCTCTATATAAATATAACACAAAGCTTAGTAGTTTAGTACATAGTTTTATTGTAATATTTAAAGTAGTAGTTAAAAATTAATATTATAGCCTCTATTCCATTGTGAAAAATTTACTGCCAACATTTTTTTGTTGCCATAATGAAAGGAGAAAGAAAAGAAAAAACTCCATTAGTGTGACAGAGATAGTAGTTTTTTTATTTTTTATTTTATAGCGAAACTTTTATGGTTACGTTTTGACATCTTCTGTAACATAACCAACAAATTTCATAATTTTTTTTATGTCTAGAGTGCGAACATAATTTTATTCATTTATTCATATGTTATTACATAATAAATAGTTTATTGTAATATAATTAATAATAATAATAATAATAATTTGTTATTATAACGTCTGAAATATTAAAAAAAAAATGTACAAAAAATAACATTTGACCATAAAAATATCCAAACATGTGTGTGTGAAAAAAATTTCGTATCCGCACACAATTTTTATGTCGATGTGTGTAAATGTTGCCATAAAAAATACTCAACTTGATACTTTTCTATAATAAATTATGGCAACACACCAACACAAACACATTTTTCTCTCCAGTAAAATTTTGCTGATGAAACTTTTTGTTTCTTTCGCACCACCAGCAAATCTATATTTTTATCCCATTTTGGTTTTGCTGACAGCAAATTTTTCACAATGGAATAGAGGCTTATTGCATTCCATTTACTATTTAGTTTTCATTTCGTCAAGAATATACATACATACATACTTGTTCAGTGGAGTGTGGGAACACTACAAATTTGTTATATAGCTCAAAATTGCCTTGTTTCAAGATCAAATGGATGATTTGTTTTAATACTGATTCGATTAATTGTTTATTATTATAATTATATAATTGCATGTCAATTACAATTTCAGCAGAGTAGTAGTGTATTACACGTAAATGTACTAATAAAGCCTTTAAAAGGAGTTCTAATAAACGTAATAAAAAATGTTTTCCCCCACTATATACACAAATATTAAATATTTATAGTTTATATATAGTAAACAAAACTATATTATAGGAAGAACCATATTTTTGATTGTCCCCATCAATTTGATAAAAATGATTAAGATTATAGTTACAAATATTTGTTAACCGCACGCCACATGCAAATATCAACAATTAAAACCAATTTTTAGTTTAAATTAAATATGCAGGCAGGCATCAAACCAAAAATGGTTTATTTAAAAATAAAATTATAATTTTAATAGGCATACAAATTAATAATAGATGGCCTCACAGATAATGCCGAAAAAGTATTTTATAAATTTACATAATTGAAAAAATAATTAATTTTTCAATTTTTGATTTTAGAAAATTTGTCATCAATCTACATACTTGTTGATATATTTTGATTTGTTGCTTATCCAGAAATCACTAGAAATATTTTTAATTGGATATACACGTTGCATAATACTTAATTACTAATTAGGTATATTTATACTAATAATCTTAAGGACTCTTAATTCATTGTACATATTTCAAACTGGTTCAAATTTAAATATTTATTTATTGGATTACGTATAGACAGACAATAAACCACATGAAACAAATTACCATTACGGAATAAATTATTAGTTACGTAATGAATTCACTGACAAATTGTATTGTAAAGATCACACCATAGACTAATCAAATTTAACGAAGACATTTCACAATTTATCCGATTGATTTTAAAGATAAAATTCGTAGATTTTTAAAAGACAATATAAGATTAGACAATGGAGCCGAATAAGCCCTTAGTTATGCTATTTGACTTTTGGATTTTTCAATTGATTTTCTTACAGGAAACGGGGAAATAAAATTACATCACACGAATTTTAATCGTTCCAGTATTTTTAAATTACCAGAACTGCAACTTTAAATAAACTCCTCTAACAAGCAACTTTGTCCAAATTTTAGAATAAGTTACGATACAAGAATCTATATTTTTGTAAAATATAGAAATAAACAAATAGTGCAGGCAACGAAGACCAAAAAATACCAAATAGCGGAAATAATTCATGTAAAAGCTAAAATTGGTACAGTTGGAGGGGAAGGTGTTCTTAACAACCTACTAAAAGTACAGAGGAGTGGGGGTGAAGCTGAGGTTTGGGGGGGGGGGGGGGGTCAGCGAAGACAAATGTGTTAAAGAAAGATTGGAAAGAGAAAGGTTTCAGGGATAAGACAAATGGTGTTCATAATTCTTGCAGAAGGGAATACGTCAGAAGTGACTCAATACAAAGGTTTTTGCGAGACAGTCTCTCAGATGAGCCTTCAACATCACGTGATGCTTCAATTTTGCGTTCAGCACAAATGAAGTTTGATTTTAAAACAAAGTGTTTTTTCTGCACGGAAACGTAAGACGAAGAGAAAGAGATTAAAAAACCGTATGCTAAGCGACGACCAGTTTTTTATGTTCGTACGGTTGCGTTTCACAATTCTATTTTGAATCGTGGGCAGGAAAGAAAGGATGAGTAGGGAAACGATGTAGTGAGACGTATCTGCACGGTTGGGGATCTATACACGCAGCAGATGCAATATATCACAATGATTGTTACAAAAGATTCACTGATAATTGCCAATACTCTATGGACCACCACATGCGAAGACCATTAAGGAGAGAATGAGGGAAAAATATAGGGACCAAATTTTTTTCAGTACTATTCGCACCTGACAAACTGTCGTCTCCTTTCGTAGTTTTAGTGATAAAATCTTGAGCGATGGTACACTTCAAGGTGAAAAGATGAACAAAGAGAACGCGAGAGGATTGTACAAAAAGCTGCTGATATTATCTTGGAAGACATTGAATTCGTGGCTTACGACAAAAGTGCCTATCCCCCTTCATCTACCTTCTGCAGTGAGGCTGAACAAATAATACCTAAATCTCTTAGAGTCTTCATGGACTGCATTACAAGGAAAAAAAGGTCAAAAGAGGCAGTGGGGAAAAAGATGACAACTATTGCTCATGCTGTTATTGTTCCCAATTCTGACCAGCATCGCTCTGTTCATATACAGAAAATTCAGATCAAAGAACTTGGTGTCCCTACTATGGAAGTTGGGATTGAGTGCCTCTTACTACGACGCTCAGCAGCCCACCACCCGCAAGAGCCTATGCCCTAATGCAGACTTCAATATATCCACTCTCGGAATCAAATGTGTTACACCAACCCACGCTTTCCTGATGTGGATGTACCACGAAAGTGGAAAGACTGAAATCTGTTCCCCCTAGGAAGAAAAGGGCCAGCTAAGAGTTCTGGAGCTGAAAGCCTTTGAGGGAAGGGGAACCAATGCATTGCAGCAAATTACTATCGAAGACTTGAGCGTGTTGATGCCCATCCCCTGTGACATATTCACACCCACTGTTCAAGATTTCCTGTGGATGAGTGGTAAGTGGCTCCAGGAGGTGGACCCCACTGCAGAGGTGCCAACCGTTCCAGAATGGAAGGGTTTCAAGCAATTGGTGAGTAAAGTCATTAACAAAGAGAAAAGTTCGGTAACCTTTCTTCCATTCATAAATGCACCACCTAACGAGTACAGCACAGTACATACAGCGTTACAGTATTGCTTAAAAAATAGTCAAGAGATAGGGCCACAGTTTGCTTCGTAACATTCGACCAGCGTTGTTTCAGAGGAAGAGAAGAGAGAGATCTTGACTATGCTGACCAACATGGAACGGAGTGAGTTCCAAACAAAACTAGACAAAGTTTAAGAGAATGCTTCCTTGGTGTCAGCTTTGACAAAATTTCAGAATCATCTGAAATCCCTCAAGGATAATGGCCTTACCATTGCTTTGTGGGTTCAATACTTCAACATGGTTACCCTGATGAAGAAGTTCATCGATTCTGAGCGTCGTGGTATTTGGAACGGAAACTTAAATTGTGTACAGCAGCTATTTTCTTCATAGCTTCTCCGGATGCGACACAACCTCGGCGATAAATGGAAAGAATAAAGTAGGAATCGCTAAGCTTTTCACAGAAAACCCTGCCCTCACTCAAGACATTTCAACAATATTCACAAATCCCTCAGAATCACCTGAGGATATTGAGAAGCTTTTTTGGCTGTATACAAAGCGCCTACACATCAAGACAACCTGAACAAACATAGTACTCGTCGTTTTTGAAGGCGTCAACGAAGCCCAAATCAGACATGGCCACACATGGCCATCCAACCACCAGAGGAGCTTTAAAGCAACACTCGCTCAGAGTATATATCTACAGGTAAATTCATTTACATATAGTTTATTCTTTACCTTACAAATATTAGTTTGTGATGAATATTTACGTTGGTATCATTACTTTCTTACAGGTACAACAGTGGCTCGGCAAACTCCTACCACCCAAGAAAATTTTACTCACTTAAAACAAACGACCCTGTGGCACCCGACTTCGTTTTTAACATGATACTTTGCCGATGCACGACTGGGTGTGGGGTGCGATGCGGTTGCCGCAAAGCAGGGATTGCCTGCTCCAGTGCCTGCGGCTGCATCGACTCATGTACTAACGGAGCCCCCGTCGAAAACAGCTTCGATGATGATGAAAATTTAGATTTCGAGGAAATTTAATGTTCAATATATATCCTTAAGCTGTAATTCTTTCATTTTTAACAATAAACATTTAAGTTTTAAAATTAAACAATTCAGTTTTAACAATAAAAACTGTTTTTTTTTAAATTTACTATTTAGGTAAACTATTTAGAAAATTATAAATTATCCTGGCAGTGAGCAAAAAATGGTAACGGCGGAAATGAAAACCAAAATGTTTCGTGGATAAAA
Source organism: Tipula unca (assembly GCA_951394425.1). Lineage (NCBI taxonomy): Eukaryota > Metazoa > Arthropoda > Insecta > Diptera > Tipulidae > Tipula > Tipula unca. Next base: position 90,299,901 of record OX596381.1, on the reverse strand, counting down.
CAATACTATTAGGATGTAGGGATTCGGCACATAGTGCCGTCTGAATTAAGGGAGTAAGAGAGCAGGCTTCCTTAGAGCAAACACCGTTAGCAGCGAACAAGCAAAAGCGGAGGCAAGTGGAAGAAGATATCAAAGGGGCAAGGTAGTTTGTTTAGCTTGCAGTAACAACCCAAGGAGAGAGACAACAACGCCTATAGGAATCATATGGCTAAAGCTGGTAGTAGTAAATGTTCAGCATACCGAAAAAAACAACTAAACCGTAACCATCACGAAGCTGCACAAGACAGTTTCAGCACAGAAATATCGAGGACAACAATTGGGTATAACTGATACTATTAACAATAATCGTCCCTTCCTGAAGAGCCTAATAAGACCTGAATTGGGGTTTACTAGGGCTTCTTCTGATATTGTCCTCGACACACCCATAATAGATTTCAGAAGGCTCGTTTTTATTTATGGATGTGAAAGTTAGACGCTGACGGATAAGTACACGAGATGGCTCCTTACATATGGGCACATACCGAGCTCGGTACAGCATCAAGATCAGAGATCTGATGAAGATCAGGGATGGGCGGGGTAGATTACGCCGTGTAATCTACGCGGTTATCGACACGTAAAATATTACGTATATTACTTGGCAATTTTTTTGGCAATGTCAACAATTAAGACAATGTTAACAACTTACGATTATTAAAATGCGGTATTTTGTAAAAGGGCGATTCATTTAAGCCGTAAGAAGAAATAAAAGAAAAGATTGCCATAACTATTACTTTGGAAATATTTAAACTTGTGTTGAAACTAACCAAGGGGTTTAATTAAAGAAAATTTGTGCACTAAACGCTCGGATTGGTCTAAATTTCAAATTTTGTTATAACGGATAAAGTCAAGCACATGTTGTTCAAGCTCCCTATCAGATGCTACACAATTTCTGATGTGACTTTGCCAGCAATGTTGTTCCATTTAGAATGCATATTTTCGGCAATTTAATCGCATCCGCCATTTTTCTTCCCCATCTATAAACTATGTTTTTAGAGTAGTGTAAACTAGCTTATTCAGGCCCGAAAATTTTGGTTCTAGACTGGTTTATCACAAGCAATTCTTCGTAAGTAATTCATCGCAAGCAGTCCATCGCAAACAATTTCCCGTCACCATTTCAAAACACTGTAAACAATAGCAAAGCAGCGTTCGGATATTTGGACTACTAGATGAGGATTAGGCTATTTCTTGATCGATTATGATAAATCTCAACATACTGGATAGAAATGCGATTTTAAATTGATTTTTGAAGAAAGTTCTGGATGACCAATTTTAATGAAACTCAGTTTGTTAAAGAGCAATGGGATTATAAAAAAGTTTAAGAATGAAGTTCTGGCTTACCAATACCGAAACTTCACTGAGCTATTCCTTAATCGATTCTGATGAAATCTGTCATGTTGGATTGAAATGGATTATAAATTGATTTTTGGATAAAGTTCTAGAATATTATTAACTGTGGGGAATAAAAATCTATTTTTGTATCATATTGTGGAATATGGTCAACTGGAATGAAACTAGGCTATTTCTGTAAAAGTTAGCTGAAAATTATTTATAAAATTTTTTTTTTTTTTTTTGCAATCTCTCCCAGACAAATAAGAGGCCTTGAACATTTGTATAATAATAATAAGAAAACTAATGCTGGAAAACTCATCTCAAATCCTCCATTTGGAAAACTCTTCTTCTATGAAATGTTCCCCCATGATATTAAATGCCTATTAAACCTATATAGCAGAATCTTGCCCAAATCTCCGAGAGTGCCTTGTTAATTAGTGTAAATGATAACCAATTTTTAGAAATAACTCAAACTATAAGAAAACAAATGCTGGAAAACTCATCTCAAATCCTCCGTTTGGAAAAATTTTCTTCTATGAAATGTTCCTTAACGATAGGCCTATTAGACCTATATAGCGGAATCTTGCCCAAATCTCCGAGAGTGCCTTGTTGTTTGGTTTGTTTAATTTTAGAATGATTCTAACAAAAATTATATCGTTTTTGTATTTGATTCCGATTAGAAAAATTATTTGGTTTTCTTCTATACCTATGATTTTTTTAAATTTATTATTATTGCTCGCTTTTAATAATTGATTAAAGTAGATATACAAATTTTTATATTTCCAATACACAATATTAAAAATCACTCATTTTTTCCAATAAGAATTGTATTTTGAGTGATACTAATACAGATGTATTTTTTGTTAAGTTTTATTTTTTGTTAGAAACTTAACTTCGGTGTTTCATACGATACATTGCTTGCCATAAATCGGCCGGTTACCAAAACTTTACTGGTGAATCGTGTTAACGAAATATAATCAAAATACGTTTTTGTAGCCATTCTTTTATGTACACATTCGACCCTACTGTCGAGAATGTCACAAAGACCATGAGCCGACAACTGTAAATCGCTTGTCATCTTAACTTGTTTTGCAAATTTATCTAAGTTGAAGTCCTTATATTTAGCGGGAGCGCTTGATGAACCTGCTAACCTGTTTCGAGACTTTCACGCACGTTTCGTCATCCATCAAAACACATTCATTAAATTTTGTGAAAAATTGGTCATAGAGCAGTCTGGCTGGTTTTTATCTGAACGATTTGATTTTTTAATAACTCAGTAGCTCGAAGCCTTCCTGAACTAGAACTCGTCTACTCATTAGAGATCTTCGAATTAATTTTAATGTAAGTTATAATCTTCCTGTGCATTTCCGATTTACGCTGAAACCATCTTTATATACTATTTTAAAACAATTTATATCGTGGTTTTGCATTTATCCTAAAGAAATTTGGTCACCGTAGTTCCGAACTAAATCACAAAATCACTCTAAGAATTTTCTACATTATTGACGTTGTCGACGTTGTCTACGGTTTGTCGACACGTCGACCTAGAAAATAATAGATGACGCGTAAACGCCCATCCCTGATATTGTACATGAATAATGATCCCAGCGAGTATGATGTATGTTAAAAAAAAAAGAATCATCGAATTATCTTTTGAGTTCTTAAAATGGCGGCCGTGTCAAAAACAACGCGATTTCACGCTCTTACAATCTAAAATATTTAATATCTCGTGAACTTATCAACATACGATAACAAGCAAATACTTTAGAAAGAAAACCACCATTAATGTATGTAATATGTATTTGTATATCCAAAAATACCTGGTATATGCTAGGGTATCTCTATAATTGTGGATCAGATAATGTATTTTTAATTTCACTTATAACCCCAAAACTATTATTCTTCAATTTCTCAAATAAACATTTTTCGCCACCAACTGATAAATATTTCACTTGTTAATTAACACCATTCACACTAAAAAAAGAGCAAAAATCACTTTTTTTCAAGATTTGTTTAAATTTTTATTTTTATTATTTTAATTATTAATTATTTTTTAGTATACTATAATTATACGGATGAGTTATATATTTTCCGAGTAATAGCAGTTACAAACACATCTACTTAGGTAAAAATTAAAATCAGTTAAACGTAAAAGTATAAATTGAAAAAGCAAAACATACTTAAAAACACTGTGGCCTTTCCCAAGTACATTTTGAAACCGGAAAAATAACAGTGATTTTCAATATCTGGACAAAAAAACATAATCAAAAAAGGCGCATCTGTTCAAAAATTGGTTCAAATGACAAATCAATTATTTTTGTTCATAAGACAGGAAGTAGTATTTGTTATCAATAATAAAGTGTTTTCTTAATTCCACACTATCTATATTAGTGACCCTGTAAATAATATTCTATATTCGGCGGCATTAAATATCAGCAATAGATAACATAAATATTTTCTCAATTAACCAGCAAAGATTGTTTTAAGCTATCGACTTAAAATATTTGCATGTTTGAGATTTGCAGTATGAGAAAAACATGAAACGTTGCATTCAAACCATTTTTATGTATACATACTCGTACATACATATTTTATACGTAAACATATTTAAAAATAATTTTAATGCAAAAACATTCGTAAATAGAAAATGTATTGACATTGTTAAGAAGACATAAAATCGTTTGTTGAATACTAAAATATAACTTTTACTGTGTACTTACTTAATTTTCTTTTGAATTTGTATTTTACGTTCTATTTGTTCAATAGGAAATTGTGGTACTTCATACGGGGCAGAGATTTCATTTGGTAAACCACCATTTTCATCACTCGTCATTGATGATGTTAAACGTTCACCGGTACCGGATGTATGTGCTGTAGGCGATTCATTTCCTGTAACATTAATAAGACAAATTTTCAAAATTACTATATGTACTACTTATAGAGTATACTTTAATAATTTAAACAAAAAGAAAAAATTAACAACCAAATAAATGTTCTTTAACATCTTTCCAGGTGATTAAATTTATATTATCATTAACATTTTGATTAGTACCACAACTACTACTACTACTATTGATATTTGAACTATAACTAATTAGTAGTAGTTGTTTGTACGTTTGCAATTTTTGAAGAAATTCTTTTTTCGAAAGCGAATCTTGTTTATTAAAATTCATTGTTGCCTCGTTATGTAGTCAACATTTATTAAATGAATTAGTTTCAATTAAATTATAGCGCGCACAATATAAAATATAAAAAAAATATAAAAAAAAAACTTTACTTATAGACGTTCAACCACCATTGAGGCAATTGAATTAACTGAATTAAACTGTTTTGATTATTTTGTAATATAAAAAAACATCAACATGTTCGATTTTAATATACAAAATTTAAAATCAGAATCTGTTGTTTTTATTAAGCTGGTTTTCAATGTTAAAGCGCATTCTGATAAAAAATAAATTTAACAGTCAGTATATATGAAACATAGTCTGAGTGCCGATTGCAATAAAAATGTATCAACCACACTCTGTTTCATGGATGATGTAATACAAAATGTTTCCTGCAATAAAGTTCACTTGGCAATTTAATTACACGGACATTTATATAAAATATAATATTGACTTAACTACTGAACTATTATCTGGGCCAGGACCACTGCAGCACTTTTAAACACAAATGACTAATGTTGCCCCGATTGTTGCTTTTTTTTGGTATCAGCTCTTCTTCTAACTTATAAATTACAAATTTGTATTGATACATACATCAAATGACATCTTGAACTTTGCACTTTGCATATCAGTATTGTAAGAAAATTAATGTTAATATTTATAATACGTCTATTGATTTGTAATTTACGGGTGATTAGCACTCGGTTAAATATAAATTTTATGTAAACATATTTTATTTGAAAAACGAAATTTTTATGAAGCGGCTCCGTTGTCCAGTTTGCCAAAGGATTATAACGTTTGAACTATCACTTTTAACAAGTAAACATTTTATATGCACGTTAACTGATTTAACCCATATATAAATCAGCAGTTGTTTCAGAAACAAATTAATTAACAATTAAATGAAGGTATACCAAAAAATTGTATGAGGTCATAGAAAAAGTCTCCGCGGTTTTTAGGTACATTTTTGACCAACAATTTTTTTACTTAAAATAAATTTTAATCATGTACTTGATTTATTATCTATGACCTTTTGCCATTTTTCGCGTAGCTTCATAATTCCATCGGTGTGGAACTTCGTCGAAAAACTTGGCCAAGTGATTTTCAGCGGCGCTTCGGTCTGCCAATTTTTTATCATCAAGAGAGTTTTGCAGAGACCGAAACAAATAATAGTCAAACGGTGCAATGTCCGGGCTTTACGGTGGATGTATAAAAAATTCCCAACCAAGTTCCGTCAATTTATTCCGAGTTATCAAATATGTGTGTGGCCGCGCATTGTCATGATGGAACACAACTCCATTTCTGTTGACCAATTCTGGTCGTTCTTTCTGGATTGCTTCGTTCAAACGGTCGAGTTGTGCACAGTACAAAACCGAATTGATGATTTCGCCACGTTGCAGCAGCTCATAATGGGCAAATCCCTTCCAATCCCACCAAACACTCAACATAACCTTGTTTGCCCTCAATTCAGGCTTTGATGTTGTTTGTGGAGGGTTACCAGCCTTTGACCATGAGCGCTTACGTTTAATATTCTCGTATTTCACCCATTTTTCATCGCCTGTAATGATTCATTTCAAAAATTGTTCGATTTCGTTGCGTTCCAGCAGCATTTCACTGATGTCAATTCGATTCATCAAATTTCTTTACGTTAATTCATGTGGCACCCAAACATCGAGCTGCTATTTCCTGACAGCTTGTGATATTAATTTTAAAATACTTTTGTTCATGAGTTATTGATATCGAAGTTTTTGAAAATGTAGAAGAAAATGTATGAACCGATAAAATAGTTTTGATTGGCCGATTGTGAGTGGAATTTGTCCGTGGAAATCACGAAATAATAATTTGCGGCTCGGATCAAAACGTAAAAGTATTAATTATTTGTTTTTTAAATTATATAACATTACGATACTATCTATAGTTTAATAACGATACTAGAATATACAATTCGATTAGCAATATTTTTGTTTACAAAATACTTAAAAAGGAAAAAAAAAAAAAATTCTGACGTAGGCATCACGTGACTCTACAAGGAGGTTCGTTTATTCTAGTTTGTTCATATGTATCTAAGGATTATCAGGTACCAATTATACTCTCTGTCAAATGCATATTTATTAGAGCTGTCAGAACTAACAATTGAGAATAATTTTAATTTCTAAGAAATAATCTGGATGTAATTTAGAAAAGGCCCTTTACATTGTGTTGTTAATATAAAACCGATATGCAAATTAATATTCAATTAATAAATTTCATAATTGATCAAAAAAATGTGTACCACTAGATTGCTTATAAAAATACGTTTCAATTGCTATATAAGAAACAATGGCGACTTTTGCCGATGACACGGCAATACTTGAAACAGCAAAGAACATCAATGACTCCACTAGTAAATTACAGAGGGCTACTAACCTGATATATAATTGGACAAAGCAATGGCAAATTAAATTAAATGAAGCAAAATCAATCCAAGTGAACTTTACAAATCAAAAAGTTAACCATATACCAATAATGATAAACTCAATGGTAGTACCCCATGCAAACACTGCCAAATATCTTGGTATGACTTTAGATGCTAAGCTTAGATGGAAGGAACACATAAAAAAGAAGAGAGAAGAACTAAACATAAAATTTAGAAAAATGCATTGGCTCCTAGGGAGACAATCTGAACTAGCGATCCATAACAAACTGCTGTTATACAAACAAATTCTGAAGCCTGTATGGACATATGGTAGCCAACTCTGGGGATGTGCCAAGAAGACAAATATCAAAATCATACAAACAGTTCAAAATAAAATCCTACGATGTATTGTTAATGCACCGTGGTACATTCGAAACGACAACCTCCATCGAGATCTCAAGATTGAGCTTGTCGCGGATGAAATTAAGCATCATGCAACAAAACACCTACAACGTCTGCACCAGTATCAAAATCTGGACATACGCTGTATGCTGACTACATCTCTAACAAGAAGACTGCAAAGAACCAAACCACTGGACTTATCGCGACCAGGAGGTCAGTAGACTTACTGTGGCGAAAAATCTGAGGTAGGAGTTACACTAACTGGGGATAATCACTTGATTACGCCGACTATTCAAAATACTGTATTATGCAATGTAAATTACTAAATGGGTACAAGACTCAGTCGTAATATAAATAAATATAAAAAAAAAAAAAAAAAAAAAAAAAAAAAAAAAATTGCTATATCATGAGATAACCCAAATTAAAAATTTTAGCCCATCTGCCCAGGCGATCTTTTACAAAACTTTCTATCCTCTAATCGATTTCTACAAAACTCCACGAATACTTGTGCAATAAAATTCTAATTAAAAATTTTATTTTGTGTAAAGCTTTATGGTAATATGTGAAGTTTTGCTTTATGGTAATATGTGAACATCTCGAGCCGGTCGTCCTGACTCTGTGAACCTTGTTATTTTTAATGTATAACTTAAATTATACGATGATACGCATTCCCTATTTGAAGTGATAATTTATCAAAAGACAGTTTATAAAGATTTTAAAAATGGTTTAGGGATAATTTTCCGAACCAAATAATACCAATAACAAATTTTATCTTAACTTTTCTTTATCGGCGCACACACAAACTAATTGAGTATTTCAGTTAATGTATCAACATAAATACACACATCATGGTACATACTCGTATATGTTATGTATACATTTGACACACTAAGAAAAGGCAATGTAAATTAAACCAAGTTAAAACAAAGTTAACATTTTGTTGCATACCAATCCATTTGTGCCGCAATTTACTTGCAAACAGCTCCAGGTTTAATATCAAACTGATAAGAATTAGATAAAATGGCAATAAATACGTTCGCACATCAATAAATACTATATTTGTCTTTTCATTGAGCTTTTTTTTCTTTTTTTAATTGGTTGGAACACGGAATCTGCAGAACCCATTCGCAAAAGCGCACTGCATCCTTGCAAACTGTACAAGGTTGAACCAAGGTATGGAGGACATCTGATCATTAATAGAACTACAGCTGAAAACCTGAAGCCGAATAATATTGAAAGCTGGACCACTGCACACAAAGTGCCAGCACTCATCATCTTCCTCAACCCATTCGATAGAGATGCCCCTAAACCCATTCGATGGAGATGCCCCTTAAATCGACCATGCCCCGTAAGAATCGCAATCAAGATTCTAAGATGGTCCTTTATCAAAGATAGAGAATATTTAGTTGATGAAGTTCTTCGCCCTATACTACAACTAAAAGTAGCAAGCCGCTAGTCTTAGATCTTTCAAAGCGTAGTTCTTTATAACTTTCTTGGTGTAGGTAAAAGATAAGGGAGCCGTGAGTTCAGGTCCAATTATAGTTAGCTGGGAACCGAATTTGGCTAAACAGTCACAATGTGCTGGCACCCACATTACCGTAATTGTATTGTTGCAGCAAAGAAGATTAATGAAGTGTTTGCAATCCTTGACAAGTTTGGCGACAGTCAAGGGACTTTTCAATGAATTGAGCACAGCTTTGCTATCAGTACACAGAATATTGTTTTTGTTTTTAACAGCGAAGTTCAAACCCTCCATAACACTATACGTCAGCGCTATTAGTTCCGCTTGGAAAACAGTTCAAAGCGAACCAAGCTACCAAAAGATCTCTGATTGGACCAAGGTCAGTAGATTCCAAATCCAGCACTGATGCTAAAACGAGAGCCAAAATAGGCTATGGACTCGTCTAATATTTGGAAAACATCCTCCGAAAACCACAAATCCCTTGATGGATAAACCACCTTGAATTAGTTATATTCAGGTAGAAATCTATCATTAACCAGATCGATTTCTGGTAAAAATTAAGTGTAGTTCTTAAAGATTTGTGTAAGTCCCACGATAGAACCGAGAATTTTCAAAGCCAAAATGCACCTCAAGCGAAACTCTGCAAAACAGGCATTGCCACGAATAAAGGTGTGCAGGGGAAAAGAATGAATTCTATAGCAAGAAGTGGAGTCGGACATAACTCTAGTAACAGCCCTACAAGCCGTATTTTGAAGACTATTCAGTTTAGCAGTAGAAGCCTTTAGATTAACAACTGGCCACCACACAACAGCAGCATAAGATAATATCGGTAAGACCCGCGATTTATAAATTAAAACAACATCCTGTGTGTTAAACCCGAGGATTTCTCAAAATAAAAATTATTACAGGCATTAGTAGTCGAGATAAACGAGGTACTATCAAAATCCCCCGCTATATCGAGGAAACTACCTACCAGAAACTCTTTATTATAGAGGGATCTTTCAATCCTAGTTCCAAGTTCATGTAGGGCAGTTTCACAGAACTTACCAACTCTGTAAGCATGTTGCATGTTACTTAGCGGGAAGAGAGAGAGACTAATGGGCCGAAAAGACTTGGGATCCGTATAATCGGATTTGCCAGCCTTCGGAATAAAAACGACTCTACTCCTGCTCCTAGAAACAGCGAAGAAAGCAATACACGCCTAGAAAAGGTTTATCAGATGTTCCTGAATGATAGGAAAGCTGTGCTGTAATTCAGCCGGGAAAATACCATCAGGCCCACCAGCCTTATAAGATGAGAAGGGAAATAGACTCCAGCGCAAAACAGCGAGATTGATCAGCTTGTAAGCCATGACGCAATCAGGAACCAAAGAAGGAACCTTATTGGATACGGTAGTAGAATCATCTGAGTTGAAAATGGCACAACCAGGGAAATGAACGGATAGAAGCAGCTCACCAACTTGTCTATGACAGGAGGTAAGCTGACCGTCAGGTAGACGAAGAGTATCAGGTCTACAAACACCATTCTTAGCCCTGGCTTTATTTAGTTTAGCCACCGCCGACAGGCTATTAATTTCCTCGCAGAAGTTTAACTATGAAGCTCTGTGAGCGGATCTTAAACTTCGTTTATATTTTGTTTGTGCCACCAGATTTCCCTAACCTTTTAAGATCAGAATTCCAAAAGGGTTTGTTATTAGACTTTTGGTTCGTAATAAGAGAACAATAATTTTCAAAAGCAGTCAAAATTGCCGACTCAAGTGAAGACGCATGTACCTCAATGTCCCCAATTGGTTAATTTGCTTGCTTCATGACACAAGGTTAGTAAACTTCTCTGAAGGAGGAGGTAATATAGAGTCATACGGTAAATAAACTGATGCAAGCACCAGCTTAGTGCAGGAACTATTGAATATAAGCACTGCCGAAAGATCAGCCGAGCTACACTTATGAATGGGGGAAGCTTAATGTTGTTACCAATAAAAATGCATGCCCTAGTTTTACCGACAGAATTCTTATAGAAAAGTCTGCCATTATTACAATTCAATTCAGAAACCGCACCATCATGAAGGAACGGTTCCTGAATTAGATAAATATCTGTATGCATTACAGAAAGCAGCTTCCTTAGCTCCAACGAAGCTGACTTGTTTTATTCTGAGCACGGCCATCATTTGAAATCCAGCATATAAGAAATAAAAAAAAAAGTGAAACATTACGGACCAGAGATGATCCTAAAAGAGATCCTTTCTAACACGTATTGCAACGATAAACCGGAACCCGTAATTTTCTCAAAGGAATTTTGGTCAGCCCGAAAGACAATCGATTGGCGATTCACCTCACGCTTAGACCGGAAAACCTTCCATCCATCAATCGAAATATTCGGATTCATCAGCTTACGGGTGGTTGTTACGACTCGAGGATCTTCTGGTGAACCAAAATCAATAAAAGGAGCGGCTTTGGGGGGTCACCAACTGATAGCTGGCAACCACTCCAAATTTCTTTCATTTTGGAGACTTGCTCTCCAAACCACTTATAGGTATCATTACACTTACATACATACGTACAAAATAGTAGTTTAATATTTTAAATATATCAAACCTGCGCCATTTAAAAAATCGGTATACGTTGTTTAATAATTCGTTTCAAAATTAGGTAACAAAAAAATCGGTTGACCTAATGGCTTTCATATTTGACTGCGGTTCTCATGCACGCGCAGATATATTGCTATACCGATTAAATCAACCAAGCCAAATGGAACTAATCAAAAACTGTCAGGTTTGATAATTAATTGTAATTCTAGTATCGGCTGAGCTGATTTATTAAAGAACGTAACCTATCAGGAACCATTGATTATAAAAAGTACCCTATAATGGAAATCAGAGAGCACACCAGTTTTCATATCGTCAGTCATACTCTAAGGCAGCGATGGCGAACTTATGGCACGCATTTCAATTGCGGCTCGCGGTAAACAGTTTATGGCACGCGAGTGATTTCAATAAATAAAGAAGTTTTAAATAAAATATTTACAGAATGAGTCAGTTAAGAAGATCATGTCGTGTTTCACGGAAACAAGATCATACTTATAAGAAAAATGCTTAATGAAAATTTGTTCGGAACCATGAATGACCTTTAGTGACCATGGATTTGGACGAGTTTGGAAAATATTCTTCTTCTGTTTTTCGGTACTGTTTTGAACTGTTTCTATGTTTTGCCTCTTTGTTTATGATTTCTTATTTGAATCTGTCAGTTTTTGATACTTTTTATAGCGCTGTTAAGTGTTATATTCAGAGACCGAAGCAATTAATATGCTGCATGCTAATCGTTATCATTTTTCGCGATTAGCCAATCGAGTATGATCTGCTAATGTGTAAAATTTAAGAAAAGATAACTCCAACCGAATCTAAATCAGTTCGCATCTAATGTACCACAACAAAACCCTTATTAAATTTAAACACGATTAACATTTAGAAATTTGTCACTGTTTACAAAGTTACTGAATAGTCATATAAATATTTTTTTTTTTCTTTAACTAAACTTAAATGATAGTGTGTTTGTCATAAAACACATCGCTGCTCTTAATTTAATACATTTCATTCCCATAATGCCAGTTGCCATGCCACAAACTTTTAAAAATATTTTTACAATTTTTGAGATTGAGAACTGCGATTTAGCTAAACTGCACAACTCCTTCCGCTAAAAATTTTTGTTTGTACAACGGCGCAACTACATATTTCAACAACAAAAATATTTCAGGCGATATAACATGTAATAGAAAAGATTCTCGAAGTAAAAGTACAAGTATTTTGTCAAATTCTATGCTATATAAAATTCTATGCTATATAAAATTCTATGCTATATAAATATAGGTCCATAACATAACAGAATTTTAGAAATCGGAATCCCCATTGTCTAAAATTTGAGTAGATTTTCGATAAAATGTAATCTTTGATGACTGAGCATTAATAATAGATAAAGCGTGTCCCAAAATTAACGCAAAATTTGAATTTGCCGCCATTTGTACAGTAAAGTGTTGCCAAGCCCAAAAAAATAATTTGACAGCTGAGAGGTTATGGCTAGTAAAAATGACCATACACAGCGAAGAGAGATCGTTCAATGGATTATTGAGCATCAACAAGTGGATGCTGATTTTTCGAGCAAAATCATCCTAAGCGATGAAGCACATTTTCACCTTGATGGCTTTGTTAATCGCCAAATTATTACTGTTTAGTGCGGGTTTTGGGCTGGAGGCATCATTGGACCATACTTTTTTGAAAATGAGGCTGGTCAAGCAGTAACTGTTTCTGGTGCTCGATATCGCGACATGATAACACACTTCTTTCTGCCTCAGTTGGATGATATTGACATAGACGACATGTGGTTTCAACAAGATGGTGCCACATGCCATACAGCCCGTGAAACAATTCAATTACTGCATGAGACATTTCCTAGTCGTGTATACTCTCTCGTTTCGGTGATCAGAATTGGCCTCCTAGATCTTGTGATTTAACACCATTACATTCTTTTTATGGGGTTATTTGAAGTCAAAGGTCTATGTCAACAAGCCCACAACTACCCCTGCATTGCAGGAGGAAATTAAACGCTGCATGTGTATGTGTCCGCAAAGCTGTGGAGGCCGGTGTGATATTCCATAAATAACCCTATCCTATGTATTTTATAATTCAATAAAAAAATCACAATCTGAAGACTAAAAACTGTGTTTTCTATTAATCAAATCTTGCGTTAGTTTTGGGACACTCTTTACTATAAATCATGATATTGTTTATTTATAGTAAATAACCATTTATGTAGATGCTAGTATAAATTTGCATCTATATTTTCCGTAGCACAAATTTGAATATCACGCATCTAGTTTAATCTTAGATTATAGCTATAGCACGGCATGAAAACAAAGAAAATATTTTTATTGTGCGCACAATATGACAAACAACAACTAATATTTTACAAATTTTAAAATAAACTACGGTCTAGAAATAATTGTATACAAAATACTGAACTTGAGCGGAAATTAAAGTAATTCTTTGATCAAATAGTTTGAAGAAAGATGACCTTAATATTGAACACAATCATATGTGAAAAAGGGAACACTAACATTTATAAGTGTTCACTAAACCACGCCGGTCTATAAATATCAACAACATTTATATTTAAACGAAAGTAAAAAATAGAACTCAACTATATAATAAATCGTGTGCAACACACAAACACACAAATCAAATTATCATTGAACTTGAAGTTACGTATACTACTCTATATGTATTTTTTGTCTATGGCCAGTGGCGTCGATATTTTTTTTTTTTTTTACCTTTGCTGCACAATTGATCACATTCGTACTCAATCGAAGTAGTACTTATACTGGTTGGAGTACGTGGCTTTATAATAGTTGGTATCATCTGAAAATCAACCATACTATCCGTAGAGTCCATGCTTATTAACATCCCGCGTTGACTCATTTTTTTTTTTTATAATATTGATCAAACCAACTAAACTAAATAAATATATAAATATAAATATATTAGACACAATTCTTTATAGTTTTAACTTTTTATTTGGTTTTTTGATTTCGAAACACACAAACTTGCACTAAACTGCGGTGATTATTGTTTAATTCACTTTTAGTATTTTATTTTAATTAAACTGAACAATAATAAAATAAATAGTAAACTTCTTATAATAATAAATATATGTATTTGTGATAAAATAAAAATAAACAAATCTTTAATATTCTTGACTTTTCTATAAAGTGTATGTAGAACTAATTTGTCTTGCAGTGGTGGATAGAATCAAAAAAATTCCGCACTTAAAACTCATACACACATGTTACAAATTATTTTATTTTTTATTTATTTTTGTTTATCACACATTTATGATAATTACATCCAAGCCAATAGAACATTGCAATGATCATGATAAGACATTATATTATTGTATTATTGTTGTTGTTTTAGTTTTATCGTTTTTATTAATTAAACTTAATCGAATGCTATATAAGTATGTACATATATTGTACTTTTGTAATAATCTATGTAAATTAGTGACGCGACGGTTTAACAATAAATTGTATGAATATTATGAAACTAACAATAAAAATTATAATTTTCAATATGACAATTCTGTAGAAAATTTAAAATGTTACTAAAATATTTCGATAATTTTATTTTATTTAGGTTACAGTGAATTTTTCTTTTGTATATAAATGAAAATAAAGAAAACAACAATGAAACAACGAAATCAATGCTTAAATTTTTTTTTTTATTTAGTCTAATTGTATTTACAACTATATGCATGTACTTTGATTTTAGAACTTTTTTATTTTTTCGTGATAAGAGATTAGATTTACCGGTAAATGTGGTTATCAAATTAGGTCTACTAAAAAGTACTGAGTCATAAATGTTTTTCTTACTTTAACTAGATAGTAAATTTTTATTTCAAAATCACGCATGTGGTCAGTGATCGGTAACATTTAAATGTGCGTGGGATAAATTTTAGTTACCAGATCAGAAATGTGAATATTGCAAATGGAATTACACAGTATGAGAAATAAAATCTCAAATTGACTTTAAAACGAGTATGAATACTATATCTGACTATAAATGGCGACTGACATTTTATCTATAAGATATCAGACATATAGGGCTCGTAAATGTGCAAAAATATTAGTATCTGGGCATCAGGTAGTTATTCAGCCGAATACCCGCCAACCGATAAAATATTTTTTAAAGAAAACTAAAAAAGTTTTTTTTAATTTTTATTTGTTTAACAGCAAATAATATTAATTTGGAATTTAATTATTTCAATACATAATATATCAAGAAAAAAGTTGTGTTCTTAATTTAAATCCGTAGATCGAGTGAATTTGGAAATTTGAAGGCTGATCCAGTCTAAAATATGAAGACGATTTCAGATTTGTCGAATCAAAATCAGAATATATTCAATTTACCACATTCTGCCATCATTGACAGCGGAGAATTTTGCTTATAGCATTTGCGTTAACATTACGATGAGTTAATGGAACTAAAACCAACCTGAGAAATTGGTGTATTTTTGCAAATCGATAAATTCGATCTAATCAACATGGTGAAATAACAGTAATCAGGTGACTGATCATCAGATTCATCTGAGTGAAACTATGGAACAGCTTCTTATGGAACAAGCGACTGAGAGCAGAAACGGCTACATTTAAATTCTCTCTTAACATTATAATTAGTATAATTATGATTTTAGAAATTTCTACAGTCGATTGTATTCTGTGAGGCATGGGATTGCTTGAGAACCTGGATCTGGGTAATTCATTACCGGATCTTGATGCTCTAGTAACCAAGCTATCTGATGCTTTTAATAAGGCCATGTTAGGTGCATGTCCTATCAGTAGGCCCTTGGGTAAGTCTCGGCCACCCTGGTAGTCTAGAGAACTCCAAGCTACTCGTATGAAATGCAGAAATGAGAAAATGAAATGAGACTGTTCAAGAAAGCGAGGAACACAAATGCTGCTGCAGATTGGGACTGTTATAAAGAAGTCCTCAAAACCTATAAGTACGATCTCAGAGCAGCCAAAACGAGGGCCTGGAAGCTCTACTGTGGCAATATACAGGAGTCCTCGGAGGCGGCCAGGCTACGGAAAGTACTATGTTCTAGTCCTTCCATCCCGAGTTATCTATAACGACCGGATGGTTCATGGACTACGTGTAGTGCGGAATACCTGGAGCTATTACTAGAAATGCATTTCCCGGAGTGCTCGGTACTAGCTCCAGAGAGACCATGATAATAGGGGTGTAGACTCCGTAAGTCATATAGTAAATAGGCGGAATATCCTATGAGCAATAAATAGTTTTAAGCCATACGAGTCGGCAGGACCTGATGGTGTTATCCCTGCGGATATCTAGCGAACTATTGAATTAACTCTACCCTGGCTGGAAGTTATCTTCAAAGGCAGCCTTGAACTCGGTCACATTCCTAGAAAATGGACTGAAGTAAAAGTAATATTTATACCTAAGGCGGGAAAAAGCTCTCACTGCTATCGCAAAGACTTTAGGCCTATAAGCTTATCCTTTTTTCTGTTAAAACCACTGGATAGAGGCTTACATTAGAAGGTCAATCAAGCCGGGCGAGCTGTCGGGATCTTAACACGCATACTGTAAGGGACGATCGGTGGAAACAGCTCTCCACTCCCTTATAGGCCCGATTGATAAATCACTTGAATACAAAGAATATTCAATGGTAACTTTCTTGTGCAAGACTTCAAGGTGGTTGCCTACGCGGATGATGTTGCTATTGCGGTCTTCGGTAAATATCCTTGTACGCTGAGTGAGTGCATGCAGTGCGCACTTTGCTACCTCTCTGAGTGGGCTCGCGGTTGTGAACTGAACGCAAACCCACAAAAACGGAGCTGGTCCTCTTTACCACGACGCAAAAACTTCCTCAGTGGGACCTGCCAATTTTAAATGGTACTCGCTTGATCTTTACGGATAGAGCGAAATACCTTGGACTACTTTTGGACAGCAAGCTAAGTTGGAAACCAAACATCTTAGAGAGAGTAAAGAAAGCTACGATAGCGCTCTACTCCTGCAAAAATGCCATTGGAAAGATATGGGGTATGAAGTCCAACATAGTATAAACTGGCTCTACGTCTTAATGGTTAAACTTATACTGCTGTATGGGGTTGTCGTTTGGTGGCCAGCGTTACAAATTATGGCCAACCTTAAACTATTAATGAAAGTCCAAAGAACGGCCTTCTTGTGTATAAGTGGTGCTCTCAGGAGCACACCTACTCAAGCTCTGGATATTCTCTTTCATCTTACTCTATTGGATATTGCGGCCGAGCACCTTGCATCTTGCACAGCCATTAGGCTCAAATACCGACTACAGTGTCCCTTTGCCATCTGTTGAGGTGAGATTCCAAACTGAGTTTCCCACCACAGAGGACTGGGTGAACGAAACGGTTATGGACAATGAGGCGCTTAGCTTCTTTACGGATGGCTCAAAAAGGGTTAGAGGGGTTGGTTGCGGGGTATTCTGTGAGGCACTAGGGGTCAATCTCTCTTTTCGTCTTCTCGACTTTTGCAGTGTTTTTCAAGCTGAACTTATTGCGATAATGGAACTCATGGACTGGTTGAAGTATAATGTAATATCTACGAGGGATATGCGCATTTTTACGGACAGCCAGGCTGCTATTAAAACCCTACAATCGTTAGGGAGCGTCGAAGGTAGCCCAGAACTGTCTAGCATCTTTAAATGAGATGGCTGATCAGTTCAACATCCGCTTTACGTGGTTGCCAGGGCACTTCAATATCGCAGGGAATGTAAGGGCAGATGAGTTGGCCCGCAAGGACACAGAACGCAGAATAACCCAAAACAGGCGGGATATAAAGAACCCGCTTGCTTCATGTAAACTGCTGCTTTAAAAAGAAGCCATAAAAGAAACGAACGTCAGATAGTCTAACGCCAGTCCGTATGTAATAACCAGGTAGATGCGGCCTGGACTTGACCGGTCCAGATCAGGCCAACCGATATCGCTTCGATGGCACTATATTGGTATGGCCATGAGAGCTATAACGTGACATTGTCTCATTGGGATACATGCGAGCGGACCATGGCAGAGCAGAGATGGCTGATCAGTTAACACACTACACCACAAAGCAGACTGGATAAAAAGATACAGCTTGCTTCCTGTAAACTGCTTCTTCAGAAGGAAGCCATAAAAGAAACGAACGACAGATGGTCTAACACTAGTCCGTTGCAGGCAAATCTGGCCTAGACTTGACCGGCCCATATCCGGCCAACTGATATCACTTCGACGGCACAACATTGGTACGTCTTGGGAGCTATACCGAAAACCCATGATTTCTGCCGTAGCTCTGGTGATGAGGAGGAGTAAGAAATTTTTAATTCATTTTTATTCCCCATCAATTTCAAACAAAAATATCTTTCCACAACGGACACTCGTTTTAGTCCACACGGAAAGCAGGTTTTTTAGAAAATATATTCTTGGAGACCTCGATTAAACGATCATATTTTTAATAACCACACACACATTCAAATTGTTTGTTCATTTCAATTCGTTTCGATCATTTCTATCTGTGAATAAATGTTCGTTTGTAATGAATTATTTTAGTTTTTTGGCAAAATGATCAAAACAAAACGAATATTCCTTACATTTAAACAGAAGATGGACGTTATAAATGATTCCAACAAAACTATGCATTCGTCAATTACGAAAAATATTGTGTTGGTAAAATATGAAAAGCCAACGTTTTAAAACAATCTGCTGCATTAACTGATGATTGGTTTCTAATCGAATCAAAAATATGAAACCTAGATGTACAAATGCTCCATCGAAAACAATTGATGATGCATTGTTTAAGTGGTTTTGTAGAGTACGCGCTTCATCGAACTAAATTTCGACAACAGGGCCAATTCTGCAAGCAAAAATCAAAGAAGTGGTAAATATTTTAAAAATATCTGACTTCCATGATGAAACCGCATTATTTTTCAAAGCCCAACCAAATAAAACGATGACTTAAAATGAAAAAGAACGCGAGGACGAATTAATGTCTTACATGCGGTTAAATGAAGAGATTATGCGTGGGAAAGGGTGCTTGAACTAACCACTATAAATTGATTTCGCCTTGCTTGATTTTTAACTAAAAATACGAATATATCAGTGGTAGAAGAATTAAGAACCACTGCTAAATCTATGCAACTTTTTTAATGTTAATTCCACTGATTTTACTAATCTCGACAGTGAGGTTTTATTCGAGTATAGAAGCATTGAATTACGTGGATAAAAGTATGGATAATTTTGTATTGATTGTACCAATGAGGATAGGGCTGATAATGACTTTGATTAAGTTTTGGGCAAGCATTTGAAAGCTTCAATACAATTTTCTATTAAAAAGGGTAGTGGGAAATTATATGAACAACTGTCACAAGTGGAACATGAATTAGAAGATGAAGTTTTAAAAAATGAATTACAACCAACGAGAATAACTACATATTTTAAACCCACATAATTTTATAAATCATATTTTCAAATTTGAGTGGATTTCAAATCTATAATTTAATTTTTATTTTGAAAGTTATGTACATATAAAGCAATATTCAAATATGTAAATGACTAAATTAACAACCAAACACGATTTTTGTTAAATTTAACTAATAATAATAATAATAAAACAGTGTTTAAAGGTCATTACTGGCCCCTTACAGCGTCAACAAACTGGCTCCATCCTGGGCTTGGTTTTCATACTGTCCTAGACAACCAGAAGAAGCCAAGTTGTTCTCTACACCGTGGAGCCATCGTCGCGCCTACATATGGTGGCTCTTTTTTCAGAGATCGCTGCACAATTCGTTCCGGATCAGCACGCAGAACGTGACCGAGCCAGCGTACTCGCTGAGACCTTATTTCATGCACAATATCGGGGATCTTCATCAGATCTCTGATCTCGATATAGAACAGAGCTCGATATGTGCTACCTATTTCGCGTTTTGGGCCGTAAATCTCACGCATGACTCTTCTCTCAAATGTAAGGAGACATTTCTCGTACTCATTCGTCAGCGCCCAACTTTCACATCCAAACATATAACAACGGGCCTGATCAACGCTTTGTAAAGCTTCAGCTTCACGGCACTTGATAGGTGTTAAGATTTTAGCAGTGGCCTTAGAGGATACAAAGCACGACCGAAGTTTTCAGTGCCTCCCAGACAGAGTTCACACAGTCGGACTGGTAATTAGGTCCCTCAATGTTGTCGCTCACAAGATCCTGATATCGTTTCTTTTGATCTTCATTTATCAGACGTCCACAGTCCAAATGTTCCATGCGTTTCGGTGTGTTCCCGGACCTGTACGAAAATTTCCGTAAATCGGTGTCTACGTATTTGGTTGCTGACCGATAAGTTATCACCTCCTGCACAACCCGAGCTCGCTCTTTCGAAATTAACAGTGTCCTACATACTATACCCAAAAAATAAAAACATGAAACATTTCAATAAAGGAGACCTCACATAGGAGGGCAATGTAGTTGGTCCCATCGATGTCCGTTATAGTGAGGTTTCACTGTATGTATTTTCATAAACTTGATTTTGATTTTCTGTGAACGTACCAAATTTCTTCAGATATCTTGGAAATTAATTTTTGAGAAAATTCACATTTTTGTTATTTCAGCAATAAACACAATTTCAATTTCAATAATGCATAAAAATCAATTTTTGGTCCAAGTTGCATTTTACTTTACTTTATTTTAGACAGATTACAATTAAATAGATTTAAATTATAGTCGACTTGAAAAATGATTGAAAACTAAACTTGAAAAAGCTTGAAACAAAATCAAACCTGTTTCTCCATCATTGATGTTTAGTATATTAGGTGAGTGATAGCTTGTACATCCGAGCTTTAAACCAATAAAATCACCAAGATAATTCATCCATAACCAAAATAATTCTTCCATTTCATCTCTTTCAAGTTAAAATATGTTTATCTTATGGTCGGATGTAAATAGCTCGGGTAAATATCCGACCTCACAAACTTATCTTTGAGGAAGAATTTACTATAATTAAATTCAGGTAGATCTGTGCAGTTTTACCTGATATCTGTTGTGTGCTCACACACGCAGATAGACCTGATAGGATTCGATTGTCTGTATCATCGACAAATAATGTGTTAGCTGCTGTCGGCTTATTAGTTTTAAGAAATCTAATTCTACCCAACTTTGGAGCTATCCTAAATCGTCTGGTAATACTGCAAATAATGAAAACCGACGTGCAAGGAAGACTCTTTCACTCAGACAATGATAACACCAATTTTATTGATGAGTTGCATAATTCATATCAGTGATAATAACAGACTTTCAAGTTCATTTGATAGAGGTTAAATTTCAACAGTATTAATATTTATATCACCAATTCACAATGCCTTCAACCTCTTATATTCGATATTGAACATAACGAGATCCCTGATAGGAAATTGCTACAATTACTCAGGTTTGCCTACGTAGGTAAAGCAAGTACAGGTATATCAATTGAATTTCTGCTCCGTCCATACCTGACCGGTCTACCTTAAGGCTCTACTTTACCTAGAACAAAAATCAAAATTGATGACGATATTTAAATGCCAAAAAATGCGTCTAAAATTAAATTTCAAATAGTGTAAATCTCCGATATCGAAAACTACAAAATATTCCATGAAAAAATTGTTTTTTTTTGCCACTTATGACATCTATTTAAAAAGGGGTGAACTAAAAAGTACACGATATTTAGTTGAATCCTAAACCAGTTTGACATCGAAGACACATTTTTTTTTAAATACATTGATTTGTCAACTTATCGATATAAAATAATTTTCAATTAAATGTTCAATTTTCTCGCTTATTAGAACGATTTTTTATAAAAACGTGTATTAATCGCTAGATAATATCTTCCTGAAGGCACCCATATATACAACTTTTACAGATTAGTGAAAAAATATTGATAAATTTGGTTTGTGAGTGAATTGTTTTTGTCAAAAATTCATCCACTTTGAGACGCAAATACGGGAAAACTTTAGCGAATTTAAAAAAAAGCGTGTGTTACTCGCTTGCAAATATATTTAACTTTGATATAAAAAAAAAATTAAGTCAATAAGGTTATGTAGCCGTATAACCTAAGTTTATGTAGCCATAAACCGATTTGTACGATACACATGTTTTCGCAAATTGAGTAAAGTAGAGCTTTAACGTGTGTAGCTGGCTTTAACGAATACATTGAATAAATGACCTAACCGGCTAATATTTATATATATAGAAGCGTCGGCTTATATCTTAACAATTTTTATTTTTTATGAGCCTGCTTGAAATTTACCATATATGAATCACACATTACAATCTCCCGTACATTTATATAATTGAAGTTATCGCCCCCAATCAAATTCATTCAGATATAGTAAATGTTCGTAAACAATTCTTATATCTACCAGAGGATCTGTTAGTACTATATTATCCGGCTATATTAAAATTAATTACCAATATTGTGTGCTTTATTTTTCCTTATCAAACACGAATAATATCACATTTTTTGCGAAAAACGGACTTAACGGACCACCGACTTGAAACTTTTAAACTTTTTGTCATTCGATTATTATTATTATTATTACTAAAATTGGCTGGAACTCACGAGGACTCCGTACTCAATGCCACAAAGGCCCATGGTGCAAACCTATAGGATTCTATCCCAATTCGCAAACGCGCACTGCTGCCTTCGCAAACAAAATAAGTTTAGACCAGGGCAGAGAAGAGGACAACTGATCTAAATTTAAAGACCTAAAGTTGAATACCTGAATTCGTATAGAACTGAAAGCAGGACTACTGCTCACGAAGTGAAGGCAGTCATCATCTTCCTCAAGGCAGTCCTCGCAAATAACATCATGAGCTAAACACATACGATGTAGATGATACGAATCGCTACCAAGATTCTAAACTGGTTCTTTTTTAAAGATAAAGCATACTTTGTTGACCTCAAATTGGGCTCCTTAAGGAAATACTTCGCCTTACGACAGCTAAAAGTCTCAAGCCACTGAGACCTTAGATCTTTCAAGGCGTAGTCTTTTATAACTTTCTTCCCGTAGTTGAAAAAAACAGGAACCGCTGGTCCAGGACCAACTAAAGTGAATTGGGAGCGCGCTTTAGCTGAACAATCCGCGATCTTCTTGCCTACGATGCCACAATGAGCCGGTAACCACATGACCGAAATTTTATTGTTAGAACAAAGAAGGTTCATGAAATGTTTGCATTCCTTGACGAGTTTAGAAACAGTCAAGGGATTTTTTAATGAGTTAAGTACAGCTTTACTATCTGTACACAGAAGAATAATTTTGTTTTTAACAGTAAAATTTCAAGCCTCAGTAACACTACGTGTCAACGCTATTAGTTACGCCTGAAAAACAGTACAATGCGAACCAAGACTACCGAAAAATCTCAGATCCGTCCAAGGACAGTAGATTCCAAAACCTGCACTGAGGTTAGAACGAGAGCCATCAGAAAAAAAGACTATAGACTCATCTAATTTGTTAAGAAAGTCCTGCGAGCTTCACAAATTTGTCGAAGGATAAGCCAACGAGAAAAGATTTGAGAAATGAAATTCGGGTAGTAATCTGTCATTAACCATATCGATTTCTGGTAAACATGAAGAACGATTTTTAAAAATTTGTCGATGTCCCACGATAGAACCGAAATATTCCATGCCCCAAGGCACCTCAGACGATATGCTGTAGAACAGAGTGTGCCTAAAATAAAGGTGCGTAACTGAGGCAAGGAAAGAATGAATTCTATGTCAAGAAGGAGAGTCGAGGACATAGCCCCAGTTATGGCTTTGCAAGCAAGATTTTGTAGACCATTAAGCTTGGCTACAGAAGCCTTCCGGTCAACCAATAGCCACCACACAATAGGAAGCTGTAGGACCAGTAATTTATAAATGAAAGAAATTATCCTAGGGCTTAAACCCCAGGATTTCCGAAAATCTCGTCTGCATTGCTTACAAATGGCAGTAGCTTTTTGAAGTTTGTAATCCAGGTGATTCTTCCAGGATAGTTTACTATCCAGGACAACACCAGGGTGCTTGATGTGGAACAGATAGTTCAAGAGTATTCTTCTTCCTTGTAAAGACAATTAAATCAGTTTTAGAAGGATTGACTTGAAGACCCTTTTGAACACACCATGCCTCCACAATAGTTAAGGCATGCTGAGTTAGGTCGGATAGCTTCAGATTGCTGCAGCTTTACAAGTAACTCGTCAATGACCAAAAGTCATTCGAATAACTACCTAGTGGGAATTTTCAATACCCATTGAGGCCCAATTGTATGAACGCGAATATCGCCGTTTGCATTGTATGAGCGACGATAAAATAGAAATTAAATTTGAATGATTATTAAAATAGAATAAATTCTATCTGCTCTTTTTGATGAATCGAACGGAGGCTAGAAAAGTTGTTTTTTTCAAAGCGTTATTAGTTTGTTATTCAGATTATTTTGCACTTACTCATATAGATAATTATAATTCTTTTAAATTGAAAATACAAACGTCATACAAAAAAAGGCGAAAAATGAAAATTTATCTGAATTGAAAAATGAATAAATTATTTTTACAAAAATTATAAGCATATACAAAAGAATAGGTAAGGTTTTCACTCATGAAAATCAGTTAAAATATTTTAGTAGTAGAAATCCTGTAACAAACATGGTCCACGAAGACGGATATTTACCCTAGCGATTTATATTCGACCATAAAATAAAAATATTTTAACAAGAAACAGAGGAAAATGGATGCATTTGGTTAGTTATGTTGAGTTATTTTATTGGTTAGTGGTTGGTTCACGAGGTCGAATATATTTTGAATAAAATCACCAAAATAATTCATCCATTTCTCCATTTTCAAGTTAAAATATTTTTATCTGATGGTGAACCAACCTACTATACAAATTTTCTGATATGCGTATGTATAGCTTTCACGAACCAGAACCATTATCATTTTGCGCTTTTATATATGTTATTGAACATGAATTCAAATTGTACAATCTTACCTGTTAGCTTAATGCAAATGGATACGTCAACTTTCAGATAGTTGCGAAATTATAATCCGTACAGAAGATGAGGTTACTGAAAGAAACTGAGCTTCCCAAGAAATATACCAACCTGATGAATCATGATCTGGAATACAAAAATATTTAATTAATTGAAATGTTTAAATTAAAAGAAGATATTTTTATTGGTTAATTCCCTCATTCCCATCATTTCGCAATGTAACGTATAAATTTGCACGAATCCAATTTTGAAATTTTGCTTAATCATAATTCTAATAGCATTATTGTGTACACAGTCAAATTTAATTTTGAACTAATGCCAACTAAATACCAATAACAAAACTAATATTTTCATTTGTTATTGCTATTTAATGAATTACTCTATTTATATTATTCGTACATATACATATATTTATAGTGAAGATTCAAAGTAATTTCAGTGATTTTCTAAATTTTAACTTGGCAAACAACCGATTATTTTATATTTTACCGTGCGGCTCCCTTTCAAAAACACAAGTAGGTCAAATTTAATATGCCAAGATTTCAGCACCTGTACATTTCGGCACCTGCTATTTATTTACAAGGAGCGCCCCTTCTAAATAATGTGACGACACTGAATTTTATTATTATTATGTTTTGTAGTGATAAAGCACTATTTGATTAATGAGTTTGTTTTTTTATCCGTTTGTGTTGTTGTTTGTAAATTCATTCACTTTGACAGTTTCAATATCAAATATTAACTTAGTTTGGTAAATATTGTGACCTGTGATTGGTACTGTAATTTTGGCTATTATTATCGAAACCCGGAAACTGAACAAAATATATTTTTAAATTTTAAACAGAATTGATCTAGTAATGTTATTGATCTCATAAATATTAAGATTTTCGTTGTATGTCACTTTTTAATATTTGGCAGCAATTTGAATTTCAAATGTCTATTTATAGCAGAATTTTTTTATTTGAATAACTAACACATAAATTGCAATATGTACATTTAATAATATATCATTCATGTAGTATAATCGTAGATGAATATAATAAATGGTACAGGGTTCCGCATGTACACAATCAGGAGGCATTCGATAAATGAGATGCTAACGTGTAATGAATTAAAGAAATTTATTGAATAATTCAAGTCGCCTCAAAAAAAATATAATGCAGAAATCTAAGAGTTTATATTGCTTATTAAAATGCTGATACGAATTGATAAATTTCATCTATGTATATATGTATATATCGTCGCCGTAGTTCTATATCTAGGCGTAAGCGCCAACTTTTTAGTTTAAAGAAAACTAACTTTAATTTTTAAATGTATAACTTCATTCTCCTGTTATTTATTTCATTGTGCTCTTGCAGTTCAGATTAAAGAGACCCATTCCTGCAAATAAGAGACACTACTTGTATGCAGTGCACATAGAACGGTTTTCGTAATAGTCAACATACCACTTGTTACCACCGCAAAGAAAGGGGCCAAAGCAGAACTAATGTAGCAATGGCAGGCACGATGGAGAAATCCTGACACCGGATGATGGAAGAGACAGCTCATTCCGGTTGAGCTTAACAGACAAATGACAAATAAAAATATCAAACGTGTATCGTGGTATAAGTAGTGCAAAAACGTTTGTTCAAATCATAGCGGTTGATTCGGTTTCATCATTTCTGTCAATTTTTGATTTTTGCATTTTATTCTCATTTACTGCCTGTCAAAATGGCACGCCCTGATCTTTTTTTGATTGTTGAATTTTGTTCAAATGTTTATTTTTTTTAGCATGGGAGTTACAACACAAAAGAATGTTACGCACATTGTTCAACTCAAAAACTGTGGTAGATAGAACAATTTTGTAAAAAAATTACATATAGAATCGTGAATAAGTTACATATAGAATAGTGAATAAGAAAAACAAAAATATATCCTGCAGAACTTTAATGTTAAGTAAGTGTATGAGGTTAAAGGAATCCAAAATTTCAAAATGTTTAATTATCAAAACAACATTATAGTATCGGAACGTATTAATTTCAATCTTTAATGGTATGCCTGTGCAAAAAGTATTAAAAGACTTCAACAGAATAATATCAATTATAATCATATTATAGATGTTTTCCATTTATAAGGCCCGATGGATTTGCAGTTGAGCTAAGCGAGAAACATAGTTTACGTAAGCTTTAATTTGCCTAGGTCCGACCGCTGCACGCTTCAGCTAATAACCTCGGTTACGCATACATTGAAGATTTTATATTTGTAATGATTTGGAAAGGTCCAGGTGTCTTCAATTCAAAAATACTAGTGATTTTTAACTTGATTTATTTTTATGAATATGAACCATTTTTTTTGATTTCTCTGCGTAGTCAACAAATCGACCTAAAATATGAAGGGTGAAACTAAAAGTATTTGTAAACTGTAATAAACATAATATAACCTACAACAATAACAATGTTTTTTATTTTGTTTGTCGTAATATATAAATATAAAATCGCAAAAATATTAACGACGCCAGTAGTAAGAATGTTACATCCCATTTTTGGTACGAACTATAGAAAATATTACAAACAGAAATACATCTCTGCGTTAAGTGGCCATGTTATGTTTTCGTTTATATGCGCGATATCTGTCAAATTTATCATGCTTAAAAAATTTCACTGTAATTACTATTTATTCGTACGAATAGTATAACTTCAGGCTAATTTGTGTACAAATATTATTGTGGTTATTATGCTTCTATTAGTTATCATTTTCAATTGTGCCTCGGCACTTCAAATACCATATTTTTTTAAATTAAATAAATAATTAGATCTGCTTTTAGTAAAAAAAAATTAACAAACCAAAAAAAACTAAATATGCCTGTGAGAATATGTGAGAACTACTTTATATTTTAATGCAACATTATTCTATTAGTGTATCCGTAATAACTTAACGTAAGCTGACAAAAGTAAAATTTGATATATAATTACTAAAACGTAATTACAAATAGTTGTAATTGGTTTTATGCTGTGAATAGTATTTTGTTGTGTATTTTAATATTTTTAATTTTTCATTATCACTTATTTACTACAGTTCACATATGCAGAAGTGTCCCTACTCAAATAGAGATGTCTCCTCAATCGTAACCTTACCCCTACCTAATCCTGATTCGTCCCGAACAGGATCAAACTCACTTCCCCTGTAGAGTGCTAATCGCTCTATGTGCACCGCCTTCTGCTTTCACCGCTGCCCTTTCTTAATCTTTCCAGGTCCGTCCCATGAAGGTTGCAACTTCGGTGATAAATCCTTCTTCCCTTGTGGGTTGTAAAGCCATACTCAATCTCCTTCCTCGAAACCATTATTATTTGCTCATATATAATATGGAGCCTTCATCCGATCACTTGATACTCGTATCTTCTCTCATACAAATTTGTGTATCACATAAAGCTGATGATGGAATAGCACCAAACTTTAGATCTCCAGGTAATCGTAAATTATTGCCGAATATGATTGTTGCTGGTGTGATCACAGTAGAGTCATGTAGTGCTAATCTATATGCCATCAGGAACATCAAAATATGCTAATCCCAATTCCGTTGATTAGTATCCACGATTGCTAAATATTTCTCCAATGTCCCATTGAATCTTTAAAGCATACCATCCGACTGGAGATACAAAGACGTTGTTCGCAACTGACGGACTTCCACAAATACAACTGACTCAAAATTTCTTCCCTGGTCCGTGTGAATCTTTAACGATACTCCAAAACGACTAATCCAACTATTAACAGCGGCGTCAGCTATCGTTGTTATCTCTTGATTGGGTATGGGATACACCTCTGGCCATTTTCTGAAATAGTCGATTATTACTAGCACATCCATTGCAATTCTCTCGGATGGTGCTCCGACGTTATACTGCTGCCTTGCTCCTCGACTTTCCCGTGTGGGACCTTTTATCGTTGCACATTGATCACATTTTTGGTACCACTCCACTACAGATTGTCCACCTCAGTCTTGACCAGTAGAAACGTTGACGTATTTTGGCTAGTGTTTTATTAAATTCAAGGTGACTCCCACTTACCCCTCCGTGATACTCTTTCAATACTTCGGCAGTTCTACACTTATAACCACCATTTTTACTGATTGTTTCACATTGCCATACGAGCTTTCCCATATCGCTTGAAAAGCATCCGCTCTCGATTCGAAGACTGCCCCATTGTACCCAGTAAGCCTTTACTGTGGGACTCTTATCTGCAATTTTAGTCCAAGTGGGACGATTTCCTTTTTCCTTAAATTGCATGATTATTGCCAAATCCATATCTGATAGCTGCTTGTCTCAGACCGTTCCATCTGTCTACTCCTTATCCGCAAGTAATTACATAAGATTTATGACGATAATGTGTTCCTTTGCTTCTATTTGTCCGTAGTGCTTGCATTCTACTTGGCAAATCCGTCACTTCCTTTCCGATGATCGATCTGGTAATGATAACTCTGTAGTCGTTTGATCCAACGCGCTACTTGCTCTTCTGGATTTTTAAATTGCAGCGGCCAACGGAATGCTTAATAGTCAGTTTGTATATGGAATTCCTGGCCATAGAGGTACTTATGAAAATGTTTAACACATTCCACTATAGCCTATAGTTTCTTACGAGTCACGTAATTGTTACGTTCTGGTTTAGATAATACCTTTGAGTAAAATAAGCTATTACTCTCTTGACCCTCTATTTCTAGTGGCAACATTCCTCCGATACCATCATTAATTGCGTCGATGTCAAGAATAAACTTAACTACTCTGTTCTAAATACATTCTGTTCTTCCGGGTCAAATCATGTAAGCTCTTTGCAACGTTGGCAAATCCTGGCCTGGATAATAAATGCACAATGCGAGGAAGCTTTGTAATTCCCGTAATTTTTTAGGCCTTGGCCAGTCGTTTACCGCTGATATGTTGTCCTCATCGGTGTGGATTCCATTGGTCATTGTGCTCCAAAAATTTCACCTCTGTTAGGAATAGAGAGCACTTTACCGGATTTAAATTTAAACCTGCAGAGTGTAATCGCTCCCATACATCTGACAAATTTCTCAAGTGCTCTTCGAAATCAATTCCCATAACTATGATGTCCTCCAAATGTACGAGGCATTGCATTGTCTCTGTAACATGCGCTCCATTAGTCGGTCAAAAGTTGCCGCGCCATTATATAATCCAAATGGCATCATGCTCTTGGACTTCCACCTGTCAAACCCGCTTTGCCGGTCCAATGTTGAAAACATTCTAGCACCTGACAATGTGTTTAACGTGTCATCGATCCTTGGTAATGGGTAGTTATCCTTTTTCGTCACTGAATTAAGCTTTCGGTCCATGTTTCTTCATTGTTCTGTTGTAATTGTATCGATCATGTTATGGAATAGTCTGTAATGTGTCCGTTGCTTCTCCTTTAAGGGCCACTATTAACGTGGATACACAATTTTCTTTGTTCCAACCATTTTGTTTGACCACCTCGAATTGAAATTTAAAAATTACAAGTGATGTTTATTCATCGAATACTAGTGGCTTAATTTTGATCCTGGCTGACTTACTTGTGGCGATGTTCCATTTATTATCATGTACAGAACTTCTTTTACGAAGCCCAGAACTTTCTCCTCCAGTTCTTGAAATTCTGTTTGCAACATCTGCTCAACCTGTTGAACCGCTGATTGAATTTGTTCTACTTCTCCATATATAGAGGTATACATCTCTTGAAATTTCTCATCCATTTTGTTATTGATCTCGTCCATTGACTGCAGTTTAATCTCTTGCATTTCCTGATTTGATAGATCTATTTTTGGGTTTAATTGATTAAAGGAGTGTTCCATTCTCTGATTTGACTGCCCGATTGACTTCATTCCTTGTTTTATTTTCATTATAGCAGCCATAAACTACACTATATCGAAATTTCGTAATTGCATCGGTACAATCTTCTAGAATATTCCACAATATTCGATATTCCTGAATAGTATAGACACATCTTGGAGGGCTTGGTTGGTGACTATCAGGGAGGATTTCGTCCGAATCGATCAGTCACTGATCAGGTCTTTTCGCTGCGGATGATTCTATCTAAATATTATGAGACATCCATCTCCGTACATCAGGTTTTCCTGGATTTCCGGCAGGCCTACGACTCGATCAATCGAGAGAGTTTGTGGTCTGCCCTGGAATACCTAGGAATGCCAACAAAATTGGTACGACTGTGTAGGATGACAGTGACGCAGTCTCAATGCTGTGTTAAAGTTGAGAACAGGCTATCGACAATTTTTGCAGTTAACTCGGGTGTTCGGCAGGAAGATGCTCTGTCCCCGATACTCTTTAATCTTATGTTGGAGTACATCTTTCGTAAAACTGAAACACCTCAGCGCAACATCTTATATCGCCAGTCCAATCAAGTGCTTGCATATGCAGATGACATATGCGTGATTGGACTGAATAGCAACGGAGTGAAAGAAATACTTGATCCGCTTGTAGAGTTTTCAGCTTCTGTTGGACTCCAGATCAATGAGTCCAAAACGAAATACCTGATCTCTGGTTTTAGAGACAATGGCACACCAGATTTTAGTAGTGGCCACCACACGTTTGAGGGAGTGAGGAGGTTCAAATATTTGGGCTCTCTTATCACTCACGATAACAGTGTGGGTGAGGATATTAAAGTGCGGCTGGCAGCTGGCAGTCGTTCTTTGTATCCTCTAAGGCCACTGCTAAAATCTAAACACTTATCAAGTGCCGTGAAGCTGAAGCTTTACAAAGCGTTGATCAGACCCGTTGTTATGTTTGGATGTGAAAGTTTGGCGCTGACGGATGAGTACGAGAGATGGCTCCTTACATTTGAGAGAAGAATCATGCGTGTGATTTACGGCCCTAAACGCGAAATAGATGGTACATACCGAGCTCTGTACAATTTCGAGATCAGAGATCTGATGAAGATCCCCGATATTGTACATGAAGTTAGATCTCAGCGAGTACGCTGGCTCGGTCACGTTCTGCGTGCTGATCCGGAACGAATTGTGCAGCGATCTCTGAAAGGAGAGCCACCATATGGTAGGCGCAGAGGTCGTTGCAGGCGACGATGGCTCCACGATGTAGAGAACGACTTGGCCTCTTCAGATTGTCTAAGACAGTATGAAGACCAAGCTCAGGATCGAAACCGTTGGAGCCAGATTGTTGATTCAGTAAGGGGCCAGTAATGGCCTTTAACACTGTTATTATTATAGACACATCTTATTTACTAGTTTCCATTTATGGTAGTTTCTCTACTCAAATAGAGATGTCGCCACAATCGTAACAATAATAAAAAAAAATTACCGATATTATTGTTATTGTTAATTGAAATTATTGTTATTGAAAACGCTTATCAGACGAAGATTATGATGAATTTGTTATTGATCCAGTACTTACGGAAAATCATAATATGTAATCAGAATCAAAATACTATTCGTATAAGATATCGCGGTACATTAGGCACACACAGACCATTTATTTAATTTTTGGGAAATTATCAAAAACTTTAAAAAAGTGTCACTTTACAGTAATGAAAATAGTATTCCTATGAAGCAAATGCAACAGTTCTGTACCAATAGCAAACACGTTTGTTTTGTATTTATACTAACTGCTACGAACCAATTACTACTACTTCAAGTACTAACAAATGATCCGAACTATTCATTTCTTGTGGTTATCCAATAATTTACTAAATTTCGGATTGCAGATTAATCATAGGACATGAAAATATTACAATTACATAGTTGAAGAATTTATCTTTTATCCGCCTTGGTACATTCGGGTCGTAATCCGTAAGAGCATTTATGTCAGCATTATTTATATATTGATGCCGTTGCCTACATTTTTAGTTTTCTGTAGATCTTAATCTATTCTAAATTATACTGTATACGCGACATTAATAACACTATTTAAAATACTGATGAATATTATTACGAGTATATATACATGAATTCACTAAAATTTCTAAATCAAATGTTTGAAAAAAACAATAAAGTAAAACAAATGTCTATTATTACAGCGCACTGTTATCTATTACATTCACCGACAATATAATAATAGTTCCCCCTTTAATTGGAATTAACTATACATCTACCAGTAAGGGTTAATATATGATGCATTGCGAATATAAATGGAATCGGGCAAATACTAAATTATAAACAATTTAAATCAAGTTGGTGGTAACAAAACAAATCAAAATAATTTGTTTTTGTAGTTATTAAAATCAGTTAGGTTTTTTGACATTAGTTTGAAGTTTATGTATAAAAGAGTGGACAATTTAATTGTATAGTGTGCTTAATTGTAAAATGTGTAATAAGTACATTTTGTTTATTAAAGTAACATATATTTTTGTATACTTTGCTCCTTCGATAAACTAATCATGTTGCCGTTGAGGAATCACTGCGGGTTTTTATTATTCCTGACTTTCTCTTATATGTGGATTGCATAGCTCTATGTCAACCTATAGTACTGACATAGAAGATGCCTCACTTCAAAACTTTTAACAAAATTCTAAGAACGTGATTCGATCACGGATTCCCTGTAGCGGAATTTTTCTAAAATAAAACTATCTATCCATTGACGTTTAAAAACACACAGCCACCTAACTTCGAAATTTCGAATATAAAAACAACAAGACAAACTTCAAATGGATCGTTCTTTTAAATAATCATTTTTTCCGCGAGAGGAGCTTAGCCTACTTTTACAATCGTCACTGCGAATTTTCTATTAATTTTGACATTGTTTACATAAAATGTAACGTGACAGTACGAAATCGTAAAATTTGGCTCGAATGTGTTGGCGATAGGAAAGTTTGTTTGGCGGAAAATTATTATTGTACCTATAATGTTTACAAATTTCGGCTAGACCAATTTCAGCTGTCTGGTGAGCGTTGTCGAACAATCAGACACGACTTACTCAACTTATAATGTTTTTTAACAATTTCAACTTTAAAATCAACGTTTACATTGAACAAAACTCACATCAAATTCTCAATAGGAATTTTAATATGTATAAGCCGTAAAAGTTGTATAGCATAACTTTTAGTTTCTTGCCAAACATTGAGGAAAGATTGAAAAGAAAGATAGCCTTAAGTGCACTGTATACACAAATGTTAACGGGCCACAACAAAATAGTCTCCTACTTTCATAGAATAATTATAACAGAAAACGGCACATGTGAGTGTGATTACTTTGAGGAGACAGTAGACCACGTGCTATATGACTGTGGTTCACCCGATGAAGCCACGGCACAATTACAAATGGGACTGAGAGCAGTGTGGCCGGTAAGGAAACTAGTTTTAATGTTGCCACACCATACTAACGCATTTAAACGATTCTGTGATACAGCTATGAGTAGAAGGTAAAGGTTTTTTTATGAAAATTCTTAACGATCTTAACATATAACACAACGTTCTACAACCAGCAATCATTTACCCGATTTTAAGCAGTTTTAAACATTTTATGCACTGCAAGATTTTTAACCTGCAGATATATAATTTTGATTATCATATAAAGAACTAAGGTCTTTTTCTTTCTTTTTTATCATTTCAGGTGTTGCTTTGATACGACAAGCGTGTCGCCGGGTGGTCGTGCCATTTAACATATCGAACACAGACTTATAATTCCTTAAATATTACTACTTTATCGGTATGCTTAGCCAGGTTACCCTGTTATCGTCCCTGCCAACGAGGGGGCGCATACTCGTCTACTATTTACTAGCTTTAAATTTTTTTACTTAAGATAAACAAATTTTGAGTTTTGGTACTTATATCTACCGCTCAAGACGGTATCACAAAATTTCTTGAAAGAGTTGAAGCAGTAATAAAACAAGTTTACTTGCTGGCCACTCAACTCTTAAGTCTATAATAAGTTGATCTCTAGCTTCTTGAGCTAGATCATAGTCATAGAGGATGTCTTTTATGG
Organism: Tipula unca; assembly: GCA_951394425.1. Taxonomy (NCBI): domain Eukaryota; kingdom Metazoa; phylum Arthropoda; class Insecta; order Diptera; family Tipulidae; genus Tipula; species Tipula unca. Next base: position 90,264,652 of record OX596381.1, on the reverse strand, counting down.
TATGCTCGCCTTGTCCATATTGACAGGTGCTTGAATCCGCTAAACTCAGTAGGAACATATAAGAGGCTATTCTTCCATGCCCCGTTAACATTTGGGTAAACCATACACTTAGATGAATCTTTGTCTCTAATCTCGCTTCAAGTTTGGTAGATAACTATATTATTCTACCATCCATCGAATGCGACCATCTATCTTGCTATATTGCTGTAAACGCTTTTCTCGTTTTCCTCTTGAGCGAGGCCAAGAGGTTTGACTAAATTTGATCGCCTTCTACTATCACGTTTCCGTAGCTCAAATTTTCTCATTTAAGAGTATATGAATAGGAATCATGCCGGCCAAGACAGGAACGGCGTCAACTAACACTATTCTGTATGCCTTGATAATTCCGAGCAAGATACTTCTTTGGGCACTAACTAGTGTACGCCGATGGTGCCAGTTTATTCAGTCTATATTTCAATGAAGAGACCTCTCGTATATTATTGACAAAGTACGTTGCTTGATACCCCAAGTCTCTTTAGCAGCTCGTTTTAGCACAGCGAATTCTCTCTTACTATTTTCCGCCACTCTTTTGACATGTAAAGTTACTCCAAGTCTTTCATCGACATCAACTCCCAGCCATTTAACAATTTTGACTATCTTAATTCTTTGGCTATTTAAGGAAACCAATGTTGGTCTCCTATAATGTCCAGTGATCCTTTAAGTTGGTTCATGACTGTCTGTTTATCGCCCGCGAATGCTACTTCTTGGTTGATGCTTCAGTTGAAGTAAATATTACAAAGGAGTGGACTAAGAATGGAATATCCTCGCCTTGCAAACACCCTTTATTGAAAATTTTTTCAAGTGTGCCATAGCTTAAAATAACAGGGGCTTTCCTTTCAGAGAAATAGTTGTTAATGATGTTATAGAGATTGCATGGGCAATTGAATCTCTTAAGCTCCAACATTATGCTGGGTGGAAAACTCCAAGATTGTACGTTGGTCCGACTCTTTGACCATATTGATCATTGCATCATTTGTGGCCTATTTTCTCTAGAGCCAAACTGTTTGTCTCTATAGGAGCCACTTTTTTGAAATATGTCAATTAACCTGATGGCAACTAATTTTTCAAATAATTTACCATGGACAGACAACAGCATAGGTCGATAAAATTTGGGATCGGTTTGACACCTATCTCCAGTTTTTCTAATGATAACTGATTTACCATTTTACCAAGCTTTGGGAATACTCCTTGGCTATGACAAGTATTCATAAAGTTCGTGATACAGGGCCCTATAATAGGCCAAGCACGTTGTATCACCTCCACCTCAAACTAAGATCTAACCAACCTAGACAAACTATATTAACTGGCGCTGGATGCAAATCTATGAGAACATCAAACAAAACAAGATAGTAGACGGATATGCGCCACCAAGCGGCAGGCGCAGTATCAGGTTTCACCTGGCCAAGCATATCGATAACGGAGACATAAACATAAATGAACAACGGCATTTCCTCGCAATAGACGTCCAACATTTATAATGACAATATTTTTCATTTTAAAGTAATAAAATCTTCTAAAGGAAACAAATACAAAATTAATATTAAAATGTTAAATTCTTTTTGAATTTGATTCTATTGGTAAAATCCCTAATTAAACTATTAATAATCATGTTCATTTAATTAAATAGTTTACCACATTTTAAATGAAAATCCGATTTTTATTTTTATACTTTGACTTGTAATCAAATGTATATATAGGAAAACATATCGTATCGAATGTATAAAAATTCTTCTTTATGAGAACAAATACCACCAGGTCCCTCACGCTGCAGGCTTCCTTGTAGTTACGTTACGGGGTTGCTCCCTTGTAGTTACGCCACTGCTAGGCGATGGATAGATTTGCAACAGAGCTGCTGGTAGATATTTTCTCTACCAAGCAACTAATACTTCAAAATTAGAGCACTCGCATAAAAAATATTTAGTGGTTCTCTTATGAGCGTGGTTCTCTTATGTGGTTTTAATATTTTGTGGTTCTCTTGTATGTATATAATCTCAAGCACCTTTTATTTTGAAACATCCTGGTTGCAAGGCAACAGACTTTAGCATCTCTCTAGTCATTAAAGATCAAGGTTGGGCTCTAACAAATTAGTAAGGAAGCTCTAACATGAGCAGATACATCATTCTCTCTAACATGTGTGAGTGACAGCTATCAGTATTATGACGATACGAATTTAGATTAGAATTGTGCGAATTCACAATGGAAAATATGTACATATGTATGTATAATTGGGATTCGATCATCTTTTGTTTTTTATATATTGAAATAAGGGCAATGATGTCCAGCTTGAGAAGTGTATCTCTCCGTCTCTACAGCCATTACGCCATTTCAAACCCCAGTAAAATTCCTTGAAACTATTTGGAATAATCAACCATGATCTCGGTTTATTTCTCATAGAAAGGGATAAAACCGGAGCATTCGATAAGTGGAAATCGATAGATAAGGCATATCACAAAATACATTATTTCTAGTATGAAACCACGGTTTCTTAATTAGATTATTAAAAAACTCATCATATAGGGAAATTATATTTTTCATTAAAATATGTTTATGTTAGTCACAATTTTTTTTATAGAATACAAAAATAGAAAATTGCATGAATTCAGGTTATAATAAATGAATTAAAGCTTTTCATAATTAATCAATTAACATTATTGCCAAAAAATTACGACGACCAGAACTGAAAAACTCAAATGTCAGCAAGCATTTACACAAAAATTATAGTTTATTTATTTATTATCTAATTATTTTATAATTAAAATAAAAATCAAAAAATTGTCACTTGTATGACGAAAAGACAGTCATTTGAATAAACATACATAGATAATGTATACATACACAATACAGATATAAGTTGCTTTATTAAATTTTAATTAACACTTATGACCTGTAGTATAAAAGCCGTTGGTGTAGAATTCTTTTGTTGTTTTTTGTAATTAATAATGTATTATTAATATGACACTTAAATAATGTTCGTTAATTGCTAAACATACCTTTATTGAAGTACTGACTCATAATATGTATATCTATTTTTAGAAATACTTTCAGTTGCAAATTGTATCGATTAATGAGTATCACATACATAAACTATATATACAGTGTATTAAATGTAATTGATTCCATCCATGAAAATGGAAATATATAGCTTTAAAACATTTTAGTTGGGATTTCATGGTTTAAGTCGAATCTCCTTTGGGTTGTTGTATAACTTTACTATTTTCGATATTCGATAGACGTTTGTGTTTCTATTTTCAAGAACAAAATTGTATGAATTGAATGAATGTATTTCTATAAATCATAATAAATACCGAAATATAAAAACAAAAACAAAAAATTAAACAAGCCACTTGAAATACATCTCTGCGTTAACGTGGCCATGTTATTTTTTTGTTTATGTGCGCGATATCTGTCAGAATTCGCATGCTAAAATAATTTCACTGTACACTACACGTATTTAACATTTATGCAATTTGATTCATTCGTCATTTTAATTAAAGGTTAAAATGTTTTTGTTACTCCAGATGTTACTCAAACTCTTATGTTTAATTGCTAATGATTTAACTTGAATTTATACAAAATCGTTCTGTTAATAATATCTACAAGAAACATTTACGTGTACTGTGCCTTATATGTATATGTATGTCCAAAATACGATGTGGAGGAGTACGCATATTTGTAATAAATGATCAATTTTTAAGGTAGTGCACGTTCTTAAAATCAATTGTTTCTATAATTTTAATATAAAAGCATATTTATTTATAGAAGCAGTTTTTTTTTCAACTATCAATTAATTATTAACTAAACAGTTGCAGTCTTGAAGAAGATGAATTAATAATAATTTTTGTTTAAAGGAACTGTTTGGTTTAAGCGTGAAACGTATTTATTATACACAATAGTGGCGATTCATTTAGATGTCATTAAATTATTATATTGTGGATGTTAAATACAATAATAATAATTGCTTGCGTAACACAAACAACATTTAACATACTATCCGATTCATTAGTATTTGTGATAGTAAAAATTTGTTATCATATCAATTTTTTTATTATTTAATTCAATTTTAAATTAGGTCGGATATTCTGTAAATTTTATATAAAAATTTATAGCGGTAATAAAAATATATTGAATTAAATCTGATTCATTAGTATTTGTGATCATGCAATTTAACCAAAATAATTTCAAAACTGTTAGAATGTTTAAGAAATACTTTAAATTTTACTTTTAGGTACTTCATTAAGTCTCAATTAACATTTAATAAGACATCTGACCTCTTTAATACTGATAACCGTATTGGAATACTATGGTACGCTGCGGATCAAATCTACCGAGAGTATGGTAATTTCAACAATTTCATTCCTCAATTCATGATTTATAATACCAACTCTATCATCAACTCATTCATTCTATCATTGATATTAGTTTGTGCTCTAAGTCCATCGTTGACCTGATTCTAACTTGGAGAGTGACGGATGATATTCTCACCTCTCACTATAGGTGCAGTTCTTTTAATATTAACTTTAAAAGACATGCACCGGTTAAACCATATCGCAATAGGAAAGTTACGAATTGGGATACTTTCTCCTCTGAGCTCGTTACTACTAGATTTGCATAACCAGATTAGGTTTATCGCAGTTCTTGATCTGCAGGCAACGGTAAGACTGCTTTTCAAAAGTGTCATGCCGTCTTATTAACAACCAGAAGAAGCGTAACAAACCCTTTTGATTTTCTGAATTTAAACAGTTAAGGAAGAGTGTGCATAAAAGTAAAATAAAAGAAAACAACGAATCTCATTTCGGATTGGAATCGATTTTTATTAGCTCAAAAAACTTATAAAAAAGCTTAAGATCTGTGCACAGGACTGCGTGGCAAAACTTCTGTGAAGAAATTGACAGCTTATTTGTTGTCGGCAAACTTAACCAAACTCAGGCTAAGAATGATACGTGTAGACTCGATAATATTCGTCTACCTCCCGGCAAACTAACCTCGTGCAGGCGAGAAGTCGATGAGCTACAGGCACCTACCTGCTCAATCTGTTCCAGGCCTGCGTTTTTAGCAATGTACCACGCGCCTGGAGCAGGAGTAAAGTAGTATTTATATCTAAATCTGGCAAGTCGGATTATACTGACCCATACGTTTTTAGATGAATTAGTCTGATCTCTACTTTATGGAGCAGGAGTAGAGTAGTATTTATATCTAAATCTGGCAAGTCGGATTATACTCACCCATACGTTTTTAGATCCATTAGTCTGATCTCTACTTTATTTAAAGCTTTAGAGAGATCACCGACAGATTTATTAGAGATAGTTATTTAACTATCTCCGCTCTCAGTAACATACACCATGCGCTTGCAGAGGTGGCAGGTTCTGCGAAACTGCTCTACATGAACTCGTAGCTAGGATCGAAAGATCACTTAACTACAAAGAGTATCTAGTAGGTACCTTCCTGGACAGTGCAGGAGCTTTTAATAGCATTTCGTTTTCCACGATCACAAGTGCGTGTAGCAATTTTAATATTGATCAAACCATTGTTAAATTCATCGATTCCATGCTTGAGTCTCGGATAATTAAGACTGAGCTGGATAGCTCATCAGTGTCCGTCTAAATAGCCGAGGGCTGCTCGCAAGGAGGGGTTCTCTTACCCTTGCTGTGGCTCATGGTTATCGAAGAACTACTTGTTAATTTGCAGCGATCTGGGTTTATCGTGCACAGCCACGCGGATGATCTCGTGTTGACAGTGTCTGGTAAATACCTGAACGTCTTATCTGATCTGACGCAGAACACCCTTAATATGGTAGAAGTTTGGTGTCTTGAAAAGGGGTTGTCCGTCAATCCCTCAAAGACGGATCTGGTTGTCTTTACGAAACGTAGAGACAGCGCTAATCTGTCTGTTCCCACTCTCTTTGGTATAGCAATCACTAGGACAGAGCACGTTAAGCACCAAGGTGTCAATCTAGATGGTAAACTCACCTGGAAGTTTCACCTTGATTAGAAGCTGCAAAAGCCCGAAGGGCCTTTGGCAATTCCTACGGTCTGACCTACAAAAGGATGTCGTTCATCTACAGATCACTGGTTTTACCCTTAGGGTTATAACCGGGACTATGTAGTGTACTCCTTTTCTTGCTATGGAGTTTATTCTATACCTGCCCGAATAGCAATCCTACATTCTTGGTACAGTATGTTTTGCTGCGTATCGACTAAGGTGCATTGGCGCATGGAATGTCTTCGGGACTTATACAGGGCATAGACAGATTTTTAATAAGTTTAAGTCACATATTCCGTAGCTTGAAATTGTGAATGACAGGCTAGTGCCAGAATTTTACTTCACCAATTTATTCTCCGTCGTTTTCTCTTCGAGAGAATGGTGGTTATCTCAGGGTTTCTATAGACAGCTGCCTCAGTCGATAGTTTTTTTTTTGCGGATGACTCTCGTTCGGAAGTCAGTGCAGGGTTTGGATTTTGCTGTCCAAAGTATGAACTAAGATTCTAGAGTAGTCTGGGCAAACACTACACGGTTTTTCAAGCTGAATTAATTTCACTTACTCATAGTGCGATTGAGGCGTTTAAGTTTAGCGATTTAGGGAGGAATATTATTATCTGCACAGATGGTAAAACAAGGCTTAACATCCTCCTTAATCCTTTGACTGTGTCCAAACTGGTCAAAGATTGCAAGCACTACATTAATCTCCTTTGTTCTAATACGAGAGTAAGGATCATGTGAGTGCCTTCTCATTCTGGCGTTGAGGGAAATGAGGTTGCTGGATTTTTCGCGAAAGCTGGTTTGCGTAGTAAATTTGTTGGCCCCGAACCAGCAATTCCTCTATCCTTCAAAGGTGGTAAAGACGCTATAAACATTGCGCCAGAATGACAAGGGCTTATCAGAATTCTTGACAAATTTAATGCATGTCATATTTCGTGTTGTGATGTATACTGTTTTTTAGTACATACATAAGCTTTTACTCCGGATTCTTTGAGGCGGCAGTAAACAACCGGAGAAATGTGTATATTTTCAACATTGGGGCCATAGTTCGAATGATACGAATAACTTGCTGTTGTGCTGTAACAAGTGGCGGTTGTCGTTTGTCAAAATTTTAACTATATCATTTATTTGGTTTTTTGCGAACTTGATAAAGTATAGTATTCATATGACATTTACATATACCTCCAACCACCTACTATTTTAACTGGAGTACCATGATTGCGATCAATTATCAGAGCCGATCATTCTACTAGGCTGATGTTGCAGATTTTTGGTATATACTGATACTTCTTTGAAGAAATTTAAATGAATGCTACAACTCTATACTGTTGTATTCAGATATTAAAACAAAAGAGCAAACCAATCATTTAGGACAGATATGTGAAATTTCGAGAACATCACAACTACTAATGGATCAATAAATATCAAAAATACTAATAAATCTGATTTAATTTAATATATATTTTTATTACGGCTGTGAATTTGAACAGAGCATGTTGGCAAACACTTAAAGTTCCCATAGGATAAATTTTTGTCCAACATAAAGTGTGAGTACATTTATAAAACCATTTAAGATTGCAAAAGCAAATTGTATGTAAGAATTGACTTTAATTTGTATTGTTGATTGCTAAAATTACGTATGTTGAAAATGCGTTCAATCACGCCCAAAAATCGCACCAAACGCAGTTACTAATGGATTTAGTCTTTTCGATAATTTCTCTGGGGTTTTCAGAAACCCACATCAGACAGTTTTGTTTATTTACGTATCCAGAGTGGTGACTCGTTTCGCTTGTCAATTGTCATAATTTGACATTATTGTGACCTTGACCTTTGAAAAAACAAAGAAAGATGCGGGTTAAATGTCAGTTCGTGGTAACTAAACATTTCTTAAGAACTAGACTGCCATATTGTTTCGTAAGTTATTTTAAAGGTATGTCATTATTTTTTGTGTGCATTCCATACCAATTTTTCATAATTTTGTTTCATGTTTTTTTCATTATTCTACAAATTCATATATGGCAGTGAAAATGGAAGAATGCTGTTTCTGTAACACGCGTACTCCTACATTTTGCATTCATTTCTCTTAATAATCGTACTCTTTGACATTTGCATTAGGTGTTTCTTCTTTAGGAAAAATTTTTTTTTTTAAATACTTAACAAATAAAATAACTGGTTTTCAAATATTATTTATTAGCTTAAGGTATTGGGTTCGATATGGCGGAAATTTGCTTTTCAATATATGTCTGTTGTTTTTTTGTATTTATGTTATAATTTTTTACCGAAAATGAAAATTATTTTAAGTTAATTTGAATTCAATTTTTCATTGTTCTCGAATCATATTATCGATTAGATACTCGTATGTAGGAGTATTCTGTTGTTGCTAATAATACCCGCTTTTTCTTATATAAAGTGATGTTTATAGATTCAACAGCGATAATTTATAAAATGTCATGTGTATGTATGTATGCACATGTATAACTAGATTTTTTTTATAAATAATTTTAGATGACGCGCATACATACATATATTTTTTTGTTATTGATTTCTAGATAAAAATAATGAAAATATTATAATGAAAAAGTAAATTTATATAATAATATATGAAAGAACTATCTTTGAGATTCGAATACGAAACCTCTATAAGGCTACTAAACACTATAATCTAAATAAAAATAAGCAAATGTTGCCTTCAACAGTATACTTAATATAAAGATATATTTCACATTTTGGATATCGTGTTGTTGTTTTCTGTGTATTTTAAATTGGATGAAATAAATTTGTTAATACTATTTAAATAAAATTAAAATATGTATAATAAAAAACACCAGTAGCATAACAGCATGAATCGAATTGGAGACCTTATTTGTAAAATTCTATAAATATTATCCCTTTAACATACAAGATACCCAAATTGTTGTTATATTATATATATATATATATATATATATATATATATATATATATATATATACATATATATATATATGTATATATATATATATATATATATATATATATATATATATATATATATATATATATATAATATATATATATATATATATATATATATATATGTATCTGACAATTAAGGGTGTCACAAAATTTCTGAAAAATTGTATGCCATGCAGTTGAAACTATGGTCTAATGGAAACTCAAATAGCAGATGCATATCTTCGCACATAATATAACTGCAATATACAATAAATGACACAATTTCAGTAATTTCACATCTTCAAGACATAATACAACTTATAAATACAAAATTGTATTAAATATTTTTGCCAATGTAATAGGTGTAGATCTTTCGTATCGTACCCATTCTACGTATTTATTTATTATTAAAGAAATTGATTTTATTATTTCTGATTATTTAATTTGTTTTAGCTACTTAAGTTAAACAAATAATTTTAATTTTAAAATTAAATATTTAAAGACAAGACCTTTAAATTGGTTTTAGAGTTAGTCCTCGATAAATTCAATCTTTTAATAAATTAAATGGATTATTTTCGTCATAGTTTGTGGAATTATCTTCTAGCGTTAAAACTCGATGGATACACAACGTCTTGCGTAGGCCATGAATTGGGATGTTTTCGATAAAATAAGTTGAGTCTCTGTGGCCAAGAAAGACGTTACCAAAAAAATGCAGTAAATTCTTTTGTCAATCGTTTTACAATGCCAAACATAACGTTCGGTTTAGCAACACAATAATCAATATGCCGATTGAAACTAACGCTTTCGATAGAGATGCCTAATAGTCAGTAAACTCACTTCAAAATTTCAGTCGGTAATCTCACATCACTAGATTTCTCGTTTCCAATTATTGCATATTGAGATATTACGGTTTGTTAAATATGACTTAAATGAAAATGTTTATTTTGATCACTTTATTTCATCACTTTGCACAATAAACAAAAAATTACAGTATCCATATAGAGCGTCACTGACCTGTAGTATCTAAAGTTATTGTAGCGTCAATAGACTTAGTTACTATAGAATCCGGCTATAGTATTGGATGCCGCAAGATTATAACCTTATAATACTCTTTATCACTTTTATAACTGCTCTTACTGTTTCAAAACAGTAAAATATTTTACATATTTTCGTGAAATGCCGGTTTTTACGATTACACTACAATCTACAATGGCAGTATGAATCACACACAAACACGAACACTGTAGTGTTAAAAACAATTTTTTATCGATTTTGATGACTCCATAAAAATAAAATTCTGGTGAAAAATAAACATTTTCGCCAGTTTTATTTTATGATTTTTGGATATACATATACATACATACATTTGTACATACCAGGTTCAAACCCGAAATTTTAAATAAATTTCCAAATGTATAAAAGATTTATAATAAAATCACGATAAAATATGATGACGACATTAGAACGCCGCGTCTAACATATGTTTGTAATTAAAATAAAATCGAGCGACAAGGACATGAACAATAAATTATTATGTACACAATTTTCAATTATGTGCTCCAAAAAAATTCATGTTATAAATGCGCGTTATAGAAAAATGTTTTTATTTACATAAAACCACACGTACACTACCCATAAATATGATTGTATGTATGTACATGGAAATTCAACGTCATAAAAATTCCAAAAATAAATTAAAAGGTTAACCCGAGAGTTGTTCTATATATTTTTTAATTGAACTTATTAAAAACAAGCACACACACACACACCGCATATTAAAATTTAAAAAAAAATTCATACCTGTTTTCTGAACTTTATTTGTTTGCTCGAAATCCATTTCCATGTCCACATCGAATGAGAAACGCTTGAAACCATACGTATCCATACTCAGATACTCTATTGATTTTTCGTATCTGACAATCTGACAAAAAATTAATCAATAAAAATACAAAACTAAAAACACTGTAACACTCTAAACGCGAAATTCACTCAATCCCTCAAAACACTTTTATTTTTGTATTGTGTTTTGTTGCTCTATTATAAAACTTTTTTTATAACAAACTATTCAGCGTGGCAGTAAATTAAATGTTTGATAACGATACACTAAATAATGCAAAAACAATTATTTAGTACGTACATAAATTTAAAATAAAAAACATCAAAAACAAATACAATTGACACTTGAACTGTCAGGAATAGGAGTAATACTAACACTATTCTGGTGTCATAATCTAATATTTATTCTGGAATGTTAAACGATTTTTTTTTATTTACTATTAGTATACCAAATAAATTACATTTACTTTAATTTTTGAAAATGATTTAAACAATTTACAAATTTAATTACAATTTTATTAATTTAATTCTTATTTTTTAAAAGTTCTAATTTTGTATGTGTTTCTCACAAGTTCTTTAATAAAAAACTAAAATAAAATTTTTTAAATTCTCTGTTCATTCATTTTTTGTTTTGTTTTGCTTTTGCATTGCATGGCTCTATTCAGCTATATGTACATATTTAGGTCTTGATAAAAAAATCTTTTTTTTTTTTTTGTGTTTTATTCGCCATGAGAGAAATATTGATTTTCGTTACGTGTGTACACTAATCTTAAAATTGTACAAAAATCATTTTATGGTATTAAACTAAAATAATATTTTAAATTTAAATTAATTTCTCTTTTTAATTTAGACGTGTATTAGTGAATTAATTATTTCGGTTTCTCTCTAATTAGTCGCTTATTTTGTTATGCACACATACAAGGTAAATTAGCCGATTCGTTAAAAATATATAAAAGTTAATAATAAATAATACGTACTTTCCGTAAATTTATTAATTTAAATATAACAATAAAAGTTATGATACATAATATCTGTGTTTTTTTTTTGAGAAACTAGTTAACTGAAATTTTGAATGAAAATAACCCAAAAATTAAATATATTTTCAGATAGATTTTCCGAATTTTCCTGCCATTTACAAAAAAAATTGATGAAAGTAAATAACTGCTACAAAAAAGACTCATTTTAAATAAAATAATATTTGTAGTTTAAATTTTCATAAACTTTTTTTAAATGAACTTGTTATATTAGTACTATAAACCATTAAATATTTTTTTAAAACTATTTTATTAATAAATAAGTTCTGTGATCGACTTTCAAATAAATAAAAAAAAACGCCTAAATGTTTGTAGAGTAACAGTTTTTAACAGTTGTTAAATCCAAAAATTTTTGTTTTGTTAAAACTAGATATCTTTACTTAAAAATTAACAAAGTGCTCTTTTTTGTAATAAAACAACGATTTCCCAAAAACAATGTTTTTGCAGTTAACTAGTTTCTCAAAAAAAAACAGATACTCGTATGTTATCGTACGATGGTTTATCGTAAGCGGATAGTATGCGGTCTCTCCTTCTATTCTACATTAAGGACTGCCATAGTTCGTCGCATAGATTTTTTATTGAGCTGTAGCAATAAGTTAACTAATTTTAAAGCCTAATTTTTATGTAAAACTAGCTAACTGATTGTTACAGCAAGATTAAAACATCAAAAGAAAATATACACAAACTATGGCCCAGTCCTTCATAGAATTTTGAAATATACTTAGAATTATAAAATAAATAGAAAATATTTTCGAAACCAAATTTTAATCGAACTTTCGAAGAAATCACATAGTAAAACACACAAAAATTGCCTAGCACTTATACAAAACTATTTTTCGTGTGATTTACTATGTGAGTGCTTAGAAAGGTAAATTCAAATTTGGTAAAAAATCTAAAATACTCGAACAATTATCTAGCACTGATATATCCAGGCGGGGCTCGTCATACATAGTAAAACAGACGATAAATTATCTGACTACAGTATGACAAAACCATTTTTCGTGTTTTACTATGTGAGTGTTTAGAAATGTTGACTAAAATTTTATCAAGAATTATATTACAACGTTTTTTATTTTATTATAAAGTAAATAGAAACAATATTTTCGAAACCAAATTTTAATCGAACTTTCGAAGAAATCACAAACTAAAACACACAAAAAATTGCCTAGCACATATACAAAACTATTTTTTGTGTGATTTACTATGTGAGTGCTTGGAAAGGTCGATTCAAATTTGGTAAAACAATATAAAACACTCTAAAAATTATCTAGCACTGATACAAGACTGTTTCTTCGTCTGTTTTGCTACGTGAGTATTTGAAAAGGAATAAAATTTGGATAAAGTTGGGTATCAGAAAACAGTTTTGCAATTTGCTTTGGCTACTTTTTTGTTAATAAAACTAACTATCTGCCGATATCAGTTTTATTTGAATACTTTTTCTGATACACCAGGATACCTGACATATTTTCAAATTACAGCATAATAAAAACAATTTCCCAAAAACGATGTTTTTGCAGTTAATTAGTTTCTCAAAAAAAAAAAATAACAGATATGATATCGTACGACGGTTTATTGTAAACGGATAGTTTGCGGTGTGTTTATCCCGGTGTTGTTGTTGGGATAAATGATTTGTTGAGTTAATATAAATGGATTAGGTTACCCTGGTGGGGCCTAACCAGTTATTTATTTTATTAAAACACGTTGGTAGTTGTGTTAAAACTCATAATTATTATTATTTCGTGTTTGGTTATATACAAAATAAATGTTGACTATGCAATTAAAAATTATAACATTTATATAAAACTTGGAATTGCATAATCGTACACAAAATACAATTAAAACTAATAAAATTATAAAGTCTGTTATCATCAATTATGGTATATTGAATAAACATGTTATAGCGCATATAACACGGTGTCTCCTTTGATTCTACAATAAAGACAGCCATAGTTAGGTTAGGTTAGGTTATGGTGGCCGTCCTAAAGGACTAGCATAGACACAAAATTGGTCCGTAGCTGTACCACATTCGAGTTTTCTCCTCTTCACTCGCTGAACCATCGTGAGCTTACCAAGAAGCGTTTAAAGTCCCGGATCCCGATCTTACTAAGATCCGTGAGGTCGTTCAAAGGGGAAGTCCCCATAAATTTTGTTCTGCTGTACGCTAGACCAGGACAGGTGCAGAGCAGATGGAGCACATTTTCCTCCTCCTCCTCATCACCACAGCTGCGGCAGAAATCGTGGGCTGGGATACCCAGTCTGCGCGCATGTATCCCAATGAGACAATGTCCCGTTATAGCTCCCACGACCATACCAATATGGTGTCGTCGAAGCGATATCAGTTGGTCTGATCTAGACCGGTCAAGACCAGGCCAGATCTGCCTGGTTATTACACACGAACTGGCGTTAGACCATCTGACGTTCGTTTCTTTTATAGCTTCTTCCAGAAGCAACAGTTTACATGAAGCAAGCGGTATCTTTATATCCCGCCTGCTTTGGGTTATTAGGCGTGCTGTACTCTTGCGGGCCAACTCATCTGCCTTTACATTCCCTGCGATATTGAAATGCCCTGGCACCCACGTCAAGCGGATGTTGAACTGATCAGCCATCTCATTTAAAGATGCCAGACAGTTCTGGGCTACTTTCGACGTCAGGGAGTATGATTGTAGCGTTTTAATAGCAGCCATGCTGTCCGTAAAAATGCGAATATCCCTCGTAGATATTACATTATACTTCAACCAGTCCATGACTTCCATTATCGCGATCAGTTCAGCTTGAAAAACGCTGCAAAAGTCGGGAAGACGAAAAGAGAGGTTAACCCCTAGTGCCTCACAGAATACCCCGCAGCCAACCCCTTTATCCCTTTTTGAGCCATCCGTGAAGAAGCTTAGCGCCTCATTGTCCATAACCGTTTCGTTCACCCAGTCCTCTCTGGTGGGAAACTCAGTTTGGAATCGGCCGCAATATCCAATGGAGTAAGATGAAAGAGAATCTCCAGAGCTTGAGTAGGTGTGCTCCTGAGAGCCCCACTTATACACAAGCATGCCGTTCTTTGGACTTTCATCAATAGTTTAAGGTTGGCCATAATTTTTAACGCTGGCCACCAGACGACAACCCCATACAGCAGTATAGGTTTGACCACTGAAACGTAGAGCCAGTGTACTATGTGGGGCTCCATACCCCATCTCTTTCCAATGGCATTTTTGCAGGAGTAGAGCGCTATAGTAGCTTTCTTTACTCTCTCTACGATGTTTGGTTTCCAGCTTAGCTTGCTATCCAAAAGAAGTCCGAGGTATTTTGCTCTATCCGTAAAGATCAAGCGAGTACCATTTAATGTTGGCGGGTCACACTGAGGAAGCTTGTGCTTCCTGGTAAAGAGGACCAGCTCTGTTTTTTGTGGGTTTGCGTTCAGTCCGCAGCCGCGTGCCCACTCAGAAAGGTAGCCAAGCGCGCACTGCATGCGCTCACTCAGCGTACTAGGATATTTACCGAAGACCGCAATAGCAACGTCATCCGCGTAAGCAACCACCTTGAAGCCTTGCCCTTCCAGGTTTAGTAACAGGTCATTTATGACCAAGTTCCAAAGAAGGGGGGATAAAACCCCACCTTGAGGTGTCCCTCTGCTCACGTATCTGGCGGCAGACGTCCCACCCAGATAAGCTGTCACGATCCTGCCTCTAAGCATATGATCTATCCAGCCTCTGAGTGATCCGTCTACCCCCAGACACGCAAGGGCCCCAGTGATTGCCCCCGGTCTGACGTTGCTAAAGGCCCCCTCTATATCCAAGAAGGTTACCATTGAATATTCTTTATATTCAAGTGATTTCTCAATCGGGCCAATAAGGGAGTGGAGAGCTGTTTCCACCGATCGTCCCTTACGGTATGCGTGTTGAGATTCCGACAGCTCGCCCGGCTTGATTGAGCCTCTAATGTGAGCCTCTATTAGTCTTTCCAGTGTTTTCAACAGAAAAGAAGATAAGCTTATAGGCCTAAAGTCTTTGGGATAGCAGTGAGAGCTTTTTCCCGCCTTAGGTATAAATATTACTTTTATTTCAGTCCACTTCCTAGGAATGTGACAGAGTTCCAGGCTGCCTTTGAAGATAACTTCCAGCCAGGGCAGGGTTAAGCCAATAGTTCGCTGGATATCCGCAGGGATAATGCCATCAGGCCCTGCCGACTTGTATGGCTTAAAGCTGTTTATTGCCCATAGGATATTCCGCCTGCTTACTATATGGCTTACGGAGTTTACACCCCTATTTATCATGGGTCCCTCCGGAGCTAGTACCGAGCACTCCGGGAAGTGCGTTTCTAGTAATAGCTCCAGGGATTCCTCACTACATGTAGTCCATGAACCATCCGGTCGTTGTAGATAACTCGGGATGGAAGGACTAGAACAAAGTACCTTGCGTAGCCTGGCCGCCTCCGAGGACTCCTGTATATTGCCACAGTAGAGTTTCCAAGCCCTCGTTTTGGCTGCTCTCAGCTCGTACTTATAGGTTTTGAGGACTTCCTTGTAACAGTCCCAGTCTGCAGCAGCATTTGTGTTCTTCGCTTTCTTGAACAGTCTCCTGCATTTCATACGAGTACCTTGGAGTTCCTTCGACCACCAGGGTGGCCGAGATTTACCCAAGGGTCTACTGATAGGACATGCACCTAACATGGCCTTGTTAAAAGCATCAGATAGCTTGGCTTCTAGAGCATCAAGCTCCTGTGTAGATGCAGGAGGTTTTGGAACCGATACCGGTAATAAGTTACCCAGAATGGTTCTGAAACAATCCCAATCAGTTTTCCTCCTATTCCTGAAGGGTGGTTTGCTAGTGGGTTTTGTATCCACTTCGTATTGGAGATAACAATGGTCAGAAAAGGAACAGTCTTCGGACACTTTCCAGTTCAGTACCCTCTCCTTAATAAAATCCGAGACAAGTGTGATATCCAGCACTTCTTGTCTATTTTTAGTAATAAAGGTTGGCTTGCACCCGATATTACATATATTTAGGTTAGTACTTAAAATAAAATCAAGGAGTAACTCACCTCGCCTGTTGATATTTGTACTTCCCCAGATTGAGGGATGTGCATTAGCATCACTGCCCATGATGACTCCTACTTTTCGTTTTTGAGCCTCCATTATTGCACTAACCAACCTACCTGGTGGTATGTTTTCCTCCTCGTACGGTAGGTAGGCCGATATTAGCCAGAGATTTTGCCCATCCATCTCGATGCTAGCCACCACTACATCAGCGTTGCTGTAATTAAGTAGTATAAAAATATTCAGATTATTTCTAGCGAGAATGCAGGAACGTATCTTACCTTCATTCTTCGCATGTAGTATTTTATATTTGGAAGTTCTGAGGCCCAGCACCCGGTCACCATTGACCCAAGGTTCCTGAACCAGAACAACATCAATGGACTCAGATTCCATTTTGAGCAGGAGGGCCGCCGAGGCGGCTTTAGAGTGATGGAGGTTGATCTGAAGGATCTTAAGCATTAGATATTGCTTACCTCCACCACTGTTGAATCAGAATCTTCTGACGTCGATTCGTCCGGTAGGAGCGCACAGCGTAGTCCCAATGATCTCGAGATCTCCGAGTCCAGGGATAGTGTCTCCTGAGCGTCTTCCGGGATGCTTTGGACATCTGGGTCACCAGCAATAGGCGGGACACCACTAGTGGCTTCCCCACCTGCTGCAGTTGCCCCAGGTCTGTCAGCCTCATCGCGCTTATAGATTTTGGCGTAATCGCTCCAAATCCATAGCTGACCAGGCCTCCAGATTTTGCCAAAGCACCCACGGATTCTCTGTCGATGATTATGACGGCCGATCTGTGATCTGTTTCCGCCTTAACCTCATCTAACCTGGCAATCTTCCAGGTGGCCGTTGGCAGATCCGGATTGCTGATTTTCAACATTTCCAGGATCTCCCTAGGATCAGTTGGCTCCGCAGGAATCCAGGCTCGTGCCCTTGGCCTGCAGGGAATTTCTTCCCTAGTCACCACTGCTAGTTTGGCCCCCGGCCAGACTTCCCCCAGGCTGCCGATCGCCTTTTTATAGAGGGTCACAGACCTCTCATCGGCACAGGCAGTCAGTTTTACGTGACCCCGGTGCCACCCTCCGTCTCGGCAGGACGGAGCAGGTCCTGGGTTCTCCCTCATGATTTTTAGGAAGATGGCGGCTAAGGCCTTCTCCACCTTCCTCCAGTTAAGGGTCGTAATGCTCCCATCTTCTTGTGCCCTGTCAACGACTGCCATGATCAGGTGATCCTTTAGCACCTCGTTGAAGGGCCTGGTAACATTGCCCGGAACCCGTTTCTTTTTAGCCTCCGTAGGCGGTTCATCATCAGATCTCTGCCTTTTCGGCTGTGAGATCACAACGGAACCCTCCTGCTTTGGCTCAGTGATACGTCTTGCCCACGCAAGCGTATCCTTGTCTCTATCCGTTCTCTGCTCCAACGGAATGTTACAGATCTTAGAGATCATGCGCCAGGCTCTCTTCCTGGTCTGATAGTTTGACACTGATGGAGGGCCAGCATTCGTGCCTTTGCCCTTTGGTTTCGAGGGGCCAGCCTCATTCGGTCTTATGCCCCTAATTGCACGTTGGAGACCGGGCCTAAAGGCCGATGTCTCCGTAGTACTAGATTCCGGTTTTTTAAGAGCACCGGTCTCTTCTTGTTTTTTATCTGGATCTTCCATAATAGGTCCCACGAGTAGCGGAGAAAGGAGGTCCACCTGTGCAGAGATCCGCAATACACAGGTAAGGCTACATGATCCGGAGGGCGCCAAGTATCCGGATACACCGTTAGAGACTGGGCTAGTTTTTAGACTGGGCCCCCAGCCTGGCCGGTTATTAGCACGGTACGATTAACACCTTAACCCGGCCCAGTTATTTAGCGCCGTGTTTTCGCCTAGTACACCACATGGTGTAATAGTTGCCCGGTGGTCACCACGGGGAGGTAACACGCACACTTGTGGAAGCTGCAAGATACGGAGCTGGCAACAAGTGCCAACTTGATTCCCCCAGACAGCGTCTCACCAGACCACCCAGCCATAGTTAGTCGTATAGAATTTTATTGAGCTGTGTAGCAATGATTTAACTAGTTTTATAGCACTTTTATAAAATATAGACAATCTATGGCCCAGTCCTTCTTGGAATTTAGAAATATACTTAGAATACATAGAAATATATTCAAAAGCAATAAGACCATAAATAATTTGTTTTGTTATTAATTATTATAATGTATCTTACTATCTAACTTACGTCCTGAACATTGGACCAATATACTCAATATTTTAACTAAATTTTTGATGTTTTAAGTAAGCTGCATTTTACTCTCCAAAAACCGATTGTGCCACTTTGTTTTGTTGCTGTTCATTCGATTTATGCATGAAGGCCTTTGTTAGTACGGTTATTGCGTCCATTGTCAATCGATCTACTATATGTCACTGCTGGCTGCATGCTTGTTAAATTGCTGCAAATAATCTCAACATCCCAATAACTTCCATTTTCATGTGAAAGATGGTTCATTATTTTTATGAAAACTTTAATAACTTGATATGTATATATTTCTGCTTATACTCTGAAATATTTGAATCTGCCAACTAACAGATCGTTAGGCGTTACATGAAAAAGTGGAGATGGTTTTTTAACGATCTAGAGAAATGTGCCTTCTTCAAATTACAAGCAACTATTATCTACGTTGGTTTACAACAATAACTCCTTCTAATGACATCTTCTTGTAATGACGTTTTAAAGCACACACTTTACTAGTTATTTCGGTATCTTCACCAAATCCCAATTGATGTTCAGCGTTATCCCTTTTCCTCTTCAATGGATTTAGTTTTGCTACTTGCTTATATAATGAGTTATAACACTTTGAATTCCCGTTAAAGTTTACGAGCCGACCGGTTTTCTGGATTCGTAATTGATGATTAATTTCAGCAATATCACCTACAATATCATTATCAACCAAATCAATTATTGGAGAGTCATGTTAAAACAGCTATATGTTTACTTAAAGATAAATCATTTTTTAAACTGACATGCCACATATAAAACATCACATGGTTGGTGACACATAAATAATAATAAAAAAAATACATATACAAAATAGGCCATTAGAAAATAATAAACAGATAAATCCATTTTTGGCATTCGCTATGGTAATATCCTTGTTTCGTAAGAGTTGAAAATCAAAATTTATGGATTATACATATTTCAATAATGTTATGATGAAAATGTAGGTATTTTTCTAAAATATTTATGAACTGGTGTATTAAAAATATATATATATTTATAAATATATAAATATGACTAAGTGAACTTGCCATTGATCTCTTTGGGCTGGTTTCACTTTTAGGCTGAACGGCTATATATTAGTCTATCCCTATTTGCACTAAAAAAATTTATCGCTTTCGCTTAAACCACTCTGGCGGGTTTTGCATGAGCGAGATTGTAGGCAACATTTCAATAAAATATATCACCAAAGAAAAACATTAGTTTTAATTAGGTATATGCAGGTGGGGCTCGTCATATGGCACAGCATTAATTTAGTGCCAACGCCATTTCACGATTAAAGAAAAAATGTATAAAAACATAAATTCATCGACATCAAACATTATTATTTATAAATTATAGTATGTAAATGGAATTTTATAATATAATTAAATTTCGGTTACAATTGTTAGTCGACCTTGCCAGGGACTTACTTAGTAAAACACACAAAAAATTGCCTAGCACTTATGCAAGACTATTTTTCGTGTGATTAACTATATGAGTGCTTATAGAAAGGTCGATTCAAATTTGGTAAACAAATCTAAAACACTCTAAAAATTATCGAGCACTGATATAAGACGGGTTTGCTACGTGAGCATTTGAAAAGGATTAAAATTTGGGTAAAGTTTGGTATCGGAAAACATTTTTGCAATTCGTTTTGACTACTGAACTGGGATTTAAAACAAAATGCGAGAAGCGATTTTACGTCTTTATTTCGTCAAATGAATTAGCACTCTATTTCGCTTATGCGACATTGCTATGTCTACTGTAATCTCAACCAACTAGTATACATTTATTTATCACATTTACTCCATCTGAAAAGGTAAAATAGTGGCGTGTATAGCATAACAAATGTAAATTCAAATAGAAATTTTAGTCTAGCAAACGGAAATCGCAATTAAAGAAATGATTTCGATTGTGCGAGCAAGTTTTCAAATTAAAACTTAGAAAAAGAGATCTAAACTCGCGCCTTCACATCTGTGCAAAATCCCAGCTTTGTATTCCTGACATTGTAATTAAAAATTTCCGCTAAACCATTTTTAGTGATTTCTTGAGTGCTAACGTATTGTTAAACGCTCACTTTACTCGTCATGAAGTAAAACTATATATTTTAATTTATTCATATATTGTTACTACGAGTTATTATTTATTTATGTTTTTGGCAATAATATTTTCTGCGAGGCCCAACGAATATACATCCAAACAAAAAAAAAAAGAAAAATGTTCAATAGGTTCAATTTGACACCGTAGTCAAAAGCGCGAAGCCACAAGCAGTTGCCTTGGTTGCCTATGCTTAAAACCGCCACTGTATGAATCTAAATATTACTCAATCAATATGTCTTACAGTAACCCAAACAGCTCTGACGCCAAAGAAATAGCTGATATGTTTGCTTCCTTTTTCCAATCTGTATACAAACCAACAGATAATAACGTGAATACAGCACAACATTGAATAACAACAACAATATATGGATTTTTCCTAGTATTACTGATGAAATTATTATGTCATGCTCTGACTGGCTGTGGCGACGAATGTGGGCCGGATAATATACCATCATCTATATTAAAGAAACAAGCACATTTTTTGGTGCATCCATTGCGGAATCTCTTCTATTTGTCGTTATTAACAGTAGTGTTCCCAGATAAATGGAAAATATCACAAATCACATCAATCTTTAAATCGGGTATAAGAGATGACATTTCATGTTACAGAGGGATTTCTACGACATAATCCATACATTGGCTTGGCACGTCATATATCTGACAAACATCATGGATTTATACCAGACAGATCAACTTTCACAAATTTTAGTGGAATTTACTAGTACAACGATTAACGAAATTAAAAGCATTATCAGATGGATGTAGTTTACACGGACTTTAGCAAAGCATTTCATTGTATTAGTCCTCGTAAGGCCCTCGATAGTCTTAACGCATTTGGATTTTCTTTGAAATTTGCAAATGGTTCAGCTCGTATTTAACAAACCGCACTCAAACCGAGCAAATAGCGCAGTGGTTAAAGCTGCGACGTTTGGATCGGGAGGTACCGGGTTCTCGAATCCCAACAAGAGGCGGGATGCTAAAGGGATTTTTCATCTCCCGATTACGATCGGTGATTAAATTGAAAACATCTATGACCCTCTGTGGAATGTTGAACTCATGGGCCGATCCATCTTCCATGTCACTGTACTGTTAATGCACAGATGGTATACTGTACTTGTGTGTGAATGGGATGAATGAATGGATTGAATGAATGTTGTGTGAATGTAAGGCAAGGCCATGGACCGTAAAAGTGTCTATGCCAAGTCCTTTTAAAAAAAAAAAAAAAAAACCGCACTCAATATATGTTAATTGGAAATAAGAAATCCAAAATTATCAGAATTACCTCGGGTGTTCCTCAAGGATCACATATTGGACCCTGCATATTTCTTGTTTTCATTGACCGAGTTACATAGATTATAAAAAATTCTGATGTGCTTGTTTTTGCAGGCGATATTAAAATGTTCCATACCATCAAAGAAAGATGATACTGACCGATGGCAAGAAGATATTAATGGTCTTAGTGAGTGGTGTGACCGCAACTCATTGCATTTAAATAGCAAAAAATGCAAGATTATGTCGTAGCACAGGAAGAAAAATCCTATAATCAATAAATACAAAATCAAGGGCGCCGAGTTGTGTTTGTGAAACTATAGATCTGGGTGTCACATTTATCCAAAACATGACGTTTAACAGGCGTATAGATAACATCGTAGCCAAAGCGAATTCAATGTTTGGGTTTATCAAACGATGGACCAGTGAATTCTATGACAAATCAACATTATTGACGCTGTATTTCGCCTACGTAAAATTCCAAGTAGAGTATTGGGCAACTGTCATAACAAAAGAATTGAAAGTGTCCCAAAAAATTTCCTCTTATATCTGTTAAAGAAAACCAATTGGGATTACGAACTATGATATACCTTATCATGAAAATATGGCACGCTGACCTTATAATACAAGGTGCCAAGACTACAAAATCTGCACCCTTGATAATAGAAGAGTTCTTTTGGACGATGCCTTTATAGTGAACGTTCTCGCCCATATTGATTCACCGTACATCACCGAAAATATCTCAATTCATGTTCATATTGCAGAACATCAAATTAATTTCTTTAAAATTAAAAATTTTTTTTTTTTTTTTAGATTTTTTTAATTGAAAATATGAAGCCGCTCTCATGCAAATGAGTCTAAGGTTTATTTGAGCTGAACTCGAGACGAAGTGAACATAATAAAGTTAAATTATTTCCATCTCTCTATAAAATAGTTCAATAATTTAGTTTTGTTATGTTGTCTTCGTCATGAGTTCGTCTCAAATAAGCCTTAGTCTTATTTGAGACGAACAAATCATTAGAAGAGCTAGATAGTGATTCTTTATGAAAATTTCTTTTAATTTAACAAACAACTTCTTTGTTTTGTTTTTATTGTAAATTCTATTCTTTGAAATCTTATATATGTAATTATTAAGTCGGTTTCTTTAAATTAAAATAAAATAAATTACTACATTTTCTATTAGCCTACATTAAAAAGGCATAACATTTTGTATATACGGATGCTTTCTACTGGACCGATACAGTTTGTAAGTTCAGATGATTGTAGCCCAAATATAAATTGGGAAAAGTATATTTCTTATGACAGCTGTAGCTGTGGTATTTGTTATTACTACTCTAATAATACAGCTGCATCTCCTTATAAACATATACTAAATAAATGTAAATGACAAGGCATAAAACTTCAATATGTTTTTGCTAAGTACCTACGTGCTAAGACACTGAAATCTTTAATAAATATATTTAAACTTTTAGTTTAAATATACATTAACGATTTCAGAGAACAGAATGAAGTGGTTCCGAAGATAGTAAAAATAAATTATTACTTGTCAGAAGCGATGTAGTTGTAGTACTTGATAACTTAATGGATTATCCATTTATGAATGAAAGGCCAGTGATTACCTTCATCATCTATACCACCTGGAGCAAAATAAGCCAAACTCTCTGACTGTATACACTTTGATACCTAAAAGTGCGTTTTTTTATTCAAAAATTCTCAAGTTGGTATACTGTACTGGATAACGATTTTCTTTTTTATCGATAAATATAATACATTTAAAGTTAATCTACATATTTTAATTCACTATTATCGAAATAAAATAAAATTTAACTTTACTTTGCGATGTACTCGAGAAAACAATGTTTTATGCATGTCCTCGATAAAATCATATTCGTGTACTATGATTTCCCCTCGAAGAGGGGAAATTTTCAAAGAAAATATTGTTGAGTAATATATTCAGTATTTCTCATTGTTTTTAACTTTACTATGTACTATTTGTCTAAAATTGTCATGAAATGAATGGTTCAATACATAAAATCCAAGTAAATTATATTATTTAATTATAATTCGGTTTTATAGTATTTTCTCAATGTTTATCTAGAATTTGAAATTCTGGTAATTAAAATACGCAGCTATTGATGTAATCATCGCTCAGATACCGATTTGTGAATAGTGAAATGGTTGGTGGTGGGAAACTATCAATAGAAATATTGGTAATAATTGATAAATTAATTGACAATATACAAATTTCAAAAACATCGATAGTTAAAAACGAGAGTATCGATATTTTTTTAATCATGCTCCTGGTTAATCACAGATTATCGTTGCGTAGCTTCGAGTCCTAAATGATCAATTTAGTTGAAAACGTTCACCTTTACTAATATATAATACATTTTAGTAGTTAAAAACAATTACAATTACTATTATTACAATTATTTTTTATTTATTAAATATTTAGTTATAGTAGATAATACATTATTTTAGAGTAATATTTCTAATTAATTGTTAGGTAAAAAAATAATTTCAATCTTGAACAATTACTATATAAAGAGGGAATAACAGCGAATCTTTGGAAGGTGGCCGGGTATCAAAAATCTAAACTCTAATTTTTTTCAGTTCGACGTCGTTTTCGGAGCAGCGTAAAAAACTAACTAATACACGATATTTTAGCAAAGTGTAATATTTGACATACATATGTGAATAATTATGTATTAAACGAAACCAACTTCAGGATATTTTAAGAAATGTGCTAAATTAATTTATTGATTTACTCTTCTTTCTCGAATAAACAACGAATAATAAAACATATATTTGCTCTATGTTCCCCATTTTCGTTGTTGGAATCTCTAATTCAAATTCTATTCTTTGAACGATAGTTTGCTTAATGTTTCTAAAGGTTTATTCGAAAACGTAATGAATAAATTTCTTGTAAATGAAGCCGAAATGAGAAACACGTAGAATGACTTTAGAGCTTAGTTTTTTAATACCCGACCACCTCTTTAAGTTTTCCACCTTTAATATTTAGGCGACCCTGTATATAAAATCTCTATACAATTTATGTCATTAAATTTTTACTTTTATTTACAACAACAAAATTTAAAATTAGAAAAAAGCAAACAACTAATATTTGTGAATAAACAATAAAATTGTTAAGTTAATATACTTAAAACAGCAAACAAAATTATGTCTAATCTTTAATAAATCATATCTCTATAATACCTAAAAATTAAAAAAAAAATTATATGTTGTTGACTTCCCATAAACTGGATTACATAACTAAAAGTAATACTGATTGAATATCGGCACGAAAGTGTATTGATAGTACTTAATAACGACGATTCCGTATGCCATTACTATCTGCAGTTTTTCCTATTTTGAATAAAAGACATGAATTTATTAAAAACTATAAATATAAAAAGGTCAAATACACTTACTAGGATCATTTGCATCACTAGCAGTTCTCGGATTTATTGAGCTTCCGGATGAAAGTTGTGAATAACGTTTCTGACTTGCAGATGCTAATCCACTTGGTTTGTTGTTACTAACGCCTGTAGATGGACGATTTCGATTAAATTTCCAAGTTGAACTAGATTCTGTTAATGGGTCATGTGTGCTTTCCCGACCGCTGTATATGGGAACTCCATTTTCAGAGAACCATTCTTAAAATAAAACACAAATATTTCCATGTTAAACATAATCTTATGACATAAAAGTTATTTTTGTATAATTAAACGATTTACTTCTAAATTTACTGTTTTGCATTTAACTTGAGGTCATTATTTAAGAAAAGTGAATTTAAACAGACGACAATTTATTTTGTTGAAATAATCAAGTGATTAACTATAGGTGCGAGATATATCACGCTACATAAGGAGCTCAAACTAGTTCACATAAGGGTAATAGGGAAGTAAGATCCTGTGGTATCACAACGGACCGTCATCGGTCTAAGTGTGCCGTAGCAGCCACTCAACCTAACCTAACCTAACTATAGGTTCTCTCATCAAATTCAGTCAAACTTAAAATATAGAATCAAGTAGAGTAACGGTCCAGATTCGATAAAAAAACCAAAGAAAATTAAAATTTCAAAAACCGTTCTTTGATATTATTCCTGTATTTGTAGTGCAAATATTTTTAATAGCATTAGTTATGTATTTGGTTACATTTCAAATTTGTGAGGTTTTGAAACTCCTATTCAACTACGTATTTTAAAATTTGAATTTATCAGAGTGCGAATTTCTAGTTTCATAACAAATTTAATTTTAAAATCGGGCTAAATTCTTGAGATATTCCAAAGTTAAGAACTTCTGTAGTTGATACCTGATTTATTACAATTTAATTTTAAGATACATAATGTACAATGGACATACATTTCCGAATTCTGAGTTATGATACTGAAATTTGCATTAAGTCATCAGGCCCCATAATCATGAATTTCTAAAAAAAAATCTGATTTTTCTGAAAATTGGGAATTCTTGCTATAAATCA
Source organism: Tipula unca (assembly GCA_951394425.1). NCBI lineage: Eukaryota > Metazoa > Arthropoda > Insecta > Diptera > Tipulidae > Tipula > Tipula unca. The sequence continues at coordinate 90,237,719 of OX596381.1, read as the reverse complement.
GAGCTAATTCTGGAACATTGACAAACCATGAATTTAAAAGATTTTAACTTATAAAAGGGTTTCAAGAAGTTTTTAATAAAAAACTTTTTATTTGTCATTATGTTTTATTTAAATAATTAAAGGTCCTTTGAAGAAATTTGATAGTTTTAATTACTCTACTCATACTCTATACAAAGTAATAAATTAATTTAATAATAAATTGAATATCAGAATTTCATTCAAGCGATGATGATTTAGATAACCAAGTTACACCCGCTCGTATTCAGAGAAAACGGTTGAGTACGTTACATAATACGGTTGATATACCGAATACAACGACAGCAACAAAATAATAGTCTAAACTAAATTATTTTCCTTATTATATAGTACATACGGATTTTAAAGCCATTACAATATTCTAGGACTAGCTACCTACATATTTACATTTTATGGTCCTTCTCGCCAAGATACCTTTATTTAATACATATTGTGTATACAAATTATGGTTTATTACCATAATTACAAAAATCCCCAATAATTTAAATTTTTAATGTAAAACACTACTGTAATCGAATTACACGATATTCGTCAGGTAAAGCAGTCGAATTTTAATAATAATAGGATGGATTTATCAATTTTATAATAGGACTTTTCCTATAATAAAATTGATACTGTCCTATAATGAAACTAAAAACATCAATACTTATAACTCATAAAATATACAAAATTCGACTGTCGTCATGTAATGAATATCGTATAAACCGAATTTTCGAATTATTTGATAAAGTTCATAATAGACCCGCTGGATACAGGCAAACAAAACTAGCATATAAGCTTACCACGCAAAATTCAGAAGGCGGCCAATGAAAGAAATATTACAGAAATAAATTGAACAAACATTTCAAAATTTGAGCCATATTTATAAGAACTCAACTATATATATATTAACAATTATGGTGACTATCGGTGATGATATACAAAAATCAGAATTATTACTAACATTCCATTTTACAATGAGCAAAAACACCGGGGATATAGAAAAAAACGTGATAAAACTAAGACAACAACAATTTTAGAAGTCAAAAAATCTCGAGAAGAGACACATATCACAGATTCTATTTAACATTTGAAAGAAAATCAGACTTGATAAGTTGAGCATCTTCAACCAGAAGAGTGCCAATTTCAGTGGTTAAAGGCCAGTTTAAGGATTTTTGGATTCACGAAAACATTTACAAACTTAACAAGTATCTTTTCGCTGACTAGATTGAATCTTAAATAAAGCAAAAATTTAGGATTTCCTCTCACTATGACATTGGGCCTAAGACAACTTTGCTAATTTATGAATAACTTTAACAAATATTTACCTTGAGCTTTGTTTATATTGGACGACAAAAATTCTTTATCCTCTCCTTCCAAGCGAAGCATGTCTTTTAGCAATTTTACCATTGCAATACGAGCCCGAGATTTCGCACGAAGATAATAAACCACAACACTGAAATAAATACACAAAATATGAATTTAGTAGTATGAGAAAGCAGCATTTAAAAATGAATTTGACCACATACCCCATTGTTAATAAAATGCCACCGATCACAGCAGGCTTTGTTATAACCATTACAATTCGCCAAAACATACTACCTTCTTTCAGCTCAAGTATTCCATCGACTAAAATTTGGAACATGAAAGAATATTCACGGAATGGTCCACATTGCTTGCTTACCGTTACCCTTTTAATAAAAGAAAACGGGCAATAAAAAAATTAATTTAATTTCTAGACTGGATAGTTGTCTTACTGTGTTATAATATATCCTTGCACAATGATCACCCCCAAAATCGATAGAAAGATCATAACCAAGTATAAAGTTTGAGTTTGTGCTGCCCGCCACAATTTCGTCGGTAATTTACAAAAATACATCAAACAAAACTTTTTAATGTAAAATGTCAGGAAAATTTTAAAAACTATAATAGTTGCAAGTAGCGGCGAGAACAGCAATCCAACCCAAAGTAATGTTTGGTTAAATATTAAACCAAGCGTGCCTTTGGAAATATCGAATTCAGGAAGACCAATAGAAGGCCATCTTTTAAAGAGCATCACACGAAGTCCTTGTAAAATTGACGTTAAAATCGTGGCAACAAAAAATTCAACTATTACTATGCGATAAACTTCTTGTCCAATTGAAGTTTCCCAACATTCGGTATAACTTTTAGTCAACCAAAATGCGAGTAAAACACCAATGATAACTGCTTCTAATAAGAAATTACGCAACAGTTGAATGTGAACAACGGTGCGGGGTGATTTATATTCCTCGATCCTAGAATGGAAATATATAAATTAATACTTCAAGTTATTAAAACTGAGAATACATTTAGCATATTTACTTTGAAATAAAGTTGAAGAGATAGTGAATAACAAACATTGTTAGATTCACAAATAATGAAACATATGACGCAGTCAAGTTTGTAACTTCGGTTTTCTCAAAAACGTCTTTTAAAAAGTACCACGTTCCAACGGCTAGTCCACCAAGTATCACAAATACTAAGCCATGAGCAAATAAATGACCTAGCAGAGTTCCAAAATTACTCCATCTTGACATTTTTTTCTCGGGATGATTATTTTCATATAACATTTCTTTAATTTCATTATAAATCGCATTGCGTTTTAGGGTGGCTGCCTTTTCAATTGATATACCAAAATCCCAAGAACAAAATATTTTATGGGCATATAAATTTTGAGCACCGCCATACGATTCAATAAAACTTTTACGATACGATCGAGCCATGCTATAATGATTAAGATTTTTATTTTTTGTAGTTTAAGCTGAATTTATTTTGTGAAAATATAAAATGTACTTACCTTATAGAAACCGTTACAAAAGTAAATATATATAAAAGTAGCATGGTTAAAAAATAAGCAAATGGTAAACTGTACTTGTTCGGCAATGACAAACTGAATGTTGCATTAGAATAACCGCCATAGAATAATACTGAATTCTTTAAATAGCCCTAAAATTAAATTTTGAATTAAGTTTTTATTTAAATATTCACATTTAATAAACATGTAGTGTTTTATATAGCCAATTTAGTTAATGACAGTTACCTTATTTAGCTATATGATTAGCATACTATTTGCGAAAGCATGTGTAAAATAAAATGATAAATTTTGTTAATTTCCGAAGTTAGATGTCTTGAATTTTGTTTATGTGTTTTATTCATAATTGGAAAATGTTTATTTTTTTTTAAATTTTCTAAAAATCTACCACATAAAATTCTGTTGATGTTCTTAAAATACGTACTCGTATTTATAAATTTAATGTTGAATTAAATCGTATCAAAAAAATTGATATACATTTTAACATACATACATAACAACGGGCCTGATCAACGCTCTGTAAAGCTTCAACTTCACAGCACTCGAGTTTGCGAGGTCGGATATATACCCTAGCATTTACATCTGAGCTCTAAACCAATCAACAATGGACTCTTTCGTTTGATCGAGTCATAGACCTGCCTGAAATCCAGGAACCCCTGATGTACGGGGACGGATGGCTCATAATATTTATATAGAATCATCCGCAGCGAAAAGACTTAATCAGTGACTGATCGGGTCGGTCGAAATCATTCTTGATAGTCAGTAGTCACCAACCAAGCCTTTCGCTATCCGAGGGGTGATTCTATTCAATATAATGTTGAACACAAACTTGTATGTAGTGCAAAGGAGCGCTATACCGCGATAATTTTACACTTCAAGCGATCTACCTTCTTGAAGATGGAGCATATCGCCGCCGCTTTCCATTTGTCCGGCATAACTTCGGTTCGCCGTACTAATCGAATAAGGTCGAAAAACAGTTTCATAAAATCGCCCCAAGAGCTCCGAATTAATGCAATCCACCCCAGGTGAGCAGTTTCGTTTTAATATCTGCATGGCCCCAATGAATTCCTCGTGGGATGGGTCCTCAATGCAAATCTCCGCAGTATGTACTTGAGGTGACGCAACTATAAGTCACAAAATGTATGCGTAAGTGGACAAGTTGCGTTCCACCATATTGTACGCTATTTTTAACTGAAAAGATGCCATATTTTACTTTTGGTTTTAATTTAACTTATTTATGAAAAACCCAAATTACTTTTGGATTTAAATGAAAAAGTAAGTTGCTTAATTTATATAAAATAAAAACATTTCCCAAAGATTTATATTTGTAAGGCTGCGAAATAGATGGTACCTACCGAGCTCTGTACAATATCGAGATCTGATGAAGATCCCCGATATTGTACATGAAGTAAGATCGCAGCGAGTACGCTGGCTCAGTCACGTTCTGCGTGCTGATCCGGAACGAATTGTGCAGCGATCTCTGAAAGGAGAGCCACCATATGGTAGGCGCAGAGGTCGTTGTAGGCGACGATACGGTGTAGAGAACAACTTGACCTCTTCAGATTGTCTTAGACAGTATGAAGACCATGATCGGGATCGAAACCGCTGGAGCCAAATTGTTGACTCAGTAAGGGGCCAGTAATGGCCTTTAAAACTGTTTTAATATAATTTTTAATAATTTGTAAGGCTGTAACTTTAACTAGTTACAGCCTTACACAACTACAGGTGATGTTGATGAGATAAATGGAAAAGGGAATGTTTTCGAAAATTTGATTATTAATTCCAAGTACAAACAAAAAAAAAAATCAAAATACATGAGGACGTTGGCAGTCATGTTGCTTGTAATTTCATAATTAGGAAATTTAAAACAAAAGCTTATCTTTCTTCGCTTTCATCCTGATGGCTTACGTAAACAGGAAAGGCTGAAGTCGCGTTGGGTAGTTTTGAGAAGAAAGACTCAATAAACTCCACCAACAAGTTCAACAATCAATCCCTTTTCTGACCAAATTCCGAGTAGATTTCAACACCTCAAAATTCAAGATCGCGAAATTGAATTTAATTATTCAAAACATAATTACTTACTTCGGCAGTAAATAAATCTGCAAAATGAAAATCATTAGTACTGCTGATTTCCTGCAGTTGCCTAGTTTGATTATCAGTCAAATTCAAAGGTACTTCAACATTTTGCGTGGATAATTCACTTGCAGTGGCCAGATCATAAAGTCTATTTTTCTCACTAAAAACTGTTTTATCGTCGGCACTGTTGTACAAAATTTGCGGAATTGTTATAAATCCAAAGGTCATGATCAATAAAAATATGTTTAAAATGAACAACCACCGTAAGAATTTAAAATAAGCCGCCACGCTACTTCCAAAATGTCCTTCAATCGTTTTCAACGAATGATACCACAATTCAATACTGCTTAGGGTACTTTTGATCGAGAGTTTCAGTTGATTGTACTTTATGCTTATCGAATATTTCATACGTTTGATCCGATTGATTTTTTGTTCCTGGGGATTGGTTGAGATATCTTGATGTAGCCGTGATTTCATTTGACGTTTGATTGTGAGCGAATGTGGCATCGCTCGTAAAAGATCCATACGCAATTGTTCGGCATAAGGATTATCCTCCATCAAATGCTCATCCTGTCGAATGTTATCGGTTAAAACTTGGAGTTCTGCATGTGAATTGGCTGCTAATAAAAGTTGCCCATCAAGTGAAATCGCTGAAATACAAAAAATAAACGGATACATAATATTTTGTTTAATGTATTATAATTAGGTACTTCTCATAATATTAGGTGGAATATTGCGAGGTGCTTGTCCTCGAAGACTGCGAGCTCCAGAATTTAATGGAATTTGATTAAAACTCTGTAAAATAACAAAATGCACGATAATGTGATACATTAATGAACATAATATCAGATATTAAACAAATATATGTGTATGTACATGAACTATGTACTTACACTACTCTGAGCGAAATTCCGAGGCGGAAATTGTTCGCCACTATGCGGTTCAGAGCCTCCATTTTGACTAATCGGCTGACTAACAAAATTTCTTGCATTGGTCAATGGATTACGGCTATCATTCGAATGCACATCGTTCTGTGATGATTGAGTTGATTGCGGAGGCGCAACTTCAATATTAAATATGTTATCAACTCTCCCACGTCGATTCATTGTTTCCGTTACACTTTATTTGATCTGACTAAATTGAATGAAAATGATTATCACTTAAAAACTATTATTTTCTTTTAATTTAATTAGTGCAAATGCATATTTTTCTTGCAAAACTCCAAAACACACAAATCAATATTATTATTGACTACGTGCGTGTAGTTGCGCCTAATGTCAATAACAGCTGATTGCAATATTACCCCTACTCAGCGCTTACAATGAATTCAGCGGTTTCATTTTATAATTTGACTGCGTGTACATGTAGCTTTTGATACTTTCACATTTAATTCAACTCGGAAAAGTAAAACATAAATATGTACGTATATTTTGAAGTGTATGTTGTTGAGAAATAAAATTACATTTTTTTTTAACTTATGAATTACTTTCATAAAATTTGTAATATGAGAAATAAAATCATCTGAGTCGGTTGAATCTGATGAGGACGTTGATCTCATCGGATAAGAACTATCACTTGTTCACCATCCGCAATGGTCTATAATCAAATCGAAACAATTTTAAGTGATTACCTTTGTTAAGGCAATTTATGACGAAAAAATTGTTTTGACACTATCGAGTCTATGACGAAGAATAGTGCTGCATCCTTCAAAATGAAAAATCTGATGGTTTTTGCTTTATAAAGCAAATACACTAAATTTAATAAAAGGACATCTTCATCATATTTTAATTTGTTTTTGTTTCTAGAAGTGAATTACAAATTTTTGCTGCAATAAGAATTGGTGGATAAACAAATCTGATAGAAAAATATTATTTGTATTGGTGTGACTATGAGGATTTAATTAGGAATAGGCAGGTAAGTTAAAGATACACAAATTCCTTTACAATTTTAAATTACTATATAATAAAGAACATGAACGTTGAGTACGTTAAAATCTATAATGATTTTATTTACAAATTATAAATTATTCTGTCAAGCAATATCTGTTTATACAAGCAATGTCTGTTTATAATTTAATTATAATACTGTATTTTATTGAGTACAACTCGTACTCCTCCATAATCACTGTTTCTATACATAATTCGCGATATCCGATATCTGTTTTAATATACTGAAAATTATAAAAAAAACCTTCAGTCTATTATTCAATTATATGCTAACACCAGCAGAAGCTTTCTAAAAATACCAAGATACACCAAGACACAAACCATCGTGATGGAACAGCACATGGTGGCACAGCAGTTATAATTAAAAACATAATCAAACACCAATAAGTGGAAAAGTATGAGAAGGACCATATACTCGTACAAGCAACTACTGTAGTAATAGAAGATTTTCTAGGTTAAGATAAGTTACAACGAGAGGCCCAACGTTATTTAAATGAATTTAAAGAAATACATAATCTACATCATGTATCAACCAATGAACCTACCTACTGGCCTAGTGATAGGAAAAAGATTCCAGACGTCATAAATTTCTGCGTCATCAAAGGAATCACAAGTAATTTCTTTAAAGCATTCGCCTGTCTTAAGGCTCTACTTTACCTAGAACAAAAATCAAATTTGATGTCGATATTTAAATGCCAAAAATGCGTCTAAAATAAAATTTGAAATAGTGTAAATCTCCGCTATCGAAAATTACAAAATATTCCATGAAAAAATTGTTTTTTTGCCACTTATGACATCTAATTAAAAATGGATGAACTAAAAAATACACGATATTTAGTTGAATCCTAAACCAGTTTGACATCGAAGACACATTTTTTTTAAATAAATTTATTTGTCAACTTATCGATATAAAATAATTTTCAATTAATTGTTCAATTTTCTCGCTTATTAGAAAGATTTTTTATAAAAACGTATTAATACACGCTAGATAATATCTTCCTGAATGCACCCATATATAAAACTTTTACAGAATAGTGGAAAAATATAGATTATAATCTAATTATTGATCAATTTGGTTTGTGAGTGAATGGTTTTTATCAAAAATTCATCAACTTTGGCGACACAATTACGAGAAAACTATAGCGAATTTAAAAAAAATCGTGTATTACTCGCTTGCAAATATATTTAACTTTGCTATAAAAAAAAAATAAGTCAATGCCTAAGTTTATGTGGTCATAAAACGATTTGTAAGATACACATGTTTTCGCAAATTGAGTAAAGTAGAATCACTTTTGGTACAGAAATAGTAAATATACAGAAACAACTAATGTTAAGGAACACTAAAACTGACTGGAACAACTTCAGAAATAAGATAACAGAGAAATTAAACACAAACATTAAATTAAAGGCTAAGAGTGATATAGATTCTAAGCAGTGGAACATCTTAATGAATGTATTTAGTAGGCAGCTTGGGAGCCCACACCAATACAAAATGAGAAAGAAAAGAATGGGGAATGTTTAATTCTTGTCAAGAAAACTATTAAGGAGAAAAGAAAATTAAGACAGCAATGACAACGATATCGACTAACGGAAGATAATCGCGGTCAAACAGTTAAAAGAACTGCCGCTCTATGAAAAAAACAAACAAATTAATTCAAGAATATTTATCACGACTCTCACCAACAGAAAATACAGACTATTCACTATCGAAAGCGGTTAAAAAGCTGAAATAACCACAACATCATATTCCGCCGATACATAAAAGTGACGGTCACTGGGCGAGGGAATAACAATATTCAAAGTCAATTGGAATCGCCGTTGTATATGACAATCTCGCAGTTTTCTATTTTCGAAGTAAAAACAGCGATACACAGAGAGTTCAAACCTAAAAAAGGCGCCAGAATATGATCTTATCACAGGAAAAGTTTTGCAACAGTTGCCAGATAGAAGTATTCGATTTTTAACGAACTCATTCAACGCTATAAATAAAACTGAATATTTCCTAATATAATGGAAGGTTTCACAAGAAATATTAATACCAAAGCTAGACGAGCCCCCATAAAAGAAGTTACGTCGTACAGACCGATAAGTTTGTTACCAATTGTGTCAAAATTATTTGAAAGATTACTGCTTAATCGTCTATAGCCTATATTGCTGGGGAAGAAGCTGATTCTGACCAGAGCACCCAACAATAAAGGAGGTACACAGAATAGTTCAAGTAATTCAAGAAGCGCTTGAGGAATATATTTTGTAGCTAGGAGGAGGATGGCGCCAATGAAACAATAGCTAAAAAGACCAAAAAGCCGCCACCAATTTATTTAAGAGGAGCGTCAAATAATGAAATCGTTAATACAATCGACAAGTTAACTGGGTCCACATTTTATATTGACCCGCTTAAAAGGGGCAATATCAAAGAAACGAAAATCCAATCTTTGGAAATTGATGGTTTCAGAGCGCTTGTAAACCATTTCGATCAAACCGGAAAGCGATATTACACTTACCAGCTGATAAGTCTACATGAATGTTGTTTTAAAAGCATAATGCAGAGCAACGTAGAGGTGACCGATATTCATGCGGCTCTCGCTACGCAAGGCTTCCAAGCCAAATCTATTACAAACATTTTAAATCGGGGGAAGGTTCCTTAACCGATATTTCGCATATATAGAATTAGAGCCAGATGAGAAAAACAAAGGAAACCACAGTATTTATAACTTGAGGTATTTACTGCATCGCAAAATCACTGTAGAAGAACCCAAGAAGCGAACAAGACCAGTACAATGTATCAAGTGCCAAGAATACGCGGGCACACAAGAGCTTATTGCACGTTGGGTGAAGTTTGCGTTATCTGTGGCGAACTTCACGATTCAATAAAATGTGATAAAACGAGAAATGATCCATCAGTAAAACGCTGTAGTAATTGCGGTGAAAATCACACAGCAAATTACAGAGGTTGCCCAGTATATCTGGATTCCAAGCGTAAGACCAATCCAAAGTTGCGATCCGAGCAACGAATGCTTAAGTTACGTTACAATCAAAGAGATATGAAGAAGTAGAATTTCCCAACATGCGAATGTACTCAACCACTCAAAATGACCTGGAGAATGTTACAAGCAGTTTTGCACAACCAAGAGTTTCCTATGCCAACCTCCTAAAAGGTACCGCCTCAAAAACTAAAGTTCATTTCAACGAAGAAGAATTAAATATTCACGCAACCGTAAACAAACTGACCGAAACGATCCAAAGTTTCATGATGATAATGGAAGGACAAATGAGTATGATGATGCAAAATATGAACACACTAATGCAAATTACAACCGTTCGCATTCTAATTATATTACATATAATTAGAATGCGAACGGTCTTTCACAGCACAAAGCTGAGGTTCAGACCTTTCTTGTCGATCAAAATATAGACATCATGCTAATATCAGAAACACACTTTACAAAAAATACCTTTTTAAAAATCAACAGTAATACACTGCGGTTTTGATCAAACGAAGAATAAAGCATTATGAACTCAACAAATATGATAAAGATCACATCCAACTAATATCTCCAAATAATATCTGCCGATATCACATCCAACTACTATCTAATGGTCATCGAAACACGCAATCAAAAAGCAGCAATTTATCGACTATTTTAATCAGGTGGGCATTAAATTTCTCGCAGGGGAGACTACAATGCTTAACATCTGCAATGGGGTTCGAGATTAACAACACCTAAAGGGAAGTTACTATATGAAGCAATGAACGAAAAAAATCTAGATTATTTATCTTCTGGACACCCAACTTACTGGCCATCAGATAGAAATAAAATACCTGATTAAATAGATTTCTGTATAACAAAAGAAATTGTAAGCATTAATTAATGCTCAGGTAGAAGATTGCTATGACTTATCATCCGATAACTCACCAATAATAATAACTCTGAGTACCACAGCTTTAGAAGCAGAACCACCTCAACGTCTAACAAATAAATAAACTAAATGGGCGCTATATCGAAATATAGTCGAACTAAATTGCCAATTGGATATCCAGCTTTGCACCGCGGAAGATATTGATGCGACGGCGAATGATTTAACACATATAGAGGCCACCCCTGATATTAACAACTCGTTTGAAAAAGTTAATAAGCCTTCTCACCTAATATACTGCAGTTAATCCAAATACGGACAATACGCCGGCTATGGCAGAATCAAAAATCTCCATTACTAAAATGGAAATTGAATAGGGCTATTAAAGCCCTTAAACGAGCATTGAGAGAAGAAGAAGACTCAGGCATCCAGAGTTACCTTACTGAACTCTTGGAGACCGAGGCAACAAAAAGACTAAAGAGGCCAACATTATCGAATACACCAATTAGGCAACCAGATACACACTGGGCCAGAAGTGAGGTATAGAAAAGGCTACTGTTTCTCTAACCACTTCAAATAAGTATTCACACCAAACAAAAAAACTAACAACAATGAACTACCAAAGTTTACGGAGGACCCTTTGAAACCAATTCCTTTAAAATTTAAGTGGAAAAAAGTTAAAAATACCATTAAAAATTGTATGAAAGAAAGCTCCAGGACATGATTTTATTACCGGAAAAATGACCAGAGAATCACCTGATAAATGCATAAAACCATAACTTATATTATCTTTAATGCGATTATGAGATGTGGGTATTTCCCTAAAAAATGGAAAATATCGCAAATTACAATTATTCCAAAGCCTGGAAAAGACGAAACACAAGTCGCATCGTACAGTCCAATAAGTATACTTCCGATGCTTTCTAAACTTTCTGAAAAAATGGTATTACAAAAATTAAAACCAATATTATCTGAAGGACAGATTATACCAGACAACCTATTATGTGTTTCGAGACCAATATGGCACTGTAGAGCAGATGCACAGTCTTCTTAACACAATTAAATTTGCAGTTAATCCAAGAACGGACTAGAAGAAAATAAATATTGTTCGTCAGTTTTGCATGAGGGCCTTATATATAAAATTAAAACTCGTCTGCCAAAAAAATTTCATGCAGTCCTTGAAAGCTACTTGTTTCAAAGAAAATATCAGGTTAAACACAATTCAGCCATTACTGAACTAAATGATATAAACGCAGGAGTTTTACAAGGCACCGTACTGGGGCCAGTATTTTATTTACTGCTGATCTACCAACAACTGATAAGGTTGTCACATCAACATTTGCAGATGACACTGCTATCATGTTTTCACACAAAAATCCTCAAACTGAATCAAGAGAATTGCAAGATCACTTGTACAATATTGAGAATTGGCAAAGAACGTAGCGGATAAATGCGAATGAAAACAAATCAACACACATAACATTTACGTTGAATAAGCGTACATGTCCAGCGGTGAATTTAAACAATGTCAACATCCCTCAATAAACAAATGTCAAATACTTGCGTCATCATCTTGATAGAAGATTGACATGGAGAAAACACATCGAATCAAAGCGCAACCAAATAAAAATAAAATTCTCAAAAATTTACTGGCTGATTGGAAGAAATTCAAAACTTTCCCTAGAATGCAAGGTTCTACTATACAAAATGATCCTAATTCCTATATAGACATATGGAATTCAACTACGGGGCTGTACAAGCGCATCAAAAATAGATCTTTTACAACGGACGCAATCATAAATACTTCGCTGTATTACAAATGCTCCGTGGTATATCCGAAATTGCAACATCTATAGAGACCTTGGTATTAAAACGGTCAAAGATATGATCCAAGCACACAGTTTGAAGTACCTTTCGAAGCTGGAAACTCACCCCAATGAATTAGCAAGGCAACTATTAAGGCAACCGAAATATAGACAGCTTAAGCAGTTTAAAAAAAAAATACATAGCTGCATTGGTAAGCTTCTTAATGATTTTGAAATAATAAAATTAAATTAAAACTTGTAAATAGAATCTAGTATTTAGAACGAGTTAATTTAATTTATTAATTTAACGTTATTGATTTGGTAAATTGACAAAAATTAGAAAAGATATATTTAATTTCAATGTGTACCGGAAATTTATTTGCATTGGCCTTAGGAATTTGCACATAGAGAATAATATTAATTTGGTAAGTGGCTAGGAATTAATTATCTAAGGGAGTTTTCATCTCCCGATTACGATCGGTGATTAAATTGAAAACATCTATGACCCTCTGTTGGAATGTAGAACTCATTGGCCAACCCATCGTTCATGTTACTACAGGCTAGCATGAAGCTATGCAGTGTGCAGATGGCTAATTAAAATACGGACATGGAGCCGTGTACAAATAGGGATACTGTTCAGTTTTCAAAGGACAATAAATCCACGAGCCGAACAATCTCTAAATAATGTATGTATGTGTTGGTATCTATTTTTTTACTTCATATATAGGTTTTTCAAATCTATTCTAGCTATACGCTTGCGATCGATTATTATAACTTTGGGGTTAGGTATTCTATTAAAGCTGAACCCCTCAAAGATCTCTTATTTATTTACGGAAGTTTGATTCCTTTTTATCGTTGCGTATAAATAATAATAATATAAATATTAAAATAATAACTTTTCTTTATGAATGAATATATACTCATATACATACACAACACTTGAACTTTTCGCATTATTTATTTTAGTCACCGAGAAAAACAATTCAAATTGACATTTATTTGACGACTGATAAATTTTATAATCACATGAAATAGTTAATTAAATTTTAAAAGATTCCAAATTAAACCGTAAGTTTAACCGTTATTTAATATTAACAATCTATATAATTATTATATAGATTTGAATTTGATATATAGCACATACTGATGACTAAAACAATAGGAATTTTTTAATTTAAAAAGCTTGCACGCGGATATTATACAAATTTTAAACAAATAAATTTCTTATTAAAACTAAAACTTACTTAAATTTTTATTTAAATTAAAATTTAATTTATTATTGAAATACTTTAGAAAGCATTCAAAACTGTCGATTAATTTGTGTACAAATTCAAACAATAACTATACATTAGAATATAAAAAATTAAATTTCGCTACAAAGTAAAATAAATTGGTTTGATAAGATAAAAAAATATAATAAATAATTACATTTGTATCGAATATCTGCTATAATATAATTGTCGTTATCAAATTGAGTTTGTGATTTTGTTATTTTGCTATATGTATATGATACTGAATTAGGTGAAATACTGTAATACAATTATAAGCCATAGAAATTGCTGATAACGGAACTGAAAATAATATGATGGATATAACAGAAAGAAGGTGGTGACAGATTTAATTTAGCAACACTGATATAAGTTAGTCTAACTAACATTTACAACCTCGAACAGTATAATCTAAGCATTTAGAATTATGAACATAACCTATGCATTATAATAACCAGGATTATGATTATAGAAATTACCAAATTTTAATTTGTTTACAATTGAATTAAGGCCCTACTTTACCTAGAACAAAAATCAAAATTGATGTCGATATTTAAATGCCAAAACATGCGACTAAAATAAAATTTGAAATAGTGTAAATCTCCGCTATCGAAAATTACAAAATATTCCATGAAAAAATTGTTTTTTTGCCACTTATGACATCTAATTAAAAAGGGATGAACTAAAAAATACACGATATTTAGTTGATTCCTAAACCGTTTTTACATCGAAGATACATTTTTTCAATAAATTGATTTGTCAGCTTATCGATATAAAATAGTTTTCAATTTTCTCGCTAATTAGAACGAATTTTTATACGTACCCATATAAAAACATTTACAGATTAGTGGAAAAATATTGATAAATTTAGTTTGTGAGTGAATGGTTTTTATCAAAAATTCATCAACTTTGAAACACAATTACGAGAAAACTATAGCGAATTTAAAAAAAACCGTGTGTTACTCGCTTGCAAATATATTTAACTTTGCTATAAAAAACAAATTAAGTCAATGCCTAAGTTTATGTGGCCATAAAACGATTTATAAGATACACATGTTTTCGCAAATTGAGTAAAGTAGACCCTTAAGTAAAATTCAAGTCTAAAAGTTAATATTGGTTTGGAGAGAAAACAAAGTTCTTTCATTCAGTTGTATTTGTATACGCATTTTGTACAAAAATCAAACCTCGAATATGAATTTGGGATTCATTATTTATAATTAAAATATGAAATAAATAAAGCAGAACTTCACAAGGAATCTCGCCTATTAATTAGAAATTTACAAATTAATGCGAAACATGTAAAAACTATTTTGAAGAATAAGGTTTGGTTTTAGATTTAATAGAATTTCTACTTGTTATAATATTTTTGAATTATACACATTTCAGAATTAAATTTAGATCGAAATTTCTCTAATATTTAACATAAAAATCATATTTTTATTTTTTATCCTAAGCATCAGAGTTCCTTAATAGTTTCCAAGGGAGTCTCCGAGAACAATAGGTGGAATCCCGCTTCCTAAAGTATGAAGATATGGTAATAGATCAACCTTACTCTGTGCGGAAAATTCAGATGGCAAAAACCCTTTTCGGGGACCGCATTAGAGTTTATTTAAAACATGGAATCTACACGCTTTCGAGACCTTTGTCAAAAAAGATTATTCATAAGTACAACAAACAAAATCTTATTGATGTGATAGTGAAAGGACTTAAGATGACAAATATAGCAAATATATATAAATAAAATTTTTATTTATTACTTTTAATAAAATTATTTACAAAAAAATTATATAAAATAAATGTTTTTACCACTCATCATGGTTGTAGGTATACCGATACCGATAACGCCGTATACAACGATTAAATAATTCATGGTACATTGCAGAAACATCCTCCCCCTTCATTACTTCGTCGTCCATGTTGTGACTATCAGCCTCGAAATACGCTGATTTACCACAGTCCAAGCAAAAAAAGTGGTCAGGTACGTAAGGATGGCTATATTTATTGTAGACGAATTTTGTTGTGAAATACGTACCCCATACACTGTGAAAAAGTAATTTATCCAGATTAAGTGGAACTGTACCATTTTCCCCCAGATGTGAAATTTCATTCCACGCGCAATTAGCACATAACGTAGTATCGAAGGTAAGGAAAAATCGAATCATAACCGGTTTAATTCGATTTCCCATATCCTCTAATATTCTGGGGGGATATGATGTTAAATATCCTCCCCGAGAAACAGGTTTCCACACAAAACACGATCCATCGTTAGATCGAATAACGATAGAGGTTGTTGCGGAAATGTAGTCCTTCTTTACAATAGGATCAAATTCCATTTTATTGATAATGTTTTTTTTTTTTTTTTGATAATAAGTTTTAAATTACTTTAGTACTCGGTTTAGTAACTGTTACCCATAACTTAAATACACATCATTATATACTTATACAACAAATTATCGTATAAAGAAATTAATTGTTTCTAAAAATACAACAACGTATTAACGAAATTTTGGAGAAATATTTTTTAAAATCAATGGAGCGAATCGAAATATAATTTAAATAAAATTCATTAATCTGAATATAGTGTTTAATATAGTTCTTTAAACATGTTTATTTTTTATAATAGAAGTTCTTCTACCACATGAGCTGTCATCATCAAGTACCCTATGTTTGACTCCACCTCGAAGTAACGTTTTTTATCGCACATCGCACAAATCACATTCACATGTTTGGGTGTAATATACTTGTTGTAGATGTACACACAAGTAAAATATTGTTCGGCATTCGTTTCCTCTATTAAGATTGTGAAGTCCAACGGATACTCTCTATTATCACCCAAATCCTCGTTTTCGTCCCATGCACACAGTGCACATACGCCATCGTCGAGGGTAGTGAAAAGACGGTAAAATGTATTTGCTCCAATAATCTGCTCCTCTAACTCAACAACTAATTTAGACCACCTTCGTCGTATTTTCGGTTTTAAGCGTAGCACAAATTACATTGAATTTCTAATGTGAAAGGGAATCACTTATATACCACAATCATAAAAAATAAAAAAATAAAAAAATTGTATATGGAAACAATTATATGTTCAATATGAGATGCATCAATAGTATTCAAATTATTTCTGTTATCAATTGATTGACGTATCATAATATTACACTCTACTATATGTGCAATAAATTAGCGATATAATAAATAATTCTCTAATAAGAAATATGTTTTAAAATCGATGGAGCGATTTGAAAAATATGTAATTAGTTAATATTTATAAAAAACTGATAAAAAAATATAATGGATGATCAATACGCAACAACAAAGTATTCAAAACATAATTGTGTCTGTAATTAAGTCGATATTTCTATTAATTATATGTCGATAAGAAGATTTGCGGTTATTGTAGACTAAATTGAGGGGTATTTAACAATATAACAATTCTCTATTTGCAACAGCGCTCATAGTCGAGTGGTTAAGATGGTTTACATTAGATCTTGTGGTCTCGAGTTCTCGATCCCAACCCGAAACAAAGTTTACTAAAAAATAATGCAATGAGAAAACTGCAATGTAAAAAATGCAGAACAATATAAATCAAGGTCGATTAAAAAACAACATAAACGTCTACACTAAGTAGGTAAGTACCCCGCCCCAAAATGTCACGATAGGTAGGTCCGTCCCAAGTATGCGCGGTCCGACCAACATGTTACGGTCCGACCAGGATATCACGGTTCGACCGAGGTGTCACGGTCCGACCGATGTGTCATGGTCCGACCGAGGTGTCATGGACCCAAGTGTCATGGACCCAAGTGTTTGTAGGTCGACCGAGGTGTCACACCGACCCAAGTGTCACACTAGGTAGGTCACGGTCGACCCAAGTGTCGTTTGACCTTTTGAAATTAGGTCGACCCATGTAAGGGCCTAACTACTACCGGACAACCTTCCATCCCTCAGTTGAAATGATCGGATTGATCAGCTTAAGGTTGGTTGTTACGACTCGAGGATCCTATGGCGGAACAGGGATCCATGTGAGTAAAAGAAGCGACTTTGAGGGGTCGTCACCTGATAGCTGACTCCATTTCTTTCATTTTGGAGAACCTGCAGATGAAGACCATCGGAGAGATAGCACCCAAGCATATGCGGTATAAAACCCTATGATTTCGTCGAGTCAAACATTCGACGAGTCAATTCGAGCAGCCGGAAAATGTCTAACTTCTCCTCGTTCATAGAAATTTCCGGGATATTTTCCCGAACGCAAAATTTCTTCGTCGATGAATCGGCGACTATGTTTGCGCACGAACGCGGTATGATGAATGCTTCCTCTGCAGTTATGAAAATAACTGTGTGAATCTTCTGGGTATTTTCTGCGGTCTGTTCTTGCCAACTTGTTCACTTGTTGGGCTATATTTTCATATTTCCTTTGGATTTCCGTCGTATCTTGGTGACATAGTTGTAATTTGAGTTGACGACGTTCCTCGATTTTTTTTCCACGTATCCTGCAGGGTCACCGGAAAATACACGAACATTCCACCTATCTAGTCAAACCATATTAGCCACGCATCAGCAGCAACTAAATAGATGGAAAGAAAACTTTGAGGACAACTGCGTATATAGCGAAGAAAATTACGAGCTCCCATAGATGGCAGTTATAACGAGACTATCAACAACCATCCACCAACGGAGCGGGAAGTTGGTTTTGCTATCCAGAAGCAAAGTAATAATAAGGCTGCTGGCACAGACAAAATACCAGCTGAAATATTCAAGGGCGACTCATCTATAGCAGCGGAAACTCTAACACCACTTTTAGCTGGCATATGGAATACAGGCGAAATTCCGAAGTAATGGAAAGAAGGTTTGACCATAACAATCCCAAAGAAAGGCGACCTATAAAAGAACGTAAAAACTGGCGAGGCATACCCCTCAACAGCTCAATAAAAGTATTAGCGATGATCATTCTCGAACGAATATCTCCATCAATCAACCAATCTGAGAAATAAACAAGCCGGCTTTAGGTCAGGTAGGAGCTGTACAGATCATATCAACACGATTTGTATCATCATTAGAGCAATCAAATGAATGGGACTCATCACTATATCTACCCTTCGTGGACTTTGAACGCGCATTCGACTCAATCAACAGAGGTGCAATCTGGAAATCACTTTGTGAAATAGGCATACCAAAGAAAATAATGAAATATTACAAGAAATGTATGAGGATGCCGGAAACAAGGTTCAACACAAAGGAAAACAAAGTGACAAACATTTCAACTCACTCAGGAGTAAGTTAAGGATGCAATATATCTCCACTACTGTTCCTGATAGTACATGGACAGCGTAATGTGCAAACTTGACAATACAACACCAAATGGATTCCAATGGGGACCACTAAAACGGCTCACTGATCTAGACTACGCAGATGATATATGCCTGTTATCACACAAGTATACTGACATACAGCAGAAAATACAGATGCTGAACACAAACATTAGTACACCAATCACAATCAACATCACGGCAATCGAAGAGGTTGGAAAATTCGTCTACCTTGGTTGTACTGTAGCAAACACTGGCGGCACTGAAGAAGACATCAGTCAACGCATAAATAGAGCAAGAAAAATTTTCAACATGCTCCATAAGATCTAGAATGCGTCCGTCTGTCAAGGAACACAAAGCTACGAATTTTCAATGCATGTGTAGAATCAGTAATGCTGTATGGGTGTAAAACATAGAAACACACACAGAATATCATAAATAGACTCCAGGCGTTTGTGAACAAAGCCTGAGAAGACTGATAAAATGCTTTTGGCCGAACACCATCAGCAACATAGAACTTCTGCGGCAAACAAAGCTAACAAACAGTGAGATCGAATAAGAAAGTGCAAGTGGAGATGGATCGGGCACACATTGAGGAAAAATCCGATTGATATAAAACGGATGTGGATTCCAACAAGGAAAACGTAAAGTGGGAAGACCAGCTATAACCTGGAAAAGAACAATGCTAGTCGAAGCGAAAGAACTCGGTAAAACATGGAGAGAGCTGAAAGCAATAGCTTCCAACAGAGTCAGATGGTCCCGCCTAGTGGACGGCCTATGCTCCTAAACTGGAGACAAAGGAAAAAAAATTGTGTTTTTAGGAATTTAAATTATTGTTCATTGATAATTTTAACAGCTCTAATAAAATTGAAGCACACACCAGAATGTTTAATACATTTTCATAAAATTCATTCTAAAATTCCAAAAACAGCAAAAAAAAATATAAAAATATTTTTAGAGTCGTTACAGTAAGCACTTTGAAATTAAAGTAATTAATTAATTAATTCATTTAATTAATTTTTTGTTGAAACAATTGTTGAATTATCTGCGAATTAAATCACTAAATGCGCACGCAGAATTTTCACTCAGTTATAACTGTGAGCAAGATTAGACAAAAAAACATGCAATCACGCACCATAAATGTTTCGTATCGTTTTTCAATTTATATATATATACTTCTTTACGGAATGACAATTAGGTGAATTAATCACTTAAAAAGTAATTATAACAAATTTAATATTGAAGTAAATCAGTACTCGTTATACTATAACCAATTATGTTTAGCTCTATTTTAAGTGGCTTATCTCAATATGTAAAGATTTTTCCCAAGAATCCAATTTTTTCAGTAAAGTTACGCACTTACGCCAACAAATTTCGTATAAGCAGTTAAATTATTATCTTGGATAATGCGGACATTTACATCATGTCGGCTTATGCACTTCTATAATCTTATCTAAGAAAGTTTACATAGTTCACCTTATCAAATATGAACTAGACATTTTGACTCCGAATGTTGAAATTCCACCTTCTTAGCATGTATACGTATGACCTAAATACGCTAACACCGTAATCAATCTCAAACTGCCGAACATTACCATTCTACAAAAATGAACATCTTTTAGTAATGAATTAAATACATTTTGTTAAAATAAATTTTAATATTTTTGATTTTTACAATAAAGTATTAAATATAAAATTATTTATAAATAATTGGTTTTAAATAAATCTATAAATCTAATAAATAATGGTTTTGTAATTTTTTACAAAATACTCTTTGCTACATAAATCTCAGCGGTAATACTCGTAGTAACCAATTCAAGTTTTAAAACGTAAATTTTTCTGTTCTCGACTGTGGACCAAAATAACTTAAAACTACAGGCAATAAAATTAGTCCATGTGCGGCACCAATTAATACAATACCCAAATACATTCTAAAATAAAAAACTTGAAAGATTTGTGATTTTGCAAATGCCAGTACCACAATTCCTGAAAATTTCGTTAATGTTATTCCTGATAAGACACTGCTACCGGTGGTTGCTAGAGATTCCCCGGCACGTTCTAATGCGGTTCCATGGCATAGTGTGTACGAACGTACAATGTGTGAAATAAATTCCACACCAATTCCAATGCTTACGACCAAGTTGACTAGGGAGACGGCATTCAGGGTTATATTCCATATCCACATCAAACCCATCATATTGAATAGAATAAGGGCGACAAATAGAAGTACAAAATCAGCTGATATAATATCAAATCCAGTTATCAAAAATGTGACAATAAAAATTGCTGCTAGAGAATAAGCTAATGAGATTAATGCATCTTTCCAAATGGTTAAGTATTGTTCGTAAAACACATAGAAAATACTGTACGGGAAAAATTTAACATCTGGCATATCTTTTTGTAAATTTTCCTGAATTTCATCTCCAATTTCTCGAGCTTTTTTAAGTGCTGTATAAAAATCTTCTGATTTTACTACGGTCGTATGGTAACTCATGAAATATGAATCGTCAACCAACGCCCGTCCATCTTTATCAAAAATATAATTAATTCCCGTTGCATAAGCAGCATGCCCCGCTTTTGCGCACTCTGGTCCTGGTAAATCAGCCAAAAATATGGGTAAAAACGTTTGGAATGTTTCTGGGGTTGGACGCACTCTATCTTCTTGCATATATCGGACGCATGATTTACACGTTCTGTCCTCGGCTAGTGTAAAATATTATAATTTTAGTAGTTTAGTGATAAGAATAACAAGTTAAAAAATATTGTGTATAATTACTGTCACTAGGGCAGAATCCTCCATCTGCTGTTAATTTGCAACATGTGCTTGATTTCAACCAATCAAAATAGTCGTCTAGCCACGAGGATGGTGATCGAATAATTCGTGTTCTGTAATATAAAATTAATTTAAATGCTTGTACAATAGATCAATATTTTAGAGTTATGATGAATACTCACATTGATGGGGCACTTGCCGCCATATATAATTTTGTTGTAACTGAGTCATCATTACACAGTACTCCACTGCATATCAAATTCTGATGGCTTTTATTTGTGTAGTCAAGACCTGGTCCAACCACCCAGTAAACCGGAGGTCCCATTGATAAAATTTCAGCCATAAATTGGAAGTATTTAACAACATGCGAATCTTTGGCCATGGATAATTCCTGATCCAAACCCAATTCAATTGATGGTATGACAATAATTGAGAATGATGTCCATATTAGAAATATGAATAGGACAGCTGGTCGTACATATCTTTAAACATTAAACAAGGTAAGTTAAATTTGCTATAATTAAAATTGTATGCTTTATGGGTTACTTGTGCAATATAAATGGACGGTAGTATTTTTCGATAACCGTTTGTATTATACCATGTGATGCACCCTTATCGCTTTTATCGCTCGATTGTTTAATACAGCAAAATATATCTAAGCGTTTTTGCCTTGTACGTTTCTCGTCTATGCTCATCAGAGCAACGAATACAGTAATTTGGAGGATAAAATCTATGAAGATGGCTACCGTTGAGTATAAAGCAAATGTATTAACCGCCGGCATATCAGATAATGATCCAATAGCAAAACAGGCGCACTCTGAAGTGGATGTTAATAAAATTGACGGGCCAACTTTGCCCAGCGCATCGCCAATGCCATCGCCAATTTTATCATATTTAGATTTATCCAATCGATTGTATGTGTGAACTAACATGAAAATGTTATCAACGCCGATAGCCAGTACTAAAAATGGTATTACTTCAATAGTTAACATGGTCGTTTCAACTGCAAGATAACCGAAAAATCCCAAACTGCATGCTACTGATATCAGGACTATTGCAATACCACCAATGGCCAATGTGATTTTTGATTCTAACTGAAAATTGTCGAACACTTGATTAGTTAGTAAGCGAACTTAGTTATGGTGGTCGGATATACTCACGAAAAATGTTTTTAAATGTCGAATTTTACCTAACGCCAAGGCTACATAAAGGAACATCACAACATAGCTAATGATAACCGTTGGTATTTCTGCATCAGACAATTCATCTATACCATCCTCAATAGATCGTTCGGCACTAAACGCAAAATCGAATTTGTCGTTTGAATAGTTTTTCATAAAATCTATAAATCTTTTTTCCCATTTGAGGGCAGGTTCCAAAAGAGTTCTGTTCATTTGATTATTTATCAAAACTGTAATTGCCATTCCAGTAGCAGTTTTAAAATCGGGCGTCTTATTTGGATCAAAATTCTTAAAACCTCCGAGAGCAATTTGCGGTTCAACTGGACCACCGAATGGCGCAAGACAATCCAACCCGAACGGATTTCTGCACAAAAATTAATTTAAATTTATTATTCAATTAAATTTGTATGTTAGAAAATTGTACTAAGTAGTCATTACTCACAGCACACAGTCCATAATTGTATCCAAATATTCCTCTTCAAATACGGCAAAATCATTACCAAAGTAACCAAAAATTGATTGCACCGTACATTGCCATAGTTTGGTTTCCTCGCCAGGATATATCATTGGAGCAAAACATAATTTTTCCAAACCTTCTCCCTCTTCCTGTCCCAATTCCTCAATTTGTTTTTGTAGTTTAAATACATCGATCAAGAACGATTTATTATAGACAGGTCCAAAATCAAACATACCATCTGTCGTGTTATAAGAGAACTGTAATATTATAAATATGTATATGTTGCACTGTAACTTTTGTCTGTAAATAACTTCCACTTACAAATGATTGATCATGCGGTTTAATAAAAACTTGTTGTGTCCGATAAAAAGGACCAAATCGACTATCAAAATAATCTTTTTCAACTCTGGAACGAGAAGTGGGTGACGCCCATAATTCTACTGGATCAGTGATTATTATAAGTTCTTGAATTCCATATAAAAGTCCAGCTATTGCCCAAGAACTAATTGCTAATACTAAAACAGGATTATTTGCGCATTCTGAAATATTAAAGTGATTATGATAATCTAATTAATTGAGAAAAATAAAGTTTGACTCACTTCTTCCCCACCATTGGAAGAATAATGCTAAAGAGAAATTGACTTGTGGAAAACCACCGAGGAAAAGCGGAACTTTTCTTAGTCGAATCTTTGAGCTTATTGTTGTGGTGAGTATAATAAAAACGGCTCCTACGCATGCAATCACCAACCCGATCACAAAAGAGATACCATTTAATGATCCTACCATAAAACCTTCATCGTCTGCTTGAATACCGTTGGAAGCGGGACATGAAGCTGCACAATCGACACAAGCGCACGGATACGCATTCTGAAAAACAAAATGTCTTTAGTTTTCTAGTACAACAGTGCTTAAAATAAATAATATAATTACCGGGTAACTATCATTACACAAAAGTGGTGCTGCCGTAAACCTGCTCTCTGGATCATCGACTGGAATATAATTCATTTGAAATGGTACCATAGGATTTTTAGCCGTTCCCATAAAATTGTACCACCGTTGTGGATCACAATTTTCTGATCCCCATGAACCACATGCCAAATCCATACTATTTCGTCCACTCTGCGGATGTATAGTCTCCTTACACGAATTATAAGTCCGTTGCATATATTCATAATCCATAAACACATCTACTTCATTCACATAAGCGACAACCTGCTGCGATAAGTCAATAAACGTTTCTTCGTATCGCTTAACATATTTACTTTGGTCTGTTGCACATGAAAAGCCACAAATAACTTGGATTACATTATTCATGCATGTTTGACATCGGCCCAATATACCTTCAGCCAATAGAATACTTGATTCCATTATTTCAACTTGTTCATCATTGCAACAGAGAAGCGTATTTTCGTCCGCGTTCAAATGTGGACATCGTCGATTCATAATTTCGAATGATCCTGCCTTTTGCAAGGGCTTTCCGGGTCCATCATAAGGACAATTTAATTTGTGTTTATTTCTTGTATTACACACTCCATACCAAACACAATCGCTTGTGACATTAGATATGTTAATGGTCAGTAAAATTACGGAAATGGCTGACAGTGATATTGCAATATCTGCAAAATATAAAACACAAACAATTTTTTTTTGAAATATGATTAAACCACAGATTATCACATATCGATAAATAGTATCCGCTGTAAATGTTCAATTATGCACCCACTTAAAAATTGAGAACGGGGAACTGAT
Organism: Tipula unca; assembly: GCA_951394425.1. Classification (NCBI taxonomy): domain Eukaryota; kingdom Metazoa; phylum Arthropoda; class Insecta; order Diptera; family Tipulidae; genus Tipula; species Tipula unca. The sequence goes on along the minus strand of OX596381.1, from coordinate 90,212,458 downwards.
TGATTAAATATTTGAGAGGTATAGTATGCGCACCTGTTTAAGAATTCTAGATAAGATATAGTCAGCAATACAATTGGCAATATTAATTGCGTTTGAATAAAAGCTTATTTTTACGATAGATCCAGGCTACCTATGTGACCTATATGTGTATAAAGAGCTCTAAGGTGAAAATGGGATCTTTATCTAGAGGAACTAAAATTGACATAACAAACATTCTCCTTATACAAAACATGTAAAAACTCATAAAGGTTTCAATGAAAATGTCGATAGATTTACGCGGGGTTCAATTAGTTCGGTAAATCTATATATGAAATAATGGTAAATTTTAATCAAATATATTTTTATTTTCCACCCACACTAGTTGTTACGCCTGTCAATTAATTTCTACAAACCATCAAAATATAATGATTTCTCTTGTTCTTCAAAATATTCTTCTACAGCGGACATTACCTCACGGTCATTTGAAAATCTTAGCCCCATTAATTTTTTCTTCAAATTTGTAAAAAGGAAATAATCACTTCTGGCTAGATCTGGACTGTAAGATGGATGCGGTGTTTTATTGAACTTATGCAATCCCGTAAGGGTACATTACATTATTATGTAAAAGCAATATTTTTTGCATGAATTGACCTCGTTGTTTTTCTCTGATAGCATTTTCCAATTTATTCAAAACCTCCGCATAATAACCCCCTGTTATTGTGGCCTTATGAGATAAGTAGTCAATCATCAAAATTCCATCAGCATCCCAAACATTTTTTGCCATTATCTTACTCGCAATTGGTTGATCCTTAAACTTTTTCGGTGGTGCGCTATCCGTATTGCATGTATTCCTGTTTCGACTCTGGATCGTAGTGATCAGTCCACGTTTCATCACCGGTAGCGTAACTATTTGGTTTATAAAGTTACCCGAATCGTCTTCACTCATTTCTAAAATTACCTTAGAAGTCCCAACTAGATATTTTTTTTGGTCCGTAGTTAACATTCGAGGAACCCATTGTGCTAACACTGCCAATAGGTAAAAAGAAGAAATTTCCTGTACGCCTATGGCACGAGCCTGGATCCCTGCGGAACCCAGCAATCCGAAGGAGATTTTGGAAATGGTGCAAATCAGCAATCCGGATCTGCCAACAGCCACTTGGAAGATTGCCAAGTTGCAGTAGGTGAAAGCGGGAGCAGGTCACAGATCGGCCGTTATCATTCTCAACAGAGACTCTTTGGGTGCTCTGGCAAAGTCTGGAGGCTTGATCAGCTACGAATTTGGAGCAGGTTTACAAGCGCGATGAAGCCGACCGACCTGAGGCATCTGCAACAGGTGTGGATACCACTTGTGGAGTCCCGCCTACTGATGCCCAGAACTGCCTACTATAAAATATTGCATGCGAGAAATGAAGGTAAGATTCGTTTCTGCATTCTCGTTAGAAATAATTTATTTTTATACTACTAAGTTACAGCAACGCTGATGTAGTGGTGGCTAGCATCGAGATGGATGGGCCAATTTTCTGGCCAATATCGGCCTACCTAAAATATGAGTAGGAAAGTATGCTAACGGATGCTGAAAAACGAAAAGTAGGAGCCATCATCGACAGGGATGCTAATGCACATCAATCAATTTGGGGAAGTACAAATATCAACAGGTGAAGTGAGTTACGCCTTGATTTTATTTTAAGTACTAACCTAAACATATATAATATCGAGCGTAAGCCAATTTTCATTACGAAGAACAGACAAGAAGTGCTAGACACACACACTTGTCTCAGATTTTATTAAGGAGAGGGTATTGAACTGGAAAGTGTCCGATTTCCTTTTCTGACCATTGATTTCTCCAGTATAAAGTAGATACAAAACTCACTAGTAAACTATCCTTCAGAAATAGGAAGAAAACTGACTGATATTCCTTTAGAACCATTCTTGGTAACTCATTACCGGTATCGGTTCCAAAGCCAACTGCATCTATACAGGAGCATGAAATCCTAGTAAATAAGCTATCTGATGCTTTTAACAAAGCTACGTTAAGTGCATATCCTATCAATAGGCTTTTGGGTAAGTTTCGGAGCCTGGTGGTCGAGGGAACTTCAAGGTACTCGTACGAAATGCAAGAGACTGTAAGCGAATAACACAGCTGCTGCAGATTGGGACTGCTATAAAGAAGTCCTCAAAACCTACAAATCCAAGCTATGAATAGCCAAAACAAGGATCTCTAGGCTCTACTGTGGTAATATACAGGAGTCCTTGAAGGCGGGCATAGAGACCCGTGATAAATAGGGGCGTAGGCCCCACAAGTCATAGTTGGAAAATCGTTTGGGCAATAAACAGTTTTAAGCCATACAAGTCGGCAGGGCCTAATGGCAATATTTTTGGGGATATTCAGCGAACTATTGACTTAACCCTACCCTGTCTGGAAGTCATCTTCAAGCTTAAAACTTTCTCACATTCTTAGTAAATGGACTAAAGTAAAAATAATATTTATACCTAAAGCGGGAAAAAGGGCTCGTTGCTATCCCAAAGACTTTAGTCCTATAAGCTTATCCTCTTTTCTATTAAAATCACTAGAAAGGTGTAAGGGACGATCCGTGGAAACAGTTCTCAAGAATCAAATGCTTAGAGGCAGGATCTTGATAGCTAAAAGAAACTAACAAGAAGTATTCAAATGTTAAGCTTAAAATTATTACATATTTTAGGTCTTAACCAATGTTAATACTTCTCAGTCGCCTAAATCGCGGCTGTTTTAATATATGCCTGGCCAATTCATTGGGATTTGTCTCTAGTTTTGAGTAATATTTCGAACTGAATTCTCTAATGGTTTCTTTAATAATTTTAATTCCAAGATCATCGTGTATATTACTGTTTCGAATGTACCACGGAGCATTGGTAATACTACGAATTATTTTCGCTTGGGTTCGTTGCAGGGGGTCTCTGTTTGATGAGCTGGTGGATCCCCATAACTGAATACCATATGGGTTTGATTATCACTTTGTACAATAAAACTTTATTGGCTAATGACAGCTGAGATTTTCTTCCCATCAAGCAATACATTTTGGAAAATTTTATTATTATGTGTTTGCGCTTGGCTTTGATTTTTCCACGTTAGCCTTCTATCCAGGTGCATGCCTAAGTATTTGAACTTGGTTTGTTGAGGAATATTTATATCGTTTAATTTCACTGGTGGGCAAGTGCATTTGTTTAGCGTGAATGTGACGTGAGTTGATTTGTTTTCGTTCACTTTTATGTGCCATGTCTTCAGCCAGTTCTCGATTTTGCTTAGATGATTCTGTAATTCCTTTGAGGCAGTTTCGGGATTATTGTATGACACCAGGACGGCCATATCATCGGGAAAGGTTAATATGACTACCTTGTTAGTTACAGGTAAGTCAGCTGTGTGCAGCAGGTATAATATTGGACATAGAACGCTGCTTTGTGGAACACCTGCGTTGATATCATTTAAACAAGTAGTTGCATTATTTTGTTTAACCAAGTACTGCCTTTGAAGGAGATAGTTTCCCAGAACCGATTGAAATTTCTTCGGTAGAAGTCCTTTAATTTTGTATAATAGCCCATCATGCCAAACTTTAACAAAGGCTTGTGCAATGTCCAAGAAAGGTGTATTTGATTGCATTTACAATTCTGTGTACTTGTTCGTTGGTTTCGGAACCCAGATTGATGGTCTGGAATAATATGCCGTTCTTCTAATACTGGTTTCAATTTCGTTAGTAGCATCTTTTCAAATAATTGAGATTGTAGGCAGCATACTTCTTGGACGATATGATGAAATCTGTGTTTCATTTTTTTCAGCTTTATACATATGTATCATTGTGATCAAAGATATTCATTTTTGAGGAATATAACCAGTCCGCATGATTGCGTTGAATATGAATGTTATTAGTTTTATGCATTTGTCTGGCAATTCTATTATCATTTTTCCAGTAATAAGATAAGATCATGCCCTGGTGAGTTTTTTGGACTTATACAATTTTTATTTGTATTCTTAACTTTCTTCCAATTATATTTTATGGGCTTGATGGACAAACCATCATCCAATTGGTCGGGTAGCACGAAGTTATTAGTTTCTTCGTGTGGTGCGAATACTGTTGTATAGATGAGCAGCAAAAGCATTGGCTTTTTCTTCATCTCTTCTCGCCCAATTTCCAATTGGTATAGTCTAATCGGGTGATTCGCGTTTGTTGGCCTTTTTAACTTTTATGTTGCCTTCCACAAAGAATAATCTGTCCTCTCGGTTGCCAAAGAGTTCATTTAAATAATTCTGGTTTTCTTCTTCCCGCAATGCAAATCTTAGAGTTTTAATAGCTCGATTTAATTTCCATTTCAACAACGGTGATTTTGTTTCTTGCCATCGGCGGCGAATTTTCTGAGTTAATCTGAGTTAATCAGAATGTTAATGTTAAGATCACCCACGACTAATAAATTTTTCGACTTTATTTTAGATAACAACAAGTCAAATTCCAACAAAAACGAATCAATACTAAAACATTGGTGTATCTAAATACCAATTACAGTAAACTTACTACTTCCAAAGTTAATGTCGAAATAAATGTTTAAGTAGCTCGAACTGCTTCCAGTAATGTTGACTTATAGTCAATTTTGGTAAGTAACAGGACATGATTCTTGACAATTCGGACTATATATTAGTACCATATATATATGTATAGCAATAAAATTCTGTTTAATCTCAAACTCGATAGTCCAAACTCGATATTCTTATCTAAATCATTCATTTCCTACAGAGATATTGAGAAATCGATAAAATTTCGCGAATCAAAAAATATTTTCATGTGCAGCATCCTGTATACGGTTTGATTATTTGATATAACGTTGCAAATAAATAACCACATGTGTGCGGTTATACCTTGTGTAATGGTTGTCTTACAATGATTAATCAACTGACCAACAGTTTTATTTAATCTATATTATATTATTGTTATCATAATTATCGCGATAATAATGGTATTTTTATTTTTTTATCTGATTGCAATTCGACAATATCATTCATTCATATAATGAGAATTGTGTACATTATATGTTGTATATATACGATTCGAAATGGTTAAACCACTTAAGATAAAGATTTCACACCTGCAGGGATACAATATAATTATAAAGCTGTATATGAATGTTTTGATACTCTACGAATTAAAAGATCGTTTTATGACCGACGATGAAATAATGCTTGGTAATCCAAAATCGACCTTACTATATTAGACAGTTGCTAGTTGTAATGTTGTACTTTTAATTCGTGCATAGAATATTTCAATTTCAGTAGTTGAATAGTTGACAGCATTTTTATAAATATCACATTTGAAATATAGAAAAAACTGCTTTACAAGAAAAAGATTTATTATTGCCGCGGGTGGCGATGGAGTCTTCATATTTTATTTCTTGTAGTTTGATCATATACTATTTAAGCGAATTAATCTATGCTTAGATTTGATTGATGTAAATTAACGAGTTTCGTGTTTCGAAAAATATTGAATTTAAGCGAATCTGTAAAAACAACGAATTATCCAGGTTTAAACAGCGTACATAACAGCGGGAGAATTTACCATAGTATAATTCCCGGTCTCTCGATCAATCAAATCACTCAAAATGATATAATCCCCTCCGACTGTTGCCATACTCGAGTTAAAAAAATTCTATCTTTGAGCAAAATGGGCCGCAGGGTTACCAACTAAAACATAATTATTTTTTAAATTATGAGCAATTTTTTGAATATTCACAAAAGAGCAAACTGTAATACGCAGTGTAACATAAATGTACTGCATATTATAGTTTGCTCTTTTTGAATTTTGACGTCTTATTTGATTTGATTTTTCGATTCCGTGTCACCGATTGTGTATATTGTTTTAATTATATTTCGTGTAGGTATTTAAGTTTATTATAAAATTATGTAATATTATAATAAAATTAGATTTTTATATAATATAATTAATAAATAATGTCAATTAAAATAAATGATTTTCAGTAGGTATTGTGAATTTGTGAATATCCGAAATAAACCGTAGCAGAGATAATAATCCGTCATGGAGATGAGGATCTTTTTGTATGACGGTATACCGATCTACCAGAAATCATCTGTCGTCATTTAATTAAAATTAATTATTAATGTTGATTCTTTGTCAGTAAAAAGTATAATATAGTTCCAAAATGTCTCCGTTTAATTCGGAATTGTTTTGTTGTTTAGTCGGTAAATCAGTCCATATATGGCGATTTGTATATTTTGCTCCATTTCATTGAATTTATCTGTTATTTAAAATCACCGCTAGAAATAATAAATTAAAAAATCTAAAATAAGCCATGTTATCTCAAAACGCACAGTAATAAACAATTTGGTATTGCCACAGCCAATCTCAAATTGATAATCAAAAATTTAGCAAGTCTAACAAAATGGACTATTTTGAGCGAAAGCATCAGCATCTAACTTCAACTCAATACTATGGTAAATTCTCCCGATGTTATGTACGCTGCTTTAAGTATTCTCAATTCCAAAGCTACTATCATATTTTAGAAATAATGAATTTTGGATTAACCGTGGACTTTTGCAAATCAAACTTACTTCGAGATTAATATAATATACAATATGAATAAAGCAGATGACTTACTTTTCTCAAGTTTAGTCTCACTTGATGTGATAATTTTGCTCTGATTCTAAAACGTCAACTCGGATCAGAAATCCTTTGTAAAGTAAAACTCCTTAAAGTCAAAACATTTTACAAGCAAAAGCTAAAAATTTGTTTCCAATTTCGAAAAATTCAAGGTAAGTCGAGGATGTTTCTACGGTTCAAATCCCGGGCAAACCGTCACAATTCTTCTATAAAAGAGGAATCCAGTAACGCAGTTTTTGTTGGTGTAGAGCGGTTTAAAGACGAACTGAAAGATTTGATATTAGAAGGAGGTTACGTTGCCAAGCAGGTGTTCAACATTGATGAGACTGGTTTATTCCGGAAGCGACTATCAACTACGATTTTAATTTCATAGGCTGAAAAATCAGGCTATAAAGGGGATATACAATGGATTACCCTATTCCTTGTGGGTAATGCGCATCGGGATTTCAAATGTTAATCTATCAAGCTTCTGATAATCAAGCCTCTGTTAATCTATCATTCGGAAAATATGAGAGCCTTGAAAAATATCTCAACAGCGAATGACAGCTATTTTATACGAGGGTTGGGCTAAACTGCTGCAGTCCAGAGATAAAAAAGAATTGTATGAAGGGATATTTAAATTTTAAAGCCTTAGTATTGCTCGATAATGTCCTCGGTCAGCCGGAGGATGACCAGGATCAAGGTGAAAATTCCACGTTCAAAAGTTATTATTTACGACGAACATTCAAACAACTTCTTGATATCACCGATATAATGTCCCGAACGCTGTTTAAAATATAGTCTCTTCTTGGGATGACTTAAACCGTTCATGTATGAATGGTGTTTTAAAAACGTTATGGCCAGGGAGTCGGAATAAGAGTGCGCCAGAAATTGATGTTGATGAAAGTTACAATGTTTGCAAGATGTGGCTGAACTGGCTTCTGCTGCGAATTTTACAGGCCTGAAAATTACAGACATCGAAGAATTAATTTACAGCCCGGAAATGCGGAGATTGTTGTAAATGAAGGTGGCGAGAAAGTTAGTGTCGAGGTAGTAGCAGGGGAACAGTTATATTCAGGCCACAATTAATTATGTCGGCCAAAACAAATTCCTAGTGTGTTATTTACCTGTTTAAATACGCACACACAACAAATTGGTAACAATTATTAAATAACTTTACGTTATAAATTTATTTTTGTAACCTAGATATTTCTTTTTTACAACGTTTTCGGAACGTTTGTAAAAATTTATTATTTTTTAACCACAGGTAAAATTATGTCAGGTGGTTTTCCCACCAAATTGGTATAAATACCAAAAATATTCTTACTTATAGAAGACAGTTGAATTTTGTCCGTGCTACGGGTCGGAACTGATTTTGGCCGTGGACAGATATAGTCGGGGTCAACCCAATTTAGGGGAGTGAGGAACGAGAGTATTGGCCTATTCATTAAGAGTGTACGAATTGAATAAAAATTAAAAAAAAACGGGAATTAAGTTCTTTCTTTTCTATTTGTGGAATAACAAGCAGATTTTGGTAAGTATCAGAATAGAAATGCATTCAGCCTACTAACCTAAAAAGGCCCAATTGGTGACGGGTCTGTCAGTGGTCCCCAAACGGGACGGAAGAAAGTATTGCGTACGCATCGTCTTCCCTTCTGCTGACAACGCATCACCGATCCAACCATACTTACTAACAATTAAGTGGGTAGAAGTAGTGTCTACCACTTCGACGATTCTGCTTTTTTCTACTTCTATTATATTTTATTACTTCTTTGCCATAACCCATTATGGTGATGGATAGGCACTTTTGAATGACAATGGTCGGAACACGTCCATGGGATCCACAAAATATTTTTGGGTCCGATTTATTTTCTCAAAACCTCTCTTTTGTGTGCGCTTTGGCCATACACTGAAGCTGTAAAATCTAGGTCCTATAAATTGCCACCACAATCCACGAACCATGTTACCCCTACTGACCTGAGCTTCAGCTAATGCTGCGGTGGGCCAACTGGACAATTTATTCTAGGACAATTTCTATGTAGCTGGGGCCGGAGTAATATCAGCTACCCGTCATAGGGTAGTATCTAACATATATTACTCCAAGTGCCCTGTTGCGAAATAAGCCAGTACGAAGATATTTTTCGTCTAGTACGAGTCAAAACAACAAGGAACGATGTAAATATTGTTGAATTATACAATTTAAATAAACTTTAGGCCCCTGTGGTCGGGGAGCACTCACATGTCTCGTAAATCAAAACTACACGAACATGTTTCCCAAGAATACCACCACAGTATCCTTTGCTTGTCGTAGGAGGCGACTAAATGGTTGGATCGCTGGGCTGACGACCCGCATCCGTAAAAAAATAAAGTGTTTTTAAAGTCAACAAAAAGAAAAATGGATACCGCCAAAACAACACAGGACCCCCGCTCAAGTACCCGGACACGAGATTTAGGATCGGCACGTGGAACGTGCAATCACTAAGGAAACAAGGAGCGTTAGAGGGCCTAATCATGTGCATGAAGGAGTATCGGCTGGAACTCGTTGCTCTTCAAGAAACTCGCTGGCCTAAAAGTGGTGACCATGTGTCCCAGGGCTATACGTTGTTCTACAGTGGAGATGGCATCGGAAATCTTGGAGCTGGATTTCTTCTTGGGCCGCAGGTAAAGAACAAGCAGTCAATAACCGATTGTGTAAGCTTCGCTTGCGCATGAAGTTAGCTAACCTGTCGATAATTTGTGTACATGCGCCCACAGAGGTCAGCCAGCCCCAAGATAAAGACTCATTTTACAATGACTTGGACGATCTGATGGGATCTATACCCGAACACGATGTTAGAATGGTAATTAGGGACTTTAATGCTAGAGCTGGCAGAAATCAGACCGACTTGTGTGAAAACATAGGTCCGTACTCCCGACACGAAACTGCGACCGATAATGATGAGAGAATGATGTACTTTGCGGTTACTCATGATCTTAGAGTAGCAAGCACATTCTTCCCTCACAAACACATACATCTTGAGACATGGACACATTCTCGCGGAACTTCCCGCAGCCAAATTGACCATGTGTTAGTTTCTAAAGGACGGGCTCAGGTTGTGCAGGATGTGAGAACTTATCGGTCAGCAACCATACGAAGGCAGCGATCATTGGTCGCTGCAAAGCTACGATGGACGTTTTCGTACAAGTCTGGGAACACAGCGAAACGCATTTTATTTTTTGTGGCCACCACACGTTTGAGGGAGTGAGGAGGTTCAAATATTTCGGTTCTCTTATCACTCACGATAACAGTGTGGGTGAGGATATTAAAGTGCGGCTGGCAGCTGGCAATCGTTCTTTGTATCCTCTAAGGCCACTGCTAAAATTTAAACACTTATCAAGTGCCGTGAAGCTGAAGCTTTACAAAGCGTTGATCAGGCCCGTTGTTATGTTTGGATGTGAAAGTTGGGCGCTGACGGATGAGTACGAGAGATGGCTCCTAACATTTGAGAGAAGAGTCATGCGTGTGATTTACGGCCCAAAACGCGAAATAGATGGTATCTACCGAGCTCTGCACAATATCGAGATCAGAGATCTGATGAAGATCCCCGATATTGTACATGAAGTAAGATCTCAGCGAGTACGCTGGCTCGGGCACGTTGTGCGTGCTGATCCGGAACGAATTGTGCAGCGATCTCTGAAAGGAAAACCACCATATGGTAGGCGCAGAGGTCGTTGCAGGCGACGATGGCTCCACGGTGTAGAGAATGACTTGGCCTCTTCAGATGATCTTAGACAGTATGAAGACCATGCTCGGGATCGAAACCGCTGGAGCCGAATTGTTGACTCAGTAAGGGGCCAGTAATGGCCTTTAAAACTGTTTTAATAATTGAAAATAATAAATAAATTACGTATTTTGAGCAATTCATACACTTTTTTGACAAAAAAATCAAAACCGATTGTGTATATTTCCCATATATTTGAACGAACAAATTTGTTTCGACGTCGTTTCACTTTGAGTGCAATTTTTACACCGACGCAAACTGAGGTATTAGTTTTTATATGGATGTATATAGCTGAGATCAGTTACAATTATTTCATTCCTATAAATGTAATTAATTCAATAATGATTATTTTCGAATTCAAGTTATATTTGATTAGAATTATAGCCAATCGGATGTCTTATCAAAAGTTAATAAAGATTATAAAGATAGAATTTTATTCGTTCAGTGGCTATATCGATGTCTGTCAAATTCCAAATAAAATTTGCAACATTTTTACAAATCCATTAAATTTTTTTTTGGCCCCTGTGGTCGGGGGGCACTCACATGTCTCGTAAATCTAAATTGCACGAACATGTTTCCTAAGAATACCACCACAGTATCCTTTGCTTGTCGTAGGAGGCGACTAAACGGTTGGATCGCTGGGCTGACGACCCGCATCCGTAAAAAAATCAACTGTTTGTAAAATCAACAAAAAGAAAAATGGATACCGCCAAAACAACACCGGACCCCCGCTCAAGTACCCGGATACGAGATTTAGGATCGGCACGTGGAACGTGCAATCACTTAGAAAACCAGGAGCGTTGGAGGGTCTAATCACGTGCATGAAAGAGTATCGGCTGGAACTCGTTGCTCTTCAAGAAACTCGCTGGCCTCAAAGTGGAGACCATGTGTCCCAGGGCTATACGTTGTTCTACAGTGGAGATGACCTCGGAAATCTTGGAGCTGGATTTCTTCTTGGGCCGCAGGTAAAGAAGGCTGTTTTGGATTTTCAAGCAGTCAATAACCGATTGTGTATGCTTCGCCTGCGCATGAAGTTAGCCAACCTGTCGATAATTTGTGTACATGCGCCCACAGAAGTCAGCCAGCCCCAAGATAAAGACTCATTTTACAATGACTTGGACGATCTGATGGGATCTATACCCGAACACGATGTTAGAATGGTAATTGGGGACTTTAATGCTAGAGCTGGCAGAAATCAGGCCGACTTGTGTGAAAACATAGGTCCGTACTCCCGACACGAAACTGCGACCGATAATGGTGAGAGAATGATGTACTTTGCAATTGCTCATGATCTTAGAGTAGCAAGCACATTCTTCCCTCACAAACAGATTCACCTAGAGACATGGACACATCCTCGCAAAACATCCCGGAGCCAAATTGACCACGTGTTAATTTCAAAAGGGCGAGCTCGGGTTGTGCAGGATGTGAGAACTTATCGGTCAGCAACCAAATACGTAGGCAGCGATCATTATTTGGTCGCTGCAAAGCTACGGTGGAAGTTTTCGTACAGGTCGGGGAACACAGCGAAACGGATGGAACGTTTCGACTGTGAAGGTCTGATAAATGAAGATCAAAAGAAACGATATCAGGATCTTGTCAGCGACAACATTGAGGGAGCTAATTACCAGTCTGACTGCGTGAACTCTGTCTGGGAGGTACTGAAAACTTCGGTTGTCAGTGCTGCTCAACAGACTTTAGGTATAGTGAAAGTCAGACCCAAGAATGATTGGTTTGATGACGAGTGTCGTCTTGCAGTTGAGCAACAAAATATAGCCCATAATGAAGTGCAACAACGTCTCACAATCGCAAGGAAAAACAAGGCAGCTCTTGCAAGAAGGGCAGCTAAGCGGATTTGTAGACGGAAGAAGCGAGAATGGTGGAAGGCCGAGGTTCTGAAAGTACAACAACTCAGCAATGAGCGTAGTTCACGTAATTTCTTTAAAAGAATTACTGGATTGCACCATACTTTCAGGCCTTCGTCAACCGCCATTCGGGACCGGGATGGAAACCTCTGTGTCAACATCGACGCAGTACTTGACGCATGGAGTGGACACTTTACTGAGCTGCTTGATGTTCATCATGCATCACAGACTGTTGTTGAGCCACCTCTAGAACAGTCTGCGGAGATTTGCACTGAGGAGCCATCCCATGAGGAATTCACTAAGGCCATGCAGAGAATCAAACGAAACCGCTCACCTGGAGTGGACTGCATTAATTCGGAGCTCTTGATATTCGGAGGGGATACTTTGTGGAACTGTCTTTTCGACCTTATTCGATTAGTATGGCGAACCGAAGTTATGCCTGATGAATGGAAAGTGGCCGCGATATGCCCCATCTTCAAGAAGGGAGACCGCTTGAAGTGTGAGAATTATCGCGGTATAGCTCTCCTTTGCACAGCATACAAGTTACTGTCATACATTTTATTGGATAGAATCACTCCTCTGGCGGAAGGCTTGGTTGGTGACTATCAGGGAGGATTTCGTCCGAATCGATCAGTCACTGATCAGGTCTTTTCGCTGCGGATGATTCTATCTAAATATTATGAGACATCCATCTCCGTACATCAGGTTTTCCTGGATTTCCGGCAGGCCTACGACTCGATCAATCGAGAGAGTTTGTGGTCTGCCCTGGAATACCTAGGAATGCCAACAAAATTGGTACGACTGTGTAGGATGACAGTGACGCAGTCTCAATGCTGTGTTAAAGTTGAGAATAGGCTATCGACAATTTTTGCAGTTAACTCGGGTGTTCGGCAGGGAGATGCTCTGTCCCCGATACTCTTTAATCTCATGTTGGAGTACATCTTTCGTAAGACTGAAACACCTCAGCGTAACATCTTATATCGCCAGTCCAATCAAGTGCTTGCATATGCAGATGACATATGCGTGATTGGACTGAATAACAACGGAGTGAAAGAAATACTTGATCCGCTTGTAGAGTTTTCAGCTTCAGTTGGACTCCAGATCAATGAGTCCAAAACGAAATACCTGATCTCTGGTTTTAGAGACAATGGCACACCAGATTTTAGTAGTGGCCACCACACGTTTGAGGGAGTGAGGAGGTTCAAATATTTGGGCTCTCTTATTACTCACGATAACAGTGTGGGTGAGGATATTAAAGTGCGGCTGGCAGCTGGCAGTCGTTCTTTGTATCCTCTAAGGCCACTGCTAAAATCTAAACACTTATCAAGTGCCGTGAAGCTGAAGCTTTACAAAGCGTTGATCAGGCCCGTTGTTATGTTTGGATGTGAAAGTTGGGCGCTGACGGATGAGTACGAGAGATGGCTCCTTACATTTGAGAGAAGAATCATGCGTGTGATTTACGGCCCTAAACGCGAAATAGATGGTACATACCGAGCTCTGTACAATTTCGAGATCAGAGATCTGATGAAGATCCCCGATATTGTACATGAAGTTAGATCTCAGCGAGTACGCTGGCTCGGTCACGTTCTGCGTGTTGATCCGGAACGAATTGTGCAGCGATCTCTGAAAGGAGAGCCACCATATGGTAGGCGCAGAGGTCGTTGCAGGCGACGATGGCTCCACGATGTAGAGAACGACTTGGCCTCTTCAGATTGTCTAAGACAGTATGAGGACCAAGCTCAGGATCGAAACCGTTGGAGCCAGATTGTTGATTCAGTAAGGGGCCAGTAATGGCCTTTAATACTGTTATTATTATTATTATTATTAAATTTTTTTTTAATTAACAAATTTAGACGAAGATGAAATTGTGATTTAAGATTAGAAAAAAAAATGGTTGATACATACATATACAATTAATGACGAAAAAATAATCAAATAATTGATGTAATATACATGTATACATTACTCCATAATGCTGATGACTTTGATAAATAATCTAAGTCACCACGTAAAATGATAAGAATTTTTTCTATTTTGTGATAGTTAGACTATGACCAATTAATTTTTTATATGTCTTTTTCCAAAAATAACTTAAAAAATTTGTGATAATATAAAAGGAATAAAAAAGCGATAAACATTAGTTAGACATTCTACATTAAATCTAAGATTTTAAGAAAATATACATAATATGGAAAAATTTAACAATTTTAAAAATGTAGTAGATATTAAGGATTTTTTAAATCAAAATTAAAAAATATAAACTGGATGTTTATGGAATTTAAACCAAAATTTAATTAATTTTAAATTGAATTTTTAAATGTTGTCCATATTTTCACTATTTTTCGCTTTCATCAAATATCCAAGCCCACACTTTTCATAAGTCATTCTTAAAAAAATTAACGGAGAATTTTAAAAAATAACAGAAACTTTTGGGAATTAAATTACTACAGATGAAGCAAAAATTTATAACGCTTATGAAGTTAAATTGAGACATCTGTCGTTTAGTTATTTTTATTTAATGCTCACTTACATAGATTTTAAACATATATGTATGTGAATAATATTAAAGTTTCAAAAAGACATCTTCTTTATTTTCAATTTTTTTTTTTTTTGTAACACTCAAATTAAACTACACTATCAGCTTTAATGTGAATCCTCAGTACAATTTTATCGGATAGGTATAATATACAAACATATTGAAGTATTCTACGGAATTGTAGATAATCTGTCTAGTAATTTCGAAATAAAATAGTTTGTATGCGCAAGGCTATAACATCGTGATATTAAATATATTAAAATAATTTTGTGCGTTGCTACATATATAGGTTTATGTTTTACAATATCAGTGATAGTGTTATTGCTCAACAAGATAATAAATAAAAATTAGAACACAAGTTTAGCCACCATGATCACAAACAATCAAAATTCACGTTTTACTATTCAACTTCTTTGAATTAATCCAAATATTTTCCAAATTTCACATGCTACTTAAATAAATAGTTTTGTCACATTTGAATAACTTATTTATGCCATTAATATTTAAAATAATTATAATAATTTTGTACCTTTCATATTTTTTTTTTTTTAAATAAATAAACTAACTTTTATAACTTAACGAAAATATTAATTTTCTATAATTCTATCACCATTGAAATAATCTAATCGACTGAAATTCGAAGAATGATTAAACACAAATTATCCAGGTCTATAAGAGTATATAGCTAGTTATAATATAACATTTGTTAATTGCAATTAGTCTATAGTAATCAATTGGAGTTTTATTATTTAATTTTTTTTTTGTCTGTTCATTGATATCACCATCATATTATCACCACCGACGATATTAAAACACCTGGTGAATTTAAACAAAAAAATTTTTTATTTTTTATTATATTGGTCACTTACGATAATCAAACCGAATCTTTAATTCAATTGTCGAGATACGTTAATAAAACAAATGAAATTACAATTTGGTTAACGTACAGATAAGACATACATACATACTTATTCAAATGCTGTTAAAGCTGAATTAATATGACAGTTGAATTATTTATGCTGACAAGTATGCATACTCGTATTTTGTATATACCGATGCATACATGCGTAGTATAGCTGCGTTATAGTCAGTGTCTGCGTATCATATCTACAATTATAATTGTAACATTGTATTTACAAAAGTATTAGGTGAATGCACATATAAATGTTTGGAAACAATTGGCACTGCATTTTGGTAGTTTTGGGTCCTTTCAATTTAATTTAGTATGGTACATTACGATGCGAAGCAAACTATAGTATACCCCCAAGTTTATTTATTGACAACCTTAATTAAAACTATCGGTAAATGTGTATTTTATACATTCCTATTTCTATTAATTTCTCTTTCATTAAATAATTAAACATTTTTCACCAACATCCAATAATTTGTAAAACAAATCATTAGAAATTCACAAAAACATTCCATTTCAAATAAAAATTACATTCAAACTATCTTGTTCAACGACGTAAAATACTCGTACCACCGATATCAGTAAAAATCCTCAAAGACGGAAACTCACGGAATCGAATAAAATTGCGTGTCTCAGTATTTTTCCGGGCGAATTTAGCGATTTTATAAATGCGTACATTCAAATAATATTAATGGAAAAATATAAATAAATACATCACAACTCAAAATGTATTTCAAATCACAGTTTAATTCATTGCATTTGGCAATTTTACCATTAGTGATTTCCTGTACCTGAAAAATAGTCAGAAATTTGTGTCTGTGTGGTGACTTTTGGAATCGCATATTTACTCAGGATGTGTTAGTATATTTTATATCCATCATTATGAAAATATTCATCGCCTTGCTCTATAGCAATTTTTTTAAAAATGTTGTTACAGCCAGATACACGTCCTTAAATGTTAATGCCTCATTATTTTCCTCCAATTCGTCATCAGAACTAAGCCATTCCTCATCAAAATCTATTTCGCTATACGTCTTGAGCATTTTTCAAAATTGTATGTATTTGTGTTTTACGACACTTGTATTTCTCGCAAATTTTTTGAATGCTTTTCCCGTCTTTAATGACCTCGAATTTTTGCTTTAAATAAAGATTTGTTGGCTTCATTTGAAGAAAATTAATTGCAAATATAAAGTTCATGAATATTATAATCCGTTAGCAAGGTGTTGTATAACATGTAATTGACAGCTTATAAGAAGTTTTGATTTGAGAGAAGTTAGTAATATTTCATGTTTAAATTTCCGTCTTAGGAGTTTTTAAAATAATATTTCTATGACACAGTTTCATTCCGTCCGTGTCTCTAGGATATCCGTGATAAAAGACAAAATTGTATTGGTTTAATTCTGAGATACATATTGGTAATTTTTAATTTTATTTCCCGTCTTTGATGGGACTCCGTAACATTGGATTTCCGCCTTAGAGGATTTTTACTGTAGTAAGTTTATTTAATGAATATTTTGTAATTGTGAGTATAGGTAATTTACTAGCTGAGACAACTAAGAGTGAAAGAATTATTCAAACATTTCAGACATTGCGTACGAATGTACACTGTTTCTGTCCCACACAATAGTAGGAAATTTTTCATATTATTTGTCTTCTGGATCGTAGAAAGGGTGGTGGGCCATGGATAATATTCGTATTATAGTGTTGATATTTCTTTAACTCAGAGTTCGTTTTTAAGTCGATCTGTTTATTTTTACTTTTTTTTTAACACCAACACATACACGTACATTAATTAGAGACGTTCGGCTTAGAGATTTATTGTCTTTTGAAAGCTGAACAGTATCCCTATTTTGTACACAGGTCCTTATTTTAATTGGACATCTGCACACTTCATAGCTCCATGCTAGCCTGTACTAACGTGAACGATGAGGCCGGCCAATCAACTCTACATTCCAACAGAGGGTCGAATATGTTTTCAATTTAGTCACCTATTGTAATCGGGAGATGAAAAATCCCTTTTGCATGCCCCACCTCTGTTGGGGTTCGAACCCTGTACCTCCCAATTCAAACAAAAATGAACTGATGTTAGGAGTGTCCAATCAAACCTATAATAAAAAACGTAGTTCAATTCACTAACAAAAAATATTTTGTAATACAGGAATCCCTCGTATTGCGCGGTTGTCTTGTTCCTTAAAAATACCTCGCAAGGCGAATTCGTGCAGTTCGAAACCCAATTAAATAATAATACAATATATTTGGCGAAATCATTCGTTGCTCACATTGGCGAACTATTAAAACAAAAGCAAAGCAATTCTGTTCAACAAAAAAATTATTGTATTTCATTTTTCTTTAAAATAATATAGTTTACCAGTTCCATTTTCAATTACATATCAGTCTTTAATTCATTTTTGAGTCTGATTAAAATAAATAACAAAGTGAAGCATAATATGTATAGTACTTATGAAGATATGTACATAATATCAAAAACAATAAAAAATTCACCAAACAACAAAATGTGTAGGCTATGAAAAAAAGTAAAAATAAAAAATATTAATCTAGCTCCATCACAGAGTCTCATGAATTTAAGTCTGGCTCAATATCAGCAGTTGACTTGGAAAAAAAATTTGTTATTGTGGTTTGTTTGGCAGCTTGTTGTTTCATTTTTAAGATTTCCTCGTAGGGTGCTATCGCTGTAATTATACTTCTAGAAAATTTCAAGCTCCGCTCTGCATCTGGATCGATATCTAAGGCTTCTTGCCTAAAATCATTTCCCATTTTAATAAATTTATTCAATCGTTGAGTTGTCATTTTATCCAATTCCACTTCTGTTTGTGATTCTAAGTCTTCTAAACTATCTTTCGAAGCCGTTTCTTCTTGAATTTGGTGGAGCAAATCCTCAATGCTAATTTCGTCGTTATGAGCATTTACAATCTCAAGCCATCTACCTCATTCAAATCTACCATGATTCTTAATATTTCGGTGATTTCGGTACTAGGCCCATGGTCCTCGTCTTCTGTGTCACTATGCCCTTCACTAGAATTTATTATTAGTTTTTTCCATGCTGACTGCATTGCTCTGTCACTAACATTATGCCAAGCAATCTTAATGTTCATTACTGCTTCACAAAATTTGTAATTTTTCCAGTAATCACGAATAGATGTTCCTCCTGTTTCATCCGTAGCTTCAACCAATTGGTTTAATGTTCTTTTTAGATAATGCAGCTTGAACAACGATATTACACCTTGATCCATCGGTTGAATCAATGATGTGGTGTTGGGTGGCAAAAACACTACATTAACATTTGGATTTAGGTCAGATAGATGGGATGGATGGGAAGGCGCATTATCTATCAACAGTAATATTTTAAATGCAATATTTTTATTGTTGCAGTATTTTTCAGCTTCGGGACAAAAATACTTCGTGAACCACTCTTCAAACAATTTGGAAGTCATCCACGCTTTTTTGTTAGATTTCCAGTGTACCGGTAAAGTTGATTTATTTATCCCTTTAAATGCACGTGGATTTTCTGAGTGGTATAACAGTAGCGGCTTACATTTGAAATCCCCTGTGGCGTTACCGCAAAACAACAGTGTAAGACGATCTTTTGCTGCTTTAAAACCAGGGGCAACTTTTTCTTCTTTAGAAATAAACGTCCGATTTGGCATTCGCTTCCAAAATAACCCAGTTTCGTCTGCGTTAAATATTTGATTAGGTAGGTATCTGTTGGTATTTATAATAGTTCGAAGAGTTTCAGGGAATAAAGCCGCCGCCTCCTTATCCGCACTTGCTGCTTCACCAGTTAATTTAAGACTACGTAAATTTTGGCTTGCTTTGAATCTCTCAAACCATCCTTTACTAGCCTTAAATTCCTTATCAGTCGTTGAACCTGGTTGATCCTGTTTTAGACGTCCATAAATTTGTAAAGCTTTGTTGCGAAGATCCTCAATCCAAATGAACAACATTTTTTCAGATTTTTCGACAAGAACGTCTCTTCGTTGTAACTTTTGATGATAATTTCGTAGAGTGAATAACCGAGTTTTTTATTTTTTCTGCATTTTGTTTTATTCTGCGTATGCTTGACTCGTTCACTTCATGCCGCTTACTAACAACTGCCACTTTTTCTCCAGATTCCAATTCCTGTATTATTTTCAACTTATCTTGTAAACTAAACAATTTTTTTGATTTTATCTTCATTTTTGCTTTATACTTTTCAGAAAAAATTACTTAATTATTAAATACAAATAAAAAATATTAGATACTCAGTCCTACTCATCTAATTGCATTAAATCAACTGAAAAATTGGTTTCTACAAAAAATATGTGTCCACATTTTTAAAGTTTAAACCAATCAAAAGAAATAGGGGATCCCCATAATACTAATTCCATATTTGTTCCATTCCATTTTTGTTATTCTACAGTCTACACACATTACGTCTAAATATTTTTACCCGCATAAAAACAAATACATATCAACCAAAACGATTCCTTTGTTCTCTTGTTTATAAAAAACAAAAAAAATCCGCGCAATGTGAAACAAAATCGCGCAGTTTGAAATTTTGGTCATAAAAACTAAATCGCGCAGTTGCGAAACCGCGCAGATGGAAGACGCGCAATGAGAGGGATTCCTATATATGTAATTAGTAAGTTTTACGCCACAAACAATTTAAATAAATTATTATTTGATTGAAGTTTGAATAGTTTTTCAAAACACAATTTTTGGAAAATAACTGAAAGTTCGTGACATTTGTTTTGCTCAATTTGTATTTGGCACTTCGTGTACATCTCGAAATTTCATTTCTGGTTTTGCCGCGTACAACTATTTGAAACTTCAAAATAATAATAAATAAATAGAAACTTCATAACATTAATTCTTCAATTATCAATATTAATTGGGGGTAAAATGCTCAGTAGGAGATAAAGCATATCGTATAAGAAAAATGCAAATATTAGGTCTGCAAATTATAGCTTGTCAGTGAGTGCAGACGAAATTTTGTGGAACAATGTCTTATAATAATAAACAGTGTTTAAAGGCCACTACTGGCCCCTTACTGCGTCAACAATGTTTTATAGAAGAACTAAATCTGATGCCAAAAACTGATGAAAAATAAGGAATCAACAAGATACGATAATAGGGTGACCAAAACTGTTTTCAATTGTCTGTCAGTTTATTTTCAAGTACCGACATTTTAATTGGAATTTGTAAATTGATATTGTTCTTCCCACCCTCTGTAGTTTGCGGGTTGTTGTCCTTACAGTTTATATTTCTAGTTACTCTTCATCAGAAAATCACTGATTATTGCCGTTATCCACGATTAACAGCCTGTGGCTTATTCGATACCTTGGTTTGTAAAGCCTTTTTAGCTATTAATTTCCTTTCGTTATTAGCATCGTTACTTCGTTACTTAAATGAGAAGTAAAATATCGTTATTTTTTGTGGAGTTCAGCGTTTCATTTTCATAGTGGGAAACATTACTATACTTGAATATGTTTGTGATTTTGGAAAATCATCTAAATAAGTTATAAAATGATTGACCTATCCCAGAACCTGTTAGGATCGATTATTGTATAACCTCCTTAAAGAGGGAGAATTTTCCAGCTATTCAGTAGGCATACCATCTATGAAATTATTAACTGATGCTAGTTAAGTTGACTTGCTATCTCTGCTATTGTTACATCTACCGCACTCTTGCCAGTATGAAATGGTAGTGAGTCTAGGGAGAACTTTATAGTTACTATGTTTTTCCCAACGTTTTTGTGTCGCCAGATCCTTGTTAGTTGACTAGTTGGGTCTACTACAAGCAGGTGAGGTTGATATTTGAGTTGGTAAATAATGATTACTATAATTGAATTGTTTCCCCTTACTCATCTTTTTATTTTGTCAGAATAGATAATTTTGTCACATTTTGTCACGAAGACTTTTGGGGCATTCTTGAGTTGGCGACCGTTGCGCTATCAATACACCATTGCGCTATCGTCGCCTGCAACGACCTCTGCGCCTACCCGCTGAACAATTCGTACGGGATCAGTACGCAGAACGTGACCGAGCCAGCGTACTCGCTGAGATCTTACTTCATGTACAATATCGGAGATCTTCTTCAGATCTCTGATCTCGATACTGTACCGAGCTAGATATGTGCCATCTATTTCGAGTTTTGGGCCGTAAATCACACGCATGATTCTTCTCTCAAATGTAAGGAGCTATCTCTCGTACTCATCCGTCAGCGCCCAACTTTCACATCTAAACACAACAACGAGCCTGATAAACGCTTTGTAAAGCTTCACCTTCACGGCACTTGATAAGTGTTAAGATTTTAGCAGTGGCTTAGAGGATACAAAGCACAACTGCCAGTTACGAGCCGCACGTGAGTGAATAGAGGGCTCACATATTTGAACCTCCACGCTCCCTCAAACGTGTAGTGGCCACTACTAAAATCTGGTGTGCCACTGTCTCTATAATCAGATCATGTATTTTGTTATGGAATCATTGATCTAGAGTTCACCAGAAGCTGAAAACTTTACAAGCGGATCAAGATTTTCCTTCACACCGTTGCTGTTAGTCCTTGCATATACCATCTGCATATGCAAGCACCTGATTGAACTGGCGATATAAGATGTTTCGCTGTGATATTTCAGTTTTACGAAAGATGTACTCCAACATAAGATTAAGGAGTATTGGGGAGAGCATCTGCCGAACAGCCGGAGTTAACTGCAAAAATTCAAATTTGCGTCACTGTCATTCTACACAATCGTACCAATTTTGTTGGCATTCCTAAGTATTCCAGGGCAGACCACAAACTCTCTCGATTGATCGAGTCAGAGGGCTGTCGGAAATCCAGGAACACCTTATGTAAATAGATGAACGTCTCAAAGTATTAAGATAGACACATCCTCAGCGAAAAGAATTGATCGGTGACTGATCGATTCGGACGAAATCCTCCTTGATAGTCACCAACCAGGCTCTCCGTTAGGGGGGTGACTCTGTTCAATATAATGTTGGGCACTAACTTGTGTGCTGTGCAAAGGAAAGCTATACTTTTTGAAGATAGGGCTTATCGCGGCCGCTTTCCATTCATCAAGCATAATTTCGGTTCGCCATACTAATCGAATAAGGACGAAAAGACAGTTCCACAAAATATTTCCTCCGAATATCAAGAGTTCCGAATTAATGCAGTCCACCCCAGGTGAGGGATTTCGTTTGAATCTCTGCATGACCCCAGTGAGTTTATCATGGGATGGATTCTCAATGCAAATCTCCGCAGGCTGTATTTGAGATGACTCAACTACAGTCTGTGACGTCTGATGAACACCAAGCAGGTCGGTAATTGTCCACTCCATGGGTCGATGTTTACACAAAGGTTTCCATCCCGGCCCGGAATGGCGCTTGACGTAGGCCTGAAAGTATGGTGCAATCCAGTAATTCCTATAAAGATATTACGTGAACTCTTTGCTGAATTATTGTACTTTCGGAACCTCGGCATTCCACCATTCTTGCTTCTTCCGTCTACAAATCAGATAGCTGCCATCCTAGCATGAGCAGGCTTGTTTTTCCTCGCGATTGTGAAACGTTGTTGCACTTCACTATCGACTAAATTTTGTTGCTCGATTACAAGACGACACTCGTCATCAAACCAATCATTCTTGGGTCTGACTTTTACTAAACCTAAAGTTTGTTGAACAGCACTGACAATCGAAGTTTTAAGTACCTCCCAGACAGAGTTTAGACAATCATACTGGTAATTAGGTTGCTCAATATTGTTGCTGACAAAATCAGTTCTCACTTCCTGCACAACCCGAGCCCGCCCTTTTGAAATTAACGCGTGGTCAATTTGGCTGCGGGATATTTTGAAACCATGTTTCTAAATGTATTTGTTTGTGTGAGATGGATATACTTTCTACTATAAGGTCGTGACCACTTGCAAAGTACATCATTATCTAACCATTATCGGTCGCAGTTTCGTGTCGGGAGTACGGACCTATGTTTTCACAAAAGTCAGTCTGATTTCTGCCAGCTCCAGCATTAAAGTCTCCAATAACCATTCTAACATCGTGTTCTGGTATGGTATCCCATCAGATCGTCCAAGTCGTTGTAAAATGAATCTTTATTTAGGGGCTGGTTGGTACACAAATTATCGAGAGGTTAGCTAACTTCTTACACAAACGGTTGTTGACTGCTTGGAAATCCAAAACAGCTTTCTTTACCTGCGGCCCAAGAAGAAATCCCAGCTCCAAGATTTCCGATGTCATCTGCACTGTAAAGCAACCCCGGGATATGGTCTCCACTTTCAGGCAGCGAGTTTCTTGAAGAGGTATCCATTTGTTTTTGTTGATATTATAAACAGATTGTTTTTTATGGATGTGGGTTCCCCTGGCGACCGAATGTTGTAACATCACTATTTTCGATATTCGATAGACATTTGTGCCTACATCAATACCGATTATTATTACAATACCAATTATGTGAATTTTGCGTTTAGCCACACAGTGAATTATTACAGAGTATTACATGAAGCATCGAAGACTGGAATGTTAGTCTTCCGTACTGTCATTCTGTTTTACCTACCCTGTTGTGTGTAAATTTACAACATTGATACCATATGTAAAATTGTTGGAAATTTGTATTATCAGCCTCGCCATAAGGTGATAATTTATTTGTGTAGGCAAGCTGGGAAAGGAAGTCAAGGAAAATAAGAATTCAATTTCCGGAAACTAACGGGAATTTATTATTTCATGTGCTCTTGTTATTCCTAGAAAAGAATACATTAATTACATTTAATTATATTATGTTTTAAATTAATTGAGTTACAATTACAATACATATTTTAAATAACATTATGTATTATTGATCGTTTTATAATAGAGTAGTTTTTGTTGTATTTCAGAATTTCTTTGCTACAATAAAATAAAAAATTAATTGTAAATGTTTTTAATTTCTTAAAAACTACAAATTAATAAATTAGGAGTACATCTTTTTATAGTTTATTAAATAAATATGATTTTATATTATGATAAAAATGTCCGAACAAATCCTTTTATGGGTGAACGACAAAGAGGACACATTGATACACCAGGAGCACATTGTACGCATGTAACTGAAACGAAAACCAATTCAGATATAAATATTTTGGAAATCGAGTTATCGAGACGCGTTTTATTAAAAAAACATCAAATTACCCAAATGCCCACACGGTAGAAATACAACACCAACTTCATCGTCCATACATACTTTACATAGCCTAGCATCTTTCAGTTTTCGATTTTCTTCTTCAAGAAGAATTTGTAATTTCTCTGGATTTTGTGGAGTGTTAGTTATATTTTCACATGAACCCGGTTCATTAATTGTTACGTCGAAATCAATATTTGTACTATCTGCAACAGGCTTGCATGATTCCGTTCCTGACTGAGCCATATAACGTGGTTGATTATTAATCGAACGGTTGTTTGACGATAGGGGCGAAAAATCATTCGATGAATTAGAAATTACTCGTTGTAATGGTGTATGTGCTAAATAATCTAAAGTAGTAGGTGCAGGGGTTTCCTCCGCCGAACTTTCCTCATCAAATTGGCCATCTAAAACATGTTCAATAAGAGATTCCGCAGTTTGGAATGGTTTTCCGGTTTTAATTAAACGTTTTTTAACAGCAGCTCGAATTCGCCCCTCATTTAATCCCATTTGCAATACTAATTGAACATTATCAGTGGACATAGCCTCGTCTAAACTCATAACTGGATTTTGTATGGGGGCTTGTGATGTACCTTCATTTGTTCGTTGATCTTGAATATTTTTCACATATTCAACCCCTTTGACTAATTGAACGAATTGACATTTTGGGAACCACCGAGCATGTTCAAACCAGGGATCATCATCGGTCAACCAATATCTTAATCCACCATTGCAATGAAAACACCTAACCTGATCATCAACTCCCTGATAATAAAATCCAGCTTCTGCTAAATTTTCCGCTTTTTGAACATTATTCGTGGACCATGTTGAATAAGTTCGCAACCGAGCGTCTAGTGAAGAATAACGTGGTTCTTTAGGCGAACGTATTTGTTGGATTCCTAATTCTCTAATACCATCACTGGCGACTTCAATATTAGGTCCTAATTGTACTTTTGGACAGTCTGGCACCAACCGTTGATGTTCCGAAAATGGATTATCACCGTCTTCCCATTGTCCAACTACGATATTGCACCAGGCACATCGTACCCGATCGTTTGATTGTAAATAATAAAAACCAGCTTTAGCTAATGATGATGGCTGTATATATGTTAGCTATAATATTTTACAATAGTATTAGTATATACATATACTTGTGTATAATGTATATATACTTATATAAACTAAATACTTACCGGCCAACTTTTAAATGTCGACAGTCTATATTGTTCATTTTTTAGATCTACTGGGGTTGTATTTGGTGATGGTGGGGTTGATTCACTAATTGGTTGCTCAATAGGTATGGTACTTACGATAGAACTTGAATTTAGCTGCGAGTTAGGCGTCATAGGTATATTACCGGAATCCATTGGGTTTGTAACAAATGAACATAATGGATTTAAACGACGATGCTTTTGCATAACCTACGAAGAAAGTATGATTGGGTAAAGTATTTGGTTGAATAAATTGGAAATATGTATGTATAAAGAGTAGCAATTTATGAAAATGGAGATTTTGGTTGGTAAATTTAGTTCACTCATGCAATATTATGACAAGAGTGAGTGTGATTTACAGTTGAGACGCAATTGGATTACCTGATGTATGATGCTTAGAGTATTTTACCAAGTTGGTATGTCCGATGTGTAAGTAATAAACTACCAAGGAATCGAGTTCCAGCTTTTGAATTTGTGAAATCTTCGTGACAGTAACATTTGAGTAAAATAAAATTTTGAACAAGTATCATGTCAGGAATGAGTGAATATATAAAATATGTATGTTTGTTTTTAAATGAACTGTTTTAACCGAAAATGTTATCTCAGACTTGATGGTCGAACCATCAATGAATGGATTACGATGAGTAGAACATAAATTGTTTCTTTTAATTGAAAAGAAAGAGTGATTTGATACAAAGGGTTTTCGACCAAATAACCCTTTGGACCTCATCTCAAACGCTACTGCGATCTAACTAATTTATAATTCTACTTACTTGTTCACCTAGTTCCCATGTACTTATTTTCTTATTACACCAGTGGCATACTACCTCCAATCCTTTCCCAGTTGCATAAAAACCAGCACGTGCCACCACACAAGGATCAACTGGACTATTGCTTGACCAATTACGAAATGTCAAAATTCGATTTCGTTCCAATTGCATATCGGTGGTCGAAGTCATTTTCGATTAAGAAGGTACTATAAAAATCAAAACGAGCTAAAATAATTATCCGTAATATCCAATTAATTTTAATTTACATAAGTTTTGTAATTTTGAATCCGGGATCCACCACAAAATATATTGCCAGTCTAAACTGCTCACGATAAAAATCCTAAATATCTTATCTTCAACTCACGATCAAAATTATTAATAGTTTTATTGTATTACAATAATTACTTGCACTTCAATTATTACAAGCTTTATAATTGGTAGTTTTTTTTAATGGAATATCCAAAGTTTGGTAATTATAAATTATGGAATTATTGAGAAATACGTAAATTTTTCATCTAAAAATATGTGTTGAGTTTTTGACAAGCAATGTCAAAACCAAATTGATGTACAATTCAAAATGGGTAATTTCACTTATTAGTAGTTTATCCATAGCGAAGATTGTGAATTTTATTTTTTGGTATTTTGCTATTGACGTATAGATGGCTGTAAATTGTTAATTGATACGACTGCAGTGACATCTCTTTTCAAGTGGAAAAACTATATTGTAATAAACTGTAGGTACTGAAAAATGGCCAATCTATTCTACAAATATATTAGAATATTCTCATAGTCAACAAACATATAACTATAATGAATTAATAACTAAAAAGTTAATAGATTTGAATTTTTAACCGATACGGAGAGTATAGGGAAATTTAAACAATTTGGGCCATAGTTATGAATAAGAATAGAAGAAATATAGTTAGTTGTGAATTGAATTAAGTATTTTGTATTTATTTGAAACATTTTTTGAATAAATAAATTAGTATTACAAAGAATCTAAAATGGTTAGATTATTCACAATCCTGTGATCGAACCTTGGATTGACAAAGCAAAAACGTAACAATTGGTGACAGCGGTAGAATTATGTATAAATTAAGAAATGTTTGTGAAATCAGTTAAAAGTTCCAGAATAAAAAAAGGAGTTGGCAGCGGCGTGGTTTACCGACTTATCGGTTAAAAAAATTAACTGAAAGTATGATTGTGTATAAAGTCTTAGAGATATAATAGTTTTTATCCGGTCAGTTACAATTTTGACTAGTATCAATTGTTCCATAAAACACGAAAGACGCTGGCAAAGATACAAGTAGAGTGGTGGAAATGATGTCGGTATAATCTGAAAGTTTCGAACTAACGCAGTTGATAGCTGCTATCTAATCAAGGGAGCTAGCCTGGCGATGGGTTGAAATTACTAATGGCTACAGATGAAAGTGCAGTCATAAAGATAATGATCGGGAATGTCAGTTTTATCATAAAGTATGCACCTCATGAGGGTAAAAGAATTCGTGGTTGATGTTGAACGACTAGTATTGTATAGTTGTATAGTTGTTGTTGAATAGTTGTTGTTGAACGAGAACAGTAGAATAGAATAGTTAGATCTAATTAAGAATCGATTGAGTTGTAGCGGTCAATTATTCCAATCCATTGAGGCAAAATTCTCAGTAACTGGCGATCAGATCAAGCTAAATACAGTTGTACATGCGTGCGACACGATGATGAATCTGCTCGAGTAATCCACCAGCTACAGAAAGAAACCTACCTATCCTACACTGAAAGCTGCATTGATCAATCGCCATTCTCTAACGATTCGATAAATTGCTCAATCAGACGGACATTGGCAACCGGAAGCCAGTTGCTATGGCTACGTCCCCTGGCAAGCTAAGTCTACGTCGCGGTACTACCTTTAAGGACCGGCCCCTTAAGGCAAAATAATCGCTCCCATGTCCAGACCACACGTAATGTACAGGACGCAGGCAAAAACCACGCTCAAACTCTCCACATAATAGTTATAACCACAGCAGTTAGAGGAACAACTCGAAAGCGCGCTTCGATATCTATACGAACAGAACACAGGAAAATGCTTTCCTTGGTTTAACTTAAACGTCAAGTTACAAACCAGATGAACACCAAATACCACCTAAATCTTGACGAAAAACGAATAGTTATGTAATAGCAGCGGCAGATAGCATACATATTTAACTACAAATCGCCGTTTGTTCATTCAAGATACAAACAACAATGTTCGTTTTTTGTAGACGTTGATTTAACAGCAAAGTGTCAAGCCTACTTCGAAAATCTATCCACATTACAAAGAACATGGTTATATTGCGTTTTAGTGCTTGGTGGTACAAATTAATCCATGTGAATGGTTGGCAATGGTCCGTCTCCTATGAGTAGTGCGTTAAGGAAAGCCCCTTGTTTACCTAATTTTCTTTGGGCACATTTTATATTGTCCAGAAAACTCAATTCAATCACCATTATTACAGAGTGACGACTGAGGGCATCGGCATGCTTCATTTGGTCGCCGCGTCTGTGCCTTAATGAATACTGAAATTCCTGTAGCTGAAGAGTCCTCTCTGCTATGCTAGCTTATAACTATTTTTTCTCCATTGTACATTTAGAGGCGCTACAGTCCAAATCCAAACTTTGAAGCATCGGTGTGAAGCTGCATCTGCGCCGTTGGTTTGCAAATGGCCAAAACTAATTGATCTACTAGCAAAGCCTTAAGTTGTTCGAATGCTTGTTTTTCATTTACGCCCAAGACAAAGACCTTACACAACAAATCAGTTAGAGACTTGACAATTATTGAATAATTTGGGATACATTTTCTCAAATAGTCTGTAAGCCATATGAGAAATGTTGTACCTTTTTATGCTATTTAGTTAGACTTGAATGACCTTGCACACTTTGTTTTTGATAATGAAGGTTTTAACACCCATGGTGGTTGATACACTGCTGTTTCGTTTTTTAAAATAATTTTCATTTTCACAGGAGAATCATTATTGTTCATAGAATGATAATTGCTCAATAGGGTCCCGCGATATCGGGGTACATATTTATGATTACCAATTTTTAGGCCATTACCTATATTCAATCTAACTTCTGACACTTTCTTGATTCGGATTTCTTCACGTCCGACAGAAATTTGTATTTCTTTCTAAATAATTCGCTCTTTTGTGCACTTGTGAATCCGGTAACTTTAATATTTTTGGGATATTTTGCCGAAATGTGTCAAACTCGTTACAATTGAATCATTTCAGTCTATCAGAGTATCGTCTGTATAGTTTTTTGATACGTGGCCACTCTGCCCGCAATTATAATCCACTTTGGGCCCCCCTTCAATAATGGCGCTGGCACAGAATTTGTACTTGTGCTATCGTCTTTCATTTTAAATGTTGAATACATTTCTATAGTTTTTAGTGAAATTCCGCGGCAGTTCCTGCCCCTTATAATATAGCTTTATATTTGATGTAAGATCATCAATTCCATCAATATATGTATTGTGAATAATATATGTTACATCAACCCGACCCCGAGATGCTAATTCTCTCATTTCACTAGAAAACATTCATAAAACGTTTCCGTCTTTACCTTTTGACGTTGCACTATAGTAACCGGTAAATATCAGCGCTATTTGCTTGCGTTTAAATTCGCTTATATATAGGTATTCTGCACCTTTTAAATATTGTCGTCCATAAATAAGTTTTTGAAGAGGATTCCAATAAAATGTTATTGCACTATTGTTGAAATCATCCAACCAATTGTAGATCGAGTCACTATTCGGTCCATATCCGTCTAAATCTAGTATAGTGAAAAGTTAGTAGTGAAAGAAAAGTTAGGCTGCGATCAATCGCCATGGCGCCTAAATTAGCCGGTTGATTTTGGGCCATGGTTTCACTGTAGAAGAATGTTCTGGTGAACCGAAATTAAACATTCGCTCAGTAACTTTGCAACAATTTATATTTTTTGTATGAACTTACAATACAATACTATTTTGCTTGTTTCTTTTTATACAATAGGTCATTTTAATTTTTACATACCAAAAATGTTATTTGTTCCTAATTAACGGCAGCCAATACCAATTCGCGGTGTTATATGGATCGACTCCCGGTTGAACCGCCAAATTTGTAGAATACATATAGTATGCAATCAGTGTACAATTATTATTACAATGTAGCGATGATGCATTGAGAAATGTGCGGATCCATATACATAAATAAACTGCGGAACTGCTCAAAACACTAGAAATTTTAACAAACCTTGATATCTCTTTAGCTGTTGGGTAAAAAATGTATCTTACGGAAAACATATTCTTAAACACCCGAAAAAAACTTAAATTTCACAGAAGAACTGTTGCGAAACATAGTTCAACAAATTAAGAACATTTTTTTAAAAATCTTAGACACAGAATTTGAAATATATGCGATGTATGTAAATGGTGTCCCAAAATTAACGCAAGATTTGTATTAAATAGAAAACACAGTTTTTAGTCTTCAGATTGTGATTTTTTTATTGAATCATAAAATACATAAGATAAAGTTATTTATAGAATATCACATCGGAGAAATGGCCTCCACAGCTTTGCTGGCACATACGCACTCTTTTATCGAAATTCTCTATGACCTTTTTGCATAAATGTGGCTGAATTTGTGTTGATGCATCGTTTAATTTCCTCCTGTAATGCACGGATGGTTGTGGGCTTGTTGTAACCCCATAAAAAGAAATCTAATGGTGTTAAATCACAAGATGCCTCACAATGTCGTCGCCTCCGGGTCCTCGTTCGTACGTTTGTATGAACGGGTGGGCAAAAGTGATCTAGGTGTGAGGCGGGTCACGCTAAATGACGACAGATGGGCAGGTTTAAGGTGTTACGCGACCCGTGCCAACAAACTACCAGGCTGGGGGCCCATTTAACAAAGCCCAGTCGCAAACGGAGCCCTCTGGATACCTGGCGACCTCCAGTTGTAAGTAGCCTTACCTGCGTATACGGATCTCTGCGCAGGTGGACCATTTTTTCTCCGAAACTCGTGGGAACACTATGCCTAATTTTAATAATAAAAAAAACAAAACCGAGACCGGCACTCACCAAAGGCCGGAAACAACAGATGGAAGCTCAAACCGCAAAGGTGGGGCTCCCTCAAAAGTATCAGGGGGAAGCGACTCCAGGGCATCTAAGCCTGGGACTAGCGGAACCCAGAAATCTAGCGCTGCTGAACGAGGCTCAACTAACGTCCCTAGAAATTCAAAGCTACGGTCGGCACAGAGGCTTCTGCAAAAGTGGGCTGCAACCCCTGAGGAGCAGCGCACTGCGAAGTTAGAAGAATCCGCTAATTGGGCCAGGAAAACGCTCGGGGCGATAACTCGGAGAGAGACCATGTGTCGAAAAGGCAGCGGTCTCAGGATGAGCTAGAGCCTGTCGATTCCAAGCGAGCCAAAATGCAAGCGGAGAAAGAAACTCCTCACAAGGACATGTCGAGACACAACTCTTTCAGCGACATCGTGACTGAGCGTCTTTTGGTCCTAGCCGTCGTTGACAGGAGTCACGAAGACGGGAGCATCACAATGGACAAATAGAGATTAGTCTATAATGCACTAAACTCTGTTTTCCTCAAGGTCCTAGGAGAAAATCCGGGACCTCCTCCATCCTGCAGAGATGCGGGGTGGCACCAAGGGCGCATCAAATTAACGGCGTGCTCGGATGCCAGATCAGTCGATCTGTATAAAAAGGCTGTAGCAGAGGTAGGGGAGGTGTGGCAAGGCGCGAAGCTGGCTTCTGTAGCCAGGGAAGAGATTCCTAGTAGGCCAAGAGCGCGTGTCTGGCTACCAACTGAACCGGCTAGCCCTGAAAAGATCTTAGAAATAATAAGGTTCAGCAACCCCAATCGTCCGACAAGAAATTGGAAGATTGTGAGACAAGAGGATGCCAAGGGAGGCTCCAGATTATCCACCATGATAATCAATAAGGAGTCCTCGGCTCCTCTTGCCGCGACTAACGGAGTAATCGACTTCGGTTTCGGGTCGATTACTCTCAGAGTCTACAAGAAAGACGAGGCTGGAACACACCTGGAGGAACCTGGGGAGGAAGGCAGCTCGTCCATACAGGAAGCAGACACACCAGGAGGGGAGACGGCCCAACCAATCGGGAAGTCGCCTGTCCCTGGTGTCGGACGAGGAAGACTTGTCGGACTCGGGGGACGAGGAGGCTTCCTGCATCCGGGAAGAAAGTTCCGTGGGAGGAGATACGGGAGACACCGGCGACTCCAAAGGAACCGGCGAGCACTATCCTGCGGTAGCGGGGAGTAGTAAATAGGTAAGTAGGCGCACTTTGTGTTATGTTAAAGTTTACACAAATAAACCTGCACCATACGAAGGCAGCGTCAGCTGCCTTACTCCTCAGACTGACTGAATCAGGAGAGGACGTGGTCTTTATCCAGGAACCTTGGATAAATAGTAATAGGATCTGTGGCCTTAGAATGAAGGGGTATAACCTGCTATACTCAAGAAATTCGGGGAAAATCAGATCCTGCATTCTTGGGAAGAATAATCTAAATATTTTTCTACTTTCTCAGTATAGTAATGGGGACACAACTGCTGTCAGCCTGGAGATTGGCGGCAGTCTAGTTTGGCTGATTTCAGCCTACATGGACCGAGACAAACAGATTCCGCCGGATAACCTGGGGGACCTGGTTCTCGAAGCAAAGAGGAAGAATATTGGGGTGCTCCTTGGGTGTGATGCCAATGCGCATCACACAATTTGGGGCAGCACTGATATCAACGAAAGAGGTGAGTTATTTTTTGATTACCTATTAAATACCAACCTTTGGGTGTGTAATATTGGGCAAGAAC
Organism: Tipula unca; assembly: GCA_951394425.1. Taxonomy (NCBI): domain Eukaryota; kingdom Metazoa; phylum Arthropoda; class Insecta; order Diptera; family Tipulidae; genus Tipula; species Tipula unca. The sequence continues at coordinate 90,178,810 of OX596381.1, read as the reverse complement.
CCACTTTGATCACTAAAAACCGGCAGGAGGTTCTAGATGTAACCTTCGCCTCAGAAGGGTTGTACCCTATGGTCAAGGAATGGAGGGTGGCGGTGGAGCACTCCTTCTCTGACCATCGGTATATAACCTTTAGCCTTGAGGTTTCCCCTGCCAACCAGAAAGCCTTCAGGAATCCTAGAAGGACAAACTGGAGCAAGTATGAGGAAACGCTTAAAGAGTTATTAACGCCGAAGGCCCCGGAGCCGCCAGCGACACGGGAGGAACTGAATTGCTTAGTGGACACACTCACTAGAGCCTGCAATCAGTCCTTCAACGCTGCTTGCCCAATTGTTAAGCCCAGGGGCAAGCAAAAACCCGCATGGTGGACCAAGGAACTGTGGACCTTCCGGAAGGCATGCAGAAGAGCCTTTAACAGAGCCAAAAGCACGAGGGAGGCTCACGATTGGGACTCCTATAAGGAGGACCTCAAAGTTTACAAGAAAGTATTGAGGAAGGCAAAAAGGAGGTCTTGGAGACACTTCTGTGATAGAATGGAAGAAGTCTCCGAGACCTCTCGTCTTAGGAAGATACTGTCTACTAATCCAACCTGTCCTAGTTATTTAATTAAACCGGATGGGTCTTGGACTGCTTCTAGTGAGGAATCTTTGAAACTTCTCATCGAAACCCACTTTCCAGGAAGCTCAGACGACTCGACAGAGACTAGTACTCATCGGGAGGTACATTCACTGCGCATAGAGGATATCGTAACCAAAAAACGGATCCTATGGGCACTTGAAGGCTTTAAACCCTATAAATCTGCTGGTCCTGAGCGAATTATTCCAGCGGAGATTCAGAACAACTCGATGATTATTCTCCCCTGGATGGAGGTAATCTTCAAAGGGTGTCTAAAACTGGTCTGTATTCCGCGAGGATGGGCAGAGGCAAGAGTGATCTTTATCCCGAAGGCGGGTAAATGCTCACATGGCTACCCAAAGGACTTAAGACCTATAACTCTATCATCCTTTCTGCTAAAAACCTTGGAAAGACTGATGGATATCTATATACGTGCAAAAATAAAGCCTAGTGACTGGGCTCAGTCTCAGCATGCTTACTGTAAAGGGAAATCTGTGGACACAGCTCTGCACGCCAAAGTAAGTACAATTGAGAAATCGATATTCTCGCAAGAGTTTTGTATGGTGGCGTTCCTTGATATTGAGGGCGCCTTCAACAATATTAAGACGGAGGCAATTCTGGAAGGATTGTCGTTCCTAGAAGTGGATTACCCTGTAAGTGAGCTAATCAGTCACATGCTGGGGTGCAGGATGGTTAACTCGGAGCTGGGGGAATCCACTATCAGGAGGCGGGTGGCTAAGGGAACCCCGCAGGGAGGTGTCTTGTCTCCTCTTCTCTGGAACATAGCAATCAATGGACTGCTGCTGGAGCTGGAGAGAGAGGGGATCGGGGTGGTTGCTTATGCAGATGACGTAGCGTTAGCTGTCTCTGGGAAATATTTAAGCACGGTGAAGGAGGTAATCCAAAATGCCCTCCAAATCACTACGAGGTGGGCCATCAGATGTGGACTGGCAATTAGCTCGGTACTATTTACTAGGAAATATAAAATCCCGGTAGTAGATCCACCTCTCCTAAATGGCAGGAGACTAGCTTTTACTGACAAGGCAAGATTTCTGGGAGTAATCTTGGACAGTAAGCTTAGTTGGAAGCCCAACATTCTGGAAAGGGTAAACAAGGCTAATATAGCAATGTACTCGTGCAGGAATGCCATCGGAAATAGATGGGGCCTGAAGCCGGAGCTGGTACACTGGATATTCACTGCCGTAGTAAGACCTGTACTTATGTATGGGGTGAGTGTGTGGTGGCCAGCTCTTGATAAAGTAACGTACAAAAAGGGGATCGAGAAGGTGCAAAGAACGGCCTGTAAAGGAACTGGCGAATCTAGACTACGTTACACCAACTTTGTGTTTCGAGAAAAAGTTCCGAACTTCCTGCCCCTCAAGGGAATCCTGGAGGGGCGGGTTGGGTGCGGAAACAGGAACACTGCAGTTCTTCACGGATGGCTCCAAGCTAAACGGTAAAGTAGGAGCTGGAGTCTTCTGTGATAGACTAGAAGTAAACATATCAGTTCGTCTCCCTGATCACTGCAGCGTGTACCAGGCAGAGGTTATAGCGATTGAGGAGGTCCTGAACTGGTTGAGGCATAATGTGGTATCCTCGATTGATATCGCAATTTATGTGGACAGTCAGGCGGCAATCAAGTCGCTGGACTCGGTTTCTCTGACGTCTAGGGTGGCGTTGAGTTGCCACTGGTCTCTGAATGAGATGAGTGAGCATTTCAACATCCAGATTGTCTGGGTCCCCGGCCACTCGGACGTTATGGGGAACTGCAGGGCGGACGAACTAGCGAGGCATGGTACAACTCTCCAACTGCTACCGGAAAGGGCAGAACTGGGAAGGCCCATAAATGCACTCAAGACGGTGCTCAAAAAGGAGGCAGTAGCCTCAGCTAATGAAAGGTGGACGAACACCCTCTCATGCAATGTAGCAAGGCAAGTCTGGCCTAAGCTGGACTGGAAACGCTCTAAGACATTGATCTCCCTTCGAAGACGTGAACTAAAAGCGATCGTGGGGATACTCACTGGGCACTGCCTACTTGGAGAACATGCGAGGAGGTTAGGTCTGGAAGCAAATGACTTTTGCAGAAGCTGTAGGGACGAGGAGGAGGAAGAGACGGTAGTCCACCTCCTATGCTCATGCTCGGCTCTAGCACACAAAAGACATGATCATTTGGGTAAATTCTCAATGGACTGCCTCTCGGATCTCGAAAACTGTAAGGTGCGAGACTTATCACGCTACATAAGTAGCTCAAAATGGTTCTCATAAAGGTAATAGGGAAGTAGATCCTGTGGTACCACAACGGACCGTCGCCTGTCTAAGTGTGCTGTAGCAGCCACTCAACCTAACTTAACCTAACCTAAATCACAAGATCTAGGGGTCCAATTCTGATCACCGAAACGTGAGAATACACGACTAGGAAATGTCTCATGCAGTAATTGAATTGTTTCACGGGCTGTATGGCATGTGGCACCACTTGTTGAAACCACATGTCGTCTATGTCAATATCATCCTACTGAGGCAGAAAGAAATGCGTTATCATGTCGTGATTTCGAGCACCAGTAACAGTTACAGTTTGACTGTTCCGTTCCAACATCCGCACCAAACAGTGACACGCTGTGGATGCATTTGTTTTTCGACAGTCGCACATGTCGATTCTCTGAATTTTGGCGATTAACGAAGCCATAAAGGTGAAAATGTGCTTCATCGCTTAGAATGATTTTGCTCGAAAAATCAGCATTCACTTGTTGATTATTTTTAAGATATTCTTCAATAATGAAAATATGTTGTTCTATCGTGTAACGCCACATTTTTACTAACCCTAACCTCTCAGCTCTTAATTTTTTTTTTTGAGGTTGCCAACACTTTACTTCACAAATGGCGGCAAATTCAAATCTTGCGTTAATTTTGGGACACCCTTTAGTTCAATTAGAAATATTTAAATTATTGATTGTGGTTATGCTACATCGATCAGTAATGCGTAAATTGTAGTTGGTATCGTTGGTATTTTTATCAATTTACCTGTACATTTTATTGTGTCATTGCGGCAATTGTATGTTTATTTACCGAGCAAAGAGCACAGTGGCTAATCGGCTAATCGGGAGATTCCGGGTATCCCAACAGAGGCGGGATGCAAAAGGGATTGTTCATCTCCCAATTACGATCGGTGATTAAATTGAAAACATCTATGACCCTCTGTTGGAACGTTGAACTCATGGGCCGACCCATCGGTTCATATTAGTACAGGCTAGCATGGAGCTATGCAGTGTGCAGATGGCCAATTAAAATGATGAACCTGTAGGCGTGTACAAAATAGAGATTCTGTTCAGCTTTCAAAGGACAATAAATCCACTACCCTAACAGTTTCTAATTAATGTATATGTATACATATATGAAAGTGTTGGTATTTATTGTTAAATGTAATTACTTCTTAGAACCTATAAAATTGATAATTTTTGTTATAAGTAAAATTCTAGAATTCAAGTATCACTCAAGTTTAAATTATCTAAACTCCATGAATGTGCTCTTATACGTACATTAAACTGAATTGTAAAATTGAAAACTATTATTGATATAAAAAAAAAACTAACAAATGGTAATATGGGTAAGTGTAATACTTACCTTTATTATCTATCGATCGATTACAAATTTGTACTTATATAAAATATTTTTGATTTATCAGCGCACACACACTCATCCCCAATTATATAATTTCTATGTATGTATATTATATCATCGTACCAGACCGCACATTTAATTACGTATTTCATAAAAAATAACAAACACAAATTCGTTATCTATCCTATGAATGACAGATAATTTGCTTATCGTTTGTCATAAACGAGTATTCAATTTTTTTAAACATACATACAGCTATCACCACACGAACGCATTTTGTTAGTTATAACAACCTTTATTGGAAATACGAGTATATATATGTGATATGTGTAATCAGTAATGGGAATGTATACAGCATATACCTTTCATTCATCGTTAAAAACCTGACTACGGTCAGGTAATCACGCTTAATATAAACTACCTACGTAATGTATATATGTACTTAGATTTTTATTCATCATTCTATTCGTAATAATATCGCAAGAAGTAAATTTCGAATTTTGATATGGTTTGCGTATATATGTGTATGTACATATTTATGTACATATATTATCTAGAATTAATATTGGCGCGGCGATATCAAATATATATTTGGGTTAATTAAAATTTTTGTCATTCCACGATGGGTATTGTAAATAATTTTTACAAAATTACCTCATGTTATTAACAAAATTTGGTTGTAGAAACATCAAATTGGCCAAATGTTTCGTTTAAGGTATTTTTTATGATATAGGCGTGGAGAGTTAATTTTCTTGAGATATTCCCTTATCATCTAATTTAAGCAATCAGTAGTACATAATTAATATGAATTTTTATATTTATACCATAAAATAATAAACAGCGTGAATGTTAAACTGTCAAACAAACAAATTATAATCCGGTTTTTAATGTTTTATTAAATATTAAAGTAGGTATGTAAATTATATTAGCCAGGCGATATATGGCCACGCCACCATAAAAGATTACAAGAATTTTTTTTAAATATTACTGCCAATGGCATTATTCTAGAATCTTTCTATAAATGAAACTATTAAGAAGTATACAGTCCCTACAAACTAAAGTTAATTCAATTTTTTAAGTCTTAACCTATCTTAGTTCCGGCTTTGAGATGTTTCGGGCTTTTGTAATTTCCGATCCAAAATTTCTTTCAAATCATAATTTAAAGTCAAATTTAATGTTTATGGATCTCATTTATTACAATTAGGGGCATATCCTCGCAAATAAACATTTTTATATGACTCAATTGCGACTCAATTTTCTTCTTTAGTATTAATTGTCCTAGGTTTTATTCACTAACTCCAAAATATTGGTAGCAATCTTTTCATGATGCAAATGATTAACTTACAACACGATGGAGGATAAACCTCTGAATATTAAAAAAAAATTACATATACGAACAAGCAAATATGTATGTATGTACAATGTACATATTAATCCATTACGCAAAAAATCTGGAAATTATAAAATAAAATTTAACTATTATGTTCAACCAATCGTTAGGTTTAAAGAAAACATGTTGTTTGGTTTAATTTAGTAGTACATTTGAAAATCAATAGAAACTTAGCCTCTACTACTAAATTTAGCAATTTTTGCATTGATATGAAATTTTCTCAGTAAATATACCGGCTAAAATGTCAAATTTTACAATAGAGACTTCAGTTACCAGATGGAAGCACTAAAGTCACCCAAGCCCGAAATATAAAAGGAAACCCTCGTACTAAATTAATTTTAGTTAGAAATACAATTATTTAACTAAACTTCAAAATAACATTTCCAACCATTATTTGAGGTGTTTCAGTCTTACGAAAGATGTACTCCAACATGAAATTAAAAAGTATCGGGGATAGAGCATCTCCTGCCGAACACGCGTTGACTGCAAATATTCTCGATAGCTTGTTCTCTACTTTAACACAGCATTGGGACTGCATCACTGTCATTTTACATAATCGTACCAATTTTGTTGGCATTCTTAGCTATTCCAGGGCAAACCACAAATTCTCTCAATTGATCGAGTCATAGGCCTGCCGGAGATTCAGGAACACCTGATGTACAGAGATGGACGTCTCATAGAATTTAGATAGAATCCTCAGTGAACAGACTTGATCTGTGATTGATCGATTCGGACGAAATTCTCCTTGATAGTCACCATCCAAGCCGTCTAGAGGGGTGATCCTATCCAATATAATGTAGGACAGTAATTTGTACGCTGTGCAAAGGGGATTTACACCGCGATAATTCTCACACTTCAAGCGGTCTCTCTTAGGCGATCCACCCCAGATGAGCTGTTTGGTTTTAATCTCTACATGGCATGGCGGTTGACGCAGGCCTGAAAGTATGGTACAATTCGGTAAATCCTTTAAAGAACTTCGCTCATTGCTGAGTTGTTGTACTTTCAGAACCTCTGCCTCCCACCATTCTCGCCATAGCAAGAGCGGCCTGGTTTTTCATCGCGATTTTGAAACGTTGTACACTTCCCTTAAAAACTAACACGTGATCAATTTGGATACGCTAAGTTTTGCGAGAATTAGTCCATGTCTCTTAATGTATCTGTTTGTGAGGGAAGAACGTGTTTGCTACTCTAAGATCAAAAGAAATTGCAAAGTATCAGTCTAACATTTTGTTAGGGTATAGATCCCATCAGATCGTCCATGTCATTGTAAAATGAGTCTTTATCTTGGAGCTGGCTGACTTCAGTGGGCCCGTGTAGCTTACACAATCGGTTATTGACTGCCGGGAAATCCAAAACAGCATTCTTTACCTGCGGCCCAAGAAGAAATCCAGCTTTAAGACTTCCAAGGTCATCTCCACTGTAGAGCAACGTATAGCCCTGGGATACATGCTCTCCACTTTTGGGCCAGCGAGTTTCTTGAAGAGCAACGAGTTTCAGCCGATACTCTTTCATGCGCGTAATTAGGCCGCCCAACGCTCCTGGTTTTCAAAGTGACTGTACGGTCCCCGCGCCGATCCTAAATCTCGTATCCGGATACTTGAACGGGGGTCTGGTGTTTTTTTGGCGGTATCCATTTTACTATTTGTTGATATTATAAACAGGTTATTTTTTTTACGGAAGCAGGTCGTCAGCCCAGTGATCCAACCGTTTAGTCGCCTCCTACGACAAGCAAAGGATACTGTGGTGGTATTCTTGAAAAACAGGTTCAACCCGATTAGAAAGAAACTCTCCTTTCCTACCAAGAAACCAAAATGCACGAATTTTAAAGATTGGCTTATAAAAAGAAAATAAAGATAGAAAACAGTAGATTGAGCTATTCAAATCGGTCACTGGTATACAGATATGAGCCGAAATTTTCGAAAATTTACTAAAAGTACGAATTTGAATATAGGGACAGAATATCTCCTACACCAAATTCAATTACTTTCAGAGATTGGCTCATATGCAGACATAATCTGTTCAAATCAGTATATACTTCTGTCCATTTCCGAAAACATTTAGGTCCTAGCTTTTTTTTTTTGTTAAATCTACAATAAAATAAATCGTATTTCTATTGCAATTATACAGGCATACAAAGGTTGTATCACTATTAAAATTATGTAGAATTTCATCTAATACTGCACTTGTCATCAACGCTTTTTGTTGAAAAAAAACCGACGGGTAGTTATTTTTTATTCGAATTACCAACCACAATAGATTTTCTAATTACCCCATTAATCAAACGCAATTTATGAAATATTTTGCTTTCTTTCCGCCATAGCATTTCTCGCCTTTAAATGATAATGTTTTATTTGAGAAGACCCTATAAAATAACCCTGTTTCTTCGAGATTAGCAATATTATCGGCTGAATAATTCATAATAAAGTGCCATACCTTTGTTTGAACGAGTCGTTGTTGAACCATCCTGTAAAAGGAATAAAATCATCAACAGGAGGTGTTTGATTTTGGGTTATTTGTAGAGTTTTTTCTTTTAAAATTGGACCCGAGATGGAAACATGTTTAGCTTGCGCCGCACTCAAATATTAATTCACCTATTTTTTCGTATTTGTATGTCTTTTTTTAAATTGTCTTTTCCGATTCTCGCAACGATAAGTATCGCATTTTCATACCCTCCTTATTTTTAATTGTTGCGTACACCTATCTTCTGCTACAAATGTATACATTTAAAATGAACAGCTATACATATCAGCTACTTTTTCTCCTGGTTCCTTCATTTTTATTAATTTGTATTTTTGCACAAGGAACAAATTATTCACATTGCCGTTCTTCGTTGTAACTAGAAAAAAATACACGAGCTAATTTTAAACTGGTGATCCTTTAAGCCTCTATTTCACTGTGAAAAATTTACTGTCAACAAAACCAAAATGGGATAAAAATATAGATTTGCTGGTGGTGCGAAAGAAACAAAAAACTTCATCAGCAAAATTTTACTGGAGAGAAAAATGTGTATGTGTTAGTGTGTTGCCATAATTTATTATAGAAAAGTATCAAGTTGAGTAATTTTTATGGCAACATTTACACACATCGACATAAAAATTGTGTGCGGATACGAAATTTTTTTCACACACACATGTTTGGATATTTTTATGGTCAAATGTTATTTTGTTGTACATTTTTTTTTAATATTTCAGACGTTATAATAATAAATAATTATTATTATTAATTATATTACAATAAATTATTTATTATGTAATAGCATATGAATAAATGAATAAAATTATGTTCGCACTCTAGACATAAAAAAAATTATGAAATTTGTTGGTTATGTTACAGAAGCTGTCAAAACGTAACCATAAAAGTTTCGCTATAAAATAAAAAATAAAAAAACTACTATCTCTGTCACACTAATGGAATTTTTTCTTTTCTTTCTCCTTTCATTATGGCAACAAAAAATTGTTGTCAGTAAATTTTTCACAATGGAATACAGGCTTTAAGCCTCTATTCCATTGTGAAAAATTTACTGCCAACATTTTTTTGTTGCCATAATGAAAGGAGAAAGAAAAGAAAAAATTCCATTAGTGTGACAGAGATAGTAGTTTTTTTATTTTTTATTTTATAGCGAAACTTTTATGGTTACGTTTTGACAGCTTCTGTAACATAACCAACAAACTTCATAATTTTTTTTATGTCTAGAGTGCGAACATAATTTTATTCATTTATTCATATGCTATTACATAATAAATAATTTATTGTAATATAAATAATAATAATAACAATAATAATTTATTATTATAACGTCTGAAATATTAAAAAAAAATGTACATCAAAATAACATTTGACCATAAAAAAATCCAAACATGTGTGTGTGAAAAAAATTTCGTATCCGCACACAATTTTTATGTCGATGTGTGTAAATGTTGCCATAAAAAATACTCAACTTGATACTTTTCTATAATAAATTATGGCAACACACTAACACAAACACATTTTTCTCTCCAGTAAAATTTTGCTGATGAAATTTTTTGTTTCTTTCGCACCACCAGCAAATCTATATTTTTATCCCATTTTGGTTTTACTGACAGCAAATTTTTCACAATGGAATAGAGGCTTTATACTTACACACAATTAACTAAAATTAAATAAACTTAGCACTTTGAACCACAATTCAAAATCGCAATTTGGTATTTCCCCAAACAATACTAAACAATACTTCTCGATTGTTTGTGTGTTACGATTGAAGTTGAAAGTACACATACAGAAAAACTAGCAAAAAAACATAAAAAAATGTTCAATTTTATTTCCAGTTTTCGTTTTAGTGTTTCCATATGATAATTTCATGTAGTATAAACAAAACAAAAATTAGGTGGCACTGTAAAAATAAAAATATGTATTCCACCTTACACGAGTTTTTATACGATAGAGTATAAGTTATTTCACTTTCCGGGATATAGGGAAGTTTCCAGCATATCCATGTTCCGGCAATGACAAGTTATTATTAGTGTGCGGTATTATTTAATTTATCTACATAAATATAATATCATATACGAGTATGTAGATGCTTTACACCCATATAAAAAAATCGTTAGTTCATTAAATCTTGTGGATCTGCCGTTCACAGTCATCTGCTGTTCATAGTCATCTATATTTCGACTGCTTTAAAATACCCCTTACCAATTCATTAGGATGTGCCTGTAGTTTCAAAGAATACTTGGAACTGAATTCTCTACTCTGGTTTTAATATCAGCATATAAGATTGTAGTTCGAATATACCACGGAGATTTTGTAATATTTCAAAGTATTTTTGCTGTTCTTTGCAGAAGTTCTTTATTTGAAGCGCTGGTGGAGACCCATATTTGAATACCGTATGTCCATATGGAACATTTCAATTGAACATTTTATTATTATATGATTGTGCTTTGTTTCACGATATGTTTGATGCCTTGTGGTACACTTGCATTAATTTAATCCAGTAGTTGCTGCATTTTGTTTAATCACAGATATTATCTTTGATCTAGATAGTTTTCGAGGACACCTTGAAAATTCTTCGGCAGTAACTTTTTAATCTTGTAAAATAGTCCATCGTTCCAAACTTCATCAGAGGCTTGTGCAATATACAAGAAGACCGCAGACCAATATTTCTTTTTCTCGAAGGTGAGTGTAATAGCATTTAAAATTCTGCGCACTTGCTTTCTAGCGCCATATTGGTTTCGGAAACCAAATTGATGGTCTGGAATAAGATGACGGTAGTAATGGTTTTAGTTCTTCTAATAATATTTTTTATTTTAGTTTGTGCGAAGCATGCTTATGAAATTTGCTTATTAATCATCGGGAATTAAGATATCTTGCACTTTTGAGGAATTTAACTCGCTCGCTTGAACTGACTACTATGTTATAGTTATATGGCGAGTTTGCTGGTCTTTTTAAATTTCTTGTTGCTTTCCACAATGAGTAATCTTTCTTTCTGTTGCATCTTGGTTTTCTTCTTCCGTATGGGCTACTCTCAGGTTTTTGACTGCTTTTCCGCTTTTCTTGGATTAGTTCCTGGATATTATTTGGAAGTTTATTAATTTTAGAAATACTGATATTGATCGTTTCAGCATTTTCTGCTGCTATTTCTAGAGTATCTTTGAGGATTTATGTTACCGAATCAATATCTGTGATGTGCTAAGGGAAACATCCAGTTGCCGATTCTGTTATTCTAGACTTCTAAAAATATTCTATTTAGTTTGTTCATATGTCAGGTGTTTTGGTTTCCTATTACCGGCGAATGATCGGACGACAGATCATAGCAATCACTATCCTTAGTAACCAATACCTTTAGTCACATAGAAGTCAATTAAATCAGGATTTTCAATTAATGCGTATGCCAGAGTTAAAAATTAATAAAAATTTCTATTCTATATGCCATTCTAATTTTTCACGCAAAAAATTGCAACATGACAGAAATATAAAAGTAAAACACATAATTTCAAATAAGATCAATAGACTAATCAATAATTTAACAAAAAAATCAATTAAAATCACGTTCATATAAAAAACGAAATACATCAAATGCTCATATTACATATAAAATTTAAAAAATATAAATAAGCAAAAATTAAAAAATTAATTTTCATGATCAGCAAGAAAATTCAATAAACTCAAAAATCAATTAAAGACACGTACGTCACGTACACTAATAAAACTTAAACAATCAAAATAAAATAAATAATATTACACAAAATAGAGAAAAATTAACTATGCAGCATAAAATAAATATAAGTTCAACCAAGCTAAAATTAAATAATAAATTCAGCAAAATATTAGTATATATAATTCAAAATTTATACTGAAAAGGACAATAATCGATTTGGTTCCATTGTAAAAAAGTAAATTGCATTTAAATTTCGTGTAAAAGTAAAATTTTAATATTAAATAAATCAGAATAAATAAATAACCAAAAAAACCACCGAAAAGTTCACCAATTCTGAAGTAAGTATAAAACAATTTAAAAGTTGATACTAACATAGCCCACACCACTGGTAAGCGAGAATCAATGAAACATAAGACAATCTACTAAAATACTGGTACCACCAACAGCAGGTCTGTTATGGAAGTCTTAACAGACGAGGAAACAGCATGTGGCGTGCGCCGGGACTACCTATAGCCTAGGGAATTGCTTTACGCTGCTGATCGCGGGCTTCTTTTCCTTTAAGGCTGAATAGTAATGTACGATATAGTTATAATTTATTTTACATTCATTGCACTAAATTCATTTAAATTGTTTGTGATTTCACTTTCCCCTAAAACTTGTCGTATACGCATATTTGTTTCGTTTTGGGCTATCATGCGCTTTATCCGTTCCTAGTTTTTGTCGACGTCGTGACTCTTGGTGTCAAATCTTTTGGGGTCATATCAATTAAACTAACCAAAAATCAGCTGTCAGCTGTCACATCGGCTGTCACTGAAAAAGTGTTGCCAACTTCAAGTTCCATACCTCGAAATGAATCACCCTTTGTTCTGTTTTCTAAATTGGTGCATTGTTGCACACATATTCGTCATATTTTATTTGAACACATTGTTCCAGTTCTTGGTTTGTTAGAGGAGCAAATGACGCAGCTTGAGGATATGAGGATATGATTACTTGTAATTCGTTTGTACTGTTAATATATTGTAAATGTGCCCCAGACTCTTATCGTCGTCTCCTTTAGGAATCATCATGATTGATGGAACGTAGTCTTGAATTCTGTTGATTCCCTTCTTTAATTGTTCTGGGGTCAATAATGCAGGATGGATATGACCGAGATGAGCATTGAGAATAACATCAATAATGACTCGTTGTTTGTCTGCGATACGCGTCTTGATCATCATTGTTTGGGTCGTATGATGGATTGTACTTTGTTCTAGTGATGGCCATGTGTAGATAATCTGTGTATCTTTCCATCGAGACAAAGAAATTGTTGTGCGATAGTTCTAAAATGATTATTATTCAATTCTCTGTCGTCTTAGAATACGTTTGTTGTTGTATCTATCATTGATGTCTCGTTTCGTAATAGTGCCAATAAAATTTAAATAATAGATAATGGTTTTTTCCTCCAAATCATCGTTTATTTTCTGAACAGCTCCAATAATGGTTGGTGCAGCAATCACAAAATCAAGGTATCATCCGAAGCATCTGCACTTTTCAATTATTTATAAGTTCCACTATATCATTGAAGTGCATGATGGAAAGCAAGTAGATACCTGTAGTACTCCATGATTAGTTACTATTGGCTTATAGAGATACAGTTAACATTTTTTGTATATTGTTATCTTTCTTGAAGATAACTATTGAACCATTAAAACCACTTTATTGTCATCTATTTCAGATTTCCAGTTATCCAACATTAAGTTTAATGCAGTTTCACACGAATGGAGTTCTCGATATCCAGATTGTTGGTCGACTAGTATTTTGTTGTTGTTTGTGTGGTTTATTAATTGATTTTTAAATATATAACCTCACTAAATAACAAATATATAAATAACTTCACTTCCTTGAGGAACTCCTGCTTTAACATCCAACGCTTTTTCAATAATATTTGTGATTCGATTAAAAAGAATGATTGATGCGGAATCTAAATTGATGATTAGGTATAAGATTCCTTACTTCGATTATAGGTTTTAACCGTTTTAATAACAGTAGGACAGGTGTAGAGCAGACTAGGACAGGTGTAGAGCAGATAGAGCACAGTTTTCTCCTCCTTCTCATCATCACAGCTGCGGCAGAAATCATGAGCAGGGGCACCCAGCCTGCCCGCATGTACCCCGATAAGACAATGTCTCATTATAGCTCCCACGACCATACCAATATAGTGCCGTCGAAGCGATATCAGTTGGCCGGATCTGGGCCGGTCAAGTCCAAACCAGATCTGGCTGGTTATTACCCAGGAACTAGCATTAGACCATCTAATTTTCGTTTCTTTTATGGCTTATTCCTGAAGCAGCAGTTTACATGAAGCAAGGGGTATCTTTATGTCCAGCCTGCTGTCCATGACTTCCATTATCGCGATAAGTTCAGCTTGAAAAACACTCCTGAGAGCCCCACTTAAACAAAAGCAGGTCGTTTTTGGAATTTCATCAATAGTTTAAGGCTGGCCATCATTTTTAAAGCTGGCCACCAAACGACAACCCCATACAGCATAGTATAGATTTGACCACTGAGACGTAGAGCCAGCGTACTAAGTAGGGCTCCATACTCCATCTCTTTCCCATGGTATTTTTACAGGAGAGCGCTATAGTAGGTTTCTTTTAGAGCGCTAGAGTAGCTTTCTTTACTCTCTCTAGAGAGATATTCCTTCACAGATTCGTTCTTCAGTTGTTTGATTTCATCTCTTAAGTGTGTTATGAGATTGTTTAGTCTAGTTTTGTCTCGTGTAGCTGTAGTTCAATCCCACTTCCTTCTTGCTCTTCTTTTTCATTAATTATTTCCTTTTACCTTGGTTTTCATTTCAAGAGTGCTTTTCTATGTAGCGTGATGAATGATTATTAAAAATCTTACTAGTTCATTGTCTAATTGCTCTGGCAATTTTAAAGGAACGTGTAATTACATTTTCTCTTCCAAGTTTATTTTAAAACTTATCCAGTCTGTTCATGAATTAACGAAGAATTAGTTTTTTATTTTTCGGATGACGTTTTCGCTTCGGGTCGATACGATCGAAAAATGATCAGAATTTATATCAAATCTGAGATCTTCTCACAATCAGTAGGCCTATAGAGCCTACAGAGATTGGTTCATATTTGTATTCCTCCATTGCTTCTAAGATTTGCTTTCCCTTTTGTAGTAGTTAGTCTAGTTGGGGTATGTTTTGCATTAAAGTCCCCACATACGAGTATTATTCCAACATATTTGAATAATTCAATATATTGATTTTTCTTAATAGCGTGGTTTGTTTGAAGTTTACTAATATCGCATATATTTCTTCTGTTTTTTCATTGTGAGATATATTGTCTCTAAATATAACTGCACTCCTACTTTTAGCCGAGTTTCTAGGGCGAATAGTGTGGTTTACTCTGTATAGCCTCTGAACTTAATGTAGGATTGTCTTGTGAAATGGAGCGATCCTTCTTACAGTTCGATATTATTTTGTAATTTATGTTTTCGCGAAGGTACATAGCCACCTGTATATCGACTATTCGAATCGCAGCGTATAAATTTATGGTTACCAATATGAAATTCCGCATCGTAGATTTCTTCAGCTGTTCTGGTCTCACTGAGTAATACTAATAGTAATAATTAATTAAAAGTCTAGTTTCTTAAATAATTGTATATAACAAAGACCTTCTAACTGTAAAACTGATATAATTATTTATTCGGAAAATGTTTTCCACCTGCGACATCAAACCAGATGAAAGTTTGTTTTTTTGATAATAAAAAATGCAAATGAGGTACATACGAATAGTTATACAGATATGAACAAGTAGTCTTTGAACAATGTTTATATGGGACTATGAACTATATCTTAGTTTGATGTAATTCGCTTAATTTGATTAAATGAGAATTATTTTATTTATTTTGGTTGCGTTTAATAAAAAATGTAAATAGAATCTCTGTAACTATTAAATTTAAAAAAAATTATCCTAAAAATCCAAATGTATAATTATACGAGTCACGAGCACCATCCACGTGATCTTAAAAATAGATCATGCATGTTAATTTTAATCCTATTTAATAATTAAAAATTAATGAACAACACATAAAAAAAATTACAAGAGATTTTCTAATCATTAATAATTTATCTAAAAAAACAATAATCATGCAATAATTTAAAACGTACATATGTATATATTCGGTCGATGTTGATTTTTCTATCCTCGCAATATGTACTATATTTTTACATGTTAGTAGATCAAATCAAATTAAATATATATACTATATTGTTATTGTAAAACCGCAAAAAATTAAATTTATTTAAGTATATATATATCTATGTACATACATACAAGTATCTATACATAATTGTATATTCAAGTGAAATAATAATAATGAAACTGAAAAAAAAAAACACAAAAATTTTGTGTTATGATCTCAAATTTGATCTTTCAGATCAAATTTTATTTGTGTGTTGCAGAGAGAAATATTATTGTTTCATAGTAATAATTACGATTTAGTATTAGATATAAAAGTAAAACATACCATCAAATAATTTTATTTTTTGTCAATAGAATTTATTGTTTAGGTTTTGGTTACTACAAAATAATTGTTTTATTAGTACATTTATGTTGATAAATTTAAGTATAGCCTACATAATTGCGATTATACAGATTTCTCTAGGAACCTGAAACAAAATTGTCTACAGAGAAATTTTGAAAATTACAGAACGTAGGATAATGTGTCTTTTAATAAACAAAGTTTCCAGCACCTAGTTTCGTAAACCTAGTATTATTGTCAGTAAATTAATGTAAACTCATCCTAGTATTAACTTTATATTCACTTTGATATACTTTATTTATTTTATAGAGATAAGTCAAATATATATGACTTGAAAATTAAGAGATTTTTACTTTTAACGGATACAGGTCCGAGTTTTTAATTGACCATCTATCTACACATTACATTGTTAAGCTGCAATGTCAGTCTGTACTGATATGAACGATGGCTCGGTGTTCATGAATTCTGCACTCCAACAGAAGGTTCTTATCATCCTGATCAAAATCATGGATGAATAATAATACAATTTTGCATCCTGCCTCTATTGGGATTCGAACCCGGTACCTCCCGATCCAAACTCCACAGCTTTAACCACTGTACTATTTGCTCGGTAACAACATGCATAATAGAAATTGAAACATTTATAATCTTTGTATTGTTTTATAAGATTAATTTAATTTTGTTAATTTTCTACCCGCACCTATATTCCCGCTGCTATATTAAGTTTCAGATTCCTATCAACTCTAGTAAAGGATGTTTTTTTAAGCCTGATAGAACTTGAAATTGTAAAAAATAAAACAAAAAATTAAACTTTTATGAAAAATATACTTTAGCAGTGGTCTAATTATGTAAAAACAAGATAATGTGAAAAAACGAAACATTGAAAAAATTTACACAAAAAAAATTTACACAATTTCCATCTTATTTAGGTTAAATGGTATTCTATAAAACAAAGTAGTCAGCGTGTACATTTTTTCTTGCTGAATAATTTTATCGTGTCTAAAATCACTTTGACGTTTTGTTAGTGTTTCGTTTCATAATATAATATAAAGAGTAACAAGGACAAACATGTTTTTATTTGTTCGGCACTAGCCCGCCTTCTTCGTGAAATTTTAGTTTTAAATTTGATAGAATACCGTTTTGGTATGAAAACGTGTAAAGTACTCGTTTTCGAGTTTTCACGTTATCTTATTCGTTATAGAATTAGGCTACTGATCTCAGTATGCTCTGGTAAATCATCATGAAAGCGCACATAATCGTCCATCTGAGCAAGCCATCTGTCGAACTGTGGATAGATTTCGTACCACATACTCTCTAGAGGATGCAATAACATCAACACGTCGAAGGAATGTGCGTACTGAAGAGAATATCGCCGCTGTAAGCAAAAGTGTGGAAGAAGATCCAAATTTATCGATTCGTCGTCGTTCATGGAAAATTTTGCGCAAGATCTTGGCCTATAACCGCACAAGATTTAGCTGGTGCAGGAATTGAAGCCACGCGACCATTATCAGCGTCGGTCTTTCGCCGGTTGGGCTCTAGAGCAGTTGGCAAATAACCCGTTGTTTTATCGTCAAATTGTGCTCAGCGATGAGGCCCATTTTTGCTTAACGGGTTTTTTAGAGGCCAGCATTGTTCATGTTATTCGTGACATACGGCCAGCAGTGCTCGAAAAAGTGGCCCAAAATTGGACGTCTTTCGAATAAAAAAATTTTTTTTATTAAAATTTTTTTTTTTGGGTTATTTTTAACAATTTCAAATTCTATATCTGGCTTACAAAAACACCCTTTATATCTAGACCGAACACAAATAATGAAACCGATCTGTTGCTTATGCTTCGAGTACTAATGTATACAATTATCATTTTGGGTTTGCTTGAACTTTTAAATCCGAACATTTTTAACGATTCCATCATTTACCTATGTATATAATAATTGTGTTTTGAATTTCTAATAAATGTAAAATAAATCAAATTGTTGTGAGTTCAGGCAAATAATGCTTGAGGTGGTAGTCATTTAGCTTCTTATTCCAGCTAATAAGGTTTAAGTACAGGTCTTATGAGCAATAGCAGTATAATGACGAACAACCTTCTCTAATTTGAATTTCGGATTATATAAATTATTGCATGGTAGCCGTAGTCGGTCCTCTAAATACCCGATTATCAAATCAATATCAGTAAAATAAAATGTTTGCCAAACTTTCAAAGAAACATTTTCGTGTTGGACATTTTATTTGTGTCTGGAAGCTTTCGAGTAGCAGCATATTCTTTCTGAGATCTATGAAATCCTTGCCTAACCCTAAGCAAATCATAACTGTTTTTCACTTAGTGCAGTTTTCTGACTGAGGGAAACTAAATATAAAAATTATGGATGAATGCAAAATATGCCGTGAAGAGGTAGACTTTAAAAATCGATGACTGTTTTGTAAATATTCCAATAAAATATTTATCATCGTCTTTTAAAAAAAAATTTGATAATTTTGGTGCGTTAATCATACTGGTTTTACTCTAGATCGATGGCGTAAGGAATGGGGGCAGGGTTTAACGCACGACTAATAACAATTGCATGTGAGGATTAAGGAAATATGGAAAGCGGGAAAGAATCAGTTTGAGGGAAACTCACCTGCAAGAATTTTGCGGCCTCGTTCACCCTTTTGATTCGATTCTGGCGTCTTATAATGTTTCAATGTTCTTTTGTTTTAGCACACGCGGTGCTCATACTATATACACCCACTTTTGTTGAAGCAATTGTTCCCCCTTTTTTTGTGTGTTTTTTTTTATGGTAATCTTGTCCTTCACTTAGATTCGATTAACAATATTTTTTTTCACAAGGGTTATTAATTAATATGTTCATTTGGTGGATTTTTGGTGAGGTCGACCACCAGCGAACGCCACACTACACTAACCGTGGACAACGAAAATTTTTTTAAAGTTTCCTTAAAAAATTTTTTCGTTAAATACTTCACGTCATTCACTCGAGCGTAAAAATAATTTTCACTTACCATTAAAAAAATCTCGACGACCAAATTCATACCAGTCGAGTCCAACGCATTTAGTTGTAATAGTTGCAATCTACTTTAGTTTTAATAGATTGTAATTCTTTCATCAAATACTCTAATTTTTTTTTAGCTCAATCATTGGTATTGTGAAATACCCTTAAATCATTGGCATGGAAGCGCCCTAATTACTTGCCACTCATATCTTCTAACTCGTAGGTATTGCGTCCCAGTTTTCCGAAGATCCTACATTTCTGGTATACTGAATCAAATTTGGGATTGTATCCTTCTGCGCCATTCGATTGTTTAAAATTTTTCTTGAGAATGACCTCGCCTATCTTGAATTGTAATGGCCGGCTATGTAGATTGTATCGCTTAGCATAGTTTTCGTAGGCTTTGTTTAAGTTGTTTCGCACGGCTTCGTGTGTTTTCTCCATTTGTTGCTCATGCCGATTAACTCTTTCGCGTTTAGCGAATGCCGCACTTTATATCGCTGCAGAAATACTTTCCTTTTTTTTGTCGTGAACTGATTGCCGTTGTCTGATATCAAGTCTGAGGGTTCGCCAAACACTAGAAATACGCTTTCCTCCAAGTATTCGATAAGGGAACCCGACTCAGCCATTCTAACAGACTTCAACAGCACACATTTGCTAAACACGTCGATTATTACTAACAAATACCTGTTTCCCATTTTAGACCGAGGGTACGGCCCCATGTAGTCGATGGCAATCATTTCCCATGGGCTAGTCGGAACTCGCGGTTCTCCCATGGGTACCTTCGAGATCTCGCACTTTGCTTTGTTGAGTTCCTATATGCGGCGAAGTGTCTTGAAAAAGCCAACGTGTGCAGCTAAAGCGCTATCGTGGTTGTTATGTATAAAATTGTTTTCATCTCCGAAATTGGAACATATATCTTCCAATGCCAGGTGTATGTTCCATCGCCTCGTACAGTCTGACAATATATATACAACTTCCCATCTTGTAGACAAAAATCGGGATATTTGGCGGGATACTCATTAACACCATTCCTGACCTTCTGGTAGACCAGGTTTTCCTGCATTTCGGTATCGACCTGAATGCACTCCACAGCACGGGACAATGTATATCAGGCACTACATTTAATTTTCCCTTTCTGTGCTGGAGTTCAAAGTCATACTCCTGAAGACGCATAGACCAGCAGGTTTTTAGCCAGACCAAAGAAGCACAGTCTGTTACCACTTTGAATTTTACGCTAGCCAAACTTTTCGATAGCCAACACTCAAGGCCAAACATTCACGCTCTGTGGCCGGATACTTTCTTTGCGTTAATGTGAGTTTCTGACTCATATACGCTATTACCCGCTCAAAACCATCGATTTCTTGTGTCAACACAGCACCAAATCCAGTATCAGAGGCATCAGTCTGGATGACAAACATGTTCTTGAAGTCTGGATCGACTAAAATTAGAGCGGACACCAATAATGTCTTCAATTGGGTAAAATCGGCTTGAGCGGCGGAGGTCCATTCAAACTTCAAACCGACAGTTTTCCTAAGCAGGAAACTTAGAGCATATGCTCAAAATCATATGAATACAAATTCAAGTTTATACCCAAAGCTGAGTTTAAATTTTAAGATGGAAAATACACTCAAATGAAGAGATCTTATTCAATTATGTAATGAAGAAAAAACGGGCCTTTACAAAGCGTTGTGCAGATCCGTTGATATGTATCGATGTGAAAGTTGAACTGTGACGAGCGAGTATGGAAGATGGCTCCTTATATTTGAAAGAAGAATCGTGAATTGAGTAGCGATCGCTGAAAGGAAGCCACCATATGGTAGGCGCAGAGGTCTATGCAGGCGATGATAGTTCCACGGTATAGAGTACCATTTGGCTGCTTCAGATTGTCTAAGACAGAAAACTAAGCTTAGTATTGAAACTGTTGGTGCAAATTGTTGACACAGTAAGGAGCCACTCATGACCTTTAAAAACTATGGTAATAATAATATAAAAAAAAGAAAAGATGCTTAATGCGAGATTCTACTTTGCCATTTAAATTCTACTAAGACGTAGTCTTAGCTTCGTTGTGCACACATATATAAAAGCCCAATAAATATATATCTGAAAATCAAAATTATTAAAAATGACTCGCAACGTTGGTGAAAAGGACTGGAAGCGCATTTTATCGATTAATCCGAAAAAATGTGGAATCGTTGTTCAATCATTTTCATGGTGAATATTTAGAAACGTGAAGAGGAACTCTTTCAATGAACAGAGGTTTAGAAAATTAATAAGGTATATAAGTGATTGTAAAATTGACAGGTGAAATTTTTCCAATAAGAAATTATTTTGTATTTGAAAATTCCCCCTCAACAAATGCCTGATACGCGACTCCCGTAGATAACAAAATACTATTTTACTATCTAGTGTAACACCGAAGTTCTAAATTTTTTTGAAATTCTTTGAAAATTTCTATTAAATTAAAATTTTCAACTATCGATTTGCCAATGTGTCGCATAAACCGCGAAACATTTTAATATACCGTTATTATCTAAATCTGTACTAAACGGTCGAGTATTCCAGTCCACCTATTACGAATATATCATGAATTGTAATTTTAATTAATATTCATAACAAGATTTGATAAGAAATTCTCGATGATACATATTAGTATTGAATTTACTAACTTTCCACCACAAATACACTTATTCTTTTATCTAACTACTACAAAACATATTTTTACTTCTACATAAATTTTTTTTTTATTCCAAATGTATTTTACATTTTTAATCAAAAATAGATATGAAGTGGAAATGATATAAAAAAATGTCAATTTTTCACTTAATGTTTAATACAAATCTAAATGTCTCGCGCGCACGCTGTCTGTGTGCCCCAATAGTATATATAAATTAACTAACCGAACAATAGCTAATTTAATTTTGTACGGTTAATTTTTATTGAATTAAGTGAAGTGTTTACTAAACATTTATATTTATTTGTTGGAAAATGTGGAAATAAAAACTAGTTGAAAATATTAAAAATAAATTATATTAAAGTGAAAACTAGAAAATAGAAAATTGTTAAATGCTTTATTGAAAACAATTTTTTTATGAAAAATAAAAAATCAATTGTTAAATGTTTAATAAATATTAAATAAGAGTTTTATGTATAAATGTTTTATTGCATAGTTTATTATGAATTTGCGCAAAAATAGGAATAATACGAATAAAAAACCTACATATATAGTAAATAATAATAGTTGTGGTGTATACGTTGATTATTTGGATAACTACATTTTTTGAAGACTAAATTTTATAAATTTGCCGTGCTATTTTATATAGACAAGTGAAACAAATTAACAATAATAATGGCTTCCAATCAGAATAGTGTGAAAAATGACAGATTTTTAGTGAAATTTCATAATAATTATTATGATTTAACAGAATTTGCCCATAAACATCCAGGTGGCCGTAATACACTGCAGGGTCTAGTAAATACAGATATGACAAATCGTTTTAATAATGCACCGGTCCACTCAGATGCTGCTATGTATCTAATGAAAGAGTATAAAATTAAAACGGAAAATCGAAATTTTTCTAATGGCTTTAAGACTGCCAAAGATAGTAATAATAATAATTACACAAATGGTGCGGCAAATGGAGTGACAAATGGCGTGGCTAATGGGGCGCCAAATGGTGTGACAAATGGTGTGGCTAATGGGGCGTCTAATGGTGTGTCAAATGGAATTAATGGAAAAAATGGATATCATCATCAAGTGAACGGTGATGATAAAAATCAACATATTCCTCATGTGGATGAAAGATTTGATGAAAGCATGGAGGTAGGCTTAAGAACCCACAGTCTTAATACATTTTTATTTTATTTTGTTAAAGTCATATATGACCATGAAAAATCAGCAGATAGTGATATACTATTTACAGCAGTGGATTGATATGAAGCTTATCAGAATATTTTTTTATTTAAATATACAACATATTTTTACCTGTAAGTTTACTTTTTTGTTAGATAGCAATATGTTTACACAACGAACATGTGTGTGTAATGGAAGGTTACTTTACCCCGATTTAGAATTTTTTTGGTTTCCCACGAAAAATGTTTATCAATTATTGAAAAAGATCTAGACATATGTTATCTTTTTCGGTTTGTGTATTATGGAACCTCACTCACATTTTGATTAAATTTAGTTTTTTTCGAAAAAATTATCTATGTAATTACAATTAAAAATGATTTCGGTATTTAATCATAATCTATATTTTTTGGTAAATGTACTTTATAATATTATGATAATAGGCCTATACATATGTTTCACTATCAGGTTGTTGCAATTTTTTCGTGATAATAGTCTTGGTGATATGATAAAATACCAAA
This sequence comes from Tipula unca, assembly GCA_951394425.1. Classification (NCBI taxonomy): domain Eukaryota; kingdom Metazoa; phylum Arthropoda; class Insecta; order Diptera; family Tipulidae; genus Tipula; species Tipula unca. The sequence goes on along the minus strand of OX596381.1, from coordinate 90,155,172 downwards.
GTATACAATTATGTTAACCTGGGCGCGGTTTGTAATAATTGTTTCAACTTAAGAAACGCTTTCATTAGTTAGGTAACCTTGTGGGTGCACCATATATAATCCAATGAGATATTAAATTTTTTTGCGATCAATGCCGTTAAGCAACAGTGAACTTTCCCACTATCGCAGAACTCCATCATTAGAAATTCCTGTAGAAATATTTTTTTTGCATGGCGTTATATTATCTGATCGATCTTTTTTCGGAGTTCGTAAAACTGATGGACTATACTGTTTAATCACTTTTTGTAAAACCCTATGCAATGTCAAGCTTCTTACCACAGCAATTCTAAAATTGTTGCATGCTATTCTTGTTCAGATTACACCGCTCACCAAACATATTTTACATATTCTCAAGTCATAAAAATAATTTAGAAATTTCGTAGAAACTCAGCAAACTCAACAAACTTCAGATCCAAAAAAAACGTTTAAACACAAATCATGTGATATATTTGGTTCCTACGTTCTTTGTTATAGAAAATTATGTAGGAATTGATACGAGATTTCTCCTTTAGAAAATTTTTCCTGTAGGAACGAGTTCTGTGTTAGACCTGAGCATATTATAGAGAATAATTGGTTCCGTTTTGCTTTAGAAAGTAGAGCCAATGAAATTCCTTCTATAATGTAGAACCAATGTACATATTTGAACTTTCCTTTTAAAATTCTGAGTAATTGTTGACTTTTATTTTTATGAATCAGAATTTTGTCTAGAAATTAAAAATATTAATTTCGCCTAGATTTTCTTTATTAACTTATTTCAAATTTGATGACACTGAACTTGGAAAGTGGAAATAGATGTCAATTATGTGTAATTAGTTAAATTTGATAGAATAAAAAAGTAGGGTATTTATTGGAAGGTACAGATGTACATTGAAAACGAAGACCTGCTTTGCCCCTATATTTATCATTTCCAAACTGACTTAATTATGTATCTATAAATATGTAGTTATAATACATTATAACAATCACCTGTAACTTCATTTTGATATTTGTTAATTTATTCATAAGAAGCTCATTGAAATCATTTTAAATTTTTAGATTTAGAAATTTTCCGCGGTATCAAGATTTCATCAAATGTTTGAGAAAAGCATATAATACAGTAGACAGACAAAATCTAGATAGTGGCAATTTCTAGAATCTAGATTATTAAGAGGTTTTGTATTATTAAATGATGTCCCTCAAATGCAAGTTTCAAGTTTTTAACTCCGATACCTTTTATTTCGTTCAATGAACTTGGTGGAGGAATATGGAGGATCTCGCTCTCGGTGTGGTAAAGAAACTGAGACACTTTTAAATACATCATAATGAAGGATCCCTTCATCAGACGACAATGGCCTACTGATAACAGCTTTGGTTTGAGCGTGTACCCGGGAATAATCGACTTGTTATCAATGTAGCCAATTGTTTGAAGGCAGTTTTCGAATACCCAATAAATTCCTCTCCTTCAATATTCCTGTAAAAAAAACAATATTGCCTCTGTAGATATTAAGTTTGAATCTTGTTGCTTCGTTCTTGTACCGCCGATATTAGAGATTCAAGAACACTTGGAATTTCTGTTAAAATAGCAATTGTCAGAAGTTTAATTGCTTTCGAGTTTATTGAGAGCGAAATTTATAAGGGTACAATTTCAAAAATCGGGTTATATGTAATCGCTACCAGAGTGTTCCACTATGTCCTACTACCTAGAATGTCCTTTAATGCTTTCTCTTTCATTGAATCTATCTAATTATTTCAATACGAGCGGCCGATTCTTTTAAGAGTTTTTTTTAGTATTTCTCATTTCGTCTAATGATTTTTTAATGTCAATTCTTGAGTTTGTCCCGGAAATATTATTTTCGTTGTCGTCTTCATCGCTGGACCTGGATTCTTCGAAATAATTTTCATCTTCTTTGTAAATCACATTGGCGTATACTGTACCCAAATATAGAATATTTTCAAAAGTTAGTTACGGGCGATTTCATTCACTCGACTTGCTCAAATCAATTCATTCAATCAGTCTGGTATAAAATTAGTAACAATACAATACATAATTATAAACATACTACCTCAAAATCTTAGGGAACTTAAGCTTAGCCCCAACAGAATACAATATTGCATTATGTCTTATCTCTTCTTTATTTGGTGTTGTATGTACATAATGAATAGACGTTCTTTGATGCAATAAGCGGCAAAGAACGTCTACATTTATGTACATGCGAAACGGCAAATACTAATGTATATAGTTTAATTGGTTAAAAAATGAATGATGATCATGAAGTCGTGATATGATTGAAAGAATAAAAATTGCGGTTTCGTATACTTTCGCACCATGTATTATACTTTTTAATATAGAGACCTAAGCTGAATACCATATGTAAAAATTTTGGTGCTCAATAAAATTAGAGTAAGTAAAAAATATATATTACTGAGCCTAATGAGACTAAAAATCATCTCATTAAAAAAATACTGAGTGTTTTTACCAGTGTTAATGCTATAAAATAGTTTTACTGCGATAAACAATTGTAAATCGTTCTCAGTAAACACAAACATTTGTGTACGAATTTAATGTTTGCCGCACACCAATATAAGTTTGATTGGTAGGTTTTTTTTTATAGCAAAATGCATTCATTTAGAGGTTATCTTGAAAATTAAATATTTTATTACAATTTTTTTGTCAAGCAAATTCAAAGAGTCAAGAGTTGTTTGGGTCAATTTGAAATATTTTATCTATGTACATACGTATAACTCCAATCAGCAAATACGAACATACGTTAAATTATTTTTTGTTGGTTATGCTGTTCCGATGCGAACATTTTAACTATTAACATCTTCCGCAGTTTCTTATTTGAGTCCCTGTCTTAGGGTCATAGATGTGTTCATCCACCATTCCAATCGAAATCAAGGATGAATAATCTCTTTTGCATTCTGCCTCTATTGCGGGATTCGAAACCGGTAGCTCAGTAAAACTTTCACATGGAATTTTGAAACGCTTTACATCTTAAAAATGTATGTGCCAACCGACAGAACAAATTGTTTTAATGGCTTTAAGAACTGGTCTATTGTGAACGACACATCTAGTTTAGGCGTACATTTTGCCTATATATGTTAGAAAAACACTAGTTAACAAATTTTGGAACTTTGGTGCTCCGTTTGATTAAAATTATTTTTGTAACAATATTTTTATCAACCAGTGTTCGCGTTTTGGCACATAATAAAAGCCATCTGTGATTTTTTCGACTTTGTTGAATTAAATTTCACGTACCTAGCCGGTCGCCTGTATTGGTAGTTTTTGTATACTTTAATATCCTAATTATCCAATAGATTAACAAACATAACCATTTTTGATCAAATTGGGCTATTGATGCCAATCGAAAGCTATAATTAGTATATTTTATGTCCTAAATTAATAAATTTAATTACGATATTGCTTGATTAATCAATACGTTATCTACTAAATATTTATGTTTTTTTTTTCTTCAAATACGCTGATAGTTAAGTCAAATTTGGTTAGTTTTATTGTTGAAATTTAACTGATCAATTTAATTGTAACTAACTGGCTTGTAACTACATACATATTATTATCTCGGTTGAAGCAATATTAACTTAACTGCAAGAAATATTACCTTATCTAACTGAAAAAAATTGATCTATACAAAAACCACTTAACCGTGACAAATACAAGACATATTTGTCAAAAATATATAATTGATAATTTCGCAATACATATTGTACCTTAAATTAAATAAATTTATTGTAATTTATTGATTCTGTAATTCGTTTCCACAGGAAAAAATTACATTGGACACTTTGCTATTCTGTTTCTCGTCTCGTTGGAAAAATTGCACCACGAACTAATTTTAGCTTCGAATTTAATTTTGTTGGCATTTTGATATTCTAAAACTCAATTCCATTGAAATTTTTGATTATTTTTGTAGAAAAACATCCGTCTGAAAATTTTAGTGGAATTTTATTGAAAATGCATTTTTTGTCGATATGGTTTGTTTTAACAATCTATGACGTTATTTGCTTTGGTATGGTCATTCGTCGGCAAATTTGTATTGCATAAATATGAAAATAAAATAAAAAATATTCCGACATATTTTAACAGTCGTCAATTGTCGGCTAGCAAGAAAAGATTGCAGTGACAATAATAATCGATCGCCAGCCCTCACAGAGCCAGTTAAAAATGATCCAATCTTTTTTAACATTATACGTACAATAAAAATATGCCGCCAAACGACATTGCCAATAGACGTTTATTTGCTCATAGTGAATTAATCGAGTAAACTTTGTTAGCCGTGATCACGACTTTTTGAATCATCTTTTTATGACTTTCATTTTTTTATGTTTGCCAACATATATACATAAAAATTAAACTGGGTAAAACTAGACAATAAAAATTAAAAAAATCGTAAGCTAGCAAATTTTTCTCGATGAATTCGCCATTAAGCAATAGACGGTATTTCAGTTCTTTTATTACAATTTTTTATGTGTGACCCATTTGGTTAGTTTAAACAAAATGAAAAATTTCTCTAAGTGTAATTTTTTTAAATTTTGGGGTTGATTTATTTTTTGTTGGACTATCCGCGGCTGACACATATAATAAACTCAACTAGAATTAATTACTTGTTTGGAAAATATAAAATCGGTTGTTTTAGTTAAAATCCTTTATGATCTTACTAGTGTAGTTTGTTACCAAAAGTTTGTGTTGAAAACAACAACAACAATTGTTGAATTTACTGTCGGAGAATCATAATCTTGCCCAAGGATATAAAGGATTAACGAAAATCAATCAACAATAAATTGTACTTACACTTGAAAAACGAATTTTATTGTTATAAAACAACAACGAACCAAAAATAATCTTATTCAATTTTTGAATATTTCTGTTTTTTAAATAAAAATTAATTAATTAGTGATATTTCATATTTTTTAACTCCGAAAAAACATCAATCAATACTACAAAAAAAAATTCCAACAGAAATTTTCAGTCCTACGAGATACAGAATAGCAAATTAACTAGAATGGAATGGAACTGTTCAAGTGGAAATTTTCCAACCGAGTTATAGAATAGACATGATTTTAAGAGTATTATTTTGGTTCAAAAATAATTTCGAAACTTCAACTCTGATTTCTTCTTATTCGCTTCCAAGCTTTTGATTCAAATCATATAAAATGATCTCCTGTTTTATTAATTCAACAAGCCGGCTTTCTATCAAGAATTCTACAAGCAACAAAAATATTTTTACAGTCAGAATTTTACTGTCAGAATTTGATGAAATTTTTCATTAAGTTTGTAGATAAAACAAATTTCTATAGTATGTCAATGGCATTAGAATGACATGTGTAGACATGTTCAGTTGAAAAGATGCAGAAGAAAAAACCTCATTTTTGCGGAATCTGCTTGGTTTGAAAAAAAAACAGAACGAAGGAACGAACAAAGCCATAAAGTGGCCTTAGTCTAGTATAGCATAAGCCCCCTAGTTCATTGATTATTTTATTATACAAATATGTACAAATTTTCGAACTGTGCCAAATAATTATTTATTTAATTTACGTGCTTACATAGCCTAACAATTTTTTTGTTTTTAAATATACGTACATATTTTTTTCGTTAACGAGTCGAGTTGAGTGTCACAATTTTTATATAATTTGATTTAACTAATTTGACTTTTCGATCGCCGCACACTCACCACATGTGTATTGCTTATGTTTGTAAAATAATATACCGTACTATATCTACATAGTAGTTACAAGTTAAACTATAGGAAACAAAAATTAAATTTTAATTTGGCCTTGAAAAATGAATAAATGTTACGGAAAAAAAAATCTTAAATAAAGTTCATATTAACAGCAGTGAACAGTGAATGACAGTGACCTTTAGTAAATTTTTTAAATTTTTCTCAAATAGCATTATGAGATCAGTTACTGTAAATGCCATTAATCACTAAGCGTTTTGTAGCCACTTGCGTTAAGAAACATATACATAACTTTATAATTTTTTCGGTGCGTGCGATTCGAAATTCTGACCCATTTTTATTTAATTTATCAAAAGAATATTGGATTTCGGTATACATATTCGTATTGTTTTTATTGTTAAACTTAGTTATATTTGAATTAATAAGAGTTAGAAAATAATAAAATCGATTATTGTCTGGAGTACAAACGATAATAGAATCAAGAATAATAAGGAAGGAGAAAATCGCGATTGAAGCTCAGTACATAACTGTGGGAGTGAGTCGAGAAATTTGTGCGAGTAAGAAAATTTTCAACTCGAGTGTAATGAAAACGGAGGAGCTTATGACAAAATGGCGTACTTTGATTGGTAGAGAGTGAAGTGTGATAATTTTTTCGACTCACTCCCGCAGTTATGTACTGAGCTTTACTCACACCTCAAATAATGTATTTGATTATTTTCTGTAGATTAATTCTTCTTAAGAAAATTTTGGGGAATTATTTATTTTAGTGCCTTGTTGTTTGAAGTTGTATGTAAATGCTAACGTTGTGTTTGAAAATTAAACAATTTGTACATAAATGATTGTTCTGGATAAACTAAAAACGCATATATACGGAGTGATCTTATGGTGTCAGCAAATGCTGAACAATTGGGTCACAATAAGAGCACTTGGAACTATTCGAGACTAACGAAGTAGATTTGCTCCTATAGAATGACTACATATATCTTTTGGTATCAATTGATTGTTTTGAAGTTGTATCTTTAACCGCTTCCCAAACACGAACACGATTTCTGAGAAGAACTATAAATTGTTCAAAATTTAATAACTTGTTTATTTCGGAATTTTTTATTATATATATTTTTGATGAGTTGTCAAATTTGTCGGTCAAGTGATGAATTAATAATAAATCCCATGATTCAATTTGAACCAGTAATGGCTTTAGTACATTATAGTTTACTGACAGAATTGTCAATGAAAGCCTGAAGAGAACATTATATATAGTTCTTTCATGTGCGCTTTTTGGATGAGAACCGCATTGTCATAGCGACAACACAAAGTTTTCCAGGCTGTCTCGTAAATATCTGAAGTTACAAGAAGATGCTCAATTAGACCAAATGCCTTACCAGACCGATTATGGGATTTTAAATAAACAAATCTGACAATTGCGTCTATATTATTTTTTCTGTATATAAGATCTAGAAATACATACATCCCTGAATGCTAACCATTCATTCTCCGCTCCACTGAATGTCAGTAATTTAAGCTCAGGAAGCTTTATATAGACATAAAAGGAATGCTTTGTTCGATTTGCGCGCTGTTTGCTGATGATTCGAAAATAATAGATTCCTTAGTTTGATTTTCTTGAGGTCATGTAGCTTATCCAACAATGTGCTTACCCCGTAAAATTTGATTCAATTTAAAATTGGATGGGGCTCAGCACCGCTCTTTAATCGAAAGGAAAACTTAAAATCTACTTCAGATGTTTAAAATATTTTTTATTTATAAAACATCCTTATGTTGAAATACAGGTCTGTTTGACTTTTGGTAGAAATCTACCCAAGAAAACTCAATATATTCACGCATACAAAAAATTTTTAAGTTTAAATTAATTAATTATTAAAAACGCCAAATTATTTAAATTTTTAAATAAATTCGCATTTCACAGAGAGTAATTGTCTTCTTATAATCCTGAGATATTCGGTGAGCAATGAGAAATTACATTGATAAATAAACAAATACTACTTATAACTCTTTTGTTACCTGTGGAATATTTTCTGACATATTAAAGCGAAATGTTTTCGTAATGTAAAAAGAAAATGTTCTTACAACTAACGCTAAGATGAAATATTTTTCACCGCCAAAATGAAATGTTTTCGAAACACGAAAGTGAATATTAATAAATTTATTCAATCCCAATAGAATGTGATGTACTTTTTTTTTAAACCAATAAAAATATCATATTCTAATATCACTACCAAGTAGTACTTTTGATGAAACATAATTTAGTACAGGTGTGTGTGTGTATTGTAACTTATATTGCTACGATATAAAAACGCGAATGACAAAGACAATTAAACTTGTGCTCGAATAATTTATTATTTCACATTGCACGTGTTTTCGTAAACATTTCGTACATGTGTACATGTACGAGTATGTATACGCATTTTATTAAATATAATTTGCACGCGTATATTATTTGCGTTACGTTAATATTACGATTTCGCGAATTGCGTATTTCCTTAGAGGGTTGTTTAGAAATAGCTATGTGAGAACACCTACTTAGCTTTATTCTTCGATCAAACAAGCTCATAACATGAAATTCTAGGAACAATTATTTTCAATGCGAATCAAAATGTAAAACGAAATTCTTTCGAATTTTTTAGAACTTTTGAAGTTACAATCGAATTGAAATTAATTAATTTTGAAAATTTACAGCAGATATTTCAAAATTTCTTATATTGTCATCAAATGGACTAACATCTTCAAAGGTCTTCAACTTAGTTTTTGTTAATTCATAGTTCAATTTGCCATCAGTTAGTTAATACATTTTATTTTCAATTTCTACAAATTTCGATTGGTGCTCATTTTTATTTTCAAATTTTTATCCAAGGAATTAATAATTCCTTTTAAATACTGCGTTCTTATCAGTAATTTAGAGTTTTATCAGTAAAACCAATAAGATGGGTTTACTTTAATTCTAAGACAATTGAAATTTTAAATAATTTTTAGAGCTTTAAATTTAACCCAGTTTGTAAATTGTCTGTAATTTATCAACTATTTAAAAATACTCGTGTATTATTAAGAAGAAGTTACTTTACCGTAAATGTACTTGTCAACCAATGTTAGACTTAAAAGGTTGCCACCGTCTTTATTTCAGTTTGTATGTCAGTCGTCTAATCCTACAAACAGTCTATGTATACGAACCTTCGACTTCTGCATGGATGTTATATTTATAAAATAGGCAATATGAGCGAATATGAAATAATTATATAGAACGCTTAAAATAAAAAATTACTTTAATTTAAATAAAATATACAGTTTTTATTCCATTGATGATATTGATTTAAACAAAACAATATATTCAAGTATTTAGAAAAAATTTCTGTGCCTAAAACAAATATAAATATCACACAATTATCAAGTTCAGGATCCAAAATGAGGACGCCAGATTGTTAACTCAGTTCGGATCTATAATAGAGGATGTTACTGATTCCTCCTCAGTAGTTTTGGGGCTAATAATTTCGGTAGAATAGACTTCACGAACCCGTTAACTTTGTTTTTCGCGTCACCTTTCCACTCCACGTATACTAGATACACGCATGCGCTTATCAGTACTAATGTAACCTAATTATATATACTGTTTGAGGGTATGATAACTCTATCATATCATACACGACCTCCAATAAACCCACAAATATTGTAACATGTTTCATTAACTCTTTGTACACGTAGAAACAAAACCAGTCAGAATGGAACAGAACGTCAGAATTGAATGCGTACCATATTTTCTTTAAACTGGTTACTCTCCAGATTGTAATTCAGTTCATCTAAATGTGGTTTAATCAATATTAGCGAGGGTGCTAGCGATTTTTTACAAAATTCGGATATGATCATCATCTTTGTTTCATTTTGTGCGATCAAGCTTATCCATGCTAGATGGCGTTTGATGAACTTTTAAATACTCTTTGATGTCCACTAATTCTTGCAAAGCTAGATGCCATGAATTGTAATCAGCCATTATTCATTGAATTTATATTCTCAGTGATTAATTCAATAACAGTTTCAGCAGTTTCTGTGTTTGTCTGTTGATCAGGGATGGACGAGGTAGATTACGCCGTGTAATCGACGCCGTTGTCGACACGTAATATATTACGTAGATTACTTGAGAATATTTTTTATCAATGTCGACAGTTAAGACAATGTCAACAACAAAAATTTTAATTTAAAAAAATATGCACTGAAGGTTTGGTTTGGCCTAATTTTCAAATTTTGTATTTTGGATAATAAGTCAAGCACATATATGGTTCAATGCTCCCCTATGAAATTCTACACAATTTCTGATGTGACTTTGCCAGCAATATTGTTCCATTTAGAACGCATATTATCGGCAATCTTATCGCATCCGCCATTCTTCTTCTTCATCTATAAAGTATGTGTATTTAGGCAAGTGTAAATTAGCTTATTCAGGCCAAAACTTTGGTTCTAGACTAGTTTACCACTTGCAATTCATTGCAAGTAATTCATCGCAAGCAGTTCATCGTACGCAATTTATCGTTACCATTTCAAAACACCGTAAACAATAGCAAAGCAGCGCCGCTTATCACGATAATGTACTGATATTTGAAGTACTAGATGAGGATTAGGCTATTTCTTGATCGATTTTGATAAATTTCAACATGCTGGATGGAAATGAGTTACTGAAATGCGATACCTATACTGAAACTTAACTGAGCTACTTCTTAACCAATTCTGATGAAATCCGAGAATTTGGATTGAAAAGGAATTATAAATTGATTTTTGGATAAAGTTGTAGAATATTATTAATTGTGGATATTAATGCGAATGAATATTTTTTTATAAGTGAAGCAAATACCGGGCAAATAGCACAGTGGTTAAAGCTGTGACGTTTGGATCGGGAGGTACCGGGTTCGAATTTCAATAGAGGCAGGATGCAAAATTGATTCTTCATCCATGATTTCGAACAGGATGATTAAGAAAACATCTATGACCTTCTGTTGGAGTGCAGAATTCAAGGGCCGAACCATCGTTCATGTCAGTACAGGCTGACATGGAGCTATACAATGTGTAGATGGTTAATTAAAAACTCGGACATGTAACCGTTAAAAAGTTAATTTCTTAGTTCTCAACTCGTATATGTGTAGACGTATCTCAATAGAATAGAAGAAATTTAATCTTATTCAGTGAAAGCCACTATAAATTCTATTTCCATCGAACATTTCGAGTTTCATTATAATCGGTCAAGGCCTAGTTCCGTTCAAATTGGGCATTTTCCATACCTTTAAAATCTCATTTATAGCCAACAGGTCGAGTTCCATCACAGTCAAGTTATAACCTTGTTCCGTGGCTCAGTTTAAATCCAACATGTGGAATTTGATAATAATTTAATAATTAATAGCCATCACGATTCACGAATTATAATCAAAATACATTTCTGTAGCCATTCTTTTATGTAGAAGAAAGTCATAAAGACCTGGTAGTACTGTGAAGAATGTCATAATCGACCACTGTAAATCGCCATTTTAACTCTTTTTGCAAATTTTTATCCTAAAGAAATTTGGTCACCGTGGCTTAGAACTAATTCACAAAATCATTCTAGGAATTGTCTACATTATTGACGTTGTCGACGTTGTCTACGGGTTGTCGACACGTTGATGTAGAAAATAATAGAAGACGCGTAAATGCCCATCCCTGCTGTTGATCTATGATCTTGAAAGTATGTTTATTTGATGGTAAAATAAGATGTTCCACAACCTGATCAAATAATTTTTAAAGTTTTTCAAGAAATTTAAACATCATCCAAACAAACAGTTTAAGCCAAATAATAATTATAAACTCAAAATAATTAATACTCCAAACCAAAACGAAGGTATGCGCTAAAAATTTTTTTAAACTATCCCCCGAACCGGCATACACGCATATTATGCTGAACAGACTAATTTTTTCCCAGTTTCCGTGGAGTTTGTAATAGAGTTTTATAGTCCATTTGCAGTTCCGGAAAAATGTATTTTATGATCAATTCACCTGCAAAATTCCTAAACGTAATTAAATTGTCGGTTGTTATAAAATTTAAACGCTGAAAAACGTGACTCAGAAACGGAGGATTTCTTAAATAGAGCCATTTTTTTCACTTGATTTCTTTAAAATATTATCTGCAGTGACATGATAACTAATACCTTTTTGGAAATTTTATATTTTCCGTCGCGTTCATGCAGATCCACAGGTACACAGTAATTACTATCAAGACCACATTCAGTCGGATTGCTTAAAATAGTCGTAGTATCACTACTTTCTGATTCACTTAAAGCACTATTTGAGGTTTTCATTTTTGGACTTAGGTCTACCTTGTCGCTTCTATAATCACCAAGCACACGACATATCGTAATTGATAGACGTTTAAGTCGGACCTCTAAATATGCCTTTAAATTACATTTATTCAAAACAACAAACATTATAACCATTCAATTATACGTAACGTTTATGCAAATCAACTAATTGACTTTCAAGTTAGTTTACGGAGTGTTCGTCGAGTTAGTTTTAAGTTATAGTTAGACATACAGTATTTAAGTCCGTTGTAAGACTCGGAACTTTATAAAACGTATTTTATTACTGTTGTACAATTAGCATTTTCGACCAAAATATATGTTCTACCTGTAAGTCAAATTAAGAATTATGGCACCTGTGCCAGTCAACTGATTAACATTTCTAAAATATTTAGACTTGTGGTCTATGTAGCCACATAATCATCAATAAGCATTTAATAAAATTTGTTTTCTAGAATGATTATTGGATGACGTGAGTTACTTACCTTAATTGGGGTGGTTGGATTGTTTGGCCTGCTATTAATAATTTTTATTTGTACATTAGGATGTTTTTGAATTTAAAACTATACCATAATACTTTTACCTTACTTGCATATTGTTCTAAGTTCAACTAGTATATTAGTATAACAAATAGTATATGAATCATATCATAATAATCGTAGAATATTCTCGTGACGTGATTTGGAAATATGTGTATGACATGTCTAGTCATTTTAAGTCTCTAACAATAAAATCACTATCACATTTCTAAAAAATTATCTATACATACTTTCTTATATACGTAGTATATAAACCGTAATTTTAACTTTACGTTATGAGTTATACGCATTAATCAAAATCGATAATTATACCCGAAATTAGTCATCCAAATATTTGCGTCGTGTATCATCCGATAACTATAAGCATAATTGCTAAAAATATATTAGTTCACTCTACGAAAAACTGCACGTATGAAATGGACGCTTGTGAGAAAATTGGCTTATCAATATAATAATAACTTTTTATTGATTGTACATATGTATGTAATTAATTAAATGTATACCAAAACAAGGTTATGTAACAATTATTCTTTAACAAACTGAGCTATCTATGGAACAATTAATTACAATGTTTGTGTGATAAGAATGATAAAGATTAATTCAAACCAATTTAAGTACATATTGTGAAATGTTCAAGAAAACTTGAGTGTCTGTGCACGAAAGAGATACCCTATAAAGCTGAACGCGTAATTCATTACGCATATAATATAAAAGATACCACCCTCGTTGGTATAGTAAGTATCGTCCTTGCTTTGTTATTCGAGGGTCTCGGGTTCGATTCCTGGTGGTAACCAAAAATCATGGTTGGGTGTTTTTAATGTGTAAGCATATGTTTTTGTCAGGATAATGCACCGTGGGCCCGTTAGTGGCATTGAGTGCTGGAGTAATCTTCTAATACGTATACGCCCAACTTTAATTTTTTATTTTTTTTAAATATAAAAGATTAATCCTATATATAGACTTATATATTTGATTATCTGGTAATAACTCATAAACATATTTATACGATAAACTGGTTTTTGCTATATAAGTACAATCAGTTGTCTATTAAACTTTGTTTAAACTTTAAAGTGCAAAGCTATAGAAATTATAAAATTATTTTGAAGAGGCCTGATGATGTGTTTATAAGCAGTGATAACAGGTAAAGAGTGATAGTATATAAATTGAAACTATATAAAAGCACACATAATTTATTAGTATATGTTATACACCTGTATGAGCGATAAGGAATTGTTTGTGTGTTAAATTTATTTTTTTATTTAATATACGAGTACAGTCTGCGGTTTTCGGCCTGAGTTAAAATATTAATAAGTTGGCGACGATAATCTCCATAACTACCAAAAATTTAGTATGTATATTGACAAAATGATAAAGGGGCTTGTTCCAATCATTATTTACACCACATAAGATAAAATAATAATCATGCACGCGGGTTAAATATATCGATCATTTATATCGAATATCATAAAGTTTTGACACTTTAAGATTTAGTTAGTTTTAAACGTTTATACTATTTTGTACATTTCCTACTTATGAGTTGATAGTTAGGATTTTTGGTAAACATTTTTATTCATTTACCGTATATATATGGCGATATGGAAAGTTCATCAATCATCGTTTCCTTCTTATAAAATTTGCTTTAATTAAGAAAACAGTAATTCAAACCTCTTTTCAAATCTATTGTGAATTACAACAATATTTAAGAGGATATTTCCAGGCATTATTCCAACTTGCATAATTTCGACTTTTTGTATACTATCCTCAAGGAATCCGTCAGAAGTAATACAATTATAACTAATACAAAAATAAAATGTTCGACTTATAAAAAGTCATGGTTTGATGTAGTGCTGGCAAAAAAATATAAAATTCGTAATAAGTTTTACAAATTTTCTAAAAAGTATCCGCTAAATACATTTTTAAAAGATAATTATATTAAATTAAACAACAAGTTTAAAAAATTAGTTAAGAACAAAAAAAATGTAATACATGTCTCAATTCAACAGAAATATATGACTAGCCCAAAACGTATGTGGGGCCTTATTAAAGAAATTTTAACCAACAAGCACTCGAACACGTTTTGACCAGTCTATACCCTACTTAACCATCAATGGTATTTGCATAGACGACCAACAAGAAATTGTTAATATGTTAAACAATTATTTTGATAATGCAGGAGCTAGTTTACCAAGAAATAGTCAGTACAAGTATTACTGTTTTACAAGAGACTAATGAAGAGAAAACAACTCTAATAGGGTTATGATGGTATCTATAGTTTAATTAGTCAAAATATTCTCCTATATTATACCGTTGACTGTATCAATAAGCAATTGGATTAATCAATCGGTATTTCCATCATCCTTAAAACTAGCTCGTGTCACGCAGATTTTCAAAACAGGTATCCAAGCTGACTTAGGTAATTATCGTCCAGTATCAATTCTTCCAGTATTTAGCAAAACTTACGAACAAATTATACAAAATCTTAGGTTGATAGAGCATCTCAACAAAAATCAAATAATTCATCCATGCCAGTATGGCTTTACTAGCAGAAGTAGCACCGCAAGTGCCACTTTATTATTCTCTCGAAAGCAAAAATATTACCGCAAGTCTGTTCTTTGATATTAAAAAAGCTTTTGATTGTGTAAATCACATAATTCTTGTTCAGAAACTTTCTATGTACGGAATTGGTGGAAATGTAATCAAATTATTAGAAAACTACTTATCTAATAGACGCCAATTTGTTAAAATAGGAAATTATGAATCTGAAAAAATTACTATCTCGTGTGGTGTTCAACAAGGTTCCAATCTTGGTCCTGTACTCTATTTCTTATTTACATTAATGATATCATGCATCTCGACTTAAATGGGGGTATTGAATTGTTCGTCGATGATGCGGTTCTTATATATAGATCGACATCCTTTAGACAAGTGCAAACTGATTTAGAGTTTGATCTTCTGAATGTACATGATTGGCTGTCCAACAACTGTTTAACATTAAATTTAAATAAAACAAATTTTGTAATATTTTACCTTAAACACAAACCCAAAATATGGTCAACGACTTACTCTTTAATGGTCATAAAATCAAACGATTGGATTTAACAAACTACTTGTGCCTGAAAATTAACTCACAATTATCATGGGTCGGTCACATTAACAGCATTAGACTTAAAATATCTCCATTCATTGATGTTATGGGGCAAGTCGGTCAATATATACCTTCAAATTTACATTTTAATTTATATTATAGTTACATCCATTCTCATTTGACTTATTTGATTCAGATTTGGGGTGCCCGCTCTTCCATACATTTAAATGACCTTCAAGTTCTCAGGGTTACTCTTTTAACCTCCTCGAAGTCATTGTATAGTGAGCAGACGCTTCCTATTCAGCAATTAATTGAATATGAATATATCATGACGATATTCAAGATCAGATCAGATCTAATGAAGTGTAACGTTGAGTTGCACACAAACTATACGGTTACTGACAGAGTTACACGTAATTCTTTGAATTATCGACTTCCAAATTATAAACTAAAAACCTGCCAGAACAGTATATTTTACAAAGGTCTTGAGTTATTCAATAAGTTAGATGCCTCGAATAAAGTTTTAAGAATTACCCAGTTCAAATCTTATATTAAAAGTATGCTTTGTATAAATTTTGTTACAAATTATGATAATTCTCACTATTAAATACATATTTTTCATTCATGTACTAAATTTTCAAAATTTTATTATTTCTTGTTGTTGCTTAAAACATTTTGTTGTTCATATTATCAAGTACAGTAATCCCTCAGACTGCGCGCTAGTTCCGTTCCACAATAACATTTCAAAAACAACTAAAACTTAAAAAAATAATATAAATATGTGTTAAGATTATTCTGCGATGAAAAAAGATCAGTCGCTGCTATATTCTGATGAGCTTTTTGCTTATGAAAAAAACTAGTTATCATTGATTGTTTAGCAGTCTTTTTCTTTTCGTTATAAATCTCTTCATAAGGAGCCAAAGCAGCGGTTACATTTCTCCTAAAATGTAAAGCACACTCTACATCAAGATCCATGTCAACAGCCTCCTGTTGAAGCTGACTACCAAGTTTTAAAAGACTTGCTAAATTTTCGGTGGTAAAAAAGTTAGCACTTATAAGTTCTACTTCTTCTTCTTCTTCGCTATCATTATCATCATCGTTACTGAACTGACTTTAAATATCATCAAATTATTATTATTTGTTTCATGAATATCTTCAATGACTTCCATAATATCTTCTGATACCATCTTTTCAAAACCAGTTTTCAATAAATTTCGCGGTCATCTATCCTTTTATATTAGATACCCAATGAACTGGAAGTGAATTTTTTGATACTCCTTTAAAAGCACGAGGGTTTTCCGAAGTTTAAATTAGTAATGGTTTGTTTTTGCAATTTCCAGCATTATTTTCCAAAACCTACCAGTTTCGTCAGCATTGAAAACTTGACTTGGAAAATATCCCCCTTCGTCAATAACACTTTTCAAGATTTCTGGATATGATGATGCAGATAATTGGCCAGCACTTGCTGAATCCCCTGTAAATTTAATATTATGAAGATTATGGCGATGTTTGAATTTTTCAAACCACCTCTACTGGCTTGAAATTTAATTTTTTCTACATTAGATGTTCTAGATTCTTCTTCTTGTAAACGTTCTTGTGTGCAAGATTGACGACGAAATCTGAACTTAGAGGCACTCGCTTTTGGCTCTGATCTTCTATCCAGGCGCTGATCACAGTTTTTTCAGTTATAGAATTTCTAGGATTTTTTATAACTTTTGAGGCTATTGATGTCGAATTAGCAAATGAACTTTTTATTTTTTCTGCATTTGATCTAATTCTTCTTATGCTGGATTCATTCATATTGTATCTTTAAGTTGACTTTACGATTTCCATCTTTGTTTCTAAATTTAAAACTTTTCTTTTTTCGGGTTTTTCCATTTTAGTTTGGCTGGCGAATTAATTAAAATTTCTTTGTAATTTATGAAATTACAAAAATCTTCTACTTTTAGTTACTATCTCAAACACGTTGTCTTAATTACAATGAAAAATAATTACAATGTTATTTTTAACGCGACCACAAGAAAACTGAAACTATATAAAAGAACATAAAGAATATTTAAAATGAGGTGAATCCCCTATTTTTCTATTGCGTTTTTTTCTGATCGAATACCCACATAACAAAATAAGGTAAGTTCATTATTTTTACCCATTGGGTACAGAATACATATGTATTCTAATGTATTCTAAAATGAATAACCATTCGCGCACGGCGAAAATTGGTATTAAATTGTGAACTCGCACAGTGAAAAATCGCGCAGTCGGAGGGATTACTGTATGTACATTGTTTAGTAAATAAATATAAATATATTGTTATTAATTAATTGTACAAACCTATAGTCAATTGTTACGATAAAAGAACAAAATTTTGTACTGTTTTTCTTTATTAAAAAAAAATTCGGTTCAGAATCCTAATTTTGGATGTTATAAGCTTACGTTTAAAGTCCGATTTAGATGATGAAAAATGTTTGCCATGCAAAATTTTTGCATGCAAAGAGAGCTGCACACAATAAAAAAAACTATTAGTTAAACTGAGAAAGAGTATGTAAACCAAAATGGTGATGCTATAATAAAACATAACCTCAATTACATTTAATTATTTTATTACCATAAGTAATCGGTGGAACTGGATAATTTTGAATAAATTGTTAGTTCTTCAATATTATAATTTCGTTGTTTAATAAAATAGGATTATTAATTAATATTTAAATTAGAAAATATAAATAAATATGTATGTACTTTCAAGCCGTGGCTGTTATTATTTTAAACTCAAATATAAAAATTTGACGTCTATTCGCTGATTGGTTGGATATATTTTTTTTTCAATATGTTACCATAAAATATACTCGGGTTGAATATATTTTACGGTAACATTTTCATTATTATAGTAACATTTGTCAAAACAAAGACAAAAACGCATGCATAATTTTGCATGTTTATATTGCTGTTCTTGTCATTCAAACGTAAATTGTAATAAACTAATGTCTTCTTTTTTTGCATAGCAAACGTTTTTCTACATCTAAATCGGACTTAATTCACATTATGGTGTTGAGTTAATTTTTGGAGTTAGCATTCATCGGTTTATTGATGATCGTCATAATTTTTCTGAAGTTGGTGGTTGCTTTCAGCTGTTAACATTCCTCACCTCCGCCACATTACTCACCAATCCACTGTCACAACTCCTTATAAATCTATACTCATCTGTGGGTTGGTATGAGATGTTTGCTGTACCTGGTTTTTTTGTTTCTTGACGAGACAGTGCCAACCGATAATAATACTTTTGAAGATGCGCTTTCCGAGGCCGATGAGAACCGCCTTTAATAAAGTGGGCAACGACCATTTGTTAGTATACTGTTTAAAATTATTGAGATTTGCTCTGTATAGTTTGTTAGTAAAAGCTTATCATAAAAATAGTAATAGAAAATCTTCAGATTTTTACAAGTTTTTATATAATTCAACAATTTAACTCGACCTGATACTCGATAAATTGTTTCTCATTAACTCGACAACTATACAAGATAGTCCAGATTAATATAAATTTTCCCTGATAGCTAATTTTGTATTTGCAGTTTGTTAAAATAACTTGAAGTATGGCTTGAATAACGAAGAACAAAATTCGAGCGCATAATACGGCATAATTTATATCATATATGAATAAATTAAATTGTCAATGAGAATTACTCATGTCTAAATATTGAACAATTTTCTTTACAATTTAATTCCCAAATTTTATTATTTTTTCGGTTTGAATAGATTGAATAATTTTTATTCGATTTTATTTATTTTATTTCTAAATCGGTTCCAATCAATTAAATTCATTGTATTGTGATGTGATGATTATTATTTCATTTATGATCCAAATTTAAATATATTTTTTTTTCGGCAATCGAAGACATATGGGTATACTCTCTGTGTACTTAATATGTATAACCAAAAATACACTTCATCATCACAAATTGAGAATAAACCACATCATTATCATCATTGTAACTTTATTCCAATTTAGATGTTTACGTTAGTATTTTATTTATTACAAGAGTCAAGTGATTTAATAAATTAATTTTGTTTTAGTAATATAACTTGTGCATTGCCAATGAATGGGTTACATTATTTTTATTCAATTGGCTGTTACGAATGTCGATGACGTAGTAAATAAATAGCTAAATATATATAAATAAATTAGTTTTGAACAGTCTTGAGGATTTTTATGCGGTGACATCAATTTTTTTACATACAATCTCAAAAATAAATTTTTTTGTCAGATGGTATACTGTTAATCTTGCCTTCATTGAGATTAAAGTTTAATAAGAGTTATTACTGATCAGGGTCTGAGCTAACTATATCGAGAACAGATGTTATTTTGCTGTCAGTTGATTTGGTTGTGTCTTTTATTGATTTATGCTTTATACTTCATATGTTACAATTGGTTTTAACATACGAGTACGAGTACTTACATAGTTCACGTAAATGTTATATATATAGAATTGATGAGTTGAATGAATGTTAGTGACTTAATGTTCAAACATGTAATTGTACATACTACGGGCCAAATTCAGGAACCATGGCTGTTGAACGTGTGGTTATAGCGGGGTAGTATTAATGGATGCCAGATATTATTTTATTTTCTGTTGATGCAGATGTACCAGAGTGATAACTCCGATAGCCATTAGGTTAGTAAATGTAATGATGAGTCCGAAATAATGGGTGAGTTCATTGCTTCTGGTAAGTCTGCTCCTTCTAGTTTCTGCTGATCTATAGCCCTTTCAAAATTAACAATGTCTTTGGTTAAACCGATATCAACAGGATTGTTGATCTCGACCATTGTTAGTGTGGTGTGAAGGTAACAGGAATTAATCTATTTGACGTTCCCAGTTTTTACGGTGTATTTTGAATCGTGAGAACTCCATAATTTTGCATCGTAATTGTTGTGGTTACTTGATGATTACATATTAAATCTACCTTTTTTGGTGATGTAATAGTGAATATCCATTAGTTTTTGGCCAACTGAGTCCAATAGTTCGGCTGATTTAATGTGGTGGTGGTACACCCGTCAACGCTGTAGTATTCGTGTCTCAGCATGTTATTTCGCATACTGTTTATAAAGGGTGTATCATTTCGAGATATAGATCTATGAACGTAAATAAACCCAAAAAAAAAATAATTGTATCAGCCACGACTGTGACCTTAATAAGATAATTAAGACAGTTAAAATAAGATAATGTTACGCCAATCATATTTGAATACAATTTTGGACATGTGGCCAATGTTTTGTACATGGCGTAATCTGGAGGTTCAATTTTCGATCACTTCGCAGCATTTCTTAGATAGATAAGTGACTTCATATATTCCAAAAGAAAATAGTCTTGCGATGGTAAATCATACGAACGTGGTGGTCAGATGACCATACAGATGAAATGTATTAATATCAATTAATCGTTCTTTAAATATTTAGTAAATTAATTGTATCGCGCTTGAGGCCCCTTCTTCTTAGAATCACATGTCTATGATATCAATATCATCCAATTGAGGCATAAAAAAATTAGTATTCATACTGGTTCGTTGACTGTAACGTTTTCACCAGCATAATTTATTAACACATATGGTCTGATGATTCCTTCGGCCCATAGAGCACACCAAACGGTAACTTTTTGTGGATGTAAGATTTTTGAACAATGGCCCATGAATTATCTTCACTCCAAATGCGACAATTCTGCTTGATAACAAAGCTATTCAACCATAAATGAGCTCCATCACTGAAGAAAATTTTGTATTGAAAGTTTGCAACGAATTAACTGGCCTGATGGACGATTATGTTGACCATCAAATGGACGTAGCGAGCGATAATTTTCACGAACTGAATCATAATTTTCAAAGTAAATATGAACAATTTGCAAACGTTGCTCTGGCGTAGGTCTGTTCTTTATGAAATAGCATACCAAACTAACCAAAAATCAGCGGTCAGCTGTCAAAACGCGTCATAATTTTCATTATTTGGATCGCATGTTGAATTGTACTTTGTTGTAGTGATCGTCATTTGTAAATAACTTTTGTATATTTCTATTGAGATAAAGAAATTGTTGTGCAATACCAAGGATGTATCGGATTGTGTCGTTTCCTTAGTACGTGCTCTTTGTTAGTTAACTCTTATGTTAACGAACAATGAGCACGTATACAAAGGGAACGGAAAGTGACATAGTTTCAGCTTGTTCTCCATTTTCCCATCCCATCAGGTCAGTCCCGGTGCAATTATAACATATTCCGGCGTCTGATGACAACGAATTTCTTCTGGTTTCGGGTATGGCAGTAGACAGAAGCTTAAATCTCAGATTAAATCAGATTAAATTATAATCCGATTAATTCTCTTGTTTGTTACGGTTCTAGTTGTTAATGCCGTTGCTGTTGTTTCAATAGTTCAGTAGTTGCGTATTTTATTAGATGCTGTAGTTTTGCATCGTGATAGATTGATCTTCACTATCTGAATTCATTTTGTTTTCATTATAATTATATGAATTACCACTGGTTACCAGCTCATAGAAGTATCCATTGATATACAGTGTACATTGTTTGTTGAACTCAGTTTAACGTTGTCATTTGTAAAGTTCGTTGCGATTGGACGAGTTGGTTACTCCTGGGGCTTCGATTGTAATTGAACGTATAGGTAGAAATTTTAAATGGGATTATCCCAATGTTGTTGTTTGAGACTATTTCTTATTTCACCAGTTTTGATCTTTGTTTCAATGGCACAATATGTATTGTATTGGTGGGCTATCTGGTTGTTCAGTTAGCCAATGTTTACTTCTGTAGGTATCGTTGTTTGTTGGCTCGAAAGACCAATGTTACTAATATGGTGGGAACAAATGTTATTTTGTTGGTAGTTAACTTTATTATGTTTTTTTTAATCGATTTTTTATATACATAAAATATTAATACAAAATTAGCATTCATAATTATTAATTTAAAAAATACCCTTATTCAGCATTTTACGCATTTCCATATTGAAATAAGATCCGAACCGCATCTTTATAATTGGTTTTGTTCGATGTTCGCGTAGACGTAATATTATATTATAAAGAATTTTTAATGTTGATGAGTTTAATGAATGCTAGTGAATTAATGTTGAAACACGTGATTGAACAAAATCTATTTTGTTAACTGCGAAATCCTTTTAATTTAATTATATATATTGAACATGTATCGATATTCTGTTCTACCAATAAAATTCAACGTTTTAAAGAATTCAAATATTTGTATACCTTAATTATTCCTATCACAATTCCAAATTATAGATTTGTATCAGTTAATTTTTAATTCTAATAATAACAATAACAATCAGTTTTTAAAGCCAATTACTGCGGCCCCTTACTGAGTCAACTATTTGGCTCCAATGGTTTCCTGAGCATGGTCTTCATACTGTCTAAGACAATCTGAAGAGGCCAAATCATTCTCTACATCGTGGAAACATCGTCGCTTACAACGACCTCTGCGCCTACCATATGGTGGCTCTGCTTTCAGGGATCGCTGCACAATTCGTTCCGGATCAGAACGTAGAACGTGACCGAGCCAGCGTACTCACTGAGATCTTATTTCATGCACAGTATCGGGGATCTTCATCAGATCTCTGATCTCGATATTGCACAGAGCTCGATATGTACCATCTATTTCGTGTTTTGGGTCGTAAATCACTCGCATGGTTCTGCTCTCAAATGTAAGGAGCCATCTAACTCACTGTTATCGTGAGTGATAAGAGATAATATAAACTAATTTAATCTCCTCACTCCCTCAAACGTGTAGTGGCCCCTACTAAAATCTGGTGTGCCATTGTCCCTATAACCAGAGATAACGTATTCCGTTTTGGACTCATTGAATGGGATTTTTAACTCTAACTAATTTAAAAATGAAAATTAATTTTTGTCAAATGAATTCTTGTCTTGTTATGATAGTTTTTGGAATTTTGAGTTAACTTTGCAACTTAATTCAGTAGAGTTTGCCCAAATTAAGGTATATATATTATATTAATTAGTTCTTTTGATGCATCCCTCATTTGTTGATTTTGTTTATAATTATAATGTTTAATTGAGATTGTAATGTTAAAATAAGCATTACTAATTTTAATACTTTCAGAATTTGCATATGGGCTTTTTATACAAATTAAATAAACAATAATTTAAAATGTTTCGGTAAATAATAATAAAAAATTTAATAAAAATTATGAAATTCAAAATTGTAAATTAATGTTTCAAATTAAATCTAATTTTCCAGAATTTGAAACGATTAATAAAATTTTTAGTAACACAAAAACATTTACAATAAACTTGATTGAATAAAGTAAAATTTGTGAATAAAGAAATGTATTATTTAAAATTTCTTATGACTTTAAAATTTAAATTATCAGAATATTGAAGGAAAATGGCTTAAGCAGATTTCAGAATATGGGAATTTAGCAAAAATCAGAATATCTAAAGTTAGACATATAGGCAGGAATTCCGAATAATATTTTGAAATGGAATTTCTAACCGATTTTTAAATAGATTTCCGAACTAAAATTCTATTTGCATGGTATAAATATTTCTTGTACCAAATTATCCAATTATCTGATTAACCGACTCAACAGAAAAATCGGATGAAAATAAATTGAGAAGGCTAGTGCCATCTCTTTATACGAAAATGAGAATAAAATCCAGATGTTATGCATCATAAAGTTGCATACCTTAAGTTACAGATATTATATAAGTGGCCAATTGGCGATACATTATAATGTATACGTATACTGTATAGTTCTTTATCATCCTTGGTTTTTGTTGGTTTAACGTAATACGATAAAAAATTTCACATAATTTCAAATTGAATTCCAAATAAATCATAATGTATAACTGTACAAATTAATTAAAACCGATACATTTTAATTATTATTTTGAAATAATCTATTCTTGATAATAATATTTTGACTATATTTTGTTGGTTTATATTGGACCTTAGAACTACTGTCATAACATTGTCGGTTATTATTTAATGTTTATCTTGAAACTATTGTAACATTTTAATTGGCATTCATTATTTTTTATTATTAATTAATATTATAAAATATTTATACAGTCAGTTGCTAGTTTTCATTTTATTAAACCACAGTAAATTAATGAGCCGTGAATTTTACGGTTAAATTTTCATGATCAAAAACAGTAGATTTCTAATTTTTATTATGGGTTAAACTAAGAAAATGTTATTGACCTTAGCCGATATGACCAAATTATATATAAATAATGGTTATTAAAGAAAATAAACTTATGTTTACAGCGGTTAGATTTTATATTAAAGCAAGAGAGTAATTAATAATTTAATTAATAAAAATGTTAATCAAACTTCGTGCATGATGATTTTTAGACAAAAAAGATTAAACAGAAAACATTGTTTTAATACAGAAGTATTCGATATACCGAGTAGCAAAATGGAATCGAATATGCATATCGCCGCTTAGACTCTTCACACTTTCACAGTATCATAATGTTTATATGTACATTTCGTTAATTTATATTATGGCGTGTGTGAAATATTTTAGATAAATTTGCCGAGTCAAATGTAATAATAATTTACACCATACGATCTAGACCAACTTTATTAACCGTGAATAAATGATAGGTCGAAATACAGCTCGATTATTAATCTCCTTCGACTAGTTTAAGGCTCTACTCTACTCAATGTGCGAAAGTATGTGTATCTTACAAATCGTTTTATGGCCACGTAAAGTTAAATATATTTGCAAGCGAGTAACACACGCTTTTTTTAAATTCGCTATAGTGTTCTCGTAATTGCGTCTCAAGGTTGATGAATTTTTGGCAAAAACCATTCACTCACAAACCAAATTGATCAATATTTTTTCACTATTCTGTAAAAGTTTTATATATGGGTACGTTCAGAAAGATATTATCTAGCGATTAACACACGTTTTTATAAAAATTCGTTCTAATAAGCGAGAAAATTGAAAATTTAATTGAAAACTATTTTATATCGATAAGCTGACAAATCAATTTATTCAAAAAAATGTATCTTCGATGTAAAAATGGTTTAGGAATTAACGAAATATCGTATATTTTTTAGTTCACCCCTTTTTAAATAGAGGTCATAGCAATTTTTTCATGGAAAATTTTGTAATTTTCGATAGCGGAGATTTACACTATTTGAAATTTTATTTTAGACGCATTTTTTGGCATTTAAATATCGACATCAATTTTGATTTTTGTTCTAGGTAAAGTAGAGCCTTAAGCTAGAAACAATTAACATATTTTTGCAAGCTTTCACACCCAAAACCATTGAAGATTTGCTTCAGGCGGTCAAATCCTAGTCTTATGCTGTTTATATAAAAAAAAAAAAAATTAAAAAAAAGCGAAAATTTTCCACTTATCAGCTTATGGTACTTGCTTATTCCGAATAGATATGTACTAGTGGATGAATACTTGCATTGTACTTCCCAATGATAGCAAATGTGTAATACGGTGTTATGCACTATTGATCCAACAATATGATGCGAAGTTCTCTGTTGAGGATTAATCCACTTATTAGAGCCAAGTACAATCCTATCAGTATATTATTATGACAACAGACTTTGACTATGCTCGAAATGCGATTCCAAATTCTAACTTTTATAGAATAGAATGACTTTTCATTGTTACTAAAAATCGTCTTGAGTTAATGATATATAGTCTTACCAAAGGGCACTTGAGATTTTATCCCTAACGCTGAGGATTGAATAATTAATCCAAAATATAATGCATCCATGGTTCATATATGTGAAACATTTTAATGTTTTCTTTATTGGACGCGTCCGTTGTGATTGTAAAGGAAAGATTATTCATCAATCGGATACAATTGCCGATTGTGCTTTCTTTGCTAATACAATTTTCAAACACTTTGTCCAGAGAAAAATTCGGACGCAATAAAATTGAAAATAACAAATTGTTGCCGTTCACCGAATTGAATCTATGTGCATGTTGCACGGTATGATATACGAATGCAGCTTCTGCAGGACTCGGTTCAGTGAAAGATCTCGTAAGATTTCGTATGTGTTTGTCAGTTTACACATGTGTTTTTATATTGGAAAGTCCAGCACTGAGCTCACAACAGCAATATATGCAAAATTATTTTTTCCAGCAACATCATTTTTATTCGTCCTCGAAGTCGGTAGAACAGTCTTTCTTTTCTGCCATTGTCTGATTTCGAAATTAATTGTTGTTTGTTCAAATAAAAGAATTAATATGGATCTCTTGTTTCTACCCCTTAAATTTAGTTAATAAATATATTGCAAATTCACAAACCTTTGTGATTGCGTTTGCGCTTCTAAAACGAATTCACTCGAAATACAAAAACAATAAAATAGTAATCCCAAAAGCAAACCTAATTTGTTACTTATTTTATATTTTCTAAACATTAAAAATTCGGCATATGGAATATAAGTTCTGTATTCCCATAATATAAGTACAACTGGCAAGCCTATCCACAGTGCAACTTATGAACCGCACGGAAAGCGCACATTTACTGTTTACAGTCGGTGGGTTCGATTTGTACCATATATTTCTGTGGAATCACGATATGAGATATAAACTTATCAAAATGATACGAAAGTCCGTCTGAAGCTACATGCAGGGATGGGCGTTTACATCTAATATTTTCTACGTCGACGTGTCGACAACCCGTAGACAACGTGGACAAAGTAGTCAACGTCTATAATGTAGACAATCCCTAATGATTTTGTAAATTAATTCTAAACCACGCTGACCAAATATCGTCAGGATCAATGCGATACGGGTGGGTGACAATTTTATAAAATTTCCTTCAATGCATTTTATTTCAAAAAGGACGGTCATATTAGGTAGCTATTTTTTCTTATATAGAAAACTGAACGTGCACATTTTATTCTCTTTGATCTAGATATTATTATACTTACTTACCTTCTAAAGAAAGTTTAGTTGAAACTTTTTAAATTATTATCTCTATAAATGTGAGATTTCAATGTTCACAAAATTAGTTTTATATATGTTACTCATACTCAGTTTTTATTTTAGTGAAGAAAATTCCCGTTCAACACTTACTTTTGCCATAGGGATCACTAACACAATTAGGACAGCTTTATATCAAAATGGGAATTCCATTTCATGGTTTTCCCACCACTCCAAAATATTGTTTACCTTAGGGACTCGTTCGAGTGTTTTATAAATCGTAAACTGCTGTTTCAGACTTAATTGAAAGCTACTATGGCAGTCCAAATTGTTTGTTGTTGATGTTGTATTAAATGTAGTTAGCTCTTTTAATTTTACCAGTTCGACCATGTCTGATCCACTTTACGATGAACTTGCGATTGGAATAGCACTACTACTTGGCGCGGCTTCGCTTTGTATCGTATGAAAAATTGGTTTGTGCGTTGATTGAGTTGCCGTTGCTCAATATTAAGTGAATTCATTAAGTGGTATATTCAGGTATTTAACAATTCATTATTAGTAAAATTATTCTCTCGTTTAATAACATTTACATAAAAGTCTCCAGCTATTTTTTTACTCTTACTATAGGTTTCCATTTCTTATCTAAAGCCCATAAGAATCGCCGAGATTCACTTGTTCATTTTGTAATTTTGGGGTCAACATTTTAACTGGCTCAAAAATCTAAACAAAACTATCAAACGTTTCCAATTCTACCGAGTTGTACAGTCAAGCATAGCTCTTTTTACCATTCTGCATTTATCTATTGACTTTTTTATGAATGCGGAATTGAACTAAGAGTATTCGATACTGCCACCTACATATAACCTATAACTGTAAGGTCGGAATTACTATCTTAGCCTTCATCTTGATCCACCTCAGCAATATCCAATTCGTTTTTAATCAGTTTCGCCGCTTTTCGCCCGTTGTCGTATGTCCCTATATAAATTTGGCTTAATTTTATGTTAAACGAGTTTATGAAGTCAATTATTGTATTTTCTATGTAATTTTCTGTTTGGCGAGCAATAGCCTTGCGCATGTCTAATTTTTCTATTGACTTAGCGTTTAGTCCAATTATGCTCCTCCCAAGCCGCACTGGAAAACAAGGTTTCAGCGTAGAAAGAACAGCGAAATATGGCACAACTGTGATAAAAATCTTTACAAGAAAGGTATAACTTCCATTAAAAATAATCCGGAGATCCCTATGACTAAGACCTACAATTTTAATACATTCCGCTCCATGGTAAGACGAGTTCGAGTTCAAAGAACTAACTTGGCTTAAAAAGCCAAATCGTTCAGTTAACCAGAACTTATCCGTTAAAAACCAAGCCACACTGCCCTATTTGACCAAGTTGTAACAAAATTCAGTGGGTGCATTTTGATGGATGACCAAACGTACGTGAATTTGAAACAGTTGGCAGGTGAAAAATGGTATTTTACCAAATCGAAACAATGGTCCCGCTAAATAAAAGCACTATCAAAGTTATATTAGTGTGTGGCAAACATTACAAGATCAAACAACAAGTGCGTTAGGGCGAACCGGCGCATTATATTTCAAATCGCTAAAATATCGTATAGGTTGTCGACATTGCCATAATTGTCGACATTGACCAATAACCTTGCCGAGTAATCTACCTAATATTTTACGTGTCGACAACCGCGTAGATTACACGGCGTAGTCTACATCACCCATCCTTGGCTACATGCGAATATTCCACATAAATGAACGGTCGCCACGGTATGTCAATTGGCTATAGTCATTAAATTTAAAAAACACTCTAATTGCATTTTTGACTTAATCGTCTTATAATTCAGTATGAGTGTCACAGTACTCCGCCCCTACCTTATCTTGAACAAAGTGCATGTATACATATTATTTGGAAGGTAAAAAAATAATCATCCAATATTCCTATATATTTCTAAAATGACGGATCCGTCAAAAACATCTATGATTTCACACGCTCATCACCTAAAACATTTATTATCTCATGAACTATACTCAAGATACGATAAAGAACAATAAATACAGCTTAGAAAGCTAAAAGAATGCCGAACAAGATGCAAGATTAAAGTTTCCATTTTACAATACATAGAGGGGGGTCCCGGTTTCAGATTTTCGGTTTATCTACAATTCTTCATAATATGCTTTCAACAAAATAATCAAACGATACATCGTGAAACCGAAGGATTGTGCTTACACGCTCCCATCTAAAGTTGTTAGATAATTTTATGGTACAGTCAAACACCCGCAAAAAATATCGCTAACATTAACTTTCCGATAGATTTTCGTAACCTTTAGCCTACCTATATGGCTGTGCATTGGCAGCCGAATGCGTAGGCGTATATTCAACTAGTGTTCAAAACATTTTTATTAAGTTTCGGAGAGGCACTTAACTTGCTATTATGTAGTTGTAAAAGAAACAATGACTAGTTCCCAGTCGATTCTATGTGTGATGTATTTATATATCCTATTTTAAATATTTAATTTTTGTAATTTAATTGCAATTTCATCCAAAAGGGTTGTCAGCTTCGATTCATAACTACGGATAAACGTCAAACTATAATGAATTTTTAAATATGCCTCCATTAATCCCACAAAAATATTTCAAACTTTGTCATTAAATAAAATTACATCAATTGCTACAGCCTTAATGACGTCCAAATAAATGGTATAAGTTGGCCTAAAGTGTAATAAAATGCAAACTCTTTAAATGTTTTGAAAAAAGACACTATTTTTAACTATATACTTAACTCCAAACAAACAATATTAAATGTACTGTTATCTTTACTGCGTCCAAATCTATTTTCAAACATAATTCTGTCGATAACATATGTATGTATATAGGTAATGAAGTCATGTAAATAAACCATCCCAATCAGTTTAAAATTTGATATACGAATACACGTATTTGTTATGCAATCCCAACAATTATTTAAGTGCTAGATAATAAATAAAGTTTGGGTAAATCGCCTTCACCGTTTAAAAAAAAATGTTTTGTAATTTCAAAAGAATTTCGTTTATCGAAAGATTATCGATTGAGTGATAAATAATTTATTGAATATGGTTTTTAAAAATTTTAAATATTTGGAAATTAAAAATCTGGCAAAACGTACATTTCATGCAATTTGTATTATAGTGTATACATATTTATAGAAGAATAAATATTTTACACACACCCTGACTAAGCAAAATCAATATTGCAGAGTGTAATCAAGTCAATCGCACCAAATATGTCGTATAATTTATTTTATTTTGATTGATAAGAAAATACTTGACATTGGCTTAATAATTAAGTAATAAATTTTTGTTTATCTTTATTTGTTCCAGGATTTAGTGGATTGGTCTAAGCCGATGCTTGCTCAAATCGGAAAATTAGGCAACGACTATGATGAATGGGTGAATATGCCCGTCGATCGATATTTGCGTATATTTCAATACGATTGGTTGGAAGCGCTGACACGAACACCATGGTGGTTAGTACCATTATTTTGGACGCCGGCAATTTTATATTTAACATATTTAGGTGATAAACAGGCTGAAACACAATCAGTTTCTGTAAGTGGTGGTTGCGGGAATACAAGAGGTGCAGATAATTTAATACTAAATTTGGCATATATTTTTTCAGATAATATTTAAAGTAGCATATTTTCTGGTTGGAATTTTACTTTGGACCTTAATTGAATACACGCTTCATCGTTATGTGTTTCATCTAGATGTCAAAAATGCTAGTACAATGAGAAAAACATTCCATTTTATTATTCATGGATTACACCATAAGGTAAATGAGCATTAGGTACATTTATCGTTATACAGATATATCTAATATATATAATTTATATATTTTAGGTTCCATTTGATCCGCACCGTTTAGTGTTTCCACCAATTCCAGCATGTGGACTAGCTTATTTAGCATATAGTATTATAAAAATATTTACAACATGTCCGCTATTAGTGTTAGCTGGTGGACTTTTAGGTTATCTGGGCTATGATATGATACATTTTTATTTGCACTATGGTAGTCCATCGGGCGGCCATTTATATCATATGAAACGTTATCATTACCAGCATCATTTTACACACCATGAATTAGGATTTGGCATTAGTTCACAGTTTTGGGATAATATATTCGGGACAGAAATATTGCTTAAAAAATTAAAGTACATGTTAAAATGGTGAAAAATTCGTGAGTGTCGGTCTGTGTACATTGTTAAGTTTGAACAGTATTAGGTTTTAAAGAATATTTTTAAATAATTTGAGTAATAATTTATTTAGCTTTTAGGTCAAACCTTATTATATAAAATAAAATACAATTAGTAACGAATTTGTCTTTAACTTTTTTATGGGTAAAGGCAATAGATGCAGATAACAAGACTAGTAATTCAGAGTAGTAGACTATGTACCAGAAACAGAAATTTTAAAGTAATCACTACGGGGCGAATGAATGAAACGACATATTATATGTTCAATGGTAATTTCCACAGTATTTTCGTATACATATTCTAGTATTTAGCAAATTATATATTATTGTAATTAATAAATTATATTTTGTTTCCATTAATATAAATAAATAAAATAACGACACCTAAATATATAAACATACACATATTACATATTCATGCAATGTTATAGACACTATGTTTTTTAATTGGGACCAAACTGTCTCCAACCACATTTCCAATCCAAAGTTTAAGATATGTTCCGTATTTCTGATAATAAACAGGTCAGTCCATCATCATCCTTAATGCGGTATGATAATACGTTTTAAGTGGGTTCTTTCACCAAATTCCATGGAACGACACGTCAGTATGGCCAATAATTCAAAGAAACTAAACTTGAACAGATTTTTAAAACGCGCGCCAATTGAGTTTATATATGAACATAATTTTAATAACATTTGATCATATATATCCAGAATGTTTAAATAATTGTATTCATAAATTAATTTAAATTAAATAAATAAATGAGAATTACGTGGTAAAATGCAAGAAGGTGGCACAATGAGCAGAAAAAATTATGCCATCGATAAGACTCAAAATAGTACGATATTACGAAAACGATTAAAATTTTCTAATCAGAACCAAATTTTCTCCAGACAAATTAATATTATCAAGACAATTTCATTGTATCTGTTCGGAATTTCAGCTGCAATAAAACGTAAGTATACCTATGTATATAAAGTTATGTATTAAAAAATGAGCATTTAACGTATATGTAAATAAAGCACAGTGGTGACAAAAGGCATTTTTAAGTATAGGATGATAGTGAAACCACGTATAACTCACTGTATGAGAGTGTAGAAGCCGAGGTCCGCAAATCATTCATGCCAATACTACAAGCTGGCATGGAGCTATGCAATATGCGCAGATGGTTAGTTAATACGGACCTGTAACCATGCGTCCTAAATTTTATTGATAAGGATGTTAGGTAAACACGCTTAAAACAACTGCGAAAAAATTGAAAGAGTCTGAAGTCTGCGAATAGACATAAAACAGTTTTAAATTAACGGAAAACCAATGTACCCAATTCTAATTAATAAACTATACAGAACTGAGTAAAAATGAGTTAGATTTAGGCCATAATTTAGCAAAATTACGAGAATTATCTTCTGGGTAAGTATGGCAATGCTTGGCAATGTACAATTTTATTTTACAATAGTATGTACGTACGTATATACCATAAGGTTCTACTTTTAATTCCTTCAAAATTTTTAAACAAAATTCTAATCTATTCCACAAGCAAATTCATGATTTACCAAACAAATCCTATCGTTTTCGAAATCATTTCGAATGTTAAATTTACTCGTAGATATGAGAGACTGATAAAGAAACATCTATGGGCTAACTGTGCGAAACAAAAACAAAATATTTCATGAAATGCAATAAAATGTATTTTCACTTTATTTTCACAAAATATTATTTCTTCTGGTTTCTACGACACTTTAAATAAACAAAACATATTAAATGCCAGAGGCATGACGGTTTACGAAGTAATTAAATATTTTCGAACTGATCCATGGATTGGGTGGGGATGGGGACTGTCTGCACGCGCCATGGTGTCCACTACCCTGACAGGCTCTGCTACGCAAGTCCATCCGCTCCAGATATGAGTAGCATCAACCATCCTCCTATCAATCGACAATACCAACAATGATAAAAATTTGGTACATCACAGTTTATATTATTTGAAGGATAGAAATTAAAGACAATAAAATTTTTATTTGGAATAAGCTTGGAATTTGGATTCAACGCGATTTCCAGAGATTATAAAGGGTGTTTTTTTAAGCCCGATAGAACTTGAAACTGTAAACACAAAAAATTAAATTGTAATCAAAATTTTTTTTTTATTTGTAAGACCAATACATGGCATTAATATTTGAAAATGATTTCGGGCATATGAGCACCGTGGCTGTTATTGGACGAAACGCATTCTGGACGTCCAATTTTGGGCCACTTTTTCGAGCACTGCTGGCCGTATGTCACGAATAACAAGAACAATGCTGGCCACTAAGGCGTCAATTGTTGCTGGTTTATCAGCATAAACCAATGACTTCACTAGCCCCACAGGAAATAAGCGAGAGGTGTCAAATCACACGACCTTGGAGGCCAATAGGTTGGTCCATTTCTCGAAATCAACCAATTACCAAATTTTGATTTTAATAAGTCGATGGTTGCGGTCGCCGTATGGCACGTAGCACCATCCTGTTGAAACCACATCTCGCCCGAATCAATGTCATTCATATTTTCAAACAAAAAATCATTGATTGAGCTCCAATTCCTGCGAACGACGACGAATCGATAAATTTGGATTTTCTTCCACACTTTCGTTTACAGCGGTGATATTCTCTTCAGTACGCACATTCCTTCGACATGTTGATGTTATTGCATCCTCTAGAGAGTATGTGGTACGAAATCTATCCACAGTTCAACGGATGGCTTGCTCAGATGGACGATTATGGGTGCCATAAAAATCACGAAGTCGTCTATAAGTTGAGCGAATCGACGACTGATTTTCAAAGTAAATTTTAATAATTTCGTTGTGTTGTTCAAGCGTGATAGGTTCAGTTAGTATGATAGAAATTGACTCGGTTACAGACACCTGGTATAGCTAATAGTTAGTAACACAGGACGATACAGTTCTAATCTACTTTTATAATTTTTTCAGCATCACTGGGCTCTGAAATAAAATTTATTAATTCGTGATCTGCAGACTTATGAGATACTCCTGTAAATTCAATTCAAATTAGTAACGATTTATTTTATTCTGCATTCCAACCATTAATCAATAGTTTAGTGCTTCTTTTTCCAACCCTCGATTTATAGATATACCCATTTACCACTTGTTCATACTCCATTTACGTATTCAGCCAACCCACTATCTTCACCCCTATCATACAATTAACAATTAACTACCACAAGACCAAACCTTAAGAGTAAAGCTACTGTTGACGTCGATAGACGTCTTCATTGAAATTATTCCTCGTTAAATCCTAATTTTGAAATAAGTTTTGTTATTGCTTCTATGTGATTTAAAATCTAAGAAAAAACTACAAAGTGTGTGTTAGAAAAGGTGATATTTAAGCCTAAGTTCAAATTAAATATAGATAAATTTATTTAATTATTGTATTAGATAAAGCTATTAGGTAATTCTAATGGAAGTTTATCTGATATCCGGCGATGGTAATTGCTTTTTCAATGCCGTGATACATCAGCTGCAACTGGAAAAAAATAGTTCGTACGGATGATCCTAATGAATTAAGATCTGAAATTGTGAACTTTATTAGTGAGCATCTTGATGTTTATTTACCAACATTGTTGGATTCCACCCGTATAGTTTACGGAGCAGACCTGAATATAAATCCAACCGAAAGTGGATTAATACAAATACAGTTTTTAATTATTTCTTCATTTTTTCCCATCTTATTTGTTAAAATCTCTTATATACTATGTGCCTTAAATAATAACTAAACGTAGTTAAATATAAGTTTAAATTAAAGTTTGCGATTTGTTCCAGATATTTGTCGGATCTTCGGTGGCTTCTGGAGTGGTTTATTTACAGTTTGTTATGCCGGCGCTGAGCACCGAGCTTCCTTCCTGCCGGACAATGGTGAATATAATAGTGAAATTTTCCTACTTTACACTGGTTCATATTATGACAGCTTGCTTCCCCACTCACCCTTAACCTTATCATCCAATTCTAACAGTCATTATGTTCAAAATATCTCCGACACTATAAATCGTCCCATTCAACCTAGTACTAATCCTTATACAATCATTGATGCGTCACTATCTGTTCCGTCCCCTTTATCCCCTTATCTTATACCCTTTGTTTCGCCTGGAATGTTCGCGGGCTCAATTCGAACGAAAAACGCAATTTGATCGATGGTGTTTTACTCCGAAATAATATTTAGGTTTGTACCATTCAAGAAAGTAACACCGGTGCGGGTGTCAGCTCAACGTCCCATTATACTTAGTATCTTGCCAACGATCCAAAGGCCAGCAGGCGTGGAGTCGGTATAATGATCAAGAAGGATTCACTTATAAAGTCAAAACGGATCAGACATTATTTTGGATCTATTATAACCGTATTAGGTACTGTTTCGAATCTATAGGTGAGGTCCTCTTCATTGCTGTATATGTGCCACCTTACACCTCTCAGATTAATCGTATCGTAGGCGATCGTCTAAAATGTTCAGTACTCTTTTGTCAATAATAGATCAATGCCCCAAATCTCGCAATATAGTTTTGATTGACGATTTCAACCGCTCTTCCGGGTTATAACGATTCTTTGAATAAAAAGACCATTGGTTCAAATTTGTTCCACAGCGAGTCTAACGATAAGGTTGCTTCCCTGGGTTTTCTTGTTAGTTCGACTTGACTTTTTGTTCACACAACCTCCGGCTGCCGAAAAAGCCTTATTACTTGGACCGATGGTCAGAGCTACTCCCATGTAGACCATATCTTAACCCAAGGTACAAATAATTTCATCTATGTTAGTTCGAACCAAAGCTGATTCTTTCTACTCCGAACTAAGCGAACATCGTTTAGTTTGGATTGAATGTACTAACCGAAAGAGTGCTGCAACGTTTCGCCCTATACCTGTATCAGCATCCATCGTAGGAATCCCATCCACTTTCTTAGAGCAGCGTCCTCCAACATTGCCGGTCCCAAAAAGTTGGGTTGCCCCTGTTACACCTGGAATGACTCACTAAAGCAGGATTTAAATACTTTGGTAGACCTCATATAGAATGGGAGATATTGCTCTCTTTACGTACTGAATTAAGGCAAGCGGCTAATGAAATCTATGCACTTGATGAATCGGACTCTAGTGAATTATTTGGTAAAAAAAACGAGGAAGGGCTTAACATAGTCGAATAGCCCAGCGTCCCAATTCTTGACAAACACCGCTAATCCCAACCCCTTCGAAAGCAACCACCCCAGTACCAATTCAACGTATTTCATGAACCGTTCTCCCGCCCCTTCCCATCCCTTGCTCGCCATTGGCTATGGTCCCATGAACGTGGCCGTTGTCGGATTTATGCATCTATACAAAATACCACTTCAAACATTCATTCTACCATCAGGGTTGGTGCAACTCGTTACAATGGGTGGCCCGGAGGGTCTCACTTCAGACACGATAAATGTCATCATACTATTAGCCATAGCAAAATTTTACAAAAAGGGATTAGGCCTGAATTAATTGGGGATACCCCTATACCAAAAACGTATTAGAGCCTACCTCTTGGGTAATGGTGGAAACGTCTTGTTCCCCAATACTAACCAAAATTAAATAAACAAAACCAAATTGACAATACCCGACTGAAATAATTTGGAAATAACAGGCAACGTAAAAATTCTTGTAAAAATACGTTTGGTGCGCCATCTGCAGGATATAACTTTATTTATTTGTGTCGGTAACATGAAGTCACGCGAGTTTATTATGGAAATCTGTAGTAATCTCCCCTATAGTATTATCAGTTATTTATCATAAATTTTTAAAAAATTACATACATAACTCATCCCCAAACCTGATTTCTAAAAATAGTTTAAAAAAATCTATTTACTAAAATAGTTGTTGGTTTTTGAATTTTACTAGATGTCACATTTGAGTGCATTTTGTTATTTAATCAATCAAAGATGTTGTTCACCATACAATGCAAAATCTATATCAAGAAATGTTCAACCACAATTGGATATAAGTAGGTTATATGTATACGCTGAATATGGTACGAAATTCTGAAAGCACAAAACATCACTTAAATAAGCTCAAAGGTAATATAATTCAGGAATAACTGAGATTTCTGAAATAACTGAGATCGAAAGTGTCGGTCGGTCCTCCTTATAAGAGCATATACATTTTTTTTGATAGATCTATCTGAAGTTTGAAGAGCAAACCACAGTGCCATACTTTATCAAATGCCTGCGCTACATCTGGAAAAATGCCGAGCTCCTAATTGTTTGTCTTGTTATCAAGACGTAATCTGGAGCTTTCTTAGATTTTAGATTATTGATTTCAGTTTTTAGTTACAGGTCTTATATCCTAAGAATCATTTCTTCTAGCTGTATTGGAAACATTTTCATTTGTCTTCATAATAGCTTTTTTTTGCACTTCTAGCACATCCCCCATCATCTGGTATGATTGGGAGAACCTGTAATTTTGGTCGAATTATTTCTTCTAGCTGTATTAAGGATTGCCACTCCTAAAGTGCAAGCAAGCGATGAAACATCGCAGCAGCTTTAAGCAAGTTAACTAACATGATTTTTTTTATTGAATGGCGTTGATGGAGAGAATCATGTATCTAATGATGCAGAGCATGAACGCGTTGATTCAGATATAGTCGTTAAAAATCAAAAATGACTGTCCTCAAAATAGCCATGTGGAATGCAAACGGCCTAGCAGAAAATAAAGCAGAGGTTCAAGCATTCCTCACTGAGCATAATATTGACATAATGTTAATATCTGAAACAAACTTCACCAAAAATAACTATTTCCAAATTAATGGGTACTCTGTTTATTATACGAAGCACCCAGATGGGAAAGCAATGGAGGCACAGCTGTACTGATTCCATTTCTCATCTCTTCTTTTATGAGTGCCTTAATAGTATTACACAATCTGTTTAGGGCAGTTTTATTATGCGGGGTACGACTAAATTGCCATCTTTTCGTTTTTTCTAATAAGGAATAATACTTATGATTCTGTTCAATTCATGTTTTATTTCATTTTCACTTTTGATGTGTACTTGGAGTTAAGTATTTTCTTCCACTAGCTAATTGAAAAGTAACCATA
The DNA here is from genome assembly GCA_951394425.1 of Tipula unca. Lineage (NCBI taxonomy): Eukaryota > Metazoa > Arthropoda > Insecta > Diptera > Tipulidae > Tipula > Tipula unca. Next base: position 90,116,269 of record OX596381.1, on the reverse strand, counting down.
GTTTGTTTTATTATTTATTAGTAGTGATGAACCTCTTTTTACTATTGCGGTCTCACTAATAGTCATAATATCCGGTGAACGATCAGATATTAGACTTTCATCGTTTTCTAAATAGATGCAGTTAGACGATAACCCCTTGGTAACACTAAAATCGTTTAGGTTTGGTATTTTATTTGTGTCAGTTTGCCAGTACATATGCTTTGGTCCTGAGTGATATTCACAGTTTAATAGATATGCCGCTGCGAATAGTTCTGTACTCTTTGGAGAAGTTACTCTTCAATCCCAGATTTTTTTGCATTGAAGTCCCCTCCAATAATGAAGATCTATTACCGTTGATATTTTACAGGACTTAATCCGGTAATCCAGTTGTACCTTTACTGTAATAATTTGTATATGAGGTTGTAGTAAAGTGAGATTAGGGAAGTAGACATATGTTTATCTATTTTTTCGGTATTCAGAAATATTTCAAGCTCTGCTAAATATTTCATTAATCCGTTTGCATTCCATGTGGCTATCTTAATGAATGGTTATTTTATCTGTTTTTTGAAAAATATTTACTTTCGAAATTATTGTTGTGCATTTCCTGCTAGTGTACAAGACTGTTTTGGGTGCTTTCCAGATTTAACACATCTTGTGACGCGTACGCAGTAAATTTGCGTATGATTATAACAATAGCTGCGTTTTTTTATTAACAGAACTTCAAGTCCTATATAGAACATCGGGAATAATACAGAGAAATTTTATTTAATTTAATTAATTTCTATTTATCTTGAACAAATTTCAACTTCTAACAATAATACAGGTATTAAGTTAGATACAATTAAAAATGTTTGTTCTAATAAATTCCCTTTTTTTTGGAGTTCGTGTACTATGATTTTATCGGGAACTTGAAAAAACATTGTTTTATCGAGAACATTAAAAAATAAAGTTAAATTTAGTTTTATGTTATTATCAACATAAAACTAAATTTAACTTTATTTTTCAATGTTCTCGATAAAACAATGTTTTGAATTAAAATATGTAGTTTAACATTAAATGTATCATATTTATTGATAAAAAATTCAATTCATTTAGATTTTACCGAAAAAACGAGGTAATTCTTATCCAGAACTTCATTCGAACTCGAAAATTTTTGAACATAAAAACACGACTTATGTCATTTTTGAGATTGTGGGATTTTCTTCATAACTGTTTTGATTGCTTCAATTTTCACTCTCATATTACAGTTACATTGTATATTTAAAAAAAAATATTTTCGAAGTTATTAAACGTCAATATAAAGTGGAAAAGTTATCCTCTCCATATTAGCTGTTTCTTTTTTAATAATGTTCACAGCATCTCAGAACATTTTTATTTTCGTATGTCTCATTGTTGAATTTCTGTATGCATTCAAGTTTGACGTAATGATCTTGCATACGCTATTATTCAGGACAACTATTTTATACAAAGTTACAAAGTTGATCATAACTTGGATTTGTTAGAAGTTAGTAACTCCTATTATGTTTATCGATTGTGGTGGTGGTTTCCCTTTTGATTGTGCAGTTGATAGTTGCACTATTTGTTGCTCGTTATTTTCGTTTCTTTCTTCCTGCTCTCGTGTGGACTAATCTTGTTAAGCTATTTGGTGCTCGTTATTTTCGTTTTTTATCCTTCTCTGGTGTCTCAGCATTCGTTTTCTTGCTTCGTTTTCAGATATTAGTTTTCAGATTTATTCAAATCTGTTTGTTTGTCATTCGATTTCTCTGACCTTTATCTTAGCAGTCTTCCATTCCTTTGGTATCTAAATTCACTTTGAAATTTGTTTTGGTTGTTTGAGTTATTAACTTGTAGTTCATTTGTGATATTATAGATTACATGTCAACCCTTTGTCTAATGATTATTATACATTATAATTCAGATATGTATGTTAAATCGGTAGGCAAATCAACACGATTTTAAATAATATAATTTTTGTTTAGCCTATAAGGATTAACGCTTTGAATTATAAAGATAACAACTGTCCAATTATACATACATACATATATAGTTTACATATGTGTGTTGTATTTTTCATATATGTATACACAACTAGAAAATGAGTTATTCTATGATAACATTGAGGTTTTGAGAACGGGGGGAACAACGAAATGTCATATCGATTAGACGTGCGTTTTTGGTCTCCTACATTAAAAAAAAAATTTTAAATGGTTTTGGGCGGAATTAATTAGTGTGGTTCGTGTTAATATTTAATTAAAGTGTTGTTCTTTCAGTTTGTTAAATTATTTAACAATAAAAGTGTCAAATTAACGAACGGAATTGCAAATAAGACGTTGCATTTATCAAAAGTGCTTATGTACTCCATATTTATGCGTACAAAATTACAAAAAAAAGAAACAAAACAAAACGAAAAAAAACAAAACTCGAAAAAAAGAGACAAATATACTGTGAATAATTGTTATTGGAAGATTAATGAATGTGTATATGACTTTCTAAATGAATATTATTTTTTGAAGTGGTGTCAAATTGGAAAAGGAATCTGGTAAATGTCTCAGATAAAACGTAAGTAGAAACGTTTTTGGTGCCAAGATTGGATAATTCGGTAAGTTTAAGTAAGTTAAATTGTCTGTTAAGTTAGGTTAGATATCAAAACAAAACATTTCCATTTATGTTTTACGCGTATACGGGAAAATGTGTTCCAATTGGAATTGTTTTTAAATTAAATTAGATTTACAGTGACAAGCCACAAATAGTATCAATTGATACGGATATCAGTATCTAGATGGTGCGTCAGGTGGAATGAATTAGTCTAATTTTGTACATAATTTATATATTTATTTTATTTTCTTTCTTATTAAGTAATCAATAATGATATTTACTTTAGGTGATGATTCCTAATTCGAGTGCTATATTTTACGACTTTTAATACATTTTATTTTAGTGTGTTAAATAGAAAAAAAATAAATTTTATTATATGTAAATGTATAAATATGAATTTAAATTAAATTGTAGTAATATAGAAGTCAAATATTCAACAAGATTTGCTGAAATTATTTATTTAAAACCGAAGAACTGTTTCAAAAGGTTTGAACCCTCCTAGATTTATATATCTTGTGTTTCTTATATATCTTATATTCTTGTATTTCTTTCTTTTAAGGACTATTCTTGGTTGTATTTATTTTATATTTTATTTTATTAATTTTATTTCATCTAGTATTGCCGCATTTATATGGCGTTTTAATGAATTAGATTTAAATTAATGAATTGCAGTTAAGCATGCAGAATATAATAAATTGAAACTAATTTTAATTATTTTCAGAAGCATTATTTCAAGTCACATCCAGTGAACTAGTAAAGTTTATTGCCGAGTGCAGTTTTTGTTTTAAAATGGCGGCATTGTTTACACTAATTATTATTCATTACAGGTCTACCATAGATCAAATATGAAATTAATAATAATAAATTGAACTAAATTGAAGTTTCTCTGCCACTTAAATTTTAATTAATTAATTATAGCTTTGAATTCAGAATATAATAAATTGGAACTAATTTGGAATGATTTTCAGAAGTATCTCATAATTTTGATCCAGTAAACTAATAAATTTTATTACAGAGCTCAGTTTTGCTGTCAAAAATAATTACAAATTGATCTAAATTTCAGAATCTAGGCTAGTTAATACTAAAAGTAAAATAATTAATTAAATATTGGATTACAGAATAAAATAATTCGCAATTAATTTAAATTGAATTTTCAGGAGTAAATCTCATAAGTATGATCCAGCAAACTAAGAAACTAATAAATTTTATTTCAGATTCCAATGTTACTGCTAAAAAAGAGCGGGTTGGGAAAAGAGGTACTAATCTAATAATCATTCATTACAGGGTCTATCACAGCTCCAATATATGGAATTAATATTAACAAATTGATCTAAATTACAGGATCTCTGCCAGTTAAACTTAATAGTAAATTAACAAATTAAATATTGGATTGCAGAACAAAACAAATCACAACTAATTTGAATTGAATTTTCAGGAGTATCTAATAAGCGTGACCCGCCAGCAAACTAATAAATTTGATTTCAGAGCCCAGCGATGCTGAAAAATTATATAAGTAGATTAGAATTGTATTGTCCTGTGTTACTAACTATTGGCTATACCAGGTGTTTGTAACCGAGTCAATTTCTATCATTCTAACTGAACCTGTCCAAATCCTCTTTATGTTATGTGTAAACGGGTGTTCGGTGAGGCCCGGCCATCTCCGGGAGATCCTGCTTAATGCTTGGTCGAACATTCCAATCAAATCAAATAACATTGAGGTTTTGAGAACGAAGTTCCTTCCCATTAAGTATAAAAACTGATTTCAATATACACAAAATATGTTTAAAAATACCATTATTGCCATTGAACATTTTGGTCACACAGAAGCTGTCGGTTTTGCTTAGCACGCAAACGACTATTTCTAATTTGCGTTGTAAATATTATTATAAATTAAATAATAATATTGTTTTACGATTTGTTGCGTGCACATACATAATTAAAGTACATGCAATTAAATTACTAATTTTATATTTTTTAGAATCATAAAAAGTTATTAAATTATTATTTTGATAACTAAAAAATTAATTATGTTTTGATATAAATTAATAGTAATACAGAAACGTATGTATATAATTATTTAGTTTATAGTAATTTTGATTTGCCATCAAAATTGTATTGTTAAAATTATAATTATATAGTGCCTCAATATAATTGCAAGCAGTTCGTACTGGGTTATTCAAATCACAACATTGTTGATCCATGAAACCAACAAGAACAAATAAAGGAAAACTTGATTTATCCACAGTAAAAACTTTAAACCAATAAAAAAAATAATTTATCCGGAAACGACGCAAACATCACCAAAACGGATAAAGGCAATACCATCGTACAAACAAGTTTACAACACAAAAATATTAGTACATTACAGAAACAAATATTGAAGTTATTTGTAATGATCCAACCAAATCGTATGGAAAATTAATAGAGCAATAAACGAGTCCGCCAATTTACTGAACAGGAAGACAATATACGGTACCAATGTTAACGAAATTGCTAAAAATCAACAAAGCAAACGTTTCAATCTGTCCGATCCTATCATAAATTTCACTACATCACCCACTTACAATATAGCGAAATTCCTAAACAAATGGTTAATGGACAACATATAGTAAACAACAGGGCAATTAAAAACAACCTCAACCTACCTAGTAAACAAAATAGAATCGATTCTTCTCCCAATTGGCGCAAAACTGTTATCTTTCGATGTAACCAACATGTTTCGAGAACCAATAATAGAAACAATTTAACAGTAAAAAATTGCAGAAACTGCTTTAGCCATAATAAAAAGTAATATACCCAAATTGACGGTTTACCAATGGGAAGTCTGTTGTTGAGTACTTTAGCGAACACCAACAAATACAAGTACAATTAATTAAAACAGTTTTAATGGCCATTACTGACCTCTTACTGAGTCAACAATTTGGCTCCAGCGGTTTCGATCCCGAGCATGGTCTTCATACTGCCTAATACAATCTGAAGAGGCCAAGTCGTTCTCTACACCGCGGAGCCATCGTCGCCTGCAACGACCTCTGCGCCTACCATATGGTGGCTCTCCTTTCAGAGATCGCTGCACAATTCGTTCCGGATCGTTCATTCCAACGATCCAACCGTTTAGTCGCCTCCTACGACAAACAAGGGATACTGTGGTGGTATTCTTGGGAAACATGTTCGTGCAATTTTGATTTACGAGACATGTGAGTGCCCCCCGACCACAGGGGCCAATCGAAATTCGCATTAGATAGAAATAAAATAACTTTCGTTTCGGAATACAAAGTATAGGCTTCCTGTTAAAATGTTGAAATACTCGTATTATATTTGAAAATCGCAATGCATAGTACGAAAACTGAAACAGAAAGGTATATTTGCTTTTGGAAATCAATGGGGCATGCTATACGACTTTTTTTTATGTTAGTTAAATTCTTATTCGTATATAAAAGTAATAGCGTAGGAAGGGTATACTTTGACGTTTAAACACAAACAATTTAAGCAAACATAAGTTTGGTGCAATCGGATTCAATTGTGTGTAATTTAATTGGTATATAAAGTTATTTAAAATATAGATTATGGTTAGATCTTGTTGTGTGCCGAATTGCCGGAATAAATATTCAAAAAATTCGTTAATTAAATTCCACCCCTTTCCAAGTGAATATAAATTTAAAAAAAAATGGATCATAAGTTTGAGAACTGGAAAGACGTCATCAAAATGGTCTCAAGTTTATATCATTTTAAAGAAGGTGATTACCAAATATACAGTAAAGGTAAGTGTCTGAGTTTGATTTGTCAAGAGTAAAATAACATTGAGATACCAATTCCAATAGGTGCATTTAAAATTCTCAAGGCTGGATCAATTCCATCCTAAATATTTCACTACGTAAGTTTGACATAAGGAGAAGCAACAATGCAGAACCGGAACATCTCGAGTCCTCTCAAGCAATCACTGTAGAAATTAAAAATAATGATAACGATGGAAGTCATTGTTTCCACAGAAGATCAAACAACGCAAACCCCTATTATTACAAACAACAGGACGACACAAACGATTTTTAGTTCCGTTTCTTTTCTTCGGATTTGAAATATTATCAACGAGCAATCATAATACTCTACCGGATTGGACTCAGATCGATTTAATTTATTATTAAGATGGATGGTAAAAGATAAAATTGAATTAATTCATGCTGAAATCGATATTTAAGATTAACTTTTAATAACAATTTTTAAGTATAGACACTGCAATGATTTTCTATTCATGCAAAATATTATTTGAATTAACAGAAATGTGATTTCAAAAATCTTTAAAAATATGACATAGGATTTTCATCACTTTCACAATCAAATCGATTTCTGGAATATTTCGAATTCTGGCAATTTTGTTAATGATATTAATTAAAAATACTTTAAATCCGGATAATTGTTGAAAACCAAATTCATAATATTAATAATTTAATATACATAGTTTGACAATACCCAAACGCGACGGTGCTGCCGCCAAAACATCGGCAAGGATTGAACTATAAGCATGCCCCATAAACGGAAATTTAAATTCGAAAGTAGCAAATTGTAATTGTTTGTTGTTGTTTTCTTCACGATATTAGTAAGGAAATCCACCATTCCCATATAAAAACTTATCATTTTTGTTTGAAAATCCAAGTTTTCTACCAATTTTTTAATAAAATATAATGGTTAAAGCGCTGAAAACAACGAGGAAAACAACCAAAATTAGTCGGCAGTAGTAATTTTGGTTGTTTTCAGAGCTATAGGCACTATATTTTGTAAAACTCATCGATTGTCGATATTTTTTGTATAAAACGTAGAAACGCGAAATGTCAAACTAGTCACAAATATTTTTGAATACAGATTTTCAAGTTGTGCAAAAATTTTTCGAAACCAAAAAGGCAAATTAAAGAATGAATCGAGATCATTTAACCGCATCTCGGTCATTAAAGCTTCAGCATCATGTTCAAACCTATTATCTTCAGATAATATTGAGCGCACACACCAGCTTTCTTTCTTTTTGTTCGGATTGCAAGAGAATAACAGCTACAGCAATACTGGCCAATATTGTAGTATTATTATAGTTGTCCATTATTAATATTAAATAAAATAATACATTTTAAAAATTGACACTTTGAATTGTCACTTAAAAAAACAAAACGATCAATTATCAAGAAAATACATTTTGTTGTTGTATCACGATAAGTAGAAAACAACACCGAAAACAATGCTGTGCATCAAGCCTAAGATAGTATAAAATTTCCGAATTCTTATAAAATAACTTTTGTTTCGGAATACATAGTAAGTCTCCTGAACGATTATTATTCATTTAGAATTTTTTTTAAATCAAAATAAACTTAATGTGCACAATATTGCGCTATAAACTGGTAAAAGCGTATACATATAGTAAGTATAGCAGCCTATTAAATACTGTAGCTAATTCTATCAATAGTTAATCTCACTTTGAGCAGGATTTCGTTTTTGAAAGAAGTGAAAGACACGGGTCCCTATGAATATTATTGTCATTGTAGTGCACCATTACTGTATATACATATTACCACATATAATTAAGAATGTTTCGGCTTTATGTTTCGTATACACATTACATATGGATATATGTATGTACATACATCTATGTATAGATAATACGAAATTAGGCCAACACAATTTGTTGTTGTTCTCTCTCGTATCAATCGATATTATTTACAAATGGATATATTAATTTTATATACATATGCATGTGCTGAACATCCTACTATATCAAGGAGATACATACTTTATTTCATTTTATTTTAGTGTTGCTTTGCATAAAACATACATATTTGAATGGAGCCATAATTTTTATTTATTTTTATTTCGAGCACCAAATTTAAAATATGAAAACGGGATAAACGAGGGCTGGATGAAAAAAAAAATCCTTTTCCAAAAAACAAATAAAAATTTGAATAGATAAATTGGAAAACTGTTCATGTAGTGTTGAGCTTTTTGTTTATGTGTTTATCTTGATTTAATGGGTGCAAAATAACAACTTTTTGATTAAAAAAAATAAAAATATGAAAACGCGAGCGTGATATAAAAAACTATATAATGATACAGCTCAAAATAATTTACATATGTATATACTCGTACATATTTATATGTATATATATATTGTATTTATATAGGGTTTCCCAATAAGAAGTTTCATTTTGAATAGCCTGCTATTTGGGCAGCTGTCAATTTTGTCATCTTTAGACATTTGGAAAGTAAAAACTACTCCATTACTAAAAATGGTACGATACACGCTTCAACAACGCATTGAAATTGTTAAAATTCACTACAAAAATGGTGAACATTTCCAAGTCACAGTTCGCAAACCTAAAGCACTTATTGGTCGTCGTGAAGCACGTTCTCGGCCGACAATAGTGAAACTGGTGGAAAAATTTGAGTGGTTAGGAAAACTAAGTGATGTGAAGAATCCACACCGTGTGCATCTTTACTATGATTGAGTCCTTCAAAAGCATCAAAATGATTTGGATTTTCATTGAAAAATCATCTTGAGTGATGAGGCCCATTTTCACCTGGCTACGTTAATAAGCATAATTGTCGCATTTGGGGCTCAGAAAATCCAAGAATGATTGTTCAAAAACCTCTACATCCTCACCGTGTCACTATTTGGTGCGGTTTTTGGGCTGGCGGTGTAATTGGACCTTACTTTTTCGAAAATGAGACTGGTGCAACCTTTACGGTGAATAGATTGCGCTACCGAGTTATGATTAATGATATTTTATGGCCTGAATTGGAAGATATTGATGTGGACAACGTTTATTTTCAGCAAGACGGCGTTACGTGCCACACAAGCAACGAAACAATCGCAATTTTGCAAAAAAAGTTTCCTGACCGTGTTATTTCTCGAACAGGTGATCACAATTGGCCACCGAGATCTTGTGATTTAATACCTTTAGACTTTTTTCTTTGGAGCCATGTGAAAGATAAGGTATATGCCAATTATGGCCAAGACCTTAAGATGGAATTCGTGAAGTTATCGAGGACATACAGCCGCAAATGTGCGAATTGGTCATGGAAACTTTCATGAAAAGGATATGGTGCTGCAAGCGCAGCCGTGGTGGGCATTTGGCAGATATTGTTTTCAAATGTTAATGACATACCTTCCTCTTTACAATGAAATAAACATTCATTGATTTCTCTTAGAAAATACTCGTTCTTTTAAATATCAAAATGAAACCTCTTATTGGAAAGCCCTTTACAATATACATACATATTATGTAGCAAAAATTGAAATCAGTGATAATGTATATTCTTGTTTTTGTCAAGATAGAGAGATATCACTTGATTATGATAGTTTTTGTTTTGATGATAGCAATATTGTCGAGGCGCAAGTTTATTGTCATGATTATTTGCCTGAATATAAATGAAACGAATTTTGTTTAATAAGTGGTTAAACATTTTGTTATTTCGTGAGTAATTTTAGAAAGATATAGAGATTTAGATAACGGTTGTGTCATATTATAAACATTCCAGATGCCTTATCAGCCAATATTAGCAATTGAGTTAACAAATATAAGCTGATAAAAGCGCATACAATAAACAAATTGACGAAATGCACATCGCCACTCCATACAAATATTATACAAATATTTGAAATACATATACAGTGATTTACAAAAGTATTCGTACAACATTCACATTTGGGTAAAAGGCGATTTTCTATTATCTAAATTCATAAATTTTATAAATTTATTCTTACAGTTATTCACCATATAATTGAATAGTTTGATGTAAACTTTCTCTCTGAGCTCAGTATTCAGATTTCGATAAACCATTTAATGTTTATCTGTGCCAAACAACATGAATTTAGATTCAGTACTACTATTAAGCATGAAGACGGAAGCACTTTTTGGATATTTTAAATGAAATTTAAGAGCAACAGCCGAAAAATTGGGGCTCTAGGAGCAGTTTTGCCTCCAACAAGATAATGATCCGAATCATACTGTATAGCTGGTCATTATTATATGTATTAATGTTTACTGTTGATCGTTTATGAACTTTTTACGTATTATTGTTAAGGGATGGCTTCTTAATAATGTTCGTCAACAAGTGCAGGCACCCGATAAAGTAAATAATCCTAAAGACAAAGTTAGTTGAAGATAATGACAGAATATCGATACTCATTATTTTAATAAATTAGAACTCAATAATAAAAATGCCCATGGTGCAAACCGAGGATTCTATCATAATTGGCAAACGCACACTGCAGTCTTAACAAAGGATCTACATTAATAGACCTATAATTAAAAATTTGAAACCGAATAAAATTGAAAGAAGGACAACTACACACAAAGTGAAGGGAGTCATCAACTTCCTCAAAGCAGTCCTCACATACCACATCCTGAGGTAAACCCATTTGATAGAGATTAGCTGGTCCTTTTTTCAAAGATAAAAATACTTAGTAGATCTTCAATTAGGCTTACTAATGAAGTTCTTCGCCATACATCAGTTATAAGAAGAAAGCCACTGTAGCCTTAGGTCCGTCAAAGCGTAGATCTTTATATAGAGCCGCGGGTTCAGGTCAAATTAGCTTTAAATGGGAACTGGATTTAACTAAACCGTTCGCGATCTCATTTCGATCGATGCCACATTGAGCTGGTACCCACATGACCGTAATGGTATTGTTGGAACCATGAAGGTCAATGACGTGTTTTTCCTCCACAATTATTAAGGCATATAGAGTTAAGTCATGTAATACATTCAGGTGTTTACCTTAAACTGTTAAAACAAAATCAACACCACAGCTCTGTGCAATGAAGCCAAATTGTTGCCGCTAAACAAGTAAGTCGTCAATTACCAAAAGCCACAGCAAAAATGAGAGCACACCTCTCTGGGGACAGCTCAGCCTCCACAATGTGAAACTTACAGTTAGTAGTAACCGTAGCAAACGAAGTACTATCAAAAGCTCTTGAAATGTCTAGGAACGTAAAATATTGAGAAATCTTAAAATCCTAGTTACAAGTTCATGTCGGGTCGTTTCACAGAGCTTACCAACTCGTTAACCATATATTGCATGTTACTGAGTGGGGAGGTAATTAAGTGATGGTCTCTAATAAATCTGTCGACGATTTCGTTCTAACGTTTTAAGAAATGTTGAGGATAGGTTAATAGACTGAAAAGATTATGGGTCCTTATAGTCGAACTTCTCAGCTTTCAGAATAAAAATAACTTCTGCTTCAGGATTTTGGAACAGTGCTAAAAGCAATGCATGCTTGGAAAAGGTGTATCAAATAATCCTGAATTAAAGAAAAGTCGTGCTGTAATTCAGCACGATTCAGGAAAACAGACACCAGCGCAGAACATCGCGATAAGTCAGCTTTTGAGCCAAGTTCCAATCGGATGCCGCAGAAGAAATCCTAGTGAGTTCGGCACTAACATCATCAGAGTTGCCAATAGTACAACCAGGATGAAATGAACAGATCGATGCAGCTCATCAACTTCTCTATGACAGGAAGTAGCTAATCATTAAGTAGACGAAGAGTCTCGGGTCTACAAATATCGTTCTTAGCCAACGCTTTATTTAGTCTAGAGACAGCAGACAAACTATTAATTCCCTCGCAGAAGTTTTATCACGAAGCCCTGTGAGCGGATCTTAAACTTCGTTTATATTCGTTTTGTACCACTAAGAAATTACTCCAATTAATCTGTCGAATGGAGTTTTTTGCTTTGTTTTTCAGTTTTCTAGTGGTTTTTGTTAAATTTGTTTGAGTTCCAAAAGGGTTTGTTCCGAGTCTATTGGTTAATAATAAGCGGGCAAGAGTTTTCAAAAGCAGTCGAAGTTGCCATGTCAAGTGAGCACACATGTACCTCAATGTCATTACATGATATGTAATGAGATAGACCTGTGATCAGAGGTGTGAATATCATCCGTCACTCTACAATCAAAAATTAAATCTATGGTAGACTTCGAGCACAAACTGATGTCAATCACTTCCCTAACTCAAATGAAGCTGACTTACTATGTTGCAATAAGTTAATCTGTTTTATTCTAAGTATGACCATCATGTTAATGTCCACCAAAAATAAATCTCTGAACCAGAGATGATCTTGAAAGAGATCCTCTCTGAATCGCAATAAGCGGATTCATCAGTTTAATGCTGGTAGTTACGACCTGCGAATCGTCCGTCGGACCGGGAATCCATGTTAGAAGAAAAATGGATTTGGGACGTCGACAATCGATAGCTGACAACTGCTCCAGATGTCATTAAAGTTGGTAACAATTTCACAAAACTACTTGTAATACTCTTCATTACTGCACCTGCAGACAAAGACACCATCAGCATCCAAGAATTTGCGGGACAGACTCAGAAGATTTCGTAGAATGAAGAATTCGCTGACTGAGTTCCCTCCGGAAAACACCCATCTTCTCCTCATTCAACGTGATTTCCAAATTGTTTTGCCAAACGTAAAATTATTTTGACGCAGATCAGCCGATGAGGATGGGTATGTACGCAATATGTCACAAACTCGTTTGGGAGTTTCAAAGGAACCGCTAGGCTCCTCAGTACCGTGCCTAGCGCATGCCCAGAGTTATTTTTGTAAATATTGACAACGACGTCTTCGATTTGTGTGATGGATTAGTTTCGTTTTGAAACCGTCGCAAAAATTAATTTTGCCATAATATGATTGTTGTTTATTAGGATCATGTCTTTCTTTACTCAAAAACGCTATTAGTATGCAGTTAGTTATCATTATACATATATTTTTATTGATATATTTGCATATAATAATATAATATAATTATTTACTTAAAATAAAATATATTCTTAATTAAGTGCAAGTGATCATAACTATTAACTATTAGTGAATTCTATTATTCCAGTGCATTCGTAGTGTAATTTACAGTGAAATTTCTAGATGTGTTTTTTTTTCCATTGTTCATTTGTGGGTTTCAGGTTCTTGTGACCGTTTTAACGGTGGTTTGTGTGTAGTGCTAATTCATATTCATTTCCAGTTAGTTAATTTAAATTGCGTTTAGTTTCTTAGTTAATTTAAATTGTGTTTAGTTTCTGATAACGGGAACGGTATTATGCAGAGTTTTGCAACGTTTGTGCATAACCAAACGCTTTTAATTTGTGTTTTTTTTAGTGCTTTTATGTTTACCGTCAAATCAGTTACATTATTATTATTTTTTTTTTGTACTTGTGCTTGTGTAGTTGCATGTGGTCTAGGAGTCATGCTCTATAACGATTATGACAACAGATGAGTATACCGTTTTTCCATATTTAGTTTTTTTTTCTGTTATAGATTACTGTATTTCCTATTTATTTATTTATTCTTTTTTTCTTTTTACCTTATGACTTTCAGCTTCCGTTGCTTAATTTTTCCATATTTTTATTTTTTTTTTGGTTTCTTGCGAATACCGTTCCGGTTCTCTCTGCTGTATGTTCTTTCTTTGCACGTTTTCTGATTCACGTATAGTTTTTTTTGCATGTGTCTTGCTTGGTTGGGCTTTCGGGACCTCGTGTTTTTCGGTTCTGGATTTGCTCTAGCCTTCTCTCTGTTTTCAGGACCAACGTCATCGTAAACCTGGAAATTTACCATGGGGAGTGTCAATGAGTCCGATTTAGAGTTTGATGACCTCAGCATAATAAGTGCTGACGGTTTCAACTCAGAAATCATTTCGGGTTCGGAGAATGCCCTACTACTTTCGGGTGGTGAGGGCTCTATTAGGGAGCCAAGCCATCGCGGTAAAGTTAAGCGGATTGGCAAACGTCGCCGCCAACGTTTGCAAAAGAAGCTGTCCGGACTGGCATTGGGTGCAATCTCCGAGGAGCCTGGCTCTTCGGGTACACCCAAAAGGCCCAGTTCAGCATCAGGCACTACACCTGAAATGTGCGCAAAAAAACCGCGAACGTACGCGGAAATAGTAGCCGGTGATAAAGCCAAAAAATTCTGTGTGCGGGAAATGAACGCAGCCATTACTCTTAATGAGGAAAATCTGCGTCTTTTCCGCATAGAGCTTGGTCGTCGAATTCTCGAGACGGCTAAATCCTCCGGTTTTGTACCGCAATTGCTAGGTTGCTACCTGGCCGACGGTGTCATCATTTGCAAATCGAGCAATGATGAGACGTACGTTTGGTTCTGTGGGGAAATCGACAGAATCAAGGACGTCTGGGAGGGTTGTCAACTTTCGGTTGGTGAGCCCCCAAAACCTTTGATATTGCACTCATGGATTCCTGGGCCACCTGAGAATCCGAGTGTAGTTACCATGAACATCGGCATAATGAATCCAAATGTATCGACTACTGGATGGAAGGTTATCCGATACAAGCGAGAGGCCAATCGCCAATCGATTGTGTTCAGGGTTGACCAGAAGTCCGTCGATCACATTACTGGGTCCGGATTGTCGCTACAATACGTCCTTGAGAGGATCCGTTTCAGGGTTATCTCAGGGCCGTAGGTTTTATTCTTCTTTTTGCCCGACTCTACAATGTCGTCCATCCTTAGAGTAAAACAGATCAACTTGCAACACAGTAAGTCTGCTTCTTTTGAGTTAAGGAAGTTGCTTTCTGTAATGCATACAGATATTTGTCTAATCCAGGAACCATATCTTCTTGATAATGCTGTCTCTGGATTGAACTTATTTAATGGCAGAATCTTCTGTAAGAATTTTGTCAATAAAACCCGAGCGTGCATTTTTATTGGCAATAATATCAATGCAGTTCTTATTCACGAGTGTAGCTCGGCCGATATTACGGCTGTACTTATTACTCTGGTATCCGCTAATTCCTGCATTAAATTGGTCATCGCCTCAGTTTATTTGCCGTATGACTCCTCTTCACCTCCTCCCTCTGAGGAACTCACTAATCTTGTGACATGGTGTAAGAACAAGCGTACCCCTTTGGTGATCGGTTGTGATGCTAATGCTCATCACTCGATCTGGGGTAGTACGAACATTAATCACAGGGGTTCTTCGCTGTTTAATTATATAAGCTCCTCTGAGCTTGAGATTTTCAATACTGGAAGTGAGCCTACTTTTGTCAACTCTATCCGGCAGGAGGTGATTGACATTAGTTTATGCTCCATGTCCATTATTGATTTAATTTTAGACTGGAGAGTGACGGATGACATCCTCACCTCTGATCACAGGTGTATTTCGTTTAATATCAACCTTAAACGACCACCTCTTAAACCTTACCGTAATCGGAAATTAACCGATTGGGGTCTTTTCTCTCTCGAGCTTGGTTCTTTACTTGCGCCACCGAGGGTTATTCGGTCGAGGAAGGACATTGAGGATCAAGCATCGTCACTTGCATTGGCAATTACGATAGCCTTTGAAAAATCATGTCCTCTTATCACTAATCAAAAGATTCGGAACAAACCTTTTTGGAACTCTGACCTTAAGAAATTAAGGAAATCTACTAGGAAACTGAAGAACAAAGCAAAAAGGTCTAAGCAACAGATTGACTGGGATAACTTCTTGTTATCTCAAAAGGAATATAAAAAAAGTCTAAGATCCGCTCAAAAAGCCGCGTGGTTGAACTTCTGCGAGGAAATTAACAGTCTTTCTGCTTTCGCTGGACTCAATAAAGCTTTAGCTAAGAACAGTACGTGTAAACTGGATTCTCTTCGTCTACCGGACGGACAGCTTACCTACTCCAACAAGGAAATTGGTGAGCTGCTCCTTTCGGCTCATTTTCCTGGTTGTGATATCGTCAACTCGGATGATGTTGCAGCCGATCTCACTAGGACGTCTGTTGCGAGTCCCGATTGGAGTTTGGCTCACAAGCTGATCAATCATGATGTCTTGCGATGGAGCCTATTTTCCTTTGCATCTTATAAGGCTGGCGGTCCTGATGGTATCTTTCCTGCTGAACTACAGCGGGGTTTTCCTCAAATTCAGGATCATTTGCTCCACCTTTTTCAAGCGTGCATTGCTTTTAGCACTGTTCCAAATTCTTGGAGCAGAAGTAGAGTTGTTTTTATCCCGAAAGCTGGTAAGTCCGATTATACGGATCCTAAGTCCTTTCGGCCTATTAGTCTATCCTCAACTTTTCTTAAAGCTCTGGAAAGAATTGTCGATAGATTCATTAGAGATCATTTTCTAATCACATCCCCACTCAGTAACATGCAGCATGCTTATAGAGTCGGTAAGTCCTGTGAAACCGCCCTACATGAACTTGTAATCAGGATTGAAAAATCCCTTTATAATAAAGAGTTTCTTGTGGGTACTTTCCTGGATATTGCGGGAGCTTTCGATAGCACTTCGTTTGCTACGATCACTACTGCCTGTACCAATTTTGGTATTGATCGCACCATTATCCTATGGATTGAATCCATGCTTAAGTCTCGCACTGTGGAGGCGGAGCTGGATGGTGTGTTAGTTTCTGTTAAGGTCACCAAAGGCTGTCCTCAGGGAGGTGTGCTCTCACCTCTGCTGTGGCTTTTGGTCATTGACGAATTGCTTGTGAAACTGCAGCAATCTGGCTACATTGCTCAGAGCTACGCTGATGATCTTGTTCTGACAGTCTCAGGCAAACATCTCAGTGTTTTATCCGACCTAACTCAACATGCTTTGACTATTGTGGAGGCATGGTGTGTTGAGAAGGGTCTTCACGTCAACCCTTCTAAAACTGATTTAATTGTCTTTACAAAGAAGAGGAATACTCTTGAATTTTCTGTTCCCTCCCTTTTTGGGAGAACGATCACAAAATGTGACCACGTCAAGCACCTTGGTGTTATCCTGGATAGTAAACTTTCCTGGAAGAATCACCTGGACTACAAGCTTCAAAAAGCTACTGCCATTTTTTGGCAATGTAGAAGAGCTTTTGGGAAATCCTGGGGCTTAAGCCCTAGGATGCTTTCTTTTATCTATAAATCACTGGTCCTACCGCTACTATCGTATGCCTCTATAGTGTGGTGGCCAGTAGTTGACCTGAGGGCTTCTGTAGCCAAGCTTAATGGCCTACAAAACCTTGCTTGCAGAGCCATTACGGGGGCTATGTCCTCGACTCCACTTCTCGCTATGGAATCCATTCTTTCCTTGCCTCAGTTACGCACCTTTATTCTAGGAACAGCCTGTTCTGCAGCTTATCGTCTGAGGTGCATTGGGGCATGGAATCTATTCGGTTCTATCGTGGGACATCGACAAATTTTTAGTAATTATTCTTCATGTTTACCAGAGATCGATATGGTTAACGACAGACTACTACCCGAATTCCATTTCTCAAATCTTTTCTCGGTGGCTTATCCCTCGAGAGATTTGTGGAGTTCGCATGTTTTTCTCAATAAATTAGATGAGTCCATTGTCATTTATTCCGATGGCTCTCGTTCTAACCTCAGTGCAGGCTTTGGAATCTACTGTCCTTGGACGGATCTGAGACTTTGCGGTAGTCTTGGTTCGCATTGTACTGTTTTTCAGGCGGAACTAATAGCGCTGACACGTAGTGTTATTGAGGCTTTGAATTTTGCTGTTAAAAACAAAAGTATTCTACTGTGTACAGATAGTAAAGCTGTACTTAACTCTTTAAGAAATCCCTTGACTGTTTCCAAACTCGTCAGGGAATGCAAACAATTCATGAACCTTCTTTGTTCTAACAATAAAGTTACGGTCATGTGGGTTCCGGCTCATTGTGACATCATAGGCAATGAGATCGCGGATCGTTTAGCCAAAGCTGGCTCAACTTTAATTGGTCCTGAACCAGCTACTCCTATATCTTTCAACTACGGGAAGAAAGTTATTAAAGATTACGCTTTGAAAGACTTAAGGTCTCAGTGGCTTGCGACTTTTGGTTGTCGTAAGGCGAAATACTTCATTGTGGAGCCCAATTTGAGGTCCACGAAGTATGCTTTATCTTTAAAAAAGAGCCAGTTAAGAGTCTTGGTAGCGATTCTTACGGGACATGGCCGTTTTAAAGATCATCTACATCGTATGCGCTTAGCTCATGATGTTATTTGCGAGGACTGCCTTGAGGAGGATGATGACTCCCTCCACTTCGTGTGCAGTTGTCCTGCGTTCAGTTCTATACGAGTTATCAGTTGTCCTCTCTGCCTTGGTCTAAACTTGTTCAGTTTGCGAAGGCAGCAGTGCGCGTTTGCGAATTGGGATAGAATCCTGGGTTTGCACCATGGGCCTTTGTGGCATTGAGTGCGGAATCCTCGTGGGTTCCAGCCAATTTTAATAATAATAATAATAATAATGCAGTTAGACTTTCGAAATAAAAATTAGAAATATCATTTTTATGTAATTTTCTTGTAATTATTTATTAATTTTATAATTACAATTTATATTGTTTAGTGTGGTATGACTGAAAACATTTGGCGCAAAGTCTAATGTTGCATTTTACGCAAGCAGTACGTCCAATCGCTTGAAGCTAAAACCGATGAATCGCTTGATACTGAGGAGTTAGGTTTCAAGTACTTCAACAAGTAAAGGGGCACACGATGAATTTTCCACGTTCAATTCTAAGAATTATTTTGGTCGTCCACTTTTCACTTCAATCACGGATCTCCGTATGGCAAACGCCTGATTGGACTGGCGATATAAGATGTTGCGCTGCGGTGTTTCAGATTAACGTTCGATGTATTGCAATATGAGATTAAAGAGTATCTAAACCAGGTGTAACCAGGTTCTTGACACAGTAAGGAATAACCTTTAAAAAAAATGTTATAATAATTATTTTGGGTGTTTTATATAAAATAATTAAAAAATTTCATATTTTTAGCAATTAATTTACATTTCTTGCTTAAATTCAGAACCGTTCTTGGTATTTTCCATATATTAACACGAAAAAAACTGTTGCGATTTCCGTCAATTCACTTTGCGTGCAAGTTGTCAAGAACTAAACACCGACGCAAACCGCGGTATTAATGTAATATCAAAAATTAGTTACAAATAAGGTGACCATATGTACGTATATAATATAACCAATAGAGTTAAATATTCGCATCATTGAACTTAATGAGTTAATTAATTAGGTTAATGACGTCACATACGTTAAGTTTTTAATTGATCACATTTTTATTTTATTTCTGGTCAGTTATTGTTGTTGGTTTTGGTTGTCAAATTTTGTTCTATACTTCAAATATTTTGTGGAGTAAATTAAAAAACTACTTCTTCTTGTTTTTCTAATAATTTTTCCTTCTTTTGAGTTTCCGGTGTTTGTGTTGCGTGCTTTCGCTTTTTAGGATGATAAGCTAAAAGCTTTAGTGAGAGAATAAATCTATCCTCAATGGTCCACTAGCATATACTCAATATCCTCATGCTCCACTAGCATATACTAATGCTTGGCAAACCATGTCTCTGAGCTTTAGTTGGCAGAATATGACCACGCCAAGGCTCTAAGGCACCGCGGCCAAAACGGTTCGTTACAGTATACATAGATACATTAACATTTTTGCTTAGTTAGTATTGTGAGTTTGACCTAAAGTATTCAATGGTATTTTATCAGATTTGTTCATCGACCGATTGAAACGCTCAACAACAATCTATGATGATATACATAGATTAATGAAGCTTATCTATAAATTTAAAAAAAAAATTAATTGTTAATATTCATTGTAGAAAGACGAAGAATTCACAAAACAACAAAACTCTTTATTTTTTTAATTTTTGTATATTGTATTGTGAAATTGTTCTACGATTTTTAATAATAACAAAAAATTTCTAAACTGGAAAAATACAAACTATTTTCATTTTAATTATATGCAAATAACAAGAATTTTATTAAAAAACATAATATTTCTCCTAAAAAATAAAAATAAATTAAATTCTTTGAAAATTAAAACGTATAATCGTAAGAAGAGAAAAAATTAGATAAGATTAAAAAAAATTTATAGATTATCTTCTTTTTTTTTGGTTTTTCATAATGAAACATTTACAATTTTTTGTGGATTTATATAATATTTATTTTTAAGCTTTCCAGATTAGATGCTATTTTTGTTGTTTTGTATTTAATTAAGATAATATAGAATATTAATAGTTAATATAATATAAACAGCGTTGGTGGGTACTAGAGACGACGCAAATTTTAAATATTTCATCGTCCGTAAAGTGAAAAGGTGGAAAAGTACTAAAATTATTAAACGGATGATGTACCTTAGATGAATATCTTTTCTGTTGTTGGCTATTAAATAAATTCGTTTCTGAAAGGGTTACAATTTATATAAATATTATATATATTATACGGCAAGTTTTTATGCGGTCCGCAAAGTTTCAATATTTTGTAACGGTTTGCCACAGGTGTGAATGGCCCTATTTTTTAATTTTTATGTATTTTGCCTCGGCATAAGGGAAATTAGGAAAAGAATAGAGGAAGGGAACGGCAGACCATAGACTCACCATGACATATACTTACCTCACATCACTTCCAACTCAAAGCTTTTAGCTTCTCATCGCACAGAGAACAATATTAATACAAAATAGAAAATTTCAGCGAAATTTAGAAATTTTATTTAATATTTATTAATTATTTATTTTCTTTTAACATAGATAGTTTTTAATTTTTCTAACTTAATTATTTAATTTTTTATAAAAGTATCGATCACTTTAAATTTTTAATTTAATTTTTCTTACAGCCTATTAAAACATTTATTCATAGGTCACATTTAACTATTACTACACGTGTACGAAACGATGTTTCGGAGACCTTACTGGAGTTAGCAGAAAAATTTCAGCAGAAAAAAATCTGCTTTATCGACATAGTTTAATAGTATAACTTTTAATAATTAAATATATTTTTAAATTAAAATTATTTTTGTAAGATGTAAAATTATTAAATTGAATATTATTAAACTATTAATTATATTTCAAAAAATTTTCAAATGTAAAAACAAGATTAATGGAAAATAATTCATCTTTTACTATCACAATATACTAAAATTCGGGTAGCCGACTCTTTAGATTTGTCGTTTCATTGGTCTATTAGTTTCGGTTACCATCGTAACAGTCAACTTCTATGCTTCGTATCAGGTCATATTTTATGTGGGATCAGGTTGAAAATAATTAAAATCACCACCCATCTTTTATTCATATGAAATGGCTCATATACAAAAATTTGGGTAGCTGACACTTTTGGTTTGTCGTGTTACTTGGCTATTACTTTGTCTTGCTATCCTAATAGAGAATTGTTATGCTTTGTATCAGGTCATATTTTATGTGAGATCAGGTTGAAAACAATTAAATACCCCACCCATCTTTTATTCATATGAAATGGCCCATATTCAAAAATTCGGGAAGCTGGCACTTTTGATTTGTTATGTTACCTGTCTTTTACTTTGGGTTGCTTTCCTAATAAAGAATTGTTATACCTGATCCGAAGGTCATATTTTATGTGAGATCAGGTTGAAAACCATTAAATTCTCCACCCATCTTTAATTCGTATGAAATGGCTCATATTCAAAAATTCGGGTAGCTGGCACTTTTGATTTGTCATGTTACCTGGGTATTATTTTGGGTTACCATCCTAATGGAGAAATGTTATGTTTCATATCAGGTCATATTTTATGTGAGATCAGGTTCCAAATTATTAAAATTCCCACCCATCTTTTATTCATATGAAATGGCCCATATTCAAAAATTCGGGTACAGATTCCAAATTATTAAAGCCCCACCCATCTTTTATTCGTATGAAATGGCATATATTCAAAAATACGGGTCGCTGGCACTTTTGATATCTGGCTATTAGTTTGGGTTGCTATCCTAATAGAAAACTTCTATTCTATGTATCAGGGCATATTTTATGTGCGATCAGGTTGAAAATAATTAAAATCCCCACCCCATATTTATTATGATGGTAGTCCAAACTTATAGCCAGGTAACACGACAAATGAAAAGTGCCCTACGCAATTTTTTTAATATGGGCCGTTTCAAACGAATTAAAGATGAGTGGGGAATTTAATTGTTTTCAACGTGATCCCACATAAAATATGACCTGATACGATGCATAGAAGTTCTGTATTAGGATGATAACTTAAACTAATTGCCCGGTGAAACTACCAGAATTTTTGAATATGGGCCATTTCATATGAATAAAAGATGGGTGGGGAATTTAATTCTTATTAACCTGATCCCACATAATTTACCAAATATGCAGCATGAAAATTTGTCCAGATATGCATCATGGAACATCTCTACCTTTGTCTTAATCTAAATTGAATGCCCGCTTACACGAGAAATTATAAATGGGTGGATGGTGTAATTCTATAAATTAATTTGAATGACACCAGAAAATCACAAAAATATTTTAGTTTCTTAAGTAATTCCAATTTCAAACAAATAAATATACATTATGTCGAAAATGTATATTTTTTCTGCTGGCAAATTCCTACTGAAATTTTTCTACTGAACCATAATATATGTGCTAAAGTCAGCATTGACGTTGTGTGAAAATAATTTTATTTAGAACGTTGACTCACGAAAAATAGGAGTCCAATTACGTCTGGAAATTTGGTTGATGCAGCATTCCTAGTGTGTAGCATGTTGTTAACTCCTTCCTCCTTGAAGATCCACGGCCCATGGGTAATTCATTTAAGGTAGTTGTACGAACCTCTGGTATGCAGCTGAAAATTTCTTGTTGTTGGGCTGGTTTCAGGTGTCGTATTTTGTAATAATGATGCCGTTTTGTGATTGCAAAGATCAAAATGTTTGTTAAGATCAAAATTATAATTCCGGACTCTATGATTCCTGACTTTTCGTGGTTTATGAATTGCTTCTGAATAGTTTTTATACGTTACTGAGGTGCAGATTGTGGAGATATTCCGGATTTAGGTTCATACATTTTTCTGTTATGTTTGATTGAAGCACTGATGGTAATATCGTGGATGTGCGTGTTTCTTTGTTTGTAAATGTCATGTTGTTAATTGTTATGGTCTCATTGTTGTATTGTATATTAAAAAATTTCCTTCAAGATGCTTGTTTGTGTTGTTGCCGTAGATTGCTCCATTAAAGTTGTTCAGGTAGATTGTGTTGTCGTTCAGCGTTTCAATAATCTGGTTTTGGTTAAATTGATAGTCGCAATTTGCATGCGTACCCCTTATAAATTGGCGGATACAATGAGTGTGGTTTACTTCTTCTAGACAAGTTCTTCTCGCAGATGATAGTCTCGTGGAACATGTTGAATAACTAGTGTTGATTCACGATAAGTTCTTTGTATTCTAAGTAAACCTGTTTATTTTGTTTGATTGTTGATCTAATAAGTATATGGTTATATTCCTGTTTGCTTGTTTTTGGTATTGATATTATGTAAAGGATTATGGAACCCTTTACAAACATCGTTTCCCTGAATCTGTTTTATTGAGATTTATCCGTAGAAAATATTTTGATATTTCGAGTTATGGTCAAAATATTATTTTAGAGTGTCGTCTTACTTACCTCTGACTTTATATCCTCAGATTCAACTTCGAATGTCTCGATAGCCGTGTTTTCGTTGATTAGTTGATTATATTCCTCTTTTTCCTGTATCTCCAAATGATAAATTCCTTACTGCCTTTGGAATTCCCCGTTGTTGGAATGTTCTATCTTATCCTCCCATAGGTCGTATGTTAACACCTTGTGATTTTTTTCTTTGGGGATATGTTAAGTCACAAGTTTATGCTGATAATCCAACCTCAATTGAGCAATTAAAAATCAACATTGAACGTGCTATTGATGAAGTACAGCCAAATTTATGTGAAAAGAGATGATAAATTGGGCTCATAGAATGCAACATGTATGGAGAAGTCGTGGGGGTCATTTGAATGCTTTTATCTTCCATACATAATGGCATAATGTAACCTTTCAAATAAACAAAGTTGTTGTAAAAAAAATTAAAAGCTGGACAATTTGTAAAGTTCACAACCAAATCGATAATCTCTGAAATGTAATTTTGTCATTTTACATCAAAATGACTAAGTTACCCTGAAATTACATCAAATCATTCACATACTCGAATATTCAAGATATTAATTATTTTTAGAGCCAAAACTAAAAACTTACTTATTAACTCAAAGTCAATCGAAAATAAATATTTTTCAGGACATGGAAATCATAAACACCTTCTTTGGCCGCTACGCTTTGATTGGACTCAATATACCATTGATTTTAACTACCTGAGTTCTCCTAGGTAAATAAGAGCGAAGCCATTGAAATGTAACATCACGAAACCTCAGCATGAGTAAAATCTTATTTACTAGCTTTAGTTAACTCCACAGAAATTGAGGAAACCGGAAGCAAGGAGTTTAGGCTGAAATTGATGTCTCTTTTATCAGCAATTTTAAAAATAGCAATAACCACAGCTTCCTTCAGTTTTAAAGGGAAACTGCCGAAATAGAAATTGAAGTGAACAATATAAGGTAAGGCATCGACAATAAAAATGACAATTATTTCCAAAGGAAGTTGTTAATTTCATCATTACCAGCCAATGTACAAAAATATTCATGAATTTACAACCGAACCGGCATAAAACATGGTCTGCTTCACATATAAAACCGATTATGAAATTAAATAACTGAGCGAGTTCGCGTTGATCAGCTACAAAATTATTAGCACCAGTCTCAATTTGTCCGTTTTATCGTTCTCTGTTTCACCGATCACTTTCCATCTTTGTTTCACAATACCATTTCAGCTTAGTTTTGTCATAGACAATCATTATTCTCACGGTTATTAACCTTAGACGGTAATATTTTCCATTTCAGCTTTTCACTGAGCCGCTTTGACCTGGTTTAGCAATACTAAGTTGTACGATTTTTCTCAGAGTTTACTTCATCAATTTAATCATGTGGAGAAGGTTTGGGATAATTCTACATGATTCCGTTTTATTCCAGATAATATAAAGGCAAATAATTAATTGTACATAGTCTTAAATAATTCAAAATTTGCAAAAAAGCATTAATTGGTGTCATTTCAATACTAAATGGTCAAAATAATACATTTTATTCAATCGTACAATCAATTTCTATCTTTCAACGTTCCTATGACTTTATAACAGGAAACGCTTTGTAACAGTTGTCAGATGAAGGTATTCGATTTCTAACACACTTATTCAACGCAATACTTAAAACTGGATATTTCCTATTATAAAGGAAGGTTTCCCAATTACTATTAATACCAAAACCAGCCAAGCCCAAAAAAGAAGTTATATCATACAGAGTGATAAGTTTGTTACCAATTATGTCAAAATTATTTGAAAAATTGAATATCCTTGATTATACTGCTTAAGCGTCTAAAGCCTATATTGCTGGAGAAGAAGTTGATTCCGGACCATCAGTTTGGATTTGAGCACTCTACAATAAGCTAGGTACACAGAATAGTTCAAGTAAAAAAGATATTGTTCTACTGTATTCATGGACATAGCACAAGCTTTTGATAAGGAGTGGCATGTGGGATTACAATACAAAATTAAACAATGTTTACCACATGATTTCTACAGAATATTAACATCGTATCTAATGGATATATACTTTATTATAAAACATCAGGATGCGTATACAACTGTCTGCCCAATTAAATCTAGTATTCCAAAAATTGTGAATTAAAGTTAATAAAGCTAAATCCGAACATGTAACATTTACATTGCAAAGAGCCACATGCTCACCAGTACAAATGAATAACCTGGATGTACATCAAGCTGATGAAGTAAAATATTTAGGTATTCATCTCGACAAACGTCTAACATGGCGTAAACATATATGGACAAAAAGAAACCAATTGGGAATAAAACTGTCAAAAATGTTAGGCCCATATGCAGAAAATCAAGTTTATCGATTGAAAATAAACTACTGATTTATAAAATGATAATAAAACCTATCTGGACGTATGGCATGATAGCTTTGGGGAACGGCCAGCAACTCGCTCTTGGACATAATTCAGCGGTTCCAGTCTAAACTTCTCGCACCATGGTCGTGACAAACGATATAATTCACAGAGACCTACAGGTCCCAACAATACGGGAAGAAATTAGTAAGTCTAGTGCCAGGTATCACTCAAGATTGACAATTCATCCAAATGAACTGGTGAACAAACTTCTCACTATCACAACGATGGAAAGATGTAAATTTCAAAAAAATTTTGATCTGCCAAATAGGTCTTAGATATAAGAGTACCTACCTATAAACATTATTTTAAACTTTTGAAACCTCTAATGAATCGAATCAATAATAGTTAAATTTATTTGTTGTATCAATTTATACTAGTTATATGTAAGTGAGATTTTATCAATGGATACAAAAATTTACTGTATTTACTATTTCAATAGTACTTTCTCTTTTGGATTAGAGCAAACTTAATTTAACCCGTTAATATTGCCTAATTCAGGCGCTGCGCCGTTTAGACTACAAGTCGATGAAAAATGTAATTATCGTGAATTTATCGTGAAAATTCAATTGCAACAACAGAAAAGCCGACGTCAAAGAATAGCAATGTTGAATAATGCGCATTGACATATTTGAAATAAGGAGCCAAGAAGGATAAGTAACGGCACGAGGAACTAATGAGCAACGAAAAGTAATCTAAAGGAAATGATCCGAATAATGAAAAATTAAAAATTTGTCTTGGTCTCAACTTTTGGACGTCTGCGACATGACTGGATTATCTTATTTCTTAAGAAACAGAAATTGTTTTAATTATAATCTTACTTTTAAATAATAAATTTTTATAAATTTACCTGAAAACACTTTTCGTCATTTAAAAATAAGACTTAAAAGTAATTTTATCTTATTGATTAGTAATTTCAATATTATTACTGATTTTAATAATATTTAAATTCATCGATAAACAATATAAATGAAATCTACTGTTAAAATAAACTAGTAAACATGATTACTAATTTATTTTAACAGTAGATTTCTTTTATCTTGGTCCGTGCTTCACTTAAGCTTTTAATTATGAAATTATTTATAATTTTAATCATTTTTAATAAACGAAATGACACACTACATTAACACAACTAAATTAAAGATTTTGTCATATGTTAAATTCATTATTGAGCTCAATATTATTTTCTATTGGTGTTGAAACTATGGGCGCTTTTGTGGATCGAAACTATTAGGTTAAAATAATTATCATAGCTATGATACATTGGATCCTGGTAGTAACATATATATTGGCGTGTATTTTCATTCTTTTCATAAATGATAAATCAAAACAAAATGTTTAATTTTTGATAAAAGAAACATACAATAATCACACAACCCAAATCTTAACCCGATCACCACAATGGTTTTCTAAATCCATAGCTTTTGAATAAGATGAGATAATGTTTAGCTTGACAGTGTATACTTTCATACCTTTCTAATGTTACTTCTGTAGATATTTGCGTCTCATTCTTTACGAACGAAATTGTATCTTATTGCGTTTTTTCAATTCCGCTTTTTCTATTGCGATCTCAATATATATTAGAATACAATTTGCAATTATCTCTTTTTCGCCATTCCACTAAGACCGAAAATAAAAAAATTGCTGATACTTTAACGAATGAGTTATAGAAATTAATCGAGCAGGCTGTGATCACAATAGAAATTGTGGAATTGAATATGAAATAGAATATAATTTTGTTCGTGAAAAAAGAGGCGAAAACGTCTATCGAATAGCGAAATTGTGATGGTATATAATATCCTAGGACACACTAAATTGAGTGTTTACGTTCACTGTCTCTTTTTTATTACAATCTTGCCCATTCGCTCTGGCAAAAAAATAATTTCGAATTTATGTTACATCACGCAACACTTTATTAACGTAAAGATAAAACATTAGTGTAGCGAATCATAGATGTCCTTCAAGCAATGTATAATTCAAAAATTTGTACAGCTAATACAACAAGAATACTTTTTCGATCGTTACAACTGTTAACAGAATCAGCGATTCTATAGAATCAATCTTAAGTACTACAAATCCAAGGAAAACATGCTAAACTCCGTTATACATAAAGAATTCGAGTGTATAATGTTTACTATCTTTCAAAGGCATTTTAAAAGTTATTCTTTTCTACCAGATTGTGATACCTTACCTGTAATCGTCTAAAAGGATTTAATTCCAACATTGATAGGACTGGAAGTTCTTGTAGTTGATGAAACCTGGCTAATGCAAGAAGGTGCTCTACCACATACCGGGAATTTTTTAATAATTGTGTATCTCTCGTATAATGGCGGAAGAAAATTTTCGGGCAAAGTACGCATATGCAGTATAAGATAGCAGAAAATTTTCAGCAGAAAAAATGTATTTTTTCTACTCACCACCAGGAGCAGCGCTATAGATAAAGAGAAATTTTTCTGCTGTAATTTAATTAACTAGCAGAAAAATTATGAATTTGTGCATTTTTTTAGAAGAATTTTTGGAACAACTAACTAAACGTTAGCAGAAAATTTGTAAACTTTTAATAAATTATTTGTACCAAACAAAATATTTTTTATTTTGAACTACATGCCAATTATTATATTAATAATTTCTCATAAAAAAACCAATATGTCGTGCTGTTTTTCTGGTAGCTGAGATCATAACACACCTACAGGAGCAGTTTAAGAAAAATCGTTCGAGTCAGAAGAGCTCCAGAATTTTTTGAAATCTCGGCCATATGAAATTTTTCAGTTTTTTGACCATAATGTATGGAAATACCCCCCTGTAACCAGTATGCCATGCTGTTTTTCTGGTAGCTAGGATCAAAATACAACTACAGGAGAAGTTTAAGAAAAATCGTTAGAGTCAGAAGAGGTCCAGAATTTTTTGAAATCTCGGCCATATGAAATTTTTCAGTTTTTTGACCATAATGTATGGAAATACCCCTCTGTAACCATTGTGCCATGCTGCTTTTCTGGTAGCTAGGAACAAAACACACCTACAGGAGCATTTAAAGAAAAATCGTTCGAGTCAGAAGAGCTCCAGAATTTTTTGAAATCTCGGCCATATGAAATTTTTCAGTTTTTTGACCATAATGTATGGAAATTCCCCCCTGTAACCAGTGTGCCATGCTGTTTTTCTGGTAGCTAGGAACAAAACACACCTACAGGAGCAGTTTAAGAAAAATCGTTAAGTCAGAAGAGCTCCAGAATTTTTTGAAATCTCGGCCATATGAAATTTTTCAGTTTTTTGACCATAATGTATGGAAATACCCCCCTGTAACCAGTATGCCATGCTGCTTTTCAGGTAGCTAGGAACAAAACACACCTACAGGAGAAGTTTAAGAAAAATCGTTCGAGTCAGAAGAGCTCCAGAATTTTTTGAAATCTCGGCCATATGAATTTTTCAGTTTTTTGACCATAATGTATGGAAATACCCCCCTGTAACCAGTGTGCCATGCTGCTTTTCTGGTAGCTAGGAACAAAACACACCTACAGGAGCAGTTTAAGAAAAATCGTTTGAGTCAGAAGAGCTCCAGAATTTTTTGAAATCTCGGCCATATGAAATTTTTCAGTTTTTTGACCATAATGTATGGAAATACCCCCCTGTAACCAGTGTGCCATGCTGCTTTTCTGGTAGCTAGGAACAAAATACACCTACAGGAGCAGTTTAAGAAAAATCGTTCGAGTCAGAAGAGCTCCAGAATTTTTTGAAATCTCGGCCATATGAAATTTTTCAGTTTTTTGACCATAATGTATGGAAATACCCCCCTGTAACCAGTATGCCATGCTGTTTTTCTGGTAGCTATAATCAAAAACCATCTACAGGAGAAGTTTAAGAAAAATCGTTCGAGTCAGAAGAGGTCCAAAATTTTTTGAAATCTCGGCCATATAAAATTTTTCAGTTTTTTGACCATAATGTATGGAAATACCCCCCTGTAACCATTGTGCCATGCTGCTTTTCTGGTAGCTAGGAACAAAACACACCTACAGGAGCATTTTAAGAAAAATCGTTAGAGTCAGAAGAGCTCCAGAATTTTTTGAAATCTCGGCCATATGAAATTTTTCAGTTTTTTGACCATAATGTATGGAAATACCCCCCTGTAACCAGTGTGCCATGCTGTTTTTCTGATAGCTAGGAACAAAACACACATACAGGAGCAGTTTAAGAAAAATAGTTCGAGTCAGAAGAGCTCCACAATTTTTTGAAATCTCGGCCATATGAAATTTTTCAGTTTTTTGACCATAATGTATGGAAATACCCCCCTGTAACCAGTATGCCATGCTGCTTTTCTGGTAGCTAGGAACAAAACACACCTACAGGAGCAGTTTAAGAAAAATCGTTCGAGTCAGAAGAGCTCCAGAATTTTTTGAAATCTCGGCCATATGAATTTTTCAGTTTTTTGATCATAATGTATGGAAATACCCCCCTGTAACCAGTGTGCCATGCTGCTTTTCTGGTAGCTAGGAACAAAACACACCTACAGGAGCAGTTTAAGAAAAATCGTTCGAGTCAGAAGAGCTCCAGAATTTTTTGAAATCTCGGCCATATGAAATTTTTCAGTTTTTTGACAATACATTAGTATGGAAATACCCCCCTATAACCAGTATGCGATGCTGTTTTTCTGGTAGCTAGGATCAAAATACACCTACAGGAGAAGTTTAAGAAAAATCGTTAGAGTCAGAAGAGGTCCAGAATTATTTGAAATCTCGGCCATATGAAATTTTTCAGTTTTTTGACCATAATGTATGGAAATACCCCCCTGTAACCATTGTGCTATGCTGCTTTTCTGGTAGCTAGGAACAAAATACACCTACAGGAGCAGTTTAAGAAAAATCGTTCGAGTCAGAAGAGCTCCAGAATTTTTTGAAATCTCGGCCATATGAAATTTTTCAGTTTTTTGACCATAATGTATGGAAATACTCCCCTGTAACCAGTGTGCCATGCTGTTTTTCTGGTAGCTAGGAACAAAACACACCTACAGGAGCAGTTTAAGAAAAATCGTTTTAAACAGAAGAGCTCCAGAATTTTTTGAAATCTCGGCCATATGAAATTTTTCAGTTTTTTGACCATAATGTATGGAAATACCCCCCTGTAACCAGTATGCCATGCTGTTTTTCTGGTAGCTAGGATCAAAATACACCTACAGGAGCAGTTTAAGAAAAATCGTTAGAGTCAGAAGAGCTCCAGAATTTTTTGAAATCTCGGCCATATGAAATTTTTCAGTTTTTTGACCATAATGTATGGAAATACCCCACTGTAATCAATGTGCCATGCTGTTTTTCTGGTAGGTAGGATCAAAATACACCTACAGGAGCCGTTTAAGCAAATTCGTTCGAGTCAGAAGAGCTCCAGAATTTTTTGTAAACTCGGCCATATGAAATTTTTCAGTTTTTTGACCATAATGTATGGAAAAACCCTCCTGTAACCAGTATGCCATGCAATTTTTCGGGTAGCTGGGATTAAAACACATACATTACAGGAGCCTAGAAAGTTATAAAGAACTACGCTTTGAAAGATCTAAGACTATAGTGGCTTGCTTCTTTCAGTTGTCGTATGGCGAAGAATTTCATTAGCGAGCGTAATTTGAAATGAACTAATTATGCTCTTTCTTTGAAAAAGGACCAGCTAAGAATTTTGGTTGCGATTCTTACGGTTCATGGTTTATTTAACGGGCATCTCCAACAAATGGGTCTATCTCTGGATGTTATTTGTGAGGACTGTCTTTGCTGCACTTTGTGTGCAGTTGTGCAACTTTCAATATTCTTCGGATTCAGGTTTTCAGTTGTAGATCTATTCATGTAGATCAGTTGTCCTCCATACCTTGGTTCAAACTTGTACAGTTTGCTAACGCTGCAGTGCGCTTCTGCGAACTATGATAGAATCCTGGGTTTGCACCATGGGCCGTCTCGGCATTGAGTGCGGAGTCCGTATGGGTTTCAACCAATTAAAGAAAAGTAAAAACTATTAGAATGAAGGAGATGGTCGATATATTTAGTTTGGTGAAGCCAAAAATGTAGAAAAGCTACTGCACATTCGAATATCGATTGGTAAATTGTTAAAAATTATTGGCAAAACAATATTGAAAGTTGTTTCAAAACGGGTCCCACAGGTGTCCCAAATCATTTAATTGCCGATAAGATTTCGTTGCAAAAATGCTCGAACGATCAGATACTTGTGTCAGATATTTTTATAGTTTTATAGTTCCTTAAGAAACAGACACAAGTGAATGCGAAAGGAGTTCATATAAAACCATTGACAAACATCTACAAATGTAGTATATTGATAACAAATCAATTTTTATATATCAATTAATCTCTTTTTTTACAAGTTCGAGTTCATTGGGTTTAATCTCTTAGTGTTTTCACGTAATGTTTAACTCTCTATTAAGAGTTCTTTTCAACTTTCCCTCACGGTACTTGTTCGCCATCAGTCTCGTGGTTATATTAAGTCTTAGATGGAGTTTACCACCAACTTGGTGCTTAACACAACTCTCTAGAGATATCTTCTTATACAAGTTTATATTTACTACGGGTCTGACACCCTCTGTGGGTAAATGGCCCCATTCAAGATGGACTTGAATCTATAATCAAAATGCATAAGATGACAGATATTCCTTTACATTTAATTTCCATTCTACCAATAATCAGTAAAAGGATTTAATGCTGGGCTATTCCCATTCCGCTTGCCGCTACTAGGAATTTTAGTTAATCTATTTTTCTCTTTGAAAAGTTCGCAAAGGTGCCATATTTATTTATATTGCGGAAATTCTAAGGGTCACAAAATTATCAAAGCTAACGTTATCGTTGCTAACAGGGTCCTGAACTTAATCAGAAAGAGAAAATAACCATCCTTTCAACGGCTTTCTCTGAAGAATTTATTTTTCACCAAATAAATTTTACATATTAAAAAAGTCTGGGAGGGGTATTATGGTACAAACTGTAAATTTTTGTGATAACGAAAAAGTCTGAGATGTATAAAAACATTCTGGGCTGAACCCACTGTACAAATTAACTAATTTTAAAAAGTTTGGGATGGATTATTTACGCACATGTTGTCAGAAGAATTTTTAAAAAATATCGATGAAATCCTGCGATATCCTCAAGGGGGTCCCAAAACGCAAAGTAGATAGTACATACCAAGCTCTGTACAATTTCGAGATCAGTGACCTGATAAAGATCCCGGATATTGTACATTAAATAATCTCTTCTCATGAAAGAAGACAATGTAGAGAACGACTTGGTTTCTTCAGATTGTCTAAGACAGTATGAAGACCAAGATTAGGATCGAAACCGTTGGAGCCAAATTGTTGACACAGTCCTTACTCCTCTTACTGGAGCTCCTCTTTGGCTCCTTAGCCAGTAATGGTAACAAACTATTATTATTAATATTGATAAAATAAATATGTACATACATATATGTAAATGTATGTATTTTGATAAATTTATGCGTGCATTTCACTCAGTAACCTAATTTTCCATTCAAAACAATTTAAATGCGTTTATGCTGCATAGAAAGAGATCATTTTATTATTCGTTTTTTTAGTATTAAAATGAAATTACAAATATGAAATTGAATGTTCTATATAGAACACAAAACTTTTAATAGCAAACTAAATTTTGTCTCCTCATTTCAATTACAGTTATATTATCATGATCATTAAAAGGAAAAATAGTATACATATTAACAAAAAAAATGCTCGCAATGTATCTTATTCGCTTAAAGGGAATGTTTGTAATTATTTTTTAATTATATTATGATATGATCCCGTATAAAAGTTATCGGATATAGAAAGATAAAAGACAATCTGTATAAGAAAAATAACTACATAAAATTTCATATGGCCGAGATTTCAAAAAATTCTGGAGCTCTTCTGACTCGAACGATTTTTCTTAAACTGCTCCTGTAGGTGTATTTTGATTCCAGCTATTAGAAAAACATCATTGCACACTGGTTACAGGGGGGTATTTCCATACATTATGGTCAAAAAACTGAAAAATTTCATATGGCCGAGATTTCAAAAAATTCTGGAGCTCTTCTGACTCGAACGATTTTTCTTAAACCGCTCCTGTAGGTGTGTTTTGATTCCAGCTATTAGAAAAACATCATGGCACACTGGTTACAGGGGGGTATTTCCATACATTATGGTCAAAAAACTGAAAAATTTCATATGGCCGAGATTTCAAAAAATTCTGGAGCTCTTCTGACTAAAACGATTTTTCTTAAACTGCTCCTGTAGGTGTATTTTGATCCTAGCTGCCAGAAGAACAGCATGGCACACTGGTTACAGGGGGGTATTTCCATACATTATGGTCAAAAAAATGAAAAATTTCATATGGCCGAGATTTCAAAAAATTCTGGAGCTCTTCTGACTCGAACGATTTTTCTTAAACAGCTCCTGTAGGTGTGTTTTGATTCCAGCTATTAGAAAAACATCATGGCACACTGGTTACAGGGGGGTATTTCCATACATTATGGTCAAAAAACTGAAAAATTTCATATGGCCGAGATTTCAAAAAATTCTGGAGCTCTTCTGACTCGAACGATTTTTCTTAAACTGCTCCTGTAGGTGTATTTTGATTCCAGCTATTAGAAAAACATCATTGCACACTGGTTACAGGGGGGTATTTCCATACATTATGGTCAAAAAACTGAAAAATTTCATATGGCCGAGATTTCAAAAAATTCTGGAGCTCTTCTGACTCGAACGATTTTTCTTAAACCGCTCCTGTAGGTGTGTTTTGATTCCAGCTATTAGAAAAACATCATGGCACACTGGTTACAGGGGGGTATTTCCATACATTATGGTCAAAAAACTGAAAAATTTCATATGGCCGAGATTTCAAAAAATTCTGGAGCTCTTCTGACTAAAACGATTTTTCTTAAACTGCTCCTGTAGGTGTATTTTGATCCTAGCTGCCAGAAGAACAGCATGGCACACTGGTTACAGGGGGGTATTTCCATACATTATGGTCAAAAAAATGAAAAATTTCATATGGCCGAGATTTCAAAAAATTCTGGAGCTCTTCTGACTCGAACGATTTTTCTTAAACAGCTCCTGTAGGTGTGTTTTGATTCCAGCTATTAGAAAAACATCATGGCACACTGGTTACAGGGGGGTATTTCCATACATTATGGTCAAAAAACTGAAAAATTTCATATGGCCGAGATTTCAAAAAATTCTGGAGCTCTTCTGACTCGAACGATTTTTCTTAAACTGCTCCTGTAGGTGTATTTCGATTCCAGCTATTAGAAAAACATCATTGCACACTGGTTACAGGGGGGTATTTCCATACATTATGGTCAAAAAACTGAAAAATTTCATATGGCCGAGATTTCAAAAAATTCTGGAGCTCTTCTGACTCTAACGATTTTTCTTAAACCGCTCCTGTAGGTGTGTTTTGATTCCAGCTATTAGAAAAACATCATGGCACACTGGTTACAGGGGGGTATTTCCATACATTATGGTCAAAAAACTGAAAAATTTCATATGGCCGAGATTTCAAAAAATTCTGGAGCTCTTCTGACTAAAACGATTTTTCTTAAACTGCTCCTGTAGGTGTATTTTGATCCTACCTGCCAGAAGAACAGCATGGCACACTGGTTACAGGGGGGTATTTCCATACATTATGGTCAAAAAAATGAAAAATTTCATATGGCCGAGATTTCAAAAAATTCTGGAGCTCTTCTGACTCGAACGATTTTTCTTAAACAGCTCCTGTAGGTGTGTTTTGATTCCAGCTATTAGAAAAACATCATGGCACACTGGTTACAGGGGGGTATTTCCATACATTATGGTCAAAAAACTGAAAAATTTCATATGGCCGAGATTTCAAAAAATTCTGGAGCTCTTCTGACTCTAACGATTTTTCTTAAACTGCTCCTGTAGGTGTCTTTTGATCCTAGCTACCAGAAAAACAGCATGGCACACTGGTTACAGGGGGGTATTTCCATACATTATGGTCAAAAAACTGAAAAATTTCATATGACCGAAATTTCAAAAAATTCTGGAACTCTGTAGGTGTGTTTTGATTCCAGCTATTAGAAAAACATCATGGCACACTGGTTACAGGGGAGTATTTCCATACATTATGGTCAAAAAACTGAAAAATTTCATATGGCCGAGATTTCAAAAAATTCTGGAGCTCTTCTGACTCTAACGATTTTTCTTAAACCGCTCCAGTAGGTGTGTTCTGATTCCAGCTATTAGAAAAACAGCATAACATACTGGTTACAGGGGGGTATTTCCATACATTATGGTCAATAAACTGAAAAATTTCATATGGCCGAGATTTCAAAAAAATTTGGAGCTCTTCTGACTCTAACGATTTTTCTTAAACTGCTCCTGTAGGTGTATTTTGATCCTAGCTACCAGAAAAACAGCATGGCACACTGGTTACAGGGGGGTATTTCCATACATTATGGTCAAAAAACTGAAAAATTTCATATGGCCGAGATTTCAAAAAATTCTGGAGCTCTTCTGACTCTAACGATTTTTCTTAAACTGCTCCTGTAGGTGTATTTTGATCCTAGCTACCAGAAAAACAGCATGGCACACTGATTACAGGGGGGTATTTCCATACATTATGATCAAAAAACTGAAAAATTTCATATGGCCGAGATTTCAAAAAATTCTGGAGCTCTTCTGACTCGAACGATTTTTCTTAAACTGCTCCTGTAGGTGTATTTTGATCCTAGCTACCAGAAAAACAGGATGGCACACTGGTTACAGGGGGGTATTTCCATACATTATGGTCAAAAAACTGAAAAATTTCATATGGCCGAGATTTCAAAAAATTCTGGAGGTCTTCTGACTCGAACGATTTTTCTTAAACCGCTCCTGTAGGTGTGTTTTGATTCCAGCTATTAGAAAAACATCATGGCACACTGGTTACAGGGGGGTATTTCCATACATTATGGTCAAAAAACTGAAAAATTTCATATGGCCGAGATTTCAAAAAATTCTGGAGCTCTTCTGACTCGAACGATTTTTCTTAAACTGCTCCTGTAGGTGTATTTTGATCCTAGCTACCAGAAAAACAGCATGGCACAATGGTTACAGGGGGGTATTTCCATACATTATGGTCAAAAAACTGAAAAATTTCATATGGCCGAGATTTCAAAAAATTCTGGAGCTCTTCTGACTCGAACGATTTTTCTTAAACCGCTCCTGTAGGTGTGTTTTGATTCCAGATATTAGAAAAACATCATGGCACACTGGTTACAGGGGGGTATTTCCATACATTATGGTCAAAAAACTGAAAAATTTCATATGGCCGAGATTTCAAAAAATTCTGGAGCTCTTCTGACTCGAACGATTTTTCTTAAACCGCTCCTGTAGGTGTGTTTTGATTCCAGCTATTAGAAAAACATCATGGCACACTGGTTACAGGGGGGTATTTCCATACATTATGGTCAAAAAACTGAAAAATTTCATATGGCCGAGATTTCAAAAAATTCTGGAGCTCTTCTGACTCGAACGATTTTTCTTAAACCGCTCCTGTAGGTGTGTTTTGATTCCAGCTATTAGAAATTCAGCAAGACATACTGGTTACAGGGGAGTATTTCCATACATTATTGTCAATAAACTGAAAAATTTCATATGGCCGAGATTTCAAAAAAATTTGGAGCTCTTCTTACTCGAACGATTTTTCTTAAACTTCTCCTGTAGGTGTATTTTGATCCTAGCTACCAGAAAAACAGCAAGGCACACTGGTTACAGGGGGGTATTTCCATACATTATGGTCAAAAAACTGAAAAATTTCATATGGCCGAGATTTCAAAAAATTCTGGAGCTCTTCTGACTCGAACGATTTTTCTTAAACTGCTCCTGTAGGTGTATTTTGATCCTAGCTACCAGAAAAACAGCATGGCACACTGGTTACAGGGGGGTATTTCCATACATTATGGTCAAAAAACTGAAAAATTTCATGTGGCCGAGATTTCAAAAAATTCTGGAGCTCTTCTGACTCTAACGATTTTTCTTAAACCGCTCCTGTAGGTGTGTTTTGATTCCAGCTATTAGAAAAATTGCATGGCACACTGGTTACAGGGGGGTATTTCCATACATTATGGTCAAAAAACTGAAAAAATTCATATGGCCGAATTTCAAAAAATTCTGGAGCTCTTCTGACTCGAACGATGTTTCTTAAACCGCTCCTGTAGGTGTGTTTTGATTCCAGCTATTAGAAAAACATCATGGCACACTGGTTACAGGGGGGTATTTCCATACATTATGGTCAAAAAACTGAAAAATTTCATATGGCCGAGATTTCAAAAAATTCTGGAGCTCTTCTGACTCGAACGATTTTTCTTAAACCGCTCCTGTAGGTGTGTTTTGATTCCAGCTACTAGAAAAACATCATGGCACACTGGTTACAAGGGGGGGTATTTCCATACATTATGGTCAAAAAACTGAAAAATTTCATATGGCCCAGATTTCAAAAAATTCTGGAGCTCTTCTGACTCTAACGATTTTTCTTAAACCGCTCCTGTAGGTGTGTTTTGATTCCAGCTATTAGAAAAACATCATGGCACACTGGTTACAGGGGGGTATTTCCATACATTATGGTCAAAAAACTGAAAAATTTCATATGGCCGAGATTTCAAAAAATTCTGGAGCTCTTCTGACTCGAACGATGTTTCTTAAACCGCTCCTGTAGGTGTGTTTTGATTCCAGCTATTAGAAAAACAGCATGACATACTGGTTACAGGGGGGTATTTCCATACATTATGGTCAATAAACTGAAAAATTTCATATGGCCGAGATTTCAAAAAAATTTGGAGCTCTTCTTACTCGAACGATTTTTCTTAAACTGCTCCTGTAGGTGTATTTTGATCCTAGCTACCAGAAAAACAGCAAGGCACACTGGTTACAGGGGGGTATTTCCATACATTATGGTCAAAAATCTGAAAAATTTCATATGGCCGAGATTTCAAAAAATTCTGGAGCTCTTCTGACTCGAACGATTTTTCTTAAACTGCTCCTGTAGGTGTATTTTGATCCTAGCTACCAGTAAAACAGCATGGCACACTGGCTACAGGGGGGTATTTCCATACATTATGGTCAAAAAACTGAAAAATTTCATATGGCCGAGATTTCAAAAAGTTCTGGAGCTCTTCTGACTCGAACGATTTTTCTTAAACTGCTCCTGTAGGTGTGTTATGATCTCAGCTACCAGATAAACAGCATGACATATTGGTTACATTTTGGTTTTTTCATGAGAAATTATTAATATAATAATTGGCATGTAGTTCAAAATATAAAATATTTTGTTTGGTACAAATAATTTATTAAAAGTTTACAAATTTTCTGCTTACGTTTAATTAGCTGTTACAAAAATTCTTCTAAAAAAATGCACAAATTCATAATTTTTCTGCTAGTTAATAAAATTACAGCAGAAAAAATTCTCTTTATCTATAGTGCTGCTCCTGGTGGTGAGTAGAAAAAATACATTTTTTCTGCTGAAAATTTTCTGCTATCTTATACTGCATAGTACGCATTGTATAAAAGTCATATGAAACACACAAAAACTAGGGTTAAGTTCCAACACAATTATTTGAAAGAAAATTATTTGTGAATTCAGAAAACTATTCAGCTGTATGTACTAAAATGATGCGGTGAGTTAGTGCCATAGTTAACAGTATTGAACAAATATTAATAATTTGTTTTGAAGTCATTTTTTGAAATACTTATTGCTTTTATATTCTCTTTGTTTTTTGATTCTTATTTGAAGTTTTGAGTCGCTGCTAGTGCAAGTACAGTTGAATAATTGTTAAATAGTAAGTTAACACAAATAACCACCATATTGGAAAAATTTCAAGAGTCCAATCGAACAGCAAAATGACAGAGTAATTGAAAATACAGACAATAAGCAATCCGACCCCATCCACGGTAATCATCAAGATTACACATTTAGAAGCCTTAGACTTAAACTTTTCCAATACTAATTTCGGTTTATGAGAGTGTACAAACAGTAATCAAATAATTAAATACAAATTTAAATCGAAATTGTGTGACCTCTTGTCATAATTCAATCAAAAATAAAATTTATTTTCTTATCAAATAAGTAATGAAAATTTAGATAATAAAAGTGAAATTGAAATAATCAAAAAAGACCTAAATAATAAACTTATTGTGGTAATGTTGAGGTTTAGAAGACTTCCTTCGTGGTAGTCTATATTTGTATAAGGTATCCCATACTCAACAAAAAAAATCGAAATCATTATCATTATTTTATTCTTCGTCCTTTCATATCTCTGATCTATGCGTAGTTAATGGCTGATAGTCCATTTGCTATTGATTTGTATTTTGTAATACGTATTGATTTTCATTGGTACTATTCATAAGCAAAAAAAAAAAAAAAAAATTCTAAAATGGCAAAATTGAATAATAGAAATAGAAACACCAATATTCATTATTTAAGATTTGTTTTCTACATAATGATGTAAAAATGTCATTTGATAATAATACCAAGATATAAGAAATCAATATTTATTGTAACATCAAAAAAACATTTCGAACCGTTCAGTTATTACTAACAGGCACAAATTATCGATGTCTTATTTCAATTGGATGAATGGAGGTTGGAAGTATATGTAAGGTAAGTGGATTTTACTAATACACGTAATACTGTTAAAAGGTATGGAACTAATATAATCAAACTACATATCAATAGGTTGTTCTGATGGGAATATACTTCAAAATACGACTTTAATTTATATTTTATCTAATTATAAAATATTTTAAATTAATTTTCGATATTATAGTTTTTGGTATTCATGCTACTAGGTAGTGTTTCATTTTAATATTCCCTAATGTACGTATAATTTAATATGTTGTTTTTAATATAATCGCGATTAAATTTAATTTGAACAGAAATCGGTTTGACACTTAATGTTTACTGTAATAGTATATTGATTGTATAGTGCTCTAAAAAGTTTATGTATGTAAATAATGATTAAAGCAATTTTTTGATTTATACTTTTTAGTGTTTGTTTACATAAAAGTTAGTTTTAGTAATCCGCGGAACATCTAAATATTTATCTAGCTGAGTGTTCAGCCAAACATCATACATACTTACATCAATATCCTACGTTGAGTTCTATTCCATATGTTAATGGTGGCACTGCTCAGTCTGAACCTGCAAGCCATGGTTTCATCAGTCAACCATTAAACTCTACCATCGGTTGGCTCTATTCAAACCAAATCAAGCACCCACATCAAATCACAATGTCAAGTCATACTGGCTATTGCCGTATACTAGACAAGTGCGGTTTACCCTTTGCATGCAGAGCCTTTCTAGATTTTGGGCCACAATAACACATCATAACAAAAAGGTTGGCCCACAATTTAGGAGTTATATGCTTTAGTATTTAACTTAACCCTATTGCAGGAATTGGCAACTGTGAAGTAAATGTCAAAGAACGGACGATTTCTGCCATTACGTCTCGCCTCAGCCAATTCTCCACTAAAATTGCGGCATACATATTGCCTAGAATAACTGGATATCAACCAGCATCTTTATTGATATAGACATGTTAATCGGAGCCAAACTATATTGTTTACTAATGTCGGAAGGACTAAAAAAAATTTAATGATAGTATGCCAGTACTGCAAAATACACATTTTGATTGGATCGTCACTGGTGGAATCATGTTGCCGCAATTAAGCTTTCATTGCAATATGGTCTCTACAGTACACAACCCTTCGTTGGAATAGCAATTTCAACAATTCTGCGAATCAATACACGTACGAAGAGCGTATAGCGTTATTCCATGTAAACCAACAAATGTGTTCTATTGGACAGACTCAACGATATAGTGTTGTCTTGGCTGTCCGCTCCGTAATACACAGTGGAACACCTTTGTTACGAACCGGATTGCCAAAATACAAGATCTAATTAACGGGAGCCAATGGAATCATGTGCCAACATCCGAAAATCCAGCTGATATTATCAGTCGAGATACGCTTTCCAGTCAACTATGCAAGAATTGTTTCATGGCCTTACAGTTTTACACAATCCAGAAACAGTATGGCCATCTAATTCAAGTCGGCCCACAATGAACACTAATACTTCAGAGCGTCGTAACCAAAAGATGGTTCTTCTCGCATGCGAAACAAGTTTGTCCTTGCAGTTTGTAGATGAAATAAACCATAGGCAGTCATTTCCTAATTACAACGAATATTTGCATACTGTCTTCGCTTCATCTCCAACTGTACTAAAGACAAGACTATCAAAAACAAGGGACTACTAATGGTAGATGAATTGTATAGCATTTTGCTAGCTCTCGTGAAGAATATCAAATCTCTTCACTTTGGACATGAAATTGTGGACCTACGAAAAAACAAAGAAGTTTACCGAACGAAACGTCTGCGTTCTCTAAGTCCATTCCGGGACATCCAATGTCTCCTACGTGTAGTTCGGTCCCACAGTTAATAATTGCATTAGG
The DNA here is from genome assembly GCA_951394425.1 of Tipula unca. Lineage (NCBI taxonomy): Eukaryota > Metazoa > Arthropoda > Insecta > Diptera > Tipulidae > Tipula > Tipula unca. The sequence goes on along the minus strand of OX596381.1, from coordinate 90,073,455 downwards.
TGGTTCAGAACCAATCCAAGGAGTATCCAGCATCTTATGGGAAACCTGGCTGCTGAACAAGTCGTACCAGCACAACCATTTTATCGGGAGAGTTATATGATATGTTCCAGTCTCAAGCACACAATGAAAATCTCCACCAATGGTGTCAAGATGATCGATTTAGATGAAACTTAATACCACCCAGAAGTCCATATTTTGGCGGTCTATGGGAAGCTGTTGTAAAAGCAGCTAAGTACCATTTAATTCGAGTAGCAGGGAAGTTCGCTTACCTTCGAAAAGCTCAATACACCTGTCATTCAAATCGAAGCTGTATTGAACTTATGCCATCTTACACCAATATCATCGGACCCAAATGACTTAGAAGCGTTAACGGCGGGTCATTTCTTGGTAAGTGGACCATTAACGGCACTAATTGAGGCAGACGTTAAAGATGTCAAGGTAGCATTAACAGCTAGATATGCCGATCTAAAAAACTACACCAACAATTTTGGCATACATGGAGCTCCGAATATTTAGATTTGCTGCAACAACGACATAAATGGTCAGCAAAAACTATAGAGGGAACTATCAATAGATCAGCTGGTGCTACTGAAGGAAGATAATCTACCTCCTCTAAAATAATGGTCTCTCGGTAGGATCATTCAACTGTAACCAGACAAAGATGGAATTGTACGAGTTGCTGATGTAAAAACATAATCTGAAGCCTCTTTTGTACTGTTGCAAAACTTGGCCCTTTACCTGATGAGTCAACACTTTGAATACCGACATATATTCAAGGCGGGCGTCTCGAAAATGGTGGTCGGAATCTGTAAACACTCGCTCATTTTAACTTAATAATTGTGAATGATCCTTTATATAATTCTGTATATAAGTCTAGTATATTTCTAATTTAATTGTAATAACTTATGTACAATACATATGCAAATTCTCTTACTAACGTAATATCTCTATACCAAATTAATAGTATAGTATATAGTAGGGTTTCTATTCCGGATATCCGACTATCTGCATTATCCGTCTATTTTAAAGTAATCCGTTATTCGGATAAATTTCTTTGAAATATTCGATAATCCGAATAACACATTTTTGAGAAATTTCATTTGCACATTTTTGATAAAAAAAAACAAAATGTACACAAATAAACTAGAATTTCACTGGTTGAACTGTCTTTTTTTTGTTATATTTGTATTCCTCAAAATGGATGAAATTAACACAGCATTAAGCCAAGCTATTTTCAGGCAACTAAAAAAACGGACGAATGAACGGCGGGACAAAACTCTCTTAACATTAATGATATTGTTGGAAACTGACAGTATTCCCCAATATAGTGGATATTTCGAATATTCCACAAAATCAGCTGCTATTACGCTGCACATTGTTCTAATGTGCCATTAGAAGCCATTGCTGACGAAAATGAATTGTAGCAGCTCGAATATTCGACTCACCGATATTCGATACTGCCACAACAAACAATTAGTGAAATTCAAATATAAATCAACTTATTTGAATTAAGCGTTCACTAACCCCATCACACATCCAATAGCCGAACCACCACTATTAAAAACATTTATAGTGAAGCATGGCGCCATCCAACTAACATCATTCGAACTAACAAAATTCGATGATGCAAATTCACAGGCACTTAACATAAAGTGCAATGTCGACCGTCGCCGGTGCATGTGTTCCCGCATCAAAAACAAACATAAAGGCGACGCCACAAAAACACATAATACAAGTCACCCATTTGGCGAAGAGGTAGGTTTTTCTCCTTTGTGAAATAATTTGGTGGTGCAATACAAATTAATAAATAAATTATTTATTTTATATCTAAATAAATAGTAGTGTAAATATCTAATTACAAATATAAATAAATTAGAAAATTGAATTGTCAATAAAAATATACTTGTGCTCAAACAAAAGTGGACGAGCGTTTTTATTAATTATAAATCACCTTATAATTCAATATCCATCATCGCAACCGTAAACGTCCATAGAATTGAAAATTAGGATGAACACAACTGAAAAAATTTAAATTTACTACAAAAACAACTAGGCGATGCCATATCGTCAATTACTTACGTAAACCCCACATCTTCTGGCTCAGGAAAACAACCTGGACTTAAAAAGTACTTTCAATTACTGGCAAGCACTAAAAAGCGTCAAATAATTTAATCGTATTATTCAAATGCCCTTTTAACAATTAAACCTACAGTATCAACTGCTACAGAAAGAGTTTTTTCAACAGCAGGAAAAATTAACACTAAATTAAGAACTAAACTTAATTTTGAAACGTTTGACGCTTTAATTTTCATAAAGTACACCTTAATAGTTTACAAAATTACATATAATTTGTATTGAATTTGGTCATCCCAACTAGAGCTATAGATACAATAGGCTGATAGTTCATCGTCAACTAAATAAATCAATAAAATAAAAATTGAGTATTATGTTTATTTGTACATATTGCAGAAGGTTATAATATGAGATATGCAATAATAACACTCCAGTAGCAGAAAACCCTCTTTCGTAATTTACTCTATTATAGGTGCAATACTCAATAGAAAATTATAAGCCATCTGAAAATAGAAACCTTAAGCACCTCCATTTTTGTAAAGGGACATATCTTATTTTAAAACTGATTAGTGGTGCTTATGTATTATATATAAGTACATAGCTCCGTTCAATATCCTCACTAAAATAATTTGGCACTTGATCTCCTTAAATTTATCTCATGTTTTTAAAAATACCTGTGACAATACAAGCGTAAATAATCCATCACAAATTTTTTATAAATATTTAATATACAGTTAGCTTATCCCAGCATTTTATATACAGTCGGCCCATTCGAGGCTTTTTTATTAAGTAAAATTTAAATAGTTATAATTGTATACTATGTAAAAAAAAAGAAATGTTCAGGCCAAAGTTTTGACCAGCCTGCAAATTTCTAATCGGGATAGTATTTGGGATTTTATAAGCTACATCTGAGCCAAATATGAATAAAATTCCCAGAATTGATGCCCAGAATAACTTTCTTTTTGTTTATATGTAACGAAGTACATACATATATTAAGGCTTAAGTGGAAAGAAGGTTGGGGTTGTTGGATCGGTTCGGTATATTGAATGGTTATATATACAAAAAAAAACTACCTAGTTTTACCACAATCGATTTATTTTTATATTGATATTATAACTTGTGATGTTCATGGATGATTAGCAAGTGTAGTATTTTATTTTCAAATATACTTAATTTTACAATAATATGTAGCTTTTACAATTAATGCTAGATGGCCTATATTATAGCTTAGCCATAAGTTTTAGAACGCATTCACTATTGAGAGTGCATACTATGAAAAAATAGATGGCGAATATTAATCTATCAATTCATAAATATGTAATTAAATCTATACATTCGTTAGGTTTTAGCCTTTAAGAAATAGAGTTTAACATTTATGTGGTTTTGAATTGAATGTCAAATTAAGTTGGAATTTGGTAAATAATATAAATAGTAAGTAATTAATTATTATTAAATTTAAATATAAATTATAAATTAATTATAGATTAATTATTAATTATTTCAGACTACAAATATTTCTAGCATGTAATTGTAAGTATAAGTTCTAATTCTAATTGGAAGCAATTAATTTCCACTAATATGTATGGATTTATTTTTATATGATTTCATGCAATGTAATTTGACAACAAATAATAGATATAAATTCAAATATTAAAGATAAGTATCTTATTATATAATATAAATAATTATAATATTAATTCTCGTTTATGTGTTTCCTTGCAGCTGTTCCTGAAGGTGGTTCGAACAAGTGCCACTCGAACAGGGGTGGAGTATTAGGGGGATTTGGGGGAGCACAATTTATTCATATTTGACTCAGAGGTAGCCTATAAAGTCCCAAATAATATTCCGATGAGAAATTTACAAGCTAGTCAAAATTTTGGAGTATTTTTTTTATATATAGGGTGGCGCATAAGTAACGTTATGTTTTATTTATTTACTGACTCCACTTTTTTCTTTCAGATTTTATTTAATTTTACTAAAATTTAGATTATTGTTTATAAATATGGTCATATTATGTTTTGAAGATAATATCTTTCAAATGCTGCGCATTGTTTGCTTCGACCTGATGTGCTCTTTGCAGAGCATTTTCCATAACTTTAAGTTGTTGGATGTTTCATGGCTTATTGGCATACACCTTACCCTTTAGGTAGCCCCAAAGAAAACAATCGGGAGCCGTTAAATCGGAAATTCTGAAGAAAACGAAAAGAAAGACGTAAACAAAAATTCTATTCACTAATTAAATTATAACGTCGTTAATGCGCCACCCTGTATAACTATTTAAATTATGCTTCCTAAAAAAAATCGAGGATGAATATTTTTATACCAACTGTATCATTTGTATATGACAGAAATCTGGGATAAGCCGACTTTATAAAATCCGCAGATAAATCAAGTATAACTTAAACATTTAAAAAAAAATCTAGGATGGAATTTTTACGCTGGTGTTGTCGGAAGTATTTTTAAAAAATGCTGGCACATCTTTAAGGGAGTGGCTCTTGTTTGTTTTGTTTCTTAATAGTGAATATATACAACAAATACAATTATAAAGACTGTAAGAATGACAGGAAAACAATATTTCATTGAGATGACGAACATTTCAATTTATGTGATTCGCGATTAAAAATGTCGAACTAAACTGTTTGTCTAAATGACAAATTCAAGAAAAAAATGAATAGGACCGTCAGAATAAATCATTCCCCCTCAAATGTCTGAAACTATATTACTTACAATGAAATCTTTATTATATACATCATTACGTGAATTTAATTCAAAAATATGATTTTAAGGTTAATAAACTGTCCGTTCCTGGCATCAGCCTTGTAAAAATAATAAAACCAATATGTACAACAAACGTTGCGCTAAGTTTGAATGAAAAATACTACACACAAAATTCGATTTTTCTGGAATGCTTATTAATTATATGGCTGACCCTAGAGACTGGCTCTTTGATAATTTTTGAAATGTCTATGCTACAGAAATTTAAAAAAAACATTCTATAGGTGGTTTTATGATTTTTGTTGAGAAGAATTTTTCAATGAAATAGTACAACAGTTCAGAATCACCAGAATCTATACTTTTTGTATATGTAGTGGCAAACATAGACATTTTTTGTTATTTGGTAAGTACATATTTTACTTCGGGTTTAATTTTGAATTATAAAATATATTTTATTTTCAATATGTAAATTAAATTAATGAAGGTTTCCCAATCGGATTCCCAATTACTGAATCCCAATCCTTGCGAAATTACCATGCAAGTGAAACTGGTTAAACTGGTTTTGTGTGTGATAAATCAATAAAAATATTTTTGATAAAGGTTCAAAGGTGCAAAGACATTTTTTTGGATTTTGTTGAAATATTAAATAAATTAACTTTAGTTATTTGAATATTGTAATTAAATCTTTTTTCAATAAGATATCAGATCAGAGCCGCTTATAGGTCAAAACCGACAGTACATTAAAATTGAACTATATACGAATCTGGAACGTATCTAAGATTCATGGGGACAAAAATGTATTTCATGAATTAATGCTTATTTAATTACCATGTATCAAATTTACCAACATTGGAAACTCGTGTTATTTTGGAAATAGCTTTTAATCTTTAAATTATTTTCTCGAGAAACTTCAATTTTTATACTTGTCCCCTTTTCGATTCACAGATCACAGATATACACATTTGCAGAAGCACAAAAAAAATATATCCCCCAACACAATTGTATATGTATATGTATAGTATATATCTCACAAAGAAAATCTATAGAAAAAACCTGAAATCAAAACAAAACTGGAAAGGAAATTTAATTAAAAATCGGGAAATAAAAATAAAAAAAAAAGCTCTACTATGAAAATACTTTAATTGAAAATTAAATAAGTTTTTATTTTATTTTTAATTATTGAAAAAAGTCAAATTGGCATTTAATTGAATTTCTCTGGTGTTGTGTGTGTATATATATATATATATATATATATATATATATATATATATATATATATATGTGTGTGTGTGTGTTTGTTGAGTGTGATGAAAACAAAAATATCGAGTATAGTGTTTAACAAAAGAACGAAAATTAACAAAAACAAATTTGCAATTATACGATGACGACAAATACAAATTAAATTAAAAAGTTTTATTTGTACCTTAATGTGGAACAGGATATACTTTTAATCTTCGATAATTTGATATTTCCGTAAACTAATTGTATTCTAACATTGTCATCATCATTTAATAAACCTACCACAAAATGAGGCAAACAGAAATTTTTATGTTTTAAATGTATGTATACAGTAGTATGTAGTCCGATATCTGAATTTCCTGAAATATTTGATGTTGACCATAAAAGTAATCGGGCACGAAGAGCCATAGATTTATCGGATAAGTAATCCTTTTAGTACTATAACTATAGAGATTATGTTGTATGTGCCTAATCATATTTTCATAGTATTTAACTGGATTAAATTTTCGTGCAAGGATTCATGAAAACAAATTACTCGTATCAACAACAAAAATCCCATTCCTTTATATTTAAACAATGTTCATCTTGGTTGATTAGTAATCAACTACACAAAACTATTTAACAACTGATAAAAATAATATTAATAATGATTTAGTGATAAAAACAAATAAAATATTTTCCAACAAATTATGTATAAATCTATCTCTATCAATTTAAGTTTGCCAAAGTTTTCGTTTTCGGTATTTTGTTATTCAAATAGTTAAATATGTACATATACATAAATAAATAAATAAATAAATAAATAACTAAAAAATAGGAAAACAAACAAATCGGAAATAATGTGGAACATGAAACAAAATTCGAGTAAAATTATTTTTGTCGGATATAGATTAAGAAATGGCGTCATATTGTCGTTTGAGTAAATTTTCCTCTTATTATTTTACAAATGAATAAAGTTTAGGGCACCACCACCATACACATAACTTTACAAAAATTGTAATCTGAAATAAATACATCGATTATTATTTTATTTTTTTGAGGGGATGCCATCGATTATTTATAACAAAATATTGCTAACGTTTAAGAATTGTTTTGTAATTATCAATTAGATAGAAGTTTATTGGTTATTTTTAAAATATAAAGCCAATTTTACATTCTTTGGAAAGTTAGATCTTTGTAAAATGATCATCCTGCGTGAAAATATGACTAGAATATTATATTTTATTTTTAAATCTAATATATCAAAATGGTGTCTATAATATATTTTTGTGAAATTTGGGCCCGATAGCTGGCGCTGTTTCCAAGATATAACGGTTTTTCTGTTTCTTAGCAACGAAGCATCTTAGGAACTTCATATTTTAACCATATAGGTTTGTTTCGTTGCTATTTGGGTTTTTGTGAAATTTGGACCCGATAGGTGGTGCTGTTTTCAAGATAGTAGGTAGCAATACCGCTATTTTTGACATTTATTTAGTTTTATTATAGCACGCGCAAAAATACATCGTAGGACGCAAAATTAAAAATAAATTATGAGGGAGACATCGATTATTACGTCCATCCTAAACATTTTATCGGTGAAATGGATAAAGAATGCAATTATTGTCATGTATTAAAATTTAAAAATGAAACTCTTGGGATGTGTTACTCTTCAGGTAAGTTTTTTTTGGACATTAACCACCCCCTTCTCACATTTTATTACGTCAAAAATTCAAAAAATATTTCAGGTAAAGTTGTTTTACCAATTTTAAATCCACCACCTGAACCTTTAAAATCCTTGATGACAGGAGAATCAAGTGATTCAAAGTTATGCTTGTCAAAAATAAGGAAAGTTAATCAATGTTTCCAAATTTCATCTTTTGGCGCAAAACAAATTACCAATATTGATTCTCTTGGTCGTAATTTTGCATCAACTTATAAAATTCAAGGCCAAGTTTACCACCACATTGGATCAATGTAGCCACCAATTATCTAAATCAAAAAGAATGTTTCTATTTACGTTTATTATTAATTAATGTTCGAGGGCCTACATCATTTAATAATTTAAAAATAGTTAATGGACTAGGCAGATTAACATTGGGATTCCACATTAAACGATGCAGTCATTACCTCATCTCAAAATTAAATACGCCAATTATTCGCCATTATCATTACAATTGGCAGTCCTTCCAATCCAAATGAACAATGGGAAAAATTCAAAAATGCAATGACTGAGGATATTCTTCACACATATCGCAGTATTCACAACGACAACACAATCGACTTCTTACCAAAGGATATCTGCATGACTATTTCAAATCAAAATCTTTAAACTTTAGGATTGCCATCACCTGCAAGATTAGCAAATGATCTAATTAATTATGATATTTCACGAAAACAATCATACAATACACTTGATTTATTTGAATTTAACAATTTACAATTTACTTGAAGAAAACAACCGAAGTGAAATATTTCCCACATAACAAAAAATAGGCGTTTAAACAAATAGTATTCATTCCGGCGATATTTTAAGCAACAAATGATGCAAAGAAATCCCAAAAATCTTTTGCCAATAGTTACATACTTATATTGCGGTAATATATTAAATTAAAATTAGAAGATTAACATGCGGATCGGGTTTCGGAAATTCTATTGGATGGACTGAGATCGGCGATATAAACATTGTGCAATATATATCGGGAATGTTGCATCAAGACTGAAGGAAGAGTTCTGTTAAACAATAATCAGAAGATTGACATACGGGTAGGAGCTTTGGATAGTCCATATGTAAATTTGAAGTGGTCATTCCCTGGGATCGACGGTATAAATAACATGCAAAATATATTGGGAATGTTGCAACAAGATCGTATGAAGAAATCTGTTTAAAAATTCCCGATATATTTTGCACGTAAATTATTTCGCCGACCCCATCGATTGACTACTTCAAATTTTATATTCTAAAGTAAAGTCTATACTATGAACTGTCCGAAACATTCAACCGCATGCCAATCTTTTGATTTTTATTTAACATTCCCCATATATATTGCACGTTATTTATATCGCAACCAGGAGAGCCACCATATGGTAGGCACAGAGGTCGTTGCAGGCGACGATGGCTCCACGATGTAGAGAATGACTTGGCTTCTTCAGATTGTCTTAGACAGTATAAAGACCATGCTAAGGATCGAAACCGTTGGAGCCAAATAGTTGGCTCCGTAAGGGGCCAGTAATGGCCTTTAAAAACTGATTATTATTATTTATAACGCCACCGCAAATTTTCTATGGAAATTCAAATTTTCCACCCGCAAATTTTCTATGGAAATTCAAATTTTCCACCCGCAAATTTTCTATGGAAAGTCTATACAATAGACTATCTGAAACACCTACCAAACACCTAAATGACTAATTAGGTTATTTCTGTTTGAAATCATCATTTAGGCAAATAAGTTTCCACTACAAGCAATAAATATAAATATATACGTATACAAGAAATTTGGGATTTTTTTGGGAAGAATTTCACAGTCATAGAAAACAATGTCTTTTAAATCAATCGATACCTTCATTGAAGAATGTGAAGCAGTTAATTATCCAACGGAATTTTTAAATTCCATAAATATACCAGATTTGGCACCACATCATTTGCAATTTAAAATCGGGTCTCCAATTATTTTATTGCGGAATATTCAATCGCCCAAATTGTGTAACGGAACTCGCTTGGTAATTAAAAAAGATATGGCAATGGTATTGAAGCGACAATTATAACAGGGAAATTCGTAGGAGAACATGTATTAATACCAAACTGTGTGTTGCCAAAAGCAACTAGAAGCGAGTGAGTTTACTAAACTTGATGGGGGAATGGCAGTGCTGCCAACGCGTAAGATAAGATACAACGATAAGACGCCTGCAGGACAACACTGTAATGCCCCATGTGTGCCTATTTCCAGGAATAGATTGGGTTTGCTCAATTCGGCTTGGGAGGTTCTTTGGTAGCACACAAAAAGAAAATTGGGTCTCACCAAAAAAAGTGATCCTGGTTTCTTGTTCGGCTTAACTTCACTCATACCAATAAAATAATTTGATTTTCTTGTTTAAAAACTCATGATAAATTTGTATTTAATTTATGAAAATAATAATAATTATAAATGCACTTGACAGTACATTATAAACTAAATTATTACATAGCGAAATTAAGTTAATTCAATTTTTAAATAATTTTAGATAAATTTAAGTAAAAACTATAACTAGAAGTAATAATAATAAATAAAAATAAAAATAATTAAAAATAATTAATTCAAATGCCGGATTTAAATACCAATCTTAACAGATTGTAGTTTAAGAGTAAGAAAAAATAAAAATAATAAATAATATGATAATTTACATATATATTTAATTAATTAATAATTTAGATATATATAGGCCAGGTATCAATAATGCAGCAGAGAATGCGACAACAAAACGAGCGTATATAATTTGTTTTTGGAACCAAAACAAAAGAGGTTGTATATATGTAATTTAAAATTAGCTCACCTGAATTTCCAGTACGAAGAGCGCTCCTGGTAATAGAAACCCGGTTGATTTGTTTCTGAAACAAAGAAAAAAAACCACCCTCCTGTTTGGCTCAAAAATAAAACTAAGAAAAAGCACTTCACAGAATCACCAACATTTTATAGAAACACCTGGTCTCATATGTACACTAATACATTAATAAAATAAAATTTGTAATAATAATAAAAAACACTTTTTTACTTTCTACAGCGGAACTAAACTAAACCGTGATGTAAAATTACCGGAATATGCGTATATATATTCACGAGGAATTTCGTATTCCAACGTCCGATACGATTTAGTTGCTACATATGTATATTTTAATCCGGTGCGGTATTTTATGTTAACGGAAGGTCAGGTCACTCATAACTGAATTTAATTGAAATTTACCGGGCGACGTTAGGCGTATGCGATCTGTACAATAGCAAAAAAAATATGACGAAAGTTTATTTCGCGCGCTTTTCAATTGTTGTATATGAGTCAACCTGACCTATTCCGCTATGTAAGTACGAGTATATATAAAAAGTAAACAATACAGGTTTATTTTGAACCGATCAAATAGATCGACGGCTAAATCTCGTAGTTCCAGAGAGCACTACAATAATTATTATTTCACTTATTATTTAAAATAAATTTAATTTTAACTTTTATTTTATATTATATTAGTATTAATTTTTGTATTTTTTTATTATTATTTTTCAAATTCTTCTCTTTGGTCTATTTATTAAGACAAATAAGCGGCAAGTGATCGAGTTATTGCAATCGACCGATTTTATTTAATTTTTTTATTTTTTTGTTCATATTATGGCTAAAGGCAATTTTTATGGCATGATATGCACATTAGGGTTGAACAAAACATAAAAACGTAATTTTTTAATTTTGATCAATTTTCGGACCATTACAACACACAAGACGTTTTAATGCGTCAACAACTGATGAAGTCGTTATTGTCGTCGTGGGTGAAAATTTAGAAAACCGAGACATTGTTTTACATTGGTAGAACGATCAACTGCAGCGTGTGTCCGAAACACATCGATCATATGATGCGTTTAATATGACCATATGAAAAACACGGATTTTCAAGATTGATGCCACAAACACTTAACGACCGCCCTTTGCGATTTTTTTATCGACATTGCAACGGTTAATCGGCTGGTGCTTCCATCGGTATATAACTGCCATCTACAGCCCTGATGACAAATCTCATCTTTTGGTTATTTTCAAAATAAGTTTTGGTTTCGTTTTTTTGCTGGGCATTTGGCTATTTAATTATTGTAGGCGAATTAAAATTTTATTTAAAAATCAAATCGCCATTTTCACAAGACATCGCAACACAGTACACCACACATTTATACGTTCCACTGAACACTCTCCCAGTCTTTGAAAAATATAAAATTCATTATTTGTTTGAAATGGCACTTTATGCATTTAAATTAGAGACAACTTAGTGAATAACTATTCAATTATGCTGAGAAAAAACAGTTATGGAACAATTCAGATATACATTTTATGGATGATTTATAGATAAGCTCTGATATATTTTTAATTTTGATTTAAATAATACTAATGTTTGACTTATTTTTAGAAAATGAGAATCTAATGAATTTATATGGTAATTGAGAGACGGCTGAAAACACGCTAAATAATGCAATACTTGCATTGTCGGTATGTGTCAAAACTTCCCACACATGACTATCAGCCATATTTTATTATTAACTGCTGCTGAAACTCTATAACCGTCAGCTATCATAGATAAAAAAAACACCTAGGAGGTCAACATTGATGACATGAATTCCAATAATGACCACTCCAATATCAACAGCTTCAACATTTGCACACCCGGCTATATATCATAATTAACACAATCAAATTCAACAGTTTCGGGAGTTACAAATTTAGCAACATCGGCAAGACTAGACAATGAATATAACACTATTAGAGTTGTTAAACCCAGAAGGGATTTGTTAAACGGAAATTCCACATTCTAGATTAAAATGCAAAATCACACCCAAAGAAAAAAATGTTGGTCACTACAATTATGAATCATACCGTATCAGTATTGATGACGAGGCATTTAAAATTCTAATGAAACTCGAATATTGGCCATCCGGTTTATTGATAAAAGAAATCACAATTAACAGAAATTGTTTTTCTCGGAATACCGAATGAATGAATGTAAAACTGTTATAATGGAATGTAAAACTGTTATAAAGTAGAAAAGTAGATGTGTCTAAAATAATCTAGACTAATAGAATATTGTGGAGATTTCTAGAAAGGTTAGAATATTTGGTATAAATACGTGATTAACATTTGGGAGTGAGTGCTAATAGTAATAAAAAATTGGCCATCCGGTTTATTTATAAAAGAAATCAAAATTAACTGAAATTCTTTTTCTCGGAATACCGAAATCGGAAGAACATCAACTTAAATTTGCCGTTTCCGGGTGAAATCCAATATATACCGCCACAGATATAATCTATTGAAAAACCACAGAAAAAGGCAACCAAGAATGGTGTACAGGACGTGATGATTATGCGACATGCGTTGATTTGATTGATGAAGTTGTTAATACATGAATTTTATCATTTCTACTACTTGTGCTTGGTGAACTCAATCTTCCTAATATCATCTGGAACTTTGACACAAAAATGAATTGCATCCTTCCATGCAATATAACATCAGATGTACAATCTTTATTAGAACAGATTAGAACAGATTTTTACATCTTGTCTTCCCCAATGATCTCAATACTTTTAATGTAACTGAGTCGCTCAATCCAATTGTCGTAAATGATATAAACCACAAATCTATTCGGATATTGTATTTGATTTAACCGATTGTTTGTCCACTCAGGCTTTTAAGTGTACTTAGAAGCGGTGAATTGAAATGAAGTTTTAAATGCGAATGATGTTAACGGAAATGATGACAAATTTTATGAAACCATGTTGCAAGGCTTTGAGCTTCATGTGCTTATATATATGTAACAAAGCATCGAGTATTGATCCTCCATGATTTGATGACGGACTCATAAATTTGAAGAATTAAAAATCTATTTGGCATGGCCTTGCTGAAATATTGAAAAGTGGGGGGGATGCGGACAAAAACACATTCCTTCAAATCAAAGGATACTACTTACTTTGCTGACATTCAAGACAAAATCAAAGTAAATCAAAAAAAAATTTGAAAATTCTTTAAATATAAACGTGAAATTGAGGGTCTACATTTTTCAATCGGTTTCGATCTTTCAATCAAAGTTTCGATTATTTTATCTAATATATTTGTATTATCAAATAATCGTAATTGTATAGTCCGATTGTTTCGTCAGCTTAAACAGCATTTCCCTATGTTGCAATATACTGGTGCGGACAGAATTATATTTCAAATATTACATGTAAGTTGCAGATGCTTGTTTACTACATAACGGAGTAATATATTTCAAGGGCGAACACTGTTATGAAGTTTATGACAAAATTGCTTGACAACAATTTATGACAAAATTGCTTGACAACAAATATATATATTGGTAACGAAAAGCCAGGCAACATCTTAATCATTATTTACTTTTAAATTAACAATATGTTTAATAGAAATCGATTTTAAAGCCGAATAAAGTACAGTTTTACGTAATCCAATTAAAAAGTTACTGCTAAGTAACAGATTTTATTATCAGCACAAAAATATCAAATTGTTTGCCTTTACATTTAAAATTACAAAAGTTTTCTTCATTAATAAAAGTTTATTTTTACCAATGTTTGCGATATCCGGACAGTAGTTCTCCATTTTGAAGTACGTCCTTATCAGGACAGCTCACATTTTTTTTTAAAAATATATTTATCGTATTAATGGTATTGAACCAATATCTGAAGCTATCAATAACGGTATAAAGATGTCTGAGCGATATACGATTATGAGGACAACAATGAAGAAAACATTTTACAAATTTATTGTGAGTTTTAACTATAAATTCCAGAATTTGTGTAATATTTCAACAATTTGGTTTATAATTAATAACAAATTCAAATTAAAAAAACAAAAATAAATTTTGCGAGTTTTGTATAGCTTAAACGAGCCTCTGCAGTTCCAAGGTGATTCAATTTTTAGTTTCGTCAATTTTGTTTTTCAACCTTAATTTTCCCCTTTTCTCTGGTGTTTGTCTGGCTCTCATTACTAATATCATTCTCATACACAATTCTCAAAGATAAACCATCCGAAATGTTTTCAATTTAAAATTGTTCAAATTTTACTTTATTTTATTTAAATATACAAAAATCAATATATAATTTCAAACATAACAATTACATATACTTGAAGATACCACCTTCAAGTATATGTAATTGTTATGTTTGAAATTATATATTGATTTTTGTATATTTAAATAAAATAAAGTAAAATTTGAACTTGAAAAAAAAATTAAAAATGAATTAAAAAATGCACACTTATTTAGGAGTTGACTCCTATTTTATAATTTTTCGTCCGGTTCGGACTTCCACCATAAATAATTAAAATAACACGTTTATTTAACTTTTTATATTTTATTTGTATATATATGTATATATATTATTATTATATTTAATTATTTATTTATTTAATTATTTATTTATTTAATTATTTATTTATTTAATTATTTATTTATTTAATTTTAATATATTTATTTTCACCACCGTTTACACTTGTGTCGCTTTTTAAAAACCACAAAATCGCAATGGCTGCCGTGTTGCAGGTTAAAAAATATCTTGTAACAAAAAATACGTGTTGTCTTTTTGGTTGTTTTTTTGCTTGTGACGTCGCCTTCGTGTCCAAAATACATGTCGTATTTTGGAACGGGAACACATGCGCCGGCGACGGTCGACATTGCACTTATGTTAAGTGTTGCATCACCGCATTGTTATTGCGTGGTGATGTTGTTAGATGGCGACATGCTTTACTATAAATGTTTTATAGTAGTGGTTCGGCTATTGGATATGTGATGGGGTTAGTGAACGCTTAATTCAAATAAGTTGATTTATATTTGAATTTCACTAATTGTTTTGTTTGTGGCAGTATCGAATATCGGTGAGTTGAATATTCGAGCTGCTACACTTACCAATGAATAAAATTACAAATTTACTGAAAACTCATTCGAATGATACTTTAAGGTGTCCTTAGAAAATCCGCGGTCTAAAGCATCATTTACTTCTTTCAACTGTTTGGCTATTCGGTTGATAGAGTTACATGGTTGGAACATGAGGGGATATATTTTCCAGGATCAACGGTGAGTCAATGTGTTTCATATCATTAAAGCAATAAATTGTTTTCTTCGGTGTTGTAATTTGATATTTATGATATCTTTCAATGTAAGGTGGTAACCGAAAAATATTTTTTTGATATGAAAGATTGTTGTGATATGATGATTGTATATCATTGTATATTATGCCAGAACGATGATCTTTCTGAGCGATATATAACAAAATCCGCTTTTGAATACTTTCGATGTGACTGATAAATTTGAAGATATGGAGATCAAACTGGAACTGAAATTTGTGATCTGACATAGGCAAAATAGTGAATGACCGTTAACTCTCATAACCACCGCTTAATAAACCCCAATAAATAATAATAATAACAGTGTTAAAGGCCATTACTGGCCCCTTACTGAATCAACAATCTGGCTCCAACGGTTTCGATCCTGACCTTGGTCTTCATACTGTCTTAGACAATCTGAAGAGGCCAAGTCGTTCTCTACATCGTGGAGCCATCGTCGCCTGCAACGACCTCTGCGCCTACCATATGGTGGCTCTCCTTTCAGAGATCGCTGCACAATTCGTTCCGGATCAGCACGCAGAACGTGACCGAGCCAGCGTACTCGCTGAGATCTAACTTCATGTACAATATCGGGGATCTTCATCAGATCTCTGATCTCGAAATTGTACAGAGCTCGGTATGTACCATCTATTTCGCGTTTAGGGCCGTAAATCACACGCATGATTCTTCTCTCAAATGTAAGGAGCCATCTCTCGTACTCATCCGTCAGCGCCCAACTTTCACATCCAAACATAACAACGGGCCTGATCAACGCTTTGTAAAGCTTCAGCTTCACGGCACTTGATAAGTGTTTAGATTTTAGCAGTGGCCTTAGAGGATACAAAGAACGACTGCCAGCTGCCAGCCGCACTTTAATATCCTCACCCACACTGTTATCGTGAGTGATAAGAGAGCCCAAATATTTGAACCTCCTCACTCCGTAAAACGTGTGGTGGCCACTACTAAAATCTGGTGTGCCATTGTCTCTAAAACCAGAGATCAGGTATTTCGTTTTGGACTCATTGATCTGGAGTCCAACAGAAGCTGAAAACTCTACAAGCGGATCAAGTATTTCTTTCACTCCGTTGTTATTCAGTCCAATCACGCATATGTCATCTGCATATGCAAGCACTTGATTGGACTGGCGATATAAGATGTTACGCTGAGGTGTTTCAGTTTTACGAAAGATGTACTCCAACATGAGATTAAAGAGTATCGGGGACAGAGCATCTCCCTGCCGAACACCCGAGTTAACTGCAAAAATTGTCGATAGCCTGTTCTCAACTTTAACACAGCATTGAGACTGCGTCACTGTCATCCTACACAGTCGTACCAATTTTGTTGGCATTCCTAGGTATTCCAGGGCAGACCACAAACTCTCTCGATTGATCGAGTCGTAGGCCTGCCGGAAATCCAGGAAAACCTGATGTACGGAGATGGATGTCTCAATATTTAGATAGAATCATCCGCAGCGAAAAGACCTGATCAGTGACTGATCGATTCGGACGAAATCCTCCTTGATAGTCACCAACCAAGCCTTCCGCCAGAGGAGTGATTCTATCCAATAAAATGTATGACAGTAACTTGTATGCTGTGCAAAGGAGAGCTATACCGCGATAATTCTCACACTTCAAGCGGTCTCCCTTCTTGAAGATGGGGCATATCGCGGCCACTTTCCATTCATCAGGCATAACTTCGGTTCGCCATACTAATCGAATAAGGTCGAAAAGACAGTTCCACAAAGTATCCCCTCCGAATATCAAGAGCTCCGAATTAATGCAGTCCACTCCAGGTGAGCGGTTTCGTTTCATTCTCTGCATGGCCTTAGTGAATTCCTCATGGGATGGCTCCTCAGTGCAAATCTCCGCAGACTGTTCTAGAGGTGGCTCAACAACAGTCTGTGATGCATGATGAACATCAAGCAGCTCAGTAAAGTGTCCACTCCATGCGTCAAGTACTGCGTCGATGTTGACACAGAGGTTTCCATCCCGGTCCCGAATGGCGGTTGACGAAGGCCTGAAAGTATGGTGCAATCCAGTAATTCCTTTAAAGAAATTACGTGAACTACGCTCATTGCTGAGTTGTTGTACTTTCAGAACCTCGGCCTTCCACCATTCTCGCTTCTTCCGTCTACAAATCCGCTTAGCTGCCCTTCTTGCAAGAGCTGCCTTGTTTTTCCTTGCGATTGTGAGACGTTGTTGCACATTATGGGCTATATTTTGTTGCTCAACTGCAAGACGACACTCGTCATCAAACCAATCATTCTTGGGTCTGACTTTCACTATACCTAAAGTCTGTTGAGCAGCACTGACAACCGAAGTTTTCAGTACCTCCCAGACAGAGTTCACGCAGTCAGACTGGTAATTAGCTCCTTCAATGTTGTCGCTGACAAGATCCTGATATCGTTTCTTTTGATCTTCATTTATCAGACCTTCACAGTCGAAACGTTCCATCCGTTTCGCTGTGTTCCCCGACCTGTACGAAAACTTCCACCGTAGCTTTGCAGCGACCAAATAATGATCGCTGCCTACGTATTTGGTTGCTGACCGATAAGTTCTCACATCCTGCACAACCCGAGCTCGCCCTTTTGAAATTAACACGTGGTCAATTTGGCTCCGGGATGTTTTGCGAGGATAAACCCCAAACCTCATTATTATGTCGATGTGCTTATTGCGTGTTAAATTGCCTACAAACGTAACCCCTAAATATCGAATTTCATTTGTTCTACTTAGAATTACATTGTTAATATTGTTCCGATCGTGGCGATCTCTGTTTGAGTAGCGACACTATCGTTAATGTAAAACTGTTATAAAGTAGAAAAGTAGATTTGTTTAAAATAATCTAGACTAATAGAATATTGTGGAGATTTCTAGAAAGGTTAGAATATTTGGTATAAATACGCGATAAACATTTGGGAATGAGTGCTAATAGTAATAAAAAGGAAAAAGTGAAATTAAGTGTATATAAAGTAAAATACAGTGTTTTTAAAATGTAATAAAATAATTATTGTGAAGTTAAATAATTAAGTGAATCAGTGAATTAATTAAATTAGTGTTGTGTGTAAATTATTCGGACATAAATAAATTGAGTGTGATCTAGAATTTACATCGTTTGTTTTATTCGCAATCAAGTGTTCCAACCTTGTTTGACAGTGCAAAAACGTAACTATATGATACGAGGATTGCAAAGGCCATTTCTTTCGACCATTATTGACATAATTTTGCAATTGTTTCTATTTAGTTATAATCGACTGAATTCGCACCAGCAAGTAACTCGGTCTAAATCATCTTGCAGAGCAGATGGATCGTCAAAGTTTCTGGTTAACTTGAATATTTTCATGTCGTCAGCATATATCAGCACATATGAGTTTAGTATAACATTCATTATACTATTAATGAAATAATGGTGAAGATTCATGGTCCCAGATAAGAGCCCTGCGCAACTCCAGAATGTACAGGAAATGATTTTACACCACCAATATCAATATATTGTTGTCTACCGTAAAGATACGAAGAGATCTATTTTACAAATGCATTTGAGAACCAAACTTCGACCAGTTTTGGATTACTTTATCATAATCGATCGAGTCGAAAGCTTTGCTGAAATCTATATATGGTGTCAACTTGCAGGTGTGGGCCGACCCATCTTCCATGTCACTGTACAGGGTGACATGGAGCTATGCAATGCGCAGGTGGTATACTGTACATGTGTGAATGGGATGAATGGGTTGAATGAAGGTCGTGTGAATGGAAGGCAAGGATGATTGTGAAATTCATACTAAAAAAAATAACAAAAAATTACACTGTTAAATGTGGCAATTTTTCCAATTGGAATTTTATTTATACGAAAATTTGAATTTGAGGTGTTTTGTAAATTGTATGCTGCCGATTCTAGTAATAATTATATTCTCTCGAGTTGATATTCGGAAAGCTTAAAACAAATGCGACCTTTGCGTCCATAGAAATTAAATTAGATTAAGCGGTTAGATTTTCACAGAATTATGAAGTTTCGTGATTTTAAACCAATTTTAATCATTTATACTGCCTATCATAGAGATGTCCACGGCAACTCATGTAGATTTTCGAATAGATTAGACCACCTAGGATTTTTGTGGTCAATCCGATTAAATTCTGATTAACTTTTCTATTTGTTTATGGAATTTAAAATTTCTTGGTTTTTATTGATTATTAAAATTTTGTACCGCCGATCCTAGAGATGTCCACAGGTATTGGCATATATTTCCAGATATTTTAGGCTATTCCGAATCTGTATGATCAACAAAATTAAATTCTGATGAACTTTACTATTTATTTTACATCATTTAGAAGTTTCGTAAACGACTTCATTTTAAACGATTTTTAATAATTTGTACCGCCGATCCTAGAGATGTCCACGGGTATTGGCATATATTTCCAGATATATTAGGCTATTCCAAATCTGTATGATCAAAAAAATTAAATTCTGATGAACTTTACTATTTATTTTACATCATTTAGAAGTTTCGTAAACGATTTCATTTTAAACGATTTTTAATAATTTGTACCGCTGATCCTAGAGATGTCCACGGGTATTGGCATATATTTCTAGATATTTTAGGCTATTCCGAATCTCTATGATCAACAAAATTAAATTCTGATGAACTTTACAATTTATTTTACATCATTTAGAAGTTTCGTAATCGACTTCATTTTAAACGATTTTTAATAATTTGTACCGCCGATCCTAGAGATGTCCACGGGTATTGGCATATATTTCCAGATATATTAGGCTATTCCGAATCTGTATGATCAAAAAAATTAAATTCTGATGAACTTTACTATTTATTTTACATCATTTAGAAGTTTCGTAAACGACTTCATTTTAAACGAGTTTTAATAATTTGTACCGCCGATCCTAGAGATGTCCACGGGTATTGGCATATATTTCCAGATATATTAGGCTATTCCGAATCTGTATGATCAAAAAAATTAAATTCTGATGAACTTTACTATTTATTTTACATCATTTAGAAGTTTCGTAAACGACTTCATTTTAAACGATTTTTAATAATTTGTACCGCCGATCCTAGAGATGTCCACAGGTATTGGCATATATTTCCAGATATATTAGGCTATTCCGAATCTGTATGATCAAAAAAGTTAAATTCTGATGAACTTTACTATTTATTTTACATCATTTAGAAGTTTCGTAAACGATTTCATTTTAAACGATTTTTAATAATTTGTACCGCCGATCCTAGAGATGTCCACGGGTATTGGCATATATTTCTAGATATTTTAGGCTATTCCGAATCTCTATGATAAACAAAATTAAATTCTGATGAACTTTACAATTTATTTTACATCATTTAGAAGTTTCGTAAACGATTTCATTTTAAACGATTTTTAATAATTTGTACCGCCGATCCTAGAGATGTCCACAGGTATTGGCATATATTTCCAGATATTTTATGCTATTCCGAATCTGTATGATCAAAAAAATTAAATTCTGATGAACTTTACTATTTATTTTACATCATTTAGAAGTTTCGTAAACGATTTCAATTTAAACGATTTTTAATAATTTGTACCGCCGATCCTAGAGATGTCCACGGGTATTGGCATATATTTCCAGATATTTTAGGCTATTCCGAATCTGTATGATCAACAAAATTAAATTCTGATGAACTTTACTATTTATTTTACATCATTTAGAAGTTTCGTAAACGATTTAATTTTAAACGATTTTTAATAATTTGTACCGCCGATCCTAGAGATGTCCACGGGTATTGGCATATATTTCTAGATATTTTAGGCTATTCCGAATCTGTATGATCAAAAAAATTAAATTCTGATGAACTTTACTATTTATTTTACATCATTTAGAAGTTTCGTAAACGACTTCATTTTAAACGAGTTTTAATAATTTGTACCGCCGATCCTAGAGATGTCCACGGGTATTGGCATATATTTCCAGATATATTAGGCTATTCCGAATCTGTATGATCAAAAAAATTAAATTCTGATGAACTTTACTATTTATTTTACATCATTTAGAAGTTTCGTAAACGACTTCATTTTAAACGATTTTTAATAATTTGTACCGCCGATCCTAGAGATGTCCACAGGTATTGGCATATATTTCCAGATATATTAGGCTATTCCGAATCTGTATGATCAAAAAAGTTAAATTCTGATGAACTTTACTATTTATTTTACATCATTTAGAAGTTTCGTAATCGACTTCATTTTAAACGATTTTTAATAATTTGTACCACCGATCCTAGAGATGTCCACGGGTATTGGCATATATTTCCAGATATTTTAGGCTATTCCGAATCTGTATGATCAAAAAAATTAAATTCTGATGAACTTTACTATTTATTTTACATCATTTAGAAGTTTCGTAAACGACTTCATTTTAAACGATTTTTAATAATTTGTACCGCCGATCCTAGAGATGTCCACGGGTATTGGCATATATTTCCAGATATATTAGGCTATTCCAAATCTGTATGATCAAAAAAATTAAATTCTGATGAACTTTACTATTTATTTTACATCATTTAGAAGTTTCGTAAACGATTTCATTTAAAACGATTTTTAATAATTTGTACCGCCGATCCTAGAGATGTCCACGGGTATTGGCATATATTTCTAGATATTTTAGGCTATTCCAAATCTCTATGATCAACAAAATTAAATTCTGATGAACTTTACAATTTATTTTACATCATTTAGAAGTTTCGTAATCGACTTCATTTTAAACGATTTTTAATAATTTGTACCGCCGATCCTAGAAATGTCCACGGGTATTGGCATATATTTCCAGATATATTAGGCTATTCCGAATCTGTATGATCAAAAAAATTAAATTCTGATGAACTTTACTATTTATTTTACATCATTTAGAAGTTTCGTAAACGACTTCATTTTAAACGAGTTTTAATAATTTGTACCGCCGATCCTAGAGATGTCCACGGGTATTGGCATATATTTCCAGATATATTAGGCTATTCCGAATCTGTATGATCAAAAAAATTAAATTCTGATGAACTTTACTATTTATTTTACATCATTTAGAAGTTTCGTAAACGACTTCATTTTAAACGATTTTTAATAATTTGTACCGCCGATCCTAGAGATGTCCACAGGTATTGGCATATATTTCCAGATATATTAGGCTATTCCGAATCTGTATGATCAAAAAAGTTAAATTCTGATGAACTTTACTATTTATTTTACATCATTTAGAAGTTTCGTAAACGATTTCATTTTAAACGATTTTTAATAATTTGTACCGCCGATCCTAGAGATGTCCACGGGTATTGGCATATATTTCTAGATATTTTAGGCTATTCCGAATCTCTATGATAAACAAAATTAAATTCTGATGAACTTTACAATTTATTTTACATCATTTAGAAGTTTCGTAAACGATTTCATTTTAAACGATTTTTAATAATTTGTACCGCCGATCCTAGAGATGTCCACAGGTATTGGCATATATTTCCAGATATTTTATGCTATTCCGAATCTGTATGATCAAAAAAATTAAATTCTGATGAACTTTACTATTTATTTTACATCATTTAGAAGTTTCGTAAACGATTTCAATTTAAACGATTTTTAATAATTTGTACCGCCGATCCTAGAGATGTCCACGGGTATTGGCATATATTTCCAGATATTTTAGGCTATTCCGAATCTGTATGATCAACAAAATTAAATTCTGATGAACTTTACTATTTATTTTACATCATTTAGAAGTTTCGTAAACGATTTAATTTTAAACGATTTTTAATAATTTGTACCGCCGATCCTAGAGATGTCCACGGGTATTGGCATATATTTCTAGATATTTTAGGCTATTCCGAATCTGTATGATCAAAAAAATTAAATTCTGATGAACTTTACTATTTATTTTACATCATTTAGAAGTTTCGTAAACGACTTCATTTTAAACGAGTTTTAATAATTTGTACCGCCGATCCTAGAGATGTCCACGGGTATTGGCATATATTTCCAGATATATTAGGCTATTCCGAATCTGTATGATCAAAAAAATTAAATTCTGATGAACTTTACTATTTATTTTACATCATTTAGAAGTTTCGTAAACGACTTCATTTTAAACGATTTTTAATAATTTGTACCGCCGATCCTAGAGATGTCCACAGGTATTGGCATATATTTCCAGATATATTAGGCTATTCCGAATCTGTATGATCAAAAAAGTTAAATTCTGATGAACTTTACTATTTATTTTACATCATTTAGAAGTTTCGTAATCGACTTCATTTTAAACGATTTTTAATAATTTGTACCGCCGATCCTAGAGATGTCCACGGGTAATGGCATATATTTCTAGATATTTTAGGCTATTCATTCTGATGAACTTTACTATTTATTTTACCTCATTTAGAATTTAAGTGATTTGAATAACTTTTATTATTTTTCTCTATTGGATTTTTTGTTATTTTTCCCAATTGGATTTTTTATTATTTTTTCCAATTGGAATGCTTAAATAAGCGATAAAATCTATAAATTAAAATAATAAAATAACCAAATTGTAAAGATGTCTGCAGGTTCTTATTTACGTTTTCGAATAGCTTAGTCCAACTAGTATCTTATTGTGGTCAAGGCGACTCAATTCTGATGGACTTTACTATTTATTTTACATCATTTAGAAGTTTCGTAATCTATTTCATTTTAAACGATTTTTAATAATTTGTACCGCCGATCCTAGAGATGTCCACGGGTATTGGCATATATTTCCAGATATTTTAGACTATTCCGAATCTGTATGATCAAAAAAATTAAATTCTGATGAACTTTACAATTTATTTTACATCATTTAGAAGTTTCGTAAACGATTTCATTTTAAACGATTTTTAATAATTTGTACCGCCGATCCTAGAGATGTCCACAGGTATTGGCATATATTTCCAGATATTTTATGCTATTCCGAATCTGTATGATCAAAAAAATTAAATTCTGATGAACTTTACTATTTATTTTACATCATTTAGAAGTTTCGTAAACGATTTCAATTTAAACGATTTTTAATAATTTGTACCGCCGATCCTAGAGATGTCCACGGGTATTGGCATATATTTCCAGATATTTTAGGCTATTCCGAATCTGTATGATCAACAAAATTAAATTCTGATGAACTTTACTATTTATTTTACATCATTTAGAAGTTTCGTAAACGATTTAATTTTAAACGATTTTTAATAATTTGTACCGCCGATCCTAGAGATGTCCACGGGTATTGGCATATATTTCTAGATATTTTAGGCTATTCCGAATCTGTATGATCAAAAAAATTAAATTCTGATGAACTTTACTATTTATTTTACATCATTTAGAAGTTTCGTAAACGACTTCATTTTAAACGAGTTTTAATAATTTGTACCGCCGATCCTAGAGATGTCCACGGGTATTGGCATATATTTCCAGATATATTAGGCTATTCCGAATCTGTATGATCAAAAAAATTAAATTCTGATGAACTTTACTATTTATTTTACATCATTTAGAAGTTTCGTAAACGACTTCATTTTAAACGATTTTTAATAATTTGTACCGCCGATCCTAGAGATGTCCACAGGTATTGGCATATATTTCCAGATATATTAGGCTATTCCGAATCTGTATGATCAAAAAAGTTAAATTCTGATGAACTTTACTATTTATTTTACATCATTTAGAAGTTTCGTAATCGACTTCATTTTAAACGATTTTTAATAATTTGTACCGCCGATCCTAGAGATGTCCACGGGTAATGGCATATATTTCTAGATATTTTAGGCTATTCATTCTGATGAACTTTACTATTTATTTTACCTCATTTAGAATTTAAGTGATTTGAATAACTTTTATTATTTTTCTCTATTGGATTTTTTGTTATTTTTCCCAATTGGATTTTTTATTATTTTTTCCAATTGGAATGCTTAAATAAGCGATAAAATCTATAAATTAAAATAATAAAATAACCAAATTGTAAAGATGTCTACAGGTTCTTATTTACGTTTTCGAATAGCTTAGTCCAACTAGTATCTTATTGTGGTCAAGGCGACTCAATTCTGATGGACTTTACTATTTATTTTACATCATTTAGAAGTTTCGTAATCTATTTCATTTTAAACGATTTTTAATAATTTGTACCGCCGATCCTAGAGATGTCCACGGGTATTGGCATATATTTCCAGATATTTTAGACTATTCCGAATCTGTATGATCAAAAAAATTAAATTCTGATGAACTTTACTATTTATTTTACATCATTTAGAAGTTTCGTAATCGACTTCATTTTAAACGATTTTTAATAATTTGTACCGCCGATCCTAGAGATGTCCACGGGTATTGACATATATTTCCAGATATTTTGGGCTATTCCGAATCTGTATGATCAAAAAAATTAAATTCTGATGAACTTTACTATTTATTTTACATCATTTAGAAGTTTCGTAAACGATTTCATTTTAAACGATTTTTAATAATTTGTACCGCCGATCCTATAGATGTCCACGGGTATTGGCATATATTTCCAGATATATTAGGCTATTCCGAATCTGTATGATCAAAAAATTAAATTCTGATGAACTTTACTATTTATTTTACATCATTTAGAAGTTTCGTAAACGATTTCATTTTAAACGATTTTTAATAATTTGTACCGCCGATCCTAGAGATGTCCACGGGTATTGGCATATATTTCCAGATATTTTAGGCTATTCCGAATCTCTATGATCAACAAAATTAAATTCTGATGAACTTTACAATTTATTTTACATCATTTAGAAGTTTCGTAATCGACTTCATTTTAAACGATTTTTAATAATTTGTACCGCCGATCCTAGAGATGTCCACGGGTATTGGCATATATTTCTAGATATTTTAGGCTATTCCGAATCTGTATGATCAAAAAAATTAAATTCTGATGAACTTTACTATTTATTTTACATCATTTAGAAGTTTCGTAAACGATTTCATTTTAAACGATTTTTAATAATTTGTACCGCCGATCCTTTAAATTGTAAAGCGTTAGACGAAGTTGATGTTTTTTTTAAAATATTTGTAAACATATTCTGTTCCAAATTTATGAATAAGTGTGTAACTGACTCATTGGAACTATTTAAACTACATGTTTGTAAAATGTATACACCCGATGAAGTTGAGGACAAAATCAATGACGAAGCTCCATGTCACAATTTTGAAGAAACCAACTTAGATACAAGCTCGTTTTATGTCAGATTTCACACTATTTATGAACAAACAATGGCAAACATTAAACGCGAAGATAAAAACCAAAAACATAAAAATATATACTACAATAGTGAGTTTGTCATTTATTGTATTAAAAGATATTTTACGTACCTTCCACTTTGGATAAATTTATCAATGCCTGAGAAACATATTGAAGGTCGCGTTTCAAATGCAAATGCGGAAAATTGGTTTCGTTTGGTTAAACACCATTACATCGATCAAAAATTTTTAAAAATTGGCCGATTTGTCAGTCTTATGGAAGACAAAACTTCCAAATTATTAAAAAAAATAAAAATAAATCGAATTTTTAAAAAGACACCACGAAAGATGAGGAATCGAACAGCTACAAATGAGGATGATCCAGACGATTTAAAACATGAGGAAAACTGGAATAAACAACCGAAAATACTCAGCACACCGAGGCATATGGGGCAACGAGTTGTAAATAGATATATCAAACGACATATTTTTAATAATAATAAAAAACATACAACATATGAAAACCAAACTGCTATACTATCATCAGTGGCCAGTAATCAGCTTAGTTTGCTACAAAATCGATTTTCGTATATGACAAGTGATGACAAACTTATAAATTCATTTAATTTATGTGCGTTCGATTCAATTGCCCAAATATTTTATGTCTTGGGAATTGATTCCCAATATATGAAAAATATGTATTCATCGAATTTGGGTGCAAATCGCTTTTTCCGGTTTATAAATAACTATATTAAGCAACATCATGTAAATAGTATTATTTACGTAGAACGAACTACTATACTATTGGATTATTTTAACATGAAGGATAAATCGAAACATGGTATTGAACTAGATGGGACTACTAATGTAATGCATCTTTGGACATTTTTAATCCCTGAAACAGTCCGAATTAATTTAATGTGCAACTCATCAGCAAGGGAGTTCCGCACTTTACCAATAAATTTAAATTGTTTTGGTGAAATTGATTTGCAAGATATTCAAAAAAAAGTAGATATATCTTTTATAAAATGTCCAGTTTGTAAAAAAAACTGCAAACACATCAAGATCGAGTGCATTAATGGCTTTGTTGTAGTCGATGTTCAACCATTGAGGGTTGAGGAAAATTATAACATAAAGATAAATAAAATACAAAATCAGATAAATTTGTCCGGAGAAATACTATTACTGAAAGGCATAATCAATTATGATGAAACAAAGAAACACTACAAAACTTTTATTATACGACCTAGTGGACATTGGGAGGAGCATGATGACCTATGCAAACAGATACGCCGGGTTTCTACTTTTAAAAAGGTGAACCCAGCACTAATTATCTATGCAAGATTTTAACATACAATATAACTAAATCAAATTACATATACACACAAACCCATATATATATATATATATATATATATATATATATATATATATATATATATATATATATATATATATATATATATATATATATATATATATATATATATATATATATATATATATATGTATATATATGTATATATATATATATATATATATATATATATATATATATATATATATATATATATATATATATATATTTATTAATTAATTAAAACAGTTTTAAAGGCCATTAGTGGCCCCTTACTGAGTCAACAATTGGGCTCCAGCGGTTTCGATCCCGAGCATGGTCTTCATACTGTCTAAGACAATCTGAAGAGGCCAAGTCGTTCTCTACACCGTGGAGCCATCGTCGCCTGCAACGACCTCTGCGCCAACCATATGGTAGCTCTCCTTTCAGAGATCGCTGCACAATTCGTTCCGGATCAGCACGCAGAACGTGCCCGAGCCAGCGTACTCGCTGAGATCTTACTTCATGAACAATATTGGGGATCTTCATCAGATCTCTGATCTCGATATTGTACAGAGCTCGGTAGGTACCATCTATTTCGCGTTTTGGGCCGTAAATCACACGCATGACTCTTCTCTGAAATGTTAAGAGCCATCTCTCGTACTCATCCGTCAGCGCCCAACTTTCACATCCAAACATAACAACGGGCCTGATCAACGCTTTGTAAAGCTTCAGCTTCACGGCACTTGATAAGAGCTTAGATTTTAGCAGTGGGCTTAGAGGATACAAAGAACGTCTGTCAGCTGCCAGCCGCACTTTAATATCCTCACCCACACTGTTATCGTGAGTGATAAGAGAACCCAAATATTTGAACCTCCTCACTCCCTCAAACGTGTGGTGGCCACTACTAAAATCTGGTGTGCCATTGTCCCTAAAACCAGAGATTAGGTATTTCGTTTTGAACTCATTGATCTGAAGTCCAACTGAAGCTGAAAACTTTACAAGCGGATCAAGTATTTCATTCACTCCGTTGCTATTCAGTCCAATCACGCATATGTCATCTGCATATGAAAGCACCTGATTGGACTGGTGATATAAGATGTTACGCTGCGGTGTTTCAGTTTTACGAAAGACGTACTCCAACATGAGATTGTGAGTATCGGGGACAGAGCATCTCCCTGCCGAACACCCGAGTTAACTACAAAAATTGTCGATAGCC
The DNA here is from genome assembly GCA_951394425.1 of Tipula unca. Taxonomy (NCBI): domain Eukaryota; kingdom Metazoa; phylum Arthropoda; class Insecta; order Diptera; family Tipulidae; genus Tipula; species Tipula unca. Next base: position 90,043,837 of record OX596381.1, on the reverse strand, counting down.
TGTTCTGAACTTTAACACAGCATTGAGACTGCGTCACTGTCATCCTACATAGTCGTACCAGTTTTGTTGGCATTCCTAGGTATTCCAGGGCAGACCACAAACTCTCTCGATTGATCGAGTCATAGGCCTGCCGGAAATCCAGGAACATCTGATGTACGGGGATGGATGTCTCATAATATTTAGATAGAATCATCCGCAGCAAAAAGACCTGATCGGTGACTGATCGATTCGGACGAAATCCTCCTTGATAGTCACCAACCAAGGCCTCCGCTAGAGGAGTGATTCTATCCTATACAATGTATGGCAGTAACTTGTATGCTGTGCAAAGGAGAGCTATACCGCGATAATTCTCACACTTCAAGCGGTCTCCCTTCTTGACGATGGGGCATATCGCGGCCACTTTCCATTCGTCAGGCATAACTGCGGGTCGCCATACTAATCGAATAAGGTCGAATAGACAGTTCCACAAAGTGTCCCCTCCGAATATCAAGAGCTCCGAATTAATGCAGTCCACTCCAGGTGAACGGTTTCGTTTCAATCTCTGCATGGCTTTAGTGAATTCCTCATCGGATGGCTCCTCAGTGCAAATCTCCGCAGTCTGTATTAGAGGTGGCTCAACAACAGTCTGTGACGCTTGATGGACATCAAGCAGGTCAGTTAAAAGTCTACTCCATGCGTCTAGTACTGCGTCGATGTTCACATAGAGGTTTCCATCCCGGTCCCGAAAGGCGGTTGACGTAGGCCTGAAATTATGGTGCAGTCCAGTAATTCCTTTAAAGAAATTACGCGAACTGCGCTCATTGCTGAGTTGTTGTACTTTCAAAACCTCGGCCTTCCACCATTCTCGCTTCTTCCGTCTACAAATCCGCTTAGCTGCCCTTCTTGCAAGAGCAGCCTTGTTTTTCCTCGCGATTGTGAGACGTTGTTGCACTTCATTATGGGCTATATTTTGTTGCTCAATTACAAGACGACACTCGTCATCAAACCAATCATTCTTGGGTCTGACTTTCACTATACCTAAAGTCTGTTGAGCAGCACTGACAACCGAAGTTTTCAGGACCTCCCAGACAGAGTTCACGCAGTCAGACTGGTAATTAGCGTCATTAATGTTGTCGCTGACAAGATCCTGATATCGTTTCTTTTGATCTTTATTTATCAGACCTTCACAGTCGTGAGTTCCCAGACTTGTACGAAAACTTCCATCGTAGCTTTGCAGCGATCAAATGATGATCGCTGCCTACGTATTTGGTTACTGACCGATAAGTTCTCACATCCTGCACAACTCGAGCCCGTCCTTTAGAAATTAACACATGGACAATTTAGCTGCGTGAAGTTCCGCGAGGATGTGTCCATGTCTATAAATGTATGTGTTTGTGAGGGAAGAATGTGCTTGCTACTCTAAGATCATGAGCAACCGCAAAGTACATCAGTCTCTCACCATTATCAGTTGCAATTTCGTGTCGGAAGTACGGACCTATGTTTTCACACAAGTCGGTCTGATTTCTGCCAATTCTAGCATTAAAGTCCCGATTTACCATTCTAACATCGTGTTCGGGTATAAATCCCATCAGATCGTCCAAGTTATTGTCAAATGAGTCTTTATCTTGGGGCTGGCTGACTTCTTTGGGCGCATGTACACAAATTATAGATAGATTGGCTAACTTTATGCGCAAGCGAAGCTTACACAATCGGTTATTGACTGCTTGGAAATCCAAAATCCTGGTTCATTACCTGCGGCCCAAGAAGAAATCCAGCTCCAAGATTTCCGAGGTTATCTCCACTGTAGAACAACGTATAGCCCTGGGACACATGGTCTCCACTTTTAGGCCAGCGGGTTTCTTGAAGAGCAACGAGTTCCAGCCGATACTCCTTCATGCACGTGAATAGGCCCTCTGACACTCCTGGTTTTCTTAGTGATTGCACGTTCCACGTGCCGATCCTAAATCTCGTGTCCGGGTACTTGAGCGGAGGTCCGCTGTTGTTTTGGCGGTATCCATCTTTCTTTTAGTTGACTTTATAAACAGTTTGTTTTTTTTACGGTTGCGGGTCGTCCGCCCAGCGATCCAACCGTTTAGTCGCCTCCTACGACAAGCAAAGGATACTGTGGTGGTATTCTTGGGAAACATGTTCGTGGAATTTTGATTTACGAGACATGTGGATGCCGCCCGACCACAGGGGCCTAAAGTTTATTTAAATTGTATAATTCAACAATATTTACATCGTTCCTTGTTGTTTTGACTCGTACTAGACGAAAAATATCTTCGTACTGGCTTATTTCGCAACAGGGCACTTGGAGTAATATATGTTAGATACTACCCTATGACGGGTAGCTGATATTACTCCGGCCCCAGCTACATAGAAATTGTCCTAGAATAAATTGTCCAGTTGGCCCACCGCAGCATTAGCTGAAGCTCAGGTCAGTAGGGGTAACATGGTTCGTGGATTGTGGTGGAAATTTATAGGACCTAGATTTTACAGCTTCAGTGTATGGCCAAAGCGCACACAAAAGAGAGGTTTTGAGAAAATAAATCGGACCCAAAAATATTTTGTGGATCCCATGGACGTGTTCCGACCATTGTCATTCAAAAGTGCCTATCCATCACCATAATGGGTTATGGCAAAGAAGTAATAAAATATAATAGAAGTAGAAAAAAGCAGAATCGTCGAAGTGGTAGACACTACTTCTACCCACTTAATTGTTAGTAAGTATGGTTGGATCGGTGATGCGTTGTCAGCAGAAGGGAAGACGATGCGTACGCAATACTTTCTTCCGTCCCGTTTGGGGACCACTGACAGACCCGTCACCAATTGGGCCTTTTTAGGTTAGTAGGCTGAATGCATTTCTATTCTGATACTTACCAAAATCTGCTTGTTATTCCACAAATAGAAAAGAAAGAACTTAATTCCCGTTTTTTTTTAATTTTTATTCAATTCGTACACTCTTAATGAATAGGCCAATACTCTCGTTCCTCACTCCCCTAAATTGGGTTGACCCCGACTATATCTGTCCACGGCCAAAATCAGTTCCGACCCGTAGCACGGACAAAATTCAACTGTCTTCTATAAGTAAGAATATTTTTGGTATTTATACCAATTTGGTGGGAAAACCACCTGACATAATTTTACCTGTGGTTAAAAAATAATAAATTTTTACAAACGTTCCGAAAACGTTGTAAAAAAGAAATATCTAGGTTACAAAAATAAATTTATAACGTAAAGTTATTTAATAATTGTTACCAATTTGTTGTGTGTGCGTATTTAAACAGGTAAATAACACACTAGGAATTTGTTTTGGCCGACATAATTAATTGTGGCCTGAATATAACTGTTCCCCTGCTACTACCTCGACACTAACTTTCTCGCCACCTTCATTTACAACAATCTCCGCATTTCCGGGCTGTAAATTAATTCTTCGATGTCTGTAATTTTCAGGCCTGTAAAATTCGCAGCAGAAGCCAGTTCAGCCACATCTTGCAAACATTGTAACTTTCATCAACATCAATTTCTAGCGCACTCTTATTCCGACTCCCTGGCCATAACGTTTTTAAAACACCATTCATACATGAACGGTTTAAGTCATCCCAAGAAGAGACTATATTTTAAACAGCGTTCGGGACATTATATCGGTGATATCAAGAAGTTGTTTGAATGTTCGTCGTAAATAATAACTTTTGAACGTGGAATTTTCACCTTGATCCTGGTCATCCTCCGGCTAATCGAGGACATTATCGAGCAATACTAAGGCTTTAAAATTTAAATATCCCTTCATACAATTCTTTTTTATCTCTGGACTGCAGCAGTTTAGCCCAACCCTCGTATAAAATAGCTGTCATTCGCTGTTGAGATATTTTTCAAGGCTCTCATATTTTCCGAATGATAGATTAACAGAGGCTTGATTATCAGAAGCTTGATAGATTAACATTTGAAATCCCGATGCGCATTACCCACAAGGAATAGGGTAATCCATTGTATATCCCCTTTATAGCCTGATTTTTCAGCCTATGAAATTAAAATCGTAGTTGATAGTCGCTTCCGGAATAAACCAGTCTCATCAATGTTGAACACCTGCTTGGCAACGTAACCTCCTTCTAATATCAAATCTTTCAGTTCGTCTTTAAACCGCTCTACACCAACAAAAACTGCGTTACTGGATTCCTCTTTTATAGAAGAATTGTGACGGTTTGCCCGGGATTTGAACCGTAGAAACATCCTCGACTTACCTTGAATTTTTCGAAATTGGAAACAAATTTTTAGCTTTTGCTTGTAAAATGTTTTGACTTTAAGGAGTTTTACTTTACAAAGGATTTCTGATCCGAGTTGACGTTTTAGAATCAGAGCAAAATTATCACATCAAGTGAGACTAAACTTGAGAAAAGTAAGTCATCTGCTTTATTCATATTGTATATTATATTAATCTCGAAGTAAGTTTGATTTGCAAAAGTCCACGGTTAATCCAAAATTCATTATTTCTAAAATATGATAGTAGCTTTGGAATTGAGAATACTTAAAGCAGCGTACATAACATCGGGAGAATTTACCATAGTATTGAGTTGAAGTTAGATGCTGATGCTTTCGCTCAAAATAGTCCATTTTGTTAGACTTGCTAAATTTTTGATTATCAATTTGAGATTGGCTGTGGCAATACCAAATTGTTTATTACTGTGCGTTTTGAGATAACATGGCTTATTTTAGATTTTTTAATTTATTATTTCTAGCGGTGATTTTAAATAACAGATAAATTCAATGAAATGGAGCAAAATATACAAATCGCCATATATGGACTGATTTACCGACTAAACAACAAAACAATTCCGAATTAAACGGAGACATTTTGGAACTATATTATACTTTTTACTGACAAAGAATCAACATTAATAATTAATTTTAATTAAATGACGACAGATGATTTCTGGTAGATCGGTATACCGTCATACAAAAAGATCCTCATCTCCATGACGGATTATTATCTGTGCTACGGTTTATTTCGGATATTCACAAATTCACAATACCTACTGAAAATTATTTATTTTAATTGACATTATTTATTAATTATATTATATAAAAATCTAATTTTATTATAATATTATATAATTTTATAATAAACTTAAATACCTACACGAAATATAATTAAAACAATATACACAATCGGTGACACGGAATCGAAAAATCAAATCAAATAAGACGTCAAAATTCAAAAAGAGCAAACTATAATATGCAGTACATTTATGTTACACTGCGTATTACAGTTTGCTCTTTTGTGAATATTCAAAAAATTGCTCATAATTTAAAAAATAATTATGTTTTAGTTGGTAACCCTGCGGCCCATTTTGCTCATAGATAGAATTTTTTTAACTCGAGTATGGCAAAAGTAGGAGGGGATTATATCATTTTAAGCGATTTGATTGATCGAGAGACCGGGAATTATACTATGGTAAATTCTCCCGCTGTTATGTTCGCTGCTTAAACCTGGATAATTCGTTGTTTTTACAGATTCGCTTAAATTCAATATTTTTCGAAACACGAAACTCGTTAATTTACATCAATCAAATCTAAGCATAGATTAATTCGCTTAAATAGTATATGATCAAACTACAAGAAATAAAATATGAAGACTCCATCGCCACCCGCGGCAATAATAAATCTTTTTCTTGTAAAGCAGTTTTTTCTATATTTCAAATGTGATATTTATAAAAATGCTGTCAACTATTCAACTACTGAAATTGAAATATTCTATGCACGAATTAAAAGTACAACATTACAACTAGCAACTGTCTAATATACTAAGGTCGATTTTGGATTACCAAGCATTATTTCATCGTCGGTCATAAAACGATCTTTTAATTCGTAGAGTATCAAAACATTCATATACAGCTTTATAATTATATTGTATCCCTGCAGGTGTGAAATCTTTATCTTAAGTGGTTTAACCATTTCGAATCGTATATATACAACATATAATGTACACAATTCTCATTATATGAATGAATGATATTGTCGAATTGCAATCAGATAAAAAAATAAAAATACCATTATTATCGCGATAATTATGATAACAATAATATAATATAGATTAAATAAAACTGTTGGTCAGTTGATTAATCATTGTAAGACAACCATTACACAAGGTATAACCGCACACATGTGGTTATTTATTTGCAACGTTATATCAAATAATCAAACCGTATACAGGATGCTGCACATGAAAATATTTTTTGATTCGCGAAATTTTATCGATTTCTCAATATCTCTGTAGGAAATGAATGATTTAGATAAGAATATCGAGTTTGGACTATCGAGTTTGAGATTAAACAGAATTTTATTGCTATACATATATATATGGTACTCATATATAGTCCGAATTGTCAAGAATCATGTCCTGTTACTTACCAAAATTGACTATAAGTCAACATTACTGGAAGCAGTTCGAGCTACTTAAACATTTATTTCGACATTAACTTTGGAAGTAGTAAGTTTACTGTAATTGGTATTTAGATACACCAATGTTTTAGTATTGATTCGTTTTTGTTGGAATTTGACTTGTTGTTATCTAAAATAAAGTCGAAAAATTTATTAGTCGTGGGTGATCTTAACATTAACATTCTGATTAACTCAGAAAATTCGCCGCCGATGGCAAGAAACAAAATCACCGTTGTTGAAATGGAAATTAAATCGAGCTATTAAAACTCTAAGATTTGCATTGCGGGAAGAAGAAAACCAGAATTATTTAAATGAACTCTTTGGCAACCGAGAGGACAGATTATTCTTTGTGGAAGGCAACATAAAAGTTAAAAAGGCCAACAAACGCGAATCACCCGATTAGACTATACCAATTGGAAATTGGGCGAGAAGAGATGAAGAAAAAGCCAATGCTTTTGCTGCTCATCTATACAACAGTATTCGCACCACACGAAGAAACTAATAACTTCGTGCTACCCGACCAATTGGATGATGGTTTGTCCATCAAGCCCATAAAATATAATTGGAAGAAAGTTAAGAATACAAATAAAAATTGTATAAGTCCAAAAAACTCACCAGGGCATGATCTTATCTTATTACTGGAAAAATGATAATAGAATTGCCAGACAAATGCATAAAACTAATAACATTCATATTCAACGCAATCATGCGGACTGGTTATATTCCTCAAAAATGAATATCTTTGATCACAATGATACATACGTATAAAGCTGAAAAAAATGAAACACAGATTTCATCATATCGTCCAAGAAGTATGCTGCCTACAATCTCAATTATTTGAAAAGATGCTACTAACGAAATTGAAACCAGTATTAGAAGAACGGCATATTATTCCAGACCATCAATCTGGGTTCCGAAACCAACGAACAAGTACACAGAATTGTAAATGCAATCAAATACACCTTTGAGGAAAAGAAATACTATTCTGCTGCCTTCTTGGACATTGCACAAGCCTTTGTTAAAGTTTGGCATGATGGGCTATTATACAAAATTAAAGGACTTCTACCGAAGAAATTTCAATCGGTTCTGGGAAACTATCTCCTTCAAAGGCAGTACTTGGTTAAACAAAATAATGCAACTACTTGTTTAAATGATATCAACGCAAGTGTTCCACAAAGCAGCGTTCTATGTCCAATATTATACCTGCTGCACACAGCTGACTTACCTGTAACTAACAAGGTAGTCATATTAACCTTTCCCGATGATATGGCCGTCCTGGTGTCATACAATAATCCCGAAACTGCCTCAAAGGAATTACAGAATCATCTAAGCAAAATCGAGAACTGGCTGAAGACATGGCACATAAAAGTGAACGAAAACAAATCAACTCACGTCACATTCACGCTAAACAAATGCACTTGCCCACCAGTGAAATTAAACGATATAAATATTCCTCAACAAACCAAGTTCAAATACTTAGGCATGCACCTGGATAGAAGGCTAACGTGGAAAAATCAAAGCCAAGCGCAAACACATAATAATAAAATTTTCCAAAATGTATTGCTTGATGGGAAGAAAATCTCAGCTGTCATTAGCCAATAAAGTTTTATTGTACAAAGTGATAATCAAACCCATATGGTATTCAGTTATGGGGATCCACCAGCTCATCAAACAGAGACCCCCTGCAACGAACCCAAGCGAAAATAATTCGTAGTATTACCAATGCTCCGTGGTACATTCGAAACAGTAATATACACGATGATCTTGGAATTAAAATTATTAAAGAAACCATTAGAGAATTCAGTTCGAAATATTACTCAAAACTAGAGACAAATCCCAATGAATTGGCCAGGCATATATTAAAACAGCCGCGATTTAGGCGACTGAGAAGTATTAACATTGGTTAAGACCTAAAATATGTAATAATTTTAAGCTTAACATTTGAATACTTCTTGTTAGTTTCTTTTAGCTATCAAGATCCTGCCTCTAAGCATTTGATTCTTGAGAGCTGTTTCCACGGATCGTCCCTTACACCTTTCTAGTGATTTTAATAGAAAAGAGGATAAGCTTATAGGACTAAAGTCTTTGGGATAGCAACGAGCCCTTTTTCCCGCTTTAGGTATAAATATTATTTTTACTTTAGTCCATTTACTAAGAATGTGAGAAAGTTTTAAGCTTGAAGATGACTTCCAGACAGGGTAGGGTTAAGTCAATAGTTTGCTGAATATCCCCAAAAATATTGCCATTAGGCCCTGCCGACTTGTATGGCTTAAAACTGTTTATTGCCCAAACGATTTTCCAACTATGACTTGTGGGGCCTACGCCCCTATTTATCACGGGTCTCTATGCCCGCCTTCAAGGACTCCTGTATATTACCACAGTAGAGCCTAGAGATCCTTGTTTTGGCTATTCATAGCTTGGATTTGTAGGTTTTGAGGACTTCTTTATAGCAGTCCCAATCTGCAGCAGCTGTGTTATTCGCTTACAGTCTCTTGCATTTCGTACGAGTACCTTGAAGTTCCCTCGACCACCAGGCTCCGAAACTTACCCAAAAGCCTATTGATAGGATATGCACTTAACGTAGCTTTGTTAAAAGCATCAGATAGCTTATTTACTAGGATTTCATGCTCCTGTATAGATGCAGTTGGCTTTGGAACCGATACCGGTAATGAGTTACCAAGAATGGTTCTAAAGGAATATCAGTCAGTTTTCTTCCTATTTCTGAAGGATAGTTTACTAGTGAGTTTTGTATCTACTTTATACTGGAGAAATCAATGGTCAGAAAAGGAAATCGGACACTTTCCAGTTCAATACCCTCTCCTTAATAAAATCTGAGACAAGTGTGTGTGTCTAGCACTTCTTGTCTGTTCTTCGTAATGAAAGTTGGCTTACGCTCGATATTATATATGTTTAGGTTAGTACTTAAAATAAAATCAAGGCGTAACTCACTTCACCTGTTGATATTTGTACTTCCCCAAATTGATTGATGTGCATTAGCATCCCTGTCGATGATGGCTCCTACTTTTCGTTTTTGAGCATCCGTTAGCATACTTTCCTACTCATATTTTAGGTAGGCCGATATTGGCCAGAAAATTGGCCCATCCATCTCGATGCTAGCCACCACTACATCAGCGTTGCTGTAACTTAGTAGTATAAAAATAAATTATTTCTAACGAGAATGCAGAAACGAATCTTACCTTCATTTCTCGCATGCAATATTTTATAGTAGGCAGTTCTGGGCATCAGTAGGCGGGACTCCACAAGTGGTATCCACACCTGTTGCAGATGCCTCAGGTCGGTCGGCTTCATCGCGCTTGTAAACCTGCTCCAAATTCGTAGCTGATCAAGCCTCCAGACTTTGCCAGAGCACCCAAAGAGTCTCTGTTGAGAATGATAACGGCCGATCTGTGACCTGCTCCCGCTTTCACCTACTCCAACTTGGCAATCTTCCAAGTGGCTGTTGGCAGATCCGGATTGCTGATTTGCACCATTTCCAAAATCTCCTTCGGATTGCTGGGTTCCGCAGGGATCCAGGCTCGTGCCATAGGCGTACAGGAAATTTCTTCTTTTTACCTATTGGCAGTGTTAGCACAATGGGTTCCTCGAATGTTAACTACGGACCAAAAAAAATATCTAGTTGGGACTTCTAAGGTAATTTTAGAAATGAGTGAAGACGATTCGGATAACTTTATAAACCAAATAGTTACGCTACCGGTGATGAAACGTGGACTGATCACTACGATCCAGAGTCGAAACAGGAATACATGCAATACGGATAGCGCACCACCGAAAAAGTTTAAGGATCAACCAATTGCGAGTAAGATAATGGCAAAAAATGTTTGGGATGCTGATGGAATTTTGATGATTGACTACTTATCTCATAAGGCCACAATAACAGGGGGTTATTATGCGGAGGTTTTGAATAAATTGGAAAATGCTATCAGAGAAAAACAACGAGGTCAATTCATGCAAAAAATATTGCTTTTACATGATAATGTAATGTACCCTTACGGGATTGCATAAGTTCAATAAAACACCGCATCCATCTTACAGTCCAGATCTAGCCAGAAGTGATTATTTCCTTTTTACAAATTTGAAGAAAAAATTAATGGGGCTAAGATTTTCAAATGACCGTGAGGTAATGTCCGCTGTAGAAGAATATTTTGAAGAACAAGAGAAATCATTATATTTTGATGGTTTGTAGAAATTAATTGACAGGCGTAACAACTAGTGTGGAAAATAAAAATATATTTGATTAAAATTTACCATTATTTCATATATAGATTTACCGAACTAATTGAACCCCGCGTAAATTTATCGACATTTTCATTGAAATCTTTATGAGTTTTTACATGTTTTGTATAAGGAGAATGTTTGTTATGTCAATTTTAGTTCCTCTAGATAAAGATCCCATTTTCACCTTAGAGCTCTTTATACACATATAGGTCACATAGGTAGCCTGGATCTATCGTAAAAATAAGCTTTTATTCAAACGCAATTAATATTGCCAATTGTATTGCTGACTATATCTTATCTAGAATTCTTAAACAGGTGCGCATACTATACCTCTCAAATATTTAATCAATCAGTTCCCCGTTCTCAATTTTTAAGTGGGTGCATAATTGAACATTTACAGCGGATACTATTTATCGATATGTGATAATCTGTGGTTTAATCATATTTCAAAAAAAAAAATTGTTTGTGTTTTATATTTTGCAGATATTGCAATATCACTGTCAGCCATTTCCGTAATTTTACTGACCATTAACATATCTAATGTCACAAGCGATTGTGTTTGGTATGGAGTGTGTAATACAAGAAATAAACACAAATTAAATTGTCCTTATGATGGACCCGGAAAGCCCTTGCAAAAGGCAGGATCATTCGAAATTATGAATCGACGATGTCCACATTTGAACGCGGACGAAAATACGCTTCTCTGTTGCAATGATGAACAAGTTGAAATAATGGAATCAAGTATTCTATTGGCTGAAGGTATATTGGGCCGATGTCAAACATGCATGAATAATGTAATCCAAGTTATTTGTGGCTTTTCATGTGCAACAGACCAAAGTAAATATGTTAAGCGATACGAAGAAACGTTTATTGACTTATCGCAGCAGGTTGTCGCTTATGTGAATGAAGTAGATGTGTTTATGGATTATGAATATATGCAACGGACTTATAATTCGTGTAAGGAGACTATACATCCGCAGAGTGGACGAAATAGTATGGATTTGGCATGTGGTTCATGGGGATCAGAAAATTGCGATCCACAACGGTGGTACAATTTTATGGGAACGGCTAAAAATCCTATGGTACCATTTCAAATGAATTATATTCCAGTCGATGATCCAGAGAGCAGGTTTACGGCAGCACCACTTTTGTGTAATGATAGTTACCCGGTAATTATATTATTTATTTTAAGCACAGTTGTACTAGAAAACTAAGGACATTTTGTTTTTCAGAATGCGTATCCGTGCGCTTGTGTCGATTGTGCAGCTTCATGTCCCGCTTCCAACGGTATTCAAGCAGACGATGAAGGTTTTATGGTAGGATCATTAAATGGTATCTCTTTTGTGATCGGGTTGGTGATTGCATGCGTAGGAGCCGTTTTTATTATACTCACCACCACAATAGGCTCAAAGATTCGACTAAGAAAAGTTCCGCTTTTCTTCGGTGGTTTTCCACAAGTCAACTTCTCTTTAGCATTATTCTTCCAATGGTGGGGAAGAAGTGAGTCAAACTTTATTTTTCTCAATTAATTAGATTATCATAATCACTTTAATATTTCAGAATGCGCAAATAATCCTGTTTTAGTATTAGCAATTAGTTCTTGGGCAATAGCTGGACTTTTATATGGAATTCAAGAACTTATAATAATCACTGATCCAGTAGAATTATGGGCGTCACCCACTTCTCGTTCCAGAGTTGAAAAAGATTATTTTGATAGTCGATTTGGTCCTTTTTATCGGACACAACAAGTTTTTATTAAACCGCATGATCAATCATTTGTAAGTGGAAGTTATTTACAGGCAAAAGTTACAGTACAACATATACATATTTATAATATTACAGTTCTCTTATAACACGACAGATGGTATGTTTGATTTTGGACCTGTCTATAATAAAGCGGGGGTGGGGGGACTTTTTTTTTTACACTAATGTATTTCCCCCGAGGTATGATTAAATTTTGATTATGGACATTTTTTCCGTAGAGTGGCTATTTTTCGAGATATTTGATCGTCTCAGTTTAAAAAAAACACCCGGTATATTTATTATATATCGTAAATGATTATTTACTATGAAAAATAGCAAAGTCCATCAGAATTAAGTCAACTTGACCACAACAAGATACTAGTTGGTCTAAGCTATTCGAAAACCTAAGCAAGAACCTGTACACATCTCTACAATTTTGGTTATTTTATTATTTAAATGTACAGATTTTATCGCCTATTTAAGCATTCCAATTGGAAAAAATAATAAAAAATCCAATTGGGAAAAATAACAAAAAATCCAATAGAGAAAAATAATAAAAGTTATTCAAATCACTTAAATTCTAAATGAGGTAAAATAAATAGTAAAGTTCATCAGAATTTAATATTTTTGATCATACAGATTCAGAATAGCCTAATATATCTGGAAATATATGCCAATACCCGTGGACATCTCTAGGATCGGCGGTACAAATTATTAAAAATCGTTTAAAATGAAATCGTTTACGAAACTTCTAAATGATGTAAAATAAATAGTAAAGTTCATCAGAATTTAATTTTGTTGATCATACAGATTCAGAAAAGCCTAAAATATCTGGAAATATATGCCAATACCCGTGGACATCTCTAGGATCGGCGGTACAAATTATTAAAAATCGTTTAAATTGAAATCGTTTACGAAACTTCTAAATGATGTAAAATAAATAGTAAAGTTCATCAGAATTTAATTTTTTTGATCATACAGATTCGGAATAGCCTAAAATATCTGGAAATATATGCCAATACCCGTGGACATCTCTAGGATCGGCGGTACAAATTATTAAAAATCGTTTAAATTGAAATCGTTTACGAAACTTCTAAATGATGTAAAATAAATAGTAAAGTTCATTAGAATTTAATTTTTTTGATCATACAGATTCGGAATAGCATAAAATATCTGGAAATATATGCCAATACCTGTGAACATCTCTAGGATCGGCGGTACAAATTATTAAAAATCGTTTAAAATGAAATCGTTTACGAAACTTCTAAATGATGTAAAATAAATTGTAAAGTTCATCAGAATTTAATTTTGTTGATCATAGAGATTCGGAATAGCCTAAAATATCTAGAAATATATGCCAATACCCGTGGACATCTCTAGGATCGGCGGTACAAATTATTAAAAATCGTTTAAAATGAAATCGTTTACGAAACTTCTAAATGATGTAAAATAAATAGTAAAGTTCATCAGAATTTAATTTTTTTGATCATACAGATTTGGAATAGCCTAAAATATCTGGAAATATATGCCAATACCCGTGGACATCTCTAGGATCGGCGGTACAAATTATTAAAAATCGTTTAAAATGAAGTCGTTTACGAAACTTCTAAATGATGTAAAATAAATAGTAAAGTTCATCAGAATTTAATTTTGTTGATCATACAGATTCGGAATAGCCTAAAATATCTGGAAATATATGCCAATACCCGTGGACATCTCTAGGATCGGCGGTACAAATTATTAAAAATCGTTTAAATTGAAATCGTTTACGAAACTTCTAAATGATGTAAAATAAATAGTAAAGTTCATCAGAATTTAATTTTTTTGATCATACAGATTCGGAATAGCCTAAAATATCTGAAAATATATGCCAATACCCGTGGACATCTCTAGGATTGGCGGTACAAATTATTAAAAATCGTTTAAAATGAAATCGTTTACGAAACTTCTAAATGATGTAAAATAAATAGTAAAGTTCATCAGAATTTAATTTTGTTGATCATAGAGATTCGGAATAGCCTAAAATATCTGGAAATATATGCCAATACCCGTGGACATCTCTAGGATCGGCGGTACAAATTATTAAAAATCGTTTAAAATGAAGTCGATTACGAAACTTCTAAATGATGTAAAATAAATTGTAAAGTTCATCAGAATTTAATTTTTTTGATCATACAGATTCGGAATAGCCTAAAATATCTGGAAATATATGCCAATACCCGTGGACATCTCTAGGATCGGCGGTACAAATTATTAAAAATCGTTTAAAATGAAATCGTTTACGAAACTTCTAAATGATGTAAAATAAATAGTAAAGTCCATCAGAATTGAGTTGCCTTGACGACAATAATATACTAGTTGGACTAAGCTATTCGAAAACGTTAACGAGAACATGTAGACATCTTTACAATTTGGTTATTTTATTATTTTAATTTATAGATTTTATCGCCTATTTAAGCATTCCAATTGGAAAAAATAATAAAAAATCCAATTGGGAAAAATAACAAAAAATCCAATAGAGAAAAATAATAAAAGTTATTCAAATCACTTAAATTCTAAATGAGGTAAAATAAATAGTAAAGTTCATCAGAATGAATAGCCTAAAATATCTAGAAATATATGCCATTACCCGTGGACATCTCTAGGATCGGCGGTACAAATTATTAAAAATCGTTTAAAATGAAATCGTTTACGAAACTTCTAAATGATGTAAAATAAATAGTAAAGTTCATCAGAATTTAATTTTGTTGATCATAGAAATTCGGAATAGCCTAAAATATCTGGAAATATATGCCAATACCCGTGGACATCTCTAGGATCGGCGGTACAAATTATTAAAAATCGTTTAAAATGAAGTCGATTACGAAACTTCTAAATGATGTAAAATAAATTGTAAAGTTCATCAGAATTTAATTTTTTTGATCATACAGATTCGGAATAGCCTAAAATATCTGGAAATATATGCCAATACCCGTGGACATCTCTAGGATCGGCGGTACAAATTATTAAAAATCGTTTAAAATGAAATCGTTTACGAAACTTCTAAATGATGTAAAATAAATAGTAAAGTCCATCAGAATTGAGTTGCCTTGACGACAATAATATACTAGTTGGACTAAGCTATTCGAAAACGTAAACGAGAACATGTAGACATCTTTACAATTTGGTTATTTTATTATTTTAATTTATAGATTTTATCGCCTATTTAAGCATTCCAATTGGAAAAAATAATAAAAAATCCAATTGGGAAAAATAACAAAAAATCCAATAGAGAAAAATAATAAAAGTTATTCAAATCACTTAAATTCTAAATGAGGTAAAATAAATAGTAAAGTTCATCAGAATTTAATTTTGTTGATCATAGAGATTCGGAATAGCCTAAAATATCTGGAAATATATGCCAATACCCGTGGACATCTCTAGGATCGGCGGTACAAATTATTAAAAATCGTTTAAAATGAAATCGTTTACGAAACTTCTAAATGATGTAAAATAAATAGTAAAGTCCATCAGAATTGAGTTGCCTTGACGACAATAATATACTAGTTGGACTAAGCTATTCGAAAACGTAAACGAGAACATGTAGACATCTTTACAATTTGGTTATTTTATTATTTTAATTTATAGATTTTATCGCCTATTTAAGCATTCCAATTGGAAAAAATAATAAAAAATCCAATTGGGAAAAATAACAAAAAATCCAATAGAGAAAAATAATAAAAGTTATTCAAATCACTTAAATTCTAAATGAGGTAAAATAAATAGTAAAGTTCATCAGAATGAATAGCCTAAAATATCTAGAAATATATGCCATTACCCGTGGACATCTCTAGGATCGGCGGTACAAATTATTAAAAATCGTTTAAAATGAAATCGTTTACGAAACTTCTAAATGATGTAAAATAAATTGTAAAGTTCATCAGAATTTAATTTTTTTGATCATACAGATTCGGAATAGCCTAATATATCTGGAAATATATGCCAATACCCGTGGACATCTCTAGGATCGGCGGTACAAATTATTAAAAATCGTTTAAAATGAAGTCGTTTACGAAACTTCTAAATGATGTAAAATAAATAGTAAAGTTCATCAGAATTTAATTTTTTTGATCATACAGTTTCGGAATAGCCTAATATATCTGGAAATATATGCCAATACCCGTGGACATCTCTAGGATCAGCGGTACAAATTATTAAAAATCGTTTAAAATGAAGTCGATTACGAAACTTCTAAATGATGTAAAATAAATTGTAAAGTTCATCAGAATTTAATTTTTTTGATCATACAGATTCGGAATAGCCTAAAATATCTGGAAATATATGCCAATACCCGTGGACATCTCTAGGATCGGCGGTACAAATTATTAAAAATCGTTTAAAATGAAATCGTTTACGAAACTTCTAAATGATGTAAAATAAATAGTAAAGTCCATCAGAATTGAGTTGCCTTGACGACAATAATATACTAGTTGGACTAAGCTATTCGAAAACGTAAACGAGAACATGTAGACATCTTTACAATTTGGTTATTTTATTATTTTAATTTATAGATTTTATCGCCTATTTAAGCATTCCAATTGGAAAAAATAATAAAAAATCCAATTGGGAAAAATAACAAAAAATCCAATAGAGAAAAATAATAAAAGTTATTCAAATCACTTAAATTCTAAATGAGGTAAAATAAATAGTAAAGTTCATCAGAATGAATAGCCTAAAATATCTAGAAATATATGCCAATACCCGTGGACATCTCTAGGATCGGCGGTACAAATTATTAAAAATCGTTTAAAATGAAATCGTTTACGAAACTTCTAAATGATGTAAAATAAATTGTAAAGTTCATCAGAATTTAATTTTTTTGATCATACAGATTCGGAATAGCCTAATATATCTGGAAATATATGCCAATACCCGTGGACATCTCTAGGATCGGCGGTACAAATGATTAAAAATCGTTTAAAATGAAGTCGTTTACGAAACTTCTAAATGATGTAAAATAAATAGTAAAGTTCATCAGAATTTAATTTTTTTGATCATACAGTTTCGGAATAGCCTAATATATCTGGAAATATATGCCAATACCCGTGGACATCTCTAGGATCGGCGGTACAAATTATTAAAAATCGTTTAAAATGAAGTCGATTACGAAACTTCTAAATGATGTAAAATAAATTGTAAAGTTCATCAGAATTTAATTTTTTTGATCATACAGATTCGGAATAGCCTAAAATATCTGGAAATATATGCCAATACCCGTGGACATCTCTAGGATCGGCGGTACAAATTATTAAAAATCGTTTAAAATGAAATCGTTTACGAAACTTCTAAATGATGTAAAATAAATAGTAAAGTCCATCAGAATTGAGTTGCCTTGACGACAATAATATACTAGTTGGACTAAGCTATTCGAAAACGTAAACGAGAACATGTAGACATCTTTACAATTTGGTTATTTTATTATTTTAATTTATAGATTTTATCGCCTATTTAAGCATTCCAATTGGAAAAAATAATAAAAAATCCAATTGGGAAAAATAACAAAAAATCCAATAGAGAAAAATAATAAAAGTTATTCAAATCACTTAAATTCTAAATGAGGTAAAATAAATAGTAAAGTTCATCAGAATGAATAGCCTAAAATATCTAGAAATATATGCCAATACCCGTGGACATCTCTAGGATCGGCGGTACAAATTATTAAAAATCGTTTAAAATGAAATCGTTTACGAAACTTCTAAATGATGTAAAATAAATTGTAAAGTTCATCAGAATTTAATTTTTTTGATCATACAGATTCGGAATAGCCTAATATATCTGGAAATATATGCCAATACCCCTGGACATCTCTAGGATCGGCGGTACAAATTATTAAAAATCGTTTAAAATGAAGTCGTTTACGAAACTTCTAAATGATGTAAAATAAATAGTAAAGTTCATCAGAATTTAATTTTTTTGATCATACAGTTTCGGAATAGCCTAATATATCTGGAAATATATGCCAATACCCGTGGACATCTCTAGGATCGGCGGTACAAATTATTAAAAATCGTTTAAAATGAAATCGTTTACGAAACTTCTAAATGATGTAAAATAAATAGTAAAGTCCATCAGAATTGAGTTGCCTTGACGACAATAATATACTAGTTGGACTAAGCTATTCGAAAACGTAAACGAGAACATGTAGACATCTTTACAATTTAGTTATTTTATTATTTTAATTTATAGATTTTATCGCCTATTTAAGCATTCCAATTGGAAAAAATAATAAAAAATCCAATTGGGAAAAATAACAAAAAATCCAATAGAGAAAAATAATAAAAGTTATTCAAATCACTTAAATTCTAAATGAGGTAAAATAAATAGTAAAGTTCATCAGAATTTAATTTTGTTGATCATAGAGATTCGGAATAGCCTAAAATATCTAGAAATATATGCCAATACAAATTATTAAAAATCGTTTAAAATGAAATCGTTTACGAAACTTCTAAATGATGTAAAATAAATAGTAAAGTCCATCAGAATTGAGTTGCCTTGACGACAATAATATACTAGTTGGACTAAGCTATTCGAAAACGTAAACGAGAACATGTAGACATCTTTACAATTTGGTTATTTTATTATTTTAATTTATAGATTTTATCGCCTATTTAAGCATTCCAATTGGAAAAAATAATAAAAAATCCAATTGGGAAAAATAACATAAAATCCAATAGAGAAAAATAATAAAAGTTATTCAAATCACTTAAATTCTAAATGAGGTAAAATAAATAGTAAAGTTCATCAGAATTTAATTTTATTGATCATAGAGATTCGGAATAGCCTAAAATATCTAGAAATATATGCCAATACCCGTGGACATCTCTAGGATCGGCGGTACAAATTATTAAAAATCGTTTAAAATGAAATCGTTTACGAAACTTCTAAATGATGTAAAATAAATAGTAAAGTCCATCAGAATTGAGTTGCCTTGACGACAATAATATACTAGTTGGACTAAGCTATTCGAAAACGTAAACGAGAACATGTAGACATCTTTACAATTTAGTTATTTTATTATTTTAATTTATAGATTTTATCGCCTATTTAAGCATTCCAATTGGAAAAAATAATAAAAAATCCAATTGGGAAAAATAACAAAAAATCCAATAGAGAAAAATAATAAAAGTTATTCAAATCACTTAAATTCTAAATGAGGTAAAATAAATAGTAAAGTTCATCAGAATTTAATTTTGTTGATCATAGAGATTCGGAATAGCCTAAAATATCTAGAAATATATGCCAATACAAATTATTAAAAATCGTTTAAAATGAAATCGTTTACGAAACTTCTAAATGATGTAAAATAAATAGTAAAGTCCATCAGAATTGAGTTGCCTTGACGACAATAATATACTAGTTGGACTAAGCTATTCGAAAACGTAAACGAGAACATGTAGACATCTTTACAATTTGGTTATTTTATTATTTTAATTTATAGATTTTATCGCCTATTTAAGCATTCCAATTGGAAAAAATAATAAAAAATCCAATTGGGAAAAATAACATAAAATCCAATAGTGAAAAATAATAAAAGTTATTCAAATCACTTAAATTCTAAATGAGGTAAAATAAATAGTAAAGTTCATCAGAATTTAATTTTATTGATCATAGAGATTCGGAATAGCCTAAAATATCTAGAAATATATGCCAATACCCGTGGACATCTCTAGGATCGGCGGTACAAATTATTAAAAATCGTTTAAAATGAAATCGTTTACGAAACTTCTAAATGATGTAAAATAAATTGTAAAGTTCATCAGAATTTAATTTTTTTGATCATACAGATTCGGAATAGCCTAATATATCTGGAAATATATGCCAATACCCGTGGACATTTCTAGGATCGGCGGTACAAATTATTAAAAATCGTTTAAAATGAAGTCGTTTACGAAACTTCTAAATGATGTAAAATAAATAGTAAAGTTCATCAGAATTTAATTTTTTTGATCATACAGTTTCGGAATAGCCTAATATATCTGGAAATATATGCCAATACCCGTGGACATCTCTAGGATCGGCGGTACAAATTATTAAAAATCGTTTAAAATGAAATCGTTTACGAAACTTCTAAATGATGTAAAATAAATAGTAAAGTTCATCAGAATTTAATTTTTTTGATCATACAGATTCGGAATAGCCTAATATATCTGGAAATATATGCCAATACCCGTGGACATCTCTAGGATCGGCGGTACAAATTATTAAAAATCGTTTAAAATGAAGTCGTTTACGAAACTTCTAAATGATGTAAAATAAATAGTAAAGTTCATCAGAATTTAATTTTTTTGATCATACAGATTCGGAATAGCCCAAAATATCTGGAAATATATGCCAATACCCGTGGACATCTCTAGGATCGGTGGTACAAATTATTAAAAATCGTTTAAAATGAAGTCGATTACGAAACTTCTAAATGATGTAAAATAAATAGTAAAGTTCATCAGAATTTAATTTTGTTGATTATACAGATTCGGAATAGCCTAAAATATCTGGAAATATATGCCAATATCCGTGGACATCTCTAGGATCGGCGGTACAAATTATTAAAAATCGTTTAAAATGAAGTCGATTACGAAACTTCTAAATGATGTAAAATAAATAGTAAAGTTCATCAGAATTTAATTTTTTTGATCATACAGATTCGGAATAGCCTAAAATATCTGGAAATATATGCCAATACCCGTGGACATCTCTAGGATTGGCGGTACAAATTATTAAAAATCGTTCAAAATGAAATCGTTTACGAAACTTCTAAATGATGTAAAATAAATAGTAAAGTCCATCAGAATTGAGTTGCCTTGACGACAATAATATACTAGTTGGACTAAGCTATTCGAAAACGTAAACGAGAACCTGTAGACATCTTTACAATTTGGTTATTTTATTATTTTAATTTATAGATTTTATCGCCTATTTAAGCATTCCAATTGGAAAAAATAATAAAAAATCCAATTGGGAAAAATAACAAAAAATCCAATAGAGAAAAATAATAAAAGTTATTCAAATCACTTAAATTCTAAATGAGGTAAAATAAATAGTAAAGTTCATCAGAATTTAATTTTGTTGATCATAGAGATTCGGAATAGCCTAAAATATCTAGAAATATATGCCAATACCCGTGGACATCTCTAGGATCGGCGGTACAAATTATTAAAAATCGTTTAAAATGAAATAGATTACGAAACTTCTAGATGATTTAAAATAAATTGTAAAGTTCATCAGAATTTAATTTTGTTGATCATACAGATTCAGAATAGCCTAAAATATCTGGAAATATATGCCAATACCCGTGGACATCTCTAGGATCGGCGGTACAAATTATTAAAAATCGTTTAAATTGAAATCGTTTACGAAACTTCTAAATGATGTAAAATAAATAGTAAAGTTCATCAGAATTTAATTTTGTTGATCATAGAGATTCGGAATAGCCTAAAATATCTGGAAATATATGCCAATTCCTGTGGACATCTCTAGGATCGGCGGTACAAAATTTTAATAATCAATAAAAACCAAGAAATTTTAAATTCCATAAACAAATAGAAAAGTTAATCAGAATTTAATCGGATTGACCACAAAAATCCTAGGTGGTCTAAACTATCCGAAAATCTACATGAGTTGCCGTGGACATCTCTAGGATAGGCAGTATAAATGATTAAAATTGGTTTAAAATCACGAAACTTCATAATTCTGTGAAAATCTAACCGCTTAATCTAATTTAATTTCTATGGACACAAAGGTCGCATTTGTTTTAAGCTATCCGAATATTAACTCGAGAGAATATAATTATTACTAGAATCGGCAGCATACAATTTACAAAACACCTCAAATTCAAATTTTCGTATAAATAAAATTCCAATTGGAAAAATTGCCACATTAGCAGTGTAATTTTTTGTTATTTTTTTTAGTATGAATTTCACAATCATAGGCAATGCTATGTACCAATATTGTGTCTATGCCACGTCCTTCCTAAAAAAAAGCAGAGTCAGTTAGTGGTGGTGGCTGGGAAACAGCCACAGTTTGGTTCGAGGTGAATGATTTGACCAAAATTTTGGAGCTGGTAAATGCTGAACTGTCACATCGATGTTTATTGTTATTGTTTATTATTATTGTTAGGGGAAATTTCTGTGACTAAGATGTTGTTTTTGAATGATGTAAGGAAACTTTGCAGCTTTAGATGACATCCTATTTACATTTTGGAAATAGAAGATGAGTTTGGAAGGAATATGATTTAAATTTAGGTTTTTATGTGTTTGACAGATCGAAAATTTTCTTACTTTGGAGGGATTGTTTGCATCGAATTTTTCCAATTTCATTCTGAGAGAACGCACTTTTCATCTATAATTTTTCCAGTTTTGCTCGTTCAGTGATCTTGTTGGTGTTTTAATTTTCTATGATTGAGTCTCGTAAACCTAAATTGCACAAACATGTTTTCCAAGAATACCACCACAGTATCCTTTGTTTGTCGTAGGAGGCGACTAAACGGTTGGATCGCTGGGCTGAACCCGCAACCGTAAAAAAAAGAAGAAAAAATGGATCGGACCTATACGCTCAAGTACCCGGACACAAAATTTAGGATCGGTACGTGGAATGTGTAGTTACTAAGGAAACCTAGAGCTTTGGAAGGCTTAATCACGCGCATAAATGATTAGCGGCTGGAACTCGATGCTATTCATGAAACTTGCTAACCTAAATGTGGAGACTCTGTTGCTCTACAGTTTCTTCTTGGACCGCAGGTAAAGTATGCTGTTTTGGATTTCCAGCCGTCAATTTCAATCCGATTGTTTAAGCTTCGCTGGTGTATGAAGTTAGCCAACTTGTCGATAATTTGAGTACATGCGCTAACAGAAGTCAGCCATTTTCATGATTAAGACTCATTTTACAATGACTTGGACGATCTGATGGGATTTATACCCGAATACGATGTTAGAATGGTAATTGGAGACTTTAATGCTAGAGCTGGTAGAAATCAGGTCGACATTTGTGAAAACATAGGGCCGTACTCCCGACACGAAACTGCAACCAATAATGGTGGGAGAATGATGTATTTTGCAATTGCTCACGACTTGAGAGTAGCCAGCACATTCTTCCTACACAAACAAGTACATTTAGAAACATGGACACATCCTCGCGAAACTTCCCACAGCCAAATTGATCACGTGTTAATTTCAAAAAGGCGGGCTCGTGTTATGCAAGATGTAAGAACGTATCGGTAGCAAACAAATACTTAGGCAGCGATCGCTGCAAAACTATATGATGGAAGCTTTCGTACAAGTGTGGAACGTTTATGGGACGTTTCGACTGTGAAGGTGTGATCAATGAAGATCAAAAGAAACGATATCAGAATCTTGTTATAGCGACAACATTGAGGAACCTAATTCTGAAAGTGCAATAGCTACGTAATTTTTTTTAAGGGAATTACTGGAATTCACCATGAAATCCTTTACTTTCAGGCCTCCTACAACCGCCATTCAGTACCGCCGCATGTAGTGGACACTTTACCGACTTGCTTGGTGTTCTTCAGGCGTCACAGACTGTAGTTGAGTCAACTCAAATACAGACTACGAAGATTTGCATTGAAGGTCCATCCCACGAGGAATTCACTAAGGCCATGCAGAGATTGAAACAAAACCGCTCATCTGAGAGTACACTGCATTAATTCGGAGGTCTTGATATTCGGAGGAAATATTTTAGTTACTGTCCTACATTACATTGAATTGAATCACCCCTCTTGCGGAAGGCCTATATGACTCGATCAATCGAGAGTTTGTGATCTGCCCTGGAGTTAACTCGGGTGTTCGGCAGGATTGGAGTGAAGAAAATATTTGATCTGCTTGTAGAGTTTCCAGCTTCTGTTGAACTCCAGATCAATGAGTCCAAAACAAAATACATGACCTCCGGTCATAGGGACAATGGCACATCAGATGATCAAATATTTGGGTTCTCTTATCACTCACGATAACAGTGTGGGTGAGAATAGTAAAGTGCGACTGGCAAGTGGCAGTCGTACTTTGTATCCTCTCTAAGGCCACTGCTAAAATCTTAACACCTATCAAGTGCCGTGAAGCTGAAGCTTTACAATTGTTATATTTGGATGTGAAAATTGGGCGGTTACAAATAAGTACGAGAGATGGCTTGAGAGAAAAATCATGCATGTGATTTACAGCCCAAAACGTGAAGTAGATTGTGCAGCGATCTCTGAAAGAAGAGCCACCATATGGCTCCACAGTTTAGAGAACAACTTGGCTTTTTCTGATGGCCTAAGACAGTATGAAGAGGATCGAAACCGTTGACGCCAAATTATTGACGCGGTAAGGGGCCAGTAATGGCCTTTAAACACTGTTTATTATTATTATTATAACAACAAGCAATATATTTAAAAGAATTTATATTTTTGACCAACAAATGATAACAGGAAAATTAAGAATATTTTTGAAGTTGTCAGTTAAGCAAACCTCTATATATAAGTATAAGTACAAACTTCCTCTCTGTGGTATCTTCATGAAACTAGTTTTCATGTTAGGAAACAGTAAGGAAAATAATGTAACATTTTTATCAATACAGTCATACAAATTAAACGTAGCTATATTTATGTAGTCCAATAAAATTAGAAAATTTAAAAAAAATCTTACTGTCTTATCAGAAATAAGTTTTTTTCCTTGGTTCGTTATTTATTATTTCCATTTACATTATTACTTCAAATCATCATTAAGCAATGTTATTACTTATAAATTATATACCATATCGAACATTCTTACGTTGAGTTGTAAATAAAAAATCAATTTCATCGTTTCTCGTCTTCGTCCCTCGTATGTGTTGTTGCTAAGTATATGAAATGTGAAAATTTTCAATGTGGTTTTAATAGATTTTCATTTTTTGCTCGTGTGCAATGAATTTCTAGTGTTCACACAGTCGAAAAAATTCGAATTAATGACACTATTATTATTTTTATTATTATTATTATTATTATTATTATTATTGTATATATATAAGAAAAAGAAATGAACTCCTTTTTTTGATGTACGCGGTTGTTGTAAATTAAAAATCAAATGATAAATCAAGACAATGAATAAATTCATACTCGTCATTCAATAATATGTTATGGTTATAAAATAAAAGATCTTCTTCTTTGAAATATCAGTTATTTAAACTGAACTTTGCAAGCCGTAGCAACAAATAATCAGTCCGACTTTTTAATGGCGAGTAATTGAATGGTGAAATTTCCTTAGAGAAGCATCGTTCTTCATGAGAAAGCAACATGCCAGTCGCGTATGGTTTACTTGGCATATATACTTATACGTATGTATGTATTAATAAATTTATAATGTTAAGGATATGCTGCAACCTTGGAAGCAAAAAATATTCTAGCAATATATTTTACTGTACAAAAAAATTCGGTTATCGTTAAAAAATATATAAAACCATATGCTTCGTATTAATAAATTTAAATTTTATACTTTCCTGATTTTTCAAATAAAAGATTTTGACTCAAACCTTTTGAATGTTATCACAATTCAATTTATCTTTTCGATTATATTCAATAAGAAAACCAATTTCTTTAAACTCAAAATGTATAAAAATGAGCAACAACAACAAAAATAAACAAAAATTTATTGATTTATGAAGCGGTAAGCAGCAAAAAATACAGAATATTTCTATTATATGCCTTAATTCTCCCCAATAACTCCTCAATACACACAAAAAATATACGAAACATACGTAATTTAATATAACATAACGAAAACGACAAAGATTGAAAATAAGTATCCTTTTCAAATCCCTTTTTTTGCCATTGGTTTTTCTTCGTAGGATATATGTATTTATTGTAGAAAACTATATACAGAGTGTAAAATCCCATCACCTTAGCTACAAACGTTGTAGTCGTCGTTGTCCTCTTATCCGAAAGAGAAATAAATGTTTTGCTAATAATTAATTTTCAATAAAAGTCGTGACACGTGACCAAAGTATTTCCAACTTTTCTTTTTTTTATATTTTTCACTTGGTTTCGGTTCCATCTTGCGTTTCGCTTAATCTTATTAATCGTCTTAAATTTTCAATAATTCATATAAATAAAATAAATTGTATTTATATAAACCCAACAGGACTCGATTTCTTTTAGTCTGTAATACAATTTGATACAAAATCATAAATACGACAACGTTGACGACGAAACGTAAATAAATGTGAATAAAACTCTTAATTTCCCTTGTGTCATTGCGAACGTACTAAAGAGAACAAAGTTACTCATTCAGTTGCCATTCCAATCGTTTTTATCTTTCTTGTGCTGGTTTTCCATCGTCAACCTCGAACGTCCCACAGTTTCAAGAAAATTGTTAATTAAATTATTTACTGCAATGGATGATAAGATATTTTTTAAATAAAATATTGGATTATATATTTAAATTAAATTTGTAGACTATGGCATTGTATTAAATAAATTTTAGTCCTTTACAAATTATGATCACTATATTATTGTATCAACATTTGTAAATTTGATGATTATTTATAGTATGTTGGTGAATGAATCGGTTAAAATACGCGGAAGGTGACAAACTAAAGTGCTCTAATTAATGGAGCACTTCGTTTGTGTTATGATCTAGAGAAGATATTCCAATTTGAGCAAGTTGGTTTCAATTATTGGAAATGCCGAGATACGCCAAACTTCATTTTTATAGGAAATTTGTTCAATAAAAAGGAATGTAGGGTGGATTGTCAGTTGTTTAAATGAAAAGCGGGTCGAATGATCCTCATTTGATATAGGTATTTTAATTTGCTTTACAGCGGTATACAGGTTTTAGGTTTATTCACTTGTGTTAATAACTTAATTTAAGAAGATACTGTGTAATCGAAAGTTGTATGATTAGTTGGTTTTTGAAATGTTTTTTAACTCAGCTTCGTTTAATTAACTTTTTTATAAAAAATATGTCTTTGTTATTGGGGAGGTATTTAAGATCAGCATGATTAATCCATTACAAGATGATATTTTATCTTTACGTATTATCTTCATAATTATAAGGCACTTAAAGATTTCTTGCTTGGAAGTTTTCCAATTTCTTGTTCATTTCGTTCCATATTTCTTGGCACCATTATTATTTTTACCTCATTGGAACCATTTGCGTCTACCGTATAGTTCCTCGGCATGTCAAAAGGACATTTGTTTCGTTCAAGTCAATTTTATGATGATCAGCTCCTTATTCATTTGCATATCCAACTAGTTGTCTCTTCATTGAAGCTTCGATGTTGAATGTTTTTAGATGTCATTTTGAAGTTAACTATAAAATGAAAATGAGAAGGTTGGTGCTTACCCAAAATTTGCTTTTGATACAAAAAACTGTACGCATGAAGGTGAGAGCGATTGGTAAATTCGTACCATCTACTTTTTGATGCAGGAAGTATAATTTTGCATAAGATTTTTTTTTAAACATAAAGCTTCGATTGTAAGACACACTCGATTCTAATACGCACCCAATTTTCAGAAACATTAAAATATGGAAAAAAGTGGTGATATAATCGAAAAAATACGTTAATCACATTTTCAACAGACTGGAGCTCATCTCCATTTCGTATTTCCTTGTTGTTGGAGTTGTCGGAATATGTATGTACAAAATTGTATAACATAATATGTACCTTCTATTTATATAAAGTGAAGCCCGGTTTTATCGTACATTGTTTATAACAACTTAAATTACGACAGATTTCCGTATATTTTCGGTTGGAAAAAGTAAATTAGGATAAAAGTCCGTTTACATTATCATCGACCATCATCGGGAAAAGATGATAAGTCTCAAATAACGGAAAAAATAATAGAAAGTAGAATTTCATACATTTTTGCTTCTACACTGTCATTGAAATCAGACACTATATTTTATTAAATTATTCATGTCTATTCTCTAACTCGGTTGGAAAATTTAACTGAAAAAAAAATCCATTGTAATTTAATTGGCTATTCTGTGTCTCGTTGGCCTGCAAATTTCTATTGGAATTTGTAGTATTGTCAGATTAACTTTTTCAGAGTTAAACAATACGAGAATACCACTGAATTCTGATAGAGAAAAAAATGGAAATTTGGTCGTTTTTAGTTCAAAATTAGGAATTTCCAAACCTGTAATATACAATCATTTTTGGTTCGTCTTAAAGTTGTTTAATATTAATAAATTTTTTATTGTTGTATTTGTTAAAAAATAACTTATATGGATTTTAGTTAGGTTTTCGTTTTCTAAATGTAATACAATTATTGTTGGATTTTTTTCTTGTACCTTTGTGCAGGGTCATGATTCTCGGCAAATCCAACAATTTTATTATTTGTTTGTTACTTTCGACATAATAAACTTTGGTAACAAAATGGTTGAATTACTACTCTACTAAAATTAAAGACGCTTAAGCAAATTTTAAAGAAAACAACCGAATTAATATTTTCTAAACATGCATATTGTTGAGTTTTTTTTTATCTGAGTCAGCCGTGAGCAGTACTTATCCAATAAAATCAATTTCAACGTACAACCCCAACATTTAAAAAAATTACGCCTCTCCAAATTTCTCATTTTTAAAAAAAATTTATTATTCAAATGTGGGTGGGTCAAGAATATGAAAAGTTGTCATAAAAAAACTAAAATACCGTCTGTTATTTAATGACAAATTCATCGAGAAAACTTTTCGAGATTAACATTTTTTATATTTTTGTCATCTATTTACTATATTCCGTCCGATTTGTATGTATGTTTGCAAATATAAATGAAATTTTTGGTCCATAGCCTTGGCTTACATTCACACAAACATTTATTCAACGCATTCATTTATCCCATTCACACAAGTACAGTATACCACCTGCGCATTGCATAAGCATAGCTCCTCTTCCAACAGAGGGTCATAGATGTTTTCAATTTAATCACCGATCGTAATCGGGAGATGAAAAATCCCTTTCGCATCCCGCCTCTGTTGCGATCCGAACCCGGTACCTCTCGATCCAAACGTAAATGAAATTTTAAAAAATTGAAAGTAATAAAGATAACTAAAATTCAAATTAGTCGGGATCACGGCTAACAAATTTTAATAATTTATGAATTCTCTAGGAGCCAGATGATTTTTGTCTCATGTGTGCTGGCGATCGATTTTTATTTTCCCTGCAATATTTTAAAATGTTTCAAGGTATAGTCAAAATTCACCTTGCCAAAGAAAATAATGTCATATTGTTAAACCAAACCATATATTTTTCACAAAAAGTGAATTTTAAAAAATATTCTACCATAATTTTATGACGGAGATTTTTCTACGCAAATTTCAAGGGAATCGAGTTACAGAATAGCAAAATTCCAACAAAATCAAATTCGGAATTAAAATTCCTTTGAGTTGAAATTTCTACATCGTGTTGGGTTTATTCCAACGAAACGAGGCACAGAATAGCAAATTGTCCGGTGTAATTACCATAAAAGTTCACATTACAATTGTTGTAAACAGTTTGTGCCACCAACCACCATAAGTAAAATTACTTACCACATTTTACACTAATAACTTTCGTAACTTTCATTTTGATTTTCATGATAGTAAAATTTTTTGGAATAGTTTTAACATAAGTAATATTATTTGCACTTGCACTTTTTGCGATAAGTTTTTTTGCTGTCCGAATTCCGTAATTATTTTGACAATCAAATGGCATTAATAATTTTGACATTATTTACATGAAATGTTACATAACCAGTACGAAATCAATAATGGAAATAAAATCTCGCTCTAATATGTAGTTGGCAGCAAAATATTTCAAAATAGTTTACGTATAGCACAAAGAATTTTACATCAGATTGACTGATACTGAAGCTAATACTTTTTTGTTTGGTTAGCAAGCTGCAGTAATAATTTGGTTGCAAACAAATTGCTGTCATAATAATTACAATAAAAATAATAACATATTACACAAAATCGGACACGACCTTAATTTAAAGATTTACATTTTTGTGTTGAATTGAATAACCGGATATCGAATTCTTTCACTATAGTAATTATCCTGATTATTCGGATAAATTCTATAAACCATTTTGATGAAAATAAAATTAATATTTTTGTAACAGTGATAAACTAAATAAAGTAATTCAGGTTTATTCAAATTATTTGGTATAAAATTTCATTTATAAAAAGGCGTACTTTAAGAAAATTAAAGCGTCTTAAAATTTAGTTTAGTTCTTAATTTAGTTTTAATTTTTCCAGCTGATGAAAAAACTCTATCTGTATAGCAGTTGATGTAGGTTTAATTATCAAAAGGGCATTGAATAATACGATTAAATTGTTTGATCGTTTTTTAGTGCTTGCCAGTAATTGAAAGACATTTTTAAGTTCAGCTTGAATTGCTGAGTCAGAAGATGTGGGGTTTACATAAGTAATTGGCGATGTGACATGGCCTAGTTGTTTTTGTAGTAAATTTAAACTTTCTCCTGTTGTGTTCGTACTGATTTCCAATTCGTTTTCATCAGCAACGACTTCTGACGACACATTAGTGTATCCATTCGGATATATTCTCTCCATTATTTGTATTGCTAATGTAATAGCAGCTGATTTTGAGGAATATTCGAAATATTCACAATATTGGGGAATACCGCCAGTTTCAAACAATATCATTAATGTTAAGAGAGCGTCGTTCATTTATCCATTTTTTTAATGCCTCAAAAGAGCTTGGCTTAATGTTGTGTTAATTTCTTCAATTTTGAGGAATACTAATTTAAAGACACCTTCCGGATAATCCGAATAATCGGATATACGCCCCCGACACGTTTAATTTTTCATTAGGTTGCGTAGTGATGGGAGCGCAGCGACCCGACAATAATTATTGGCTCCTATAGTCTCGACATATTTGCTGATCCCCGCTCCTATGCCCCCCCAAACCTTTTATTTTCATTAGCTCCGCAAGCGGCGGGAGCGCAGCGACCCGACAATAATAATGAATGTAATTCGAGCTAATTATTTAAATAATTTTGTGTAGAAGGGTCCAATGCTAAGCGGCTTTGAACGAAAATAATGAAAAATACACAGTGAAAAGCTTATTCGGCAAGCTTTTAATGTCATGCCTATCTAATCTCCTTAAATCAATGTATATAAAAGTTCTTGCTACAAATTTTGAACTTCATATGATTGCCACTTCGTAAATTGTAAACTAATCTTTGAATTTCAAGCCGGAATAGTTATGGCAATTTTAAATATTATGGGGAACAATATACATATCTAACACAATAATCAGATTAAAAAATAGAGAGCTTATAAAATGTAAAATAGATTTAAAGTTAAAAGCTCCCTTGTGCAGATGTTGCTTCATTTTCTTGAATTTTGTTATTTCTACAAATTGAGAAGGATCAATTTCTTGGAAAACGTTTGAATTATATTTTATCATAATTAAAAGCTGTTTCTGAAACTTTAGTTGGAACGATGCAGCTACAGTATTTTCCAAATGTCAATCATGTCTGAATTTAATTAAAATTTTTTATTTTATTTTTGAAAGAGGCTTGAATATTAAATTTTGCTTAGGCTGTGGGCTACTACTTTTACTCGGTATACTGTAATACTCATTCTTTTAAGTCGCTAAATCAATTTTTCATGGAATATATGGTTTATGTAGTTCTAAAGAGTGTTACAGGCAGTCACTTTGTTTCCACGAGAAACGAAAAAATACAATTTCCAATATTAATTCGAAACGCTATAGAGCGTGACCTTTTCAGCTTTGTAAAACAAACATTTACGCAATCTAACATTTGTTTTAAAACATTTTCTTATTCTCAACAGCAGGTTGATCAAAATCAATTAACCTTGTTTTGTCCAACACATTAAAGTGTTAACAATTTTATTCTGTAATTCTTTAAAAACAACTTTTTTAGTTGTTTTGTGTTTGTGTTTATACTTTGGAACGCCTAACAGTTTTTTATTTATAATTTAATTCAAATATCTATGTTCGTAATTCAAAAGGATTTTGTTCTTTACTTTTCTTTTAAATTTGACGACAACGAAAAGGTTTTTTTTTTATAATTTTATTTAGAAATATTTCGAACTTCATGTCTAAAATTAAATTTAGAGTTTTTATTTTATTTTGTACTTCGACATCTTTCAATTGAGTATAATGTAGTTTGACGTTTCTTTTGGTTTCGGGGAATAAAAAAAGTTTAATATTATTAATGAAAATAAAGAAGAATCTTTAGCAGCATATAGAGAATAGAAGATAAAATGTAAGAATATTTTTGTTTTTGCCAAAAGGATGAGAGTAAAATTGACAGTATATGTGTTGTTATATAGCTCCATGTAATATAGTGATGATTTTGAATACAGATATAAGTTTTATTTGCTATCTCTTGAGATTGTGTAAATGGATTTCGATTTTTACTACATATATTGTTCTACTTCATTTATATAGATATAACAGACATATACACGAGTATATATTTTATAAAATTTAAGTTTATTTTTATTTTCATACCAGGCATCACAATTTTAGTTAAGTTTACTTTAAATGGATTCTTTGGTTTTGTTTTACGAGACAATTAAAGAATTTTTTCTCTAATCCACCACGGGCCAATTATATCACTCTGTGTAAAAAGCAATTTTGATAAATTGTTAATATTTTTCAAATATTATGTTTGGAGATTCGAAAAAATTTGAACACGTGTGATATACATACGAGTATGTATGTCTCTAATCTCTGTGTATGTATGTTTTTATATATAAAATGTTGAAATTTATGTTAATATTGCCTTTTCTCCTGCATTTAAACCAATTCTGAAAAACTTTTGAAGTTTAAGACCAAATCGATTTTTTGTGTGATGTAAATTTTCTTTCTCGTTTTCCTACAAACACTTCTGAGTCATATGTATAGATGTTTTAAAAGTCGAGAATTTATTTAGGAATTTTCTTCAATTTTTTTTTTGTCCATTTTATTGTTTACTTTTAAAATAAATAGTAGGGATCGAATTCAACTTTGATTTTGGAAAATTTTATTTATATTTCTCTAAAAGTATATTTGTTTTTTTTTGCTGATAAACTTTTCGTATGGAAAACATTTGTCAGTCAATTTTTTCAGTTTAATTTATAAGCAAATATAACATATACCAACATGCAAATAAATAAATTGTAAATAGAAATTTAAATCATGATCAATATTTTTTATTTCCAAGATATATGCTTATATACTTTATTTTGATTTAAGGGTATCCCAATATTATATTTATATTTTTTTAAATGCCCAATAATTATTGAAGGTAGATTTGTTTGTTTATAAATTGATGTGGAAAATACTACCTTGCAAAGAGCCGCCTGCTTTTACTTGAAGATTATGTTTTGTTCTAACTTATATCTTGGATTATTCTGAAGGCTATTGACGTCTCCACTTCAAGAAATAACACTTCTAAAAACTGTTAAATAAGCACACAAATCGGGAATGCTTTAAACTGCCTTTAGAAAGAAAAATTAGCTAAATGGTTCGGCTAAGAAGTGAGGAGCAAATAGAAAAAGAAGTTCACAAATTCGTATGTGACATACAGCAGTCTGATTGGGAAAACACCCCTGAAGTTAAAAAGAAAATTAAGGGAAATAACTACCCTAAAGAAATTAGATAGCTCTTGATAGAAAAAAGAACGGAAAGGAGAATATGGCAACAAACTCGGCTACTTAAAAGGGAAATCAAAGATCTGAAAGATGAATCTATCAGCAACTACCTCAGAAAATTATCTAATGATATACTAGTACTGATTAATCTCTGTGGAGAGCAACCAATAATGCAGATTCCTCCAATCAGAAATATGAACCCGAAAAAAGCGCCTGGTTATCACATCGGAAATTTTAAAAGAACTACCAACGAAAGCTTCATTAAAGCTCACCACTGTTATAAATGTCGCCTTTCGATTGAAATACGTACCCAGCCTGTGGAAAATTGCAGAAGTAATTCACACAAACTGGATGTTGACTAAAATTTAGTATCAAAATCTGTTTTTTTTATAAAATTTCATTTACTATAACTTATAAATAACAATAAATTAAAATAAAAATTCTCGTCACCAAATTTTAATCCTCTTTTCCATGCACACATATAGAAATACACGAAAAATGGTCTTGGATCAGAGCTAAATAATTTTTCGTGTATTTTACTATGTATGAGTGTTCGGAACGTCGATTAAAATTTGATATCGAACTTCAATTTTTTATAAATTTCACTTTACTTTAGATTATTAAAAAAATTTCGAGTTAGTAAATAATTGTGAAAGGAATTTTAATATTTAAAATAATATTTTGTAGAGTTAAAAGGCTTTTTAATTCTTCGTTGGAAAAGATAATATAGTTTTTTATATTTGGGGAGAGGGGTCATGCAAAAAGTTAACTGGATTAGCTTGACTTGTAGTTACGCCACTGGGCATGTCTACGATTCCACGAATCATACAAATAATTTCTCTTTTAGATAAATCCAATAGTTTACCGTTGAACGTGGAATTAAAATTGTGAGACTCCAATGAGACTTACTCGCATCATCCAATAACAAAACTCAGCCATCTGTCATCAGATTGACGCTTTGAGTCTTTACATATTATCGTCTACATAGTTAACGTAGTATCATTATAATTATTAGTATGAATGTAATAATATAAATACGATTTCATTCATGCTATTACCTCTAAAGAATAAAAGAATAAGAAAATAAAAAAATGTAATATTTTTGTTTAAATGATATAATTCGCTAAGTCATTGAGGTTATTTGAATCATAAAATGTAAAGTAATTTTAGTCAAATCATACTTACCTGGTGTAGAGCTTACCATGATCCACAAGGTGGTTGCTCCAGAGCGAGGCCTTTCCATTGCACTTCGGCGGGGTTGACCTTTGCGATTATTCCTAATGTGAATAACTCGTGCACAAAATTTTTGGTAGTCGGGACTGCGTACGCGCGGTCCCGACTTTAATTCAATTATAATTCAATGTATGCAATACTTAACAAATAAGTTAATAATAATAGTTCAGTATTTAAAGGCCATTTCTGGCTCCTTCCTTACTGCTTTAACAATCTGGCGACGATTTCGATCCTGGGCTTGGTCATCATTACCAGTGTACTTTTTTCTTTAATATTGCCGTACAGAAAGTACGTTATTTCTTTCGAATCAATTTAAGTACTTTTTCACATAATTTGTACCGATTTTACTCAATCGAACAAAATATTATCAGTTTTTTTTAAATCTAGTACGTTTTTTATTAATTTGCTCGAATATTTTAATCAAAGTACCTTCTTCATTTAAATATTACATGGAAAATACAAATAAAGAAGCTAATTTGATTTTTGAAATCAACCGAAATACTCAATTTCTACTTCCTTCATTTCCATTATTTCATCAGAGAGTGAATATTGTTTGCATTGTGTAAAAAAGTTAAAATTAATTGATTGTGATAATATATAATAATTAATAATATAATTGTGATAATAAATTAATAATTATATTTTGTCATAAATGGATCGGTTAGTATTAATTAATTTATTAAGTAAATAAATAATTTTGTAATATGTATAATGCGTCTTTATTTAAGTTGGGTCATACGTAATAAAAAAAACCGGAGTTCTCAAAAAGGCCTACAGACGATAGGCGGCATGGCCATGTGGTTGAGGTTGACCACAATCAAGCGGAGGCCGATCCACAAAACTTATAAGTACAGTTTTTTCGTTATGAGCACATTAGGAAAATTCAGTGAAACATTTTGTTATAATTTATAAAATATAATAATAAAATAATTTATCCATGGCTAATTCAAGAAAAAATCAAACAAGGTAAAAAACGTTTTGTTTGCAATATTTCGATTGTTGGTGGGAAGACTCACCTAGAAAAACATAACTCAACTGAATCCCATAAAAATGCATGGGCAAGGAGCACAAGCACTTTAAAGATAACAAATTACACAGAGTCCAATATTGATTAAACTAGACTCGCAGAAATGGAAATTTCTTTAAGTGTTTTCATTGCCGATCATAACCTTCCATTTAAATCATTGAACCATTTAAATATATTATTAAACACATGTGTACCGTACTCCAAAATTATTAAGAAAATGTGTATTAATCGCATTAAAGGTCAAACCATAATCAAAAACATAACTGGACCGAGCAATCTAGAAAATGTTGTGAACATTTTAAATTCTCAATATTATTCTTTAATTATAGATGAGAGCACAGATTGTGCCTCATCCAAAAATTTAGCAATTATTTTTAGAATATTTGATGGAACTTGCCGGGATCGATTTTTAGGCCTCGTACCACTTGCAAAATCTACTGCTCAAGGAATTTTTGACAGCATTATACATTTTTTAGAAAAATATCGTATTAATTTGGAAAATATGGTAGGTTTCACTGCCGATAATTGTTCGGTAATGATTGGCAAAACACATGGAGCACAAAGCAAATTAAAACAAATTATACCTAAACTATTTGTAAATGGTTGTGTGTGTCATAACTTAAATTTAGTGTCAATGACAGCTGCATCAGAATTACCGGCAGACATTGATAAGGAAAATTAACCATCATTTCTGTCATAGCCCAGCTCGAAAAGCCGAATTCACAAAGTTTCAGGAATATTTTGGGACTGAACTTCATGTTATCCTCCGATATGATGCTTCATCTCGTTGGTTATCATAGCAGGTAAATATTAAATGGTAAAATTAAAATGATATTAGCTTATTGCTTATTACTTTTTTATTTTAGGATGCCATTAATCGTATATTGGAACAATGGGATCCATATTGCATTATTTTGAATTATCGAATTTCGACGCTAAATATGGCAATGAAAATGTAAATTTCATTTCAAGTATGATGAAAAATCCTTTGATAAAATTATATTTTTTATTCCTATCGTATGTTCTTGACATAATCAATACTGTTAACATAGAAATGCAATCTGAGCAGCCCCGGATGCACATATTTATAATGAGATTAAAATCTTTATATAATCTAATATGTAGAAATTTTATAAAGAAAACGACGATCGATTCGACACCAATTAAATTTATTAATTTAAACGAAAATCATGTATCTGATAATGAATTATATTGCGGTGCTCAAGTTGAAATGTATTATCATGAAAATAATGATTCAACTATCACAGAATTTAAATCTAAAATTCGAAACTTTTATATAAAATTCTGCAATAGTTTGCGGAGTAAAATTGACTTTGAAAATGAAGTGTTAAATTTACTTCCACAATTTACACCACAACACGTTTTATCTGGAAAAAGCAACAGTATTTTAAGAACTTTACAGCTTTTATTTTCTGAAAAAGAATTAAAAATTGCCGAAAAAATCAATTCAGAATAAGTATAGAGCGTTAGTAGATTTCGAAGAATTAAATAAATTTAAAGATCAAAATATTTCCGAATTTTGGCATACCGTAAATTCAATAAAAAATGAACTTGATCAATTTGTTATTCAAAATATATATAGAATTGCTCAAGTTATTCTGTCTTTACCTCATTCGTCAGCTAATGTAGAACGAATATTTTCTATTCAAAATTTAATAAAAACGAAATGTCGGAATCGATTAGCTGTAAGCACTTTAGATGCATTAATCCAAACCAAAGATCTGTTGAAATCTAGTAACAGTTGTTGCCATAATTTCAAAATTTCAAAATAAATGTTAACACGTAACTTTAAAGTAAACATCGTAGAGGAAGAATTATTAGCAGAAGAGGAATGAGTTTATTTTCCGCATTTAATGTTTCAGACAAATTCATTATATAATAACATATTTATTTTAATTAAAACAGTTTTAAAGGCCATTACTGGTCCCTTACTGATCCCGAGCATGGTCTTCATACTGTCTAAGACAATATGAAGAGGCCAAGTCGTTCTCTACACCGTGGAGCCATCGTCGCCTGCAACGACCTCTGCGCCTACCATATGGTGGCTCTCCTTTCAGAGATCGCTGCACAATTCGTTCCGGATCAGCACGCAGAACGTGCCCGAGCCAGCGTACTCGCTGAGATCTTACTTCATGTACAATATCAGGGATCTTCATCAGATCTCTGATCTCGATATTGTACAGAGCTCGGTATGTACCATCTATTTCGCATTTTGGGCCGTAAATCACACGCATGACTCTTATCTCAAATGTAAGGAGCCATCTCTCGTACTCATCCGTCAGCGCCCAACTTTCACATCCAAACATAACAACGGGCCTGATCAACGCTTTGTAAAGCTTCAGCTTCACGGCACTTGATAAGTGTTTAGATTTTAGCAGTGGCCTTAGAGGATACAAAGAACGACTGCCAGCTGCCAGCCGTACTTTAATATCCTTACCCACACTGTTATCGTGAGTGATAAGAGAACCCAAATATTTGAACCTCCTCACTCCCTCAAACGTGTGGTGGCCACTACTAAAATCTGGTGTGCCATTGTCCCTAAAACCAGAGATCAGGTATTTCGTTTTGGACTCATTGATCTGAAGTCCAACTGAAGCTGAAAACTCTACAACCGGATCAAGTATTTCTTTCACTCCGTTGCTATTCAGTCCAATCACGCATATGCCATCTGCATATGCAAGCACCTGATTGGACTGGCGATATAAGATGTTACGCTGCGGTGTTTCAGTTTTCCGAAAGCTGTACTCCAACATGAGATTAAAGAGTATCGGGGACAGAGCATCTCCCTGCCGAACACCCGAGTTAACTACAAAAATTGTCGATAACCTGTTCTCAACTTTAACACAGCATTGGGACTGCGTCACTGTCATCCAACATAGTCGTACCAGTTTAGTTGGCATTCCTAGGTATTCCAGGGCAGACCACAAACTCTCTTGATTGATCGAGTCATAGGCCTGCCGGAAATCCAGGAACACCTGATGTACGGGGATGGATGTCTCATAATATTTAGATAGAATCATCCGCAGCGAAAAGACCTGATCGGTGACTGATCGATTCGGACGAAATCCTTTTTGATAGTCACCAACCAAGCCCAAGATTCTATCCAATACAATGTATGACAGCAACTTGTATGCTGTGCAAAGGAGAGCTATACCGCGATAATTCTCACATTTCAAGCGGTCTCCCTTCTTGAAGATGTCAGGCATAACTTGGGTTCGCCATACTAATCGAATAAGGTCGAAAAGACGGTTCCACAAAGTATCCCCTCCGAATATCAAGAGCTCCGAATTAATGCAGTCTACTCCAGGTGCACGGTTTCGTTTCAATCTCTGCATGGCTTTAGTGAATTCGTCATGGGATGACTGCTCAGTGCAAATCTCCGCAGTCTGTGAAGTGGCTCAACAACAGTCTGTGACGCATGATGGACATCAAGCAGGTCAGTAAAGTGTCCACTCCATGCGTCAAGTACTGCGTCGATGTTGACACAGAGGTTTCCATCCCGGTCCCGCATGGCGGTTGACGTTGGCCTGAAAGAATGGTGCAGTCCAGTAATTCCTTTAAAGAAATTACGCGAACTGCACTCATTGCTGAGTTTTTGTACTTTCAGAACTTCGGCCTTCCACCATTCTCGATTCTTCCGTCTACCGCTTAGCTGCTCTTCTTGCAAGAGCAGCCTTGTTTTCCTCGCGATTGGGAGACGTTGTTCCACTTCATTATGGGCTATATTTTGTTGCTCAACTGCAAGACGACACTCGTCATCAAACCAATCATTCTTGGGTCTGACTTTCACTATACCTAAAGTCTGTTGAGCAGCACTGACAACCGAAGTTTTCAGTACCTCCCAAACAGAGTTTACGCAGTCAGACTGGTAATTAGCTTCACTAATGTTGTCGCTGACAAGATCCTGATATCGTTTCTTTTGATCTTCATTTATCAGACCTTCACAATCGAAACGTACCATGCGTTTCGATGTGTTCCCAGACTTGTACGAAAACTTCCATCGTAGCTTTGCAGCGACCAAATGATGATCGCTGCCTACGTATTTGGTTGCTGACCGATAAGTTCTTACATCCTGCATAACCTGAGCCCGTCCTTTAGAGACTAACACATGGTCAATTTGGCTGTGGGAAGTTCCGTGAGGATGTGTCCATGTCTCTAGGTGTATGTGTTTGTGAGGGAAGAATGTGCTTGTTACTCTAAGATCATGAGCAACCGCAAAGTACATCATTCTCTCACCATTATCGGTCCCAGTTTCGTGTCGGGAGTACGGACCTATGTTTTCACACAACTCGGTCTGATCTCTTCCAGCTCTAGCATTAAAGTCTCCAATTACCATTCTAACATCGTGTTCGGGTATAGATCCCATCAGATCGTCCAAGTCATTGTAAAATGAGTCTTTATCTTGGGGCTCGCTGACTTCTGTGGGCGCATGTACACAAATTATCGACAGGTTAGCTAACTTCATGCGCAAGTGAAGCTTCCACAATCGGTTATTGACTGCTTGGAAATCCAAAACAGCCTTCTTTACCTGCGGCCCAAGAAGAAATCCAGCTCCAAGATTTCCGAGGTCATCTCCACTGTAGAACAATGTATAGCCCTGGGACACATGGTCTCCACTTTTAGGCCAGCGAGTTTCTTGAAGAGCAACGAGTTCCAGCCGATACTCCTTCATGCACGTGATTAGGCCCTCTAACGCTCCTGGTTTTCTTAGTGATTGCACGTTCCACGCGCCGATCCTAAATCTGGTGTCCGGGTACTTGAGCGGGGGTCCGGTGTTGTTTTGACGGTATCCATTTTTCTTTTTGTTGACTTTATAAACACTTAATTTTTTTTTACGGATGCGGGTCGTAGGCCCAGCGATCCAACCGTTTAGTCACCTCCTACGACAAGCAAAGGATACTGTGGTGGTATTCTTGGAAAACATGTTCGTGCAATTTTGATTTACGAGACATGTGAGTGCCCCCCGACCACAGGGGACATCTAATTATAAATATATGTATAAATAATATTGTTAGGTATGGCTTTTATTAACTTCTAGCGGTAATCATATTTCTTGTATTAAAAAAATAAATAAATAGATCAGAAGTTCAACAGCAGCCATTCAATATTGAGTTAATTCTATAAATTTAAAAATTATAAATTGTTTTACTTTAAAATATAAAATAAATAGTTGGTGTTTAATACTTATTTTGGAGTCGACACACTCAACTATAGACCCTGTGGTATCACAATGGACCGTCACCGGTCTAAGTGTGCCGTAGCAGCCACTCAATCTAACATAGCCTAACCTAATTTGAAGCGCTACTAAAACTACTCGAAAAAAGTTATATTTTATTTTGGTAGAAATTACGATTAATTACTTAATGAAATGTTCATAATGAATAAATAATATGTTTAATTAAATCCGCCATAACAACAAAAGTAATGTTTTATTCTGCCAAAAAAAATTATTTGTTGTATGTATATTTTTAGCTGAAACAATTTTAGAATATTAATTTTTTTTAACCTACCTTACAAATTTACTAATCGACTACTAAAATAAAAAAAATCTATTTTAACAAAACCACCCTTATGTAATACTACCGCAAATACCCATATTTTAACCCATTCCAAAAAATCTGCCAGTGTGATTTTCATCACTCTGATATCTATTTTCAAAAATATAAACTTTATACGTTTTCGTGGTATATATGTAGAACTTTGATACTAATCCGTTTTCAATTTTAGAAAAGTAAATATGTTGGTACGTAAATATACATACACACATGTATATCCATATATGTATGTATGCGAGTGTTCGTCAATCTTGATAAAACCAACAGTCTTTTTTTTCGTTATATCCGTAGTGATGGAAAATTTTTTTACACGTTTCTAATAAATAATGTATGTAGTGGTTGTATCATCAATAAAAAGTACCTACATTTAATATATAATGTGCGGTGAACCGCCTTTATTTATTAAAATGTCAATATTAATAATTTAAAACGCATATAGGCAGGAAAGCGAAGTGTGTATGTAATTAATAACTGATTAAAATGAATAATGATTTTAGCATAGACCTTCCAAATACTGATTTTTGATTTGTACGTGGTTGTATCATACTTATTAGATCTATGTACCAATGGATGTTTCTCTGGAGTATATAATTTTTGGATCCAATTAAAATTTTTTATTTCTATCACTTGTGTACCCTCGATATACCGCTTTTTATGTAGGCGGCTTTTTGGTAAATTTTTGACACGACCCACGAAAGTGTCGATTCCACTGAAAAATGACAAAAATATGGTTCCACCAAAATGCTTGAATATTTTTAATTACTAAGATTCATGTCATTTGGGAACAAAAACACCAAA
Organism: Tipula unca; assembly: GCA_951394425.1. Classification (NCBI taxonomy): domain Eukaryota; kingdom Metazoa; phylum Arthropoda; class Insecta; order Diptera; family Tipulidae; genus Tipula; species Tipula unca. The sequence goes on along the minus strand of OX596381.1, from coordinate 90,001,201 downwards.
TTTCAATTAAAATACATAATATTTTATGATGGAAATTTTAATTAAGATTCAGTGGTTAATAATTTTACAAAAGAATTTAGGTTGATCTCATGGGAATATTGCCAACAAATAAAACATAATTTTGGTACAGTACCATAAATCCGAAATGTCGATTTATACATATATTAACTGTGAAAGTAATCCTTGTTTGGTATATAATAGGAGCCTCCACTTCAAATGGTGGTATATAATAGGAGCCTCCACTTCAAATAAATTGTTTAGCTAAGCAAATATCTGAGGCTGGGCTATTGGCATCTTACTATTGGTTCTGAAAATGGTAATTTTCTAAATTTAGTTGAATTGTAAATATATAGAAAGAACGTGATTTAAATTTCTGACCGATTTTACAGATTTTGACCGTATTTCTTCTGAATATACCGAATTTCACCAACGTCAAATTATGTAAAATCCTCTTCATTTGCAAACGATACAGTATTTTAGCTAACAGCATTATTAAAATAATATTTTCTTCCACTCTTCGTAATCACTGCCGTGTTCAAAAGTGCTAAATAATATTGCCCTATCTATCTAGTCTAATCAATTTGATGTATTCAACAATAAACTTGTTAATTAAAAAAGATTGGAACTGAAATTTTCAACTTAAGTTCTATGGTTAGACTGAGAGCTGCTGTTATGGAAATAAAACTTAAAACCTTATCTCGACGTATGCGTATACAATTGTGGAGCTTGCAATAAATACAGTAAAAGGTTTTCAAAAACTTAGAAAAATTCGTAAATGAATAATTATCGTGAATTTTGTCCTAAATTTGTACTAAAAAATAAAAATTGGGATTTTTTTTTAGGACAAAATTCACAATTCTATATAGACGGGTGAAGTTTGTGCTAAAACTGTACTAAAAACAACAAAAGCAATTTTCGCTTATATGTGTAGTGTATTAGGGGCTTAGGACAACGAAATTTGGTATGACTTTATGTATGTCGATTGTATGATTTTTCTGAATTTTCTAGGGAAAATCCTAGGAAGCAGACACCATAATGGCGTTATAAGGTTTCAGCTATCCAAAAAAAATTTCAATTTTGGCAAAAGTAAGGGAAATAAAACCAAGTTTGGTATGGCTTTATGTATGTCGATTGTATATGATTTTTCTTAATTTTCTTGGGAAAATTCTCAGAAGCGGACGCCGTTATTGACGCATAAACCAAGATGTCTGAAGATTAAAGCTTTCGAGAAATTTTGCAAAACCAAGCTAGGTATGACCTCTTTTAAATCGATTGTAGGATTTTTCCTTCTTTTCTTGGGAAATCCTAGGAATCTGACACCATAATGACGCATATACCAAGATGTCTTAAGGTCTAAGCTATCCGAAAAATATTTATAATTTAGGAAAAAGTAGGAGGTTAAGAGGTTTAGGACAACCAAGTTTGGTATGATCTTAAGTATGTTGATTATATGATTTTCCTAATTTTCTTGCGAACATCCTAGAAACCAGACACCATAATGACGCATATACCAAGATGTCTTAAGGTCCGAGCTATCCGAAAAAAGTTTCAATTTTGGAAAAAGCAGGGGATTAGCAGGTTTAGGTATGACCAATTGTATGTCGAATAAATGACTTTCTCGAATTTTCTTGGAAAAATTCTAGGAGCGGACACTATAATGACGTATATACCAATATGTCTTACGATCTAACAAATATTGGTATATGTTTCATTATGGTGTCCACTTCTTAGGATTTTCCCAAGAAAATTTGGAAAAATCACATAAACGACATACATGCGGTTATACCACACTTGGTTGTTCTAAACCCGCTAATCCTCTATTTTTTCAAAAACTGTAATATTTTTCGTATACCTTAAACCTTAAAACATCTTGATTTATGCGTCATTATGGCTTCTGCTTAGTAAAATTTTTCCAAGAAAATTAGGGAAAATCATATAATCGAAATACTTATAAGGTCATACCAAACTTCGTTGTCCTAAACCTCCTAATCCCCTACTTTTGCCGAAATTGAAATATTTATCGGATAGCTTAGACTCTAAGACATCTTGGCATATGCGTCGTTATTGTGTCCGCTTCCTAAGATTTTCCCAAGGAAATTCGGAAAAATCATGTAATTGACACACATAAGGTCATACCAAACTTGGTGGTTCTTAACCCCTTAATTCCCTACTTTTTCCAAAAAATTGAAATATTTTTTAGGTAGCTCAATAGGGTATATATAACGTTATAGTGTTCTAGGAGTTTCCAAAGAAAATTTAGAAAATCATATATTCATGTCCCTATGATAAAATTCGTTTTATAGAGACATTATGCTTTGCACACTAACACATATAAAAGTAATTTATTTTTGTTGTTTTTTAGGACAGATTCAGGAAAAATTTCACATACGTAATGAATAAATAATGTACAACTTTGTGAGCTCCACATCAAACACAATTCAAATTTCTAGTCAAATTTACTAGAACATTCCAACGCAAAGCAACCCGAAATAAAAATTTACCGATTGAAATATTTTGATGGTGTTCGCACGTCAATTATTTCAGGTTGGGTCCAGTCTCGTGATTCTCCAGAGAATGAAAAAGGCGGGCAAACCAATTTTCGCAAATAACTCAAATTTTTACATTTTTTGTTATTTTCTGAAGGAACAATTTGTTTGCTTTTTTATTTGCATAGACGATGAAAATGAACTGATTTATGAGTTTTGAAAGTTTCAGTGTATTCGTGCTCAAACGAATGAAGTTAATAAATATTTGTTCACTTGATTATCGTTTTTATAAGAATGCATTGTAATAGCCCAGAAACAGTGTGATTTATTAAAACCGATATCGTGAGTTTTTGAAAAATATGAAAAATTAAATCAAAGCAAACAAAGTAAAGTATGGAACAACTATTAAATCGGTTTTATTTAACCTAAAGGGCCCTACACACTATATGACTTGTCGGGCCGACAGTCGCCCCGACCAAATCAGTATTGTATATACATTACCTGACATACCGTCTGATTTGGTCAGTTGTCATTGATTACGAAAATAGAACATATGAATCATGCCGCGAACTTTATCTAAAAAACAAAAAATTTTGAACGTGATCGTAGCGTGTTACTGGTCGAGAGCACGCAGATTTAAAATTCAGTAATATTATTTCACCCCCTGCGGTCGGGGGGCACTCACATGTCTCGTAAATCTAAATTGCACGAACATATTTCCCAAGAATACCAACACAGTATCCTTTGCTTGTCGTAGGAGGCGGCTAAACGGTTGGATCGCTGGGCTGACGACCCGTATCTGTAAAAAAGCAATCTGTTTATAAAGTCAACAAAAAGAAAAATGGATACCGCCAAAAAGACACCGGACTCCAGCTCAAGTACCCGGATACGAGATTTAGGATCGGCACGTGCAATCACTTAGAAAACCAGGAGCGTTAGAGGGCCTAATCACGTGTATGAAAGAGTATCGGCTGGAACTCGTTGCTCTTCAAGAAACTCACTGGCCTAAAAGTGGAGACCATGTGTCCCAGGGCTATACGTTGTTCTACAGTGGAGATGACCTCGGAAATCTTGGAGCTGGATTTCTTCTTGGGCAGGTAAAGAAGGCTGTTTTGGCTTTCCAAGTATTCAATAACCGTTGTGTAAGCATCGCTTGCACATGAAGTTGGCCAACCTGTCGATAATTTGTGTACATGCGCCCACAGAAGTCAGCCAGCCCCAAGATAAAGACTAATTGTACAACGACTTGGACGATCTGATGGGATCTATACCCGAACACGATTTTAGAATGGTAATTGGGGACTTTAATGCTAGAGCTGGCAGAAATCAGACAGAGTTGTGTGAAAACATAGGTCCGTACTCCCGACACGAAACTGGGACCGATAATGGTGAGAGAATGATGTACTTTGCCATTGCTCATGATCTTAAAGTAGCAAGCACGTTCTTCCCTCACAAACAGATACATCTAGAGAAATGGACACATCCTCACGGAACTTCCCACAGCCAAATTGATAATGTGTTAGTTTCTAAAGGACGGGCTAGGGTTGTGCAGGATGTGCGAACTTATCGGTCAGCAATGAAATACGTAGGCAGCGATCATCATTTGGTCGCTGCAAAGCTACGATGGAAGTTTTCGTACAAGTCTGGGAACAGGTCGTACAGGTCTGATAAATGAAGATCAAAAGAAACGATATCAGGATCTTGTCAGCGACAACTTTGATGAAGCTAATTACCAGTCTGACTGTGTGAACTCTGTCTGGGAGGTACTGAAAACTTCGGTTGTCAGTGCTGCTCAACAGACTTTAGGTATAGTGAAAGTCAGACCCAAAAATGATTGGTTTGATGACGAGTATGTCGTCTCTTGGTTGAGCAACAAAATATACCCCATAGTGAAGTGCAACACTGTCTTACAATCGTGAGGAAAAACAAGGCTGCTCTTGCAAGGACGGCAGCTAAGCGGATTTGTAGACGAAAGAAGCGAGAATGGAACCATACTTTCAGGCCTATGTCAACCGCTATGTGGGACCGGGATGGAAACCTCTGTGTCAACATCGACGCAGTACTTGGTGCATGGAGTGGACACTTTACTGAGCTGCCTACCTTATGGTAGGCGCAGAGTTCGTTACCAGCGACGATGGCTCCACGATGTAGAGAACGACTTGGCCTCTTCAGATTGTCTTAGATAGTATGAAGACCATGCTCCAGATCAAAACCGTTGGAGCCTAATAGTTGACTCAGTAAGGGGCCAGTAATGCCCTTTAAAACTGTTCATTATTAATATTATTTCACCGCAATTGATGTCAAAACTTGTAAAGCATTAAGTTGTATTGAAACTATATAGTTTGTGTTAAAGTTGAAGAGTCATAGAGTGTTGTTTGATGGTATTATGTATATCAATATTGTGTTTCAGATATACCTGTTAACGAAGTCGAGTGGTTGGAAACCACAGAATCATTCCAAAATCTGTGGCAGTTTAATAACTGCGTCGGTCCTATGGACAGAAAGCACATCTTAATCAATAAACCGCCAAGAACTGGGTCCTTGTTCTACAATTACCACGGAACCTTTATTCAGTACAGTATTATTCGCTGCAGTTAATGTAAATTATGAATTTATGTACGTTCATACTGGAACTAACGGAAGCGTTTCAAATGGAGGAGTATTAAAACACACAAAATTTTACCAAAAATTAACTTCCGGTGACCTCAATTTACCAAAGCGGTTTTGCATTGTGCAAAAATTTAATGAAACCTTATCCCCAGAAAGACTTAACCAAAGAAAAGAGGGTGTTTAACTACAGGTTATTGAAGGGTCAGGAGAGAAGTGGCGAATGTCTTTGGGATATTATCTTCGCGATTTAGAATTTTGCGGAAACCGATCTTAATCAACGTAGAAAATCTAGATTAGATTGTTTTAGGGTGCTGTGCGCTGCACAATTATTTAGGGAAAACGTCGAATAATTATCTTACCGCAAATTGCGTAGATCACGAAGACATAGAGAAGCTAGCTGGCGAAAACAAAATGTTATGCTACAGATTGATCGTAAAAGTCAAAGGCAACAAACGGAGGACGACAGAAATGTCCGGAATAATTTTACGGAATTTTTCAATGATAAAGGTCGTGTGGTTTTTCAGGATCGCATAATAAATCTGTTGGAGGATAGAATTGATTAAATTAAAAGATTAACAATAAAAGGATTTAAATTAACAATCAAAATTAGTATTTATTTTATTTTGGTTTATAATTATAATTTTTGAAAACGATGTAATCCTCCATCGAGTATTGGCAACTATCAATATTTCCAACTTTGCCTACAACTTCGCCATTTTGTAGGCCCATAGTTAATTCATTTGGCGTAGGTGTTGATGCTTGTGGAAAATTTAGGCTAGATTTGCTATATCCGCAGCTGGCTGACGGCGATGGTGATGGAGAGAGTACCATGTGTTCGTACTCAGAATTTAAGTTGATGGTGGATTGAAGTAAATTGATCTAATTTACTATAAAATTTTATTTCAGAAATTAATTTTTCTGCAATCGTTTTCTGTAGTTTCGTCATTTGTTGCAACTGACACCCAGTCGCTATCCCATACTATTCCGCTGGGATGTCTGATGTTAACATTTTTTCGGCAGTTTCTATTAACCGTTCTTGTTTTTTCATTATACTTGCTGAAGTAGTTGGACTGTGTTTGCTTGAGGTCGGTTTTTGTGGCTGCGGTATTTCTTGTGATGTCTACAGAAGTGATGTCTACAATATAAATTGATTAATTAGAAACAGACAAAATATTCGGAGGAATTTGACAATTTCAGGGAAACGTACGTACGATCACAAAACTTGTTTGTAATTTATTTATGATAAGAACCGTGTAATTTTTAGGGACGGGAGAAAAACTTAGAATATTTAGGTACTTACTTCATCATCATCGCACTCCGGTCTTCTTCTGAAAATTGTTCATGTCCATTATAGATAGTATAATGGACATGAACAATTTTCATTAAGGTTATGTAAATAATTATTTAAATAAATTTTTAAATAAAACTGTAAATTTAATATAAATTGAGTAATAATTTGATTATATGTACACATATACTTTACTTTTTTCGCTCCCTTTTGTACGAGGCCCTCATGTTTTCAATTTTTTTTCACTGTATCGATAATCGCTTCACTATCAATCAAGCATAATTTCTGATGTAACAGCAACACCACAAGCAGCCCTTTTCTTTGTATAATTCCAAAAATTGGATTAAAACTTCTTTTTCTGTAATTGGTGTTTCCGTCATTCAGTTTGTATATATTTAACGTTTCACTGATAAAAAATTTACCCAACCACCCGACAACATAATACATACGATCTGAGTTGGTAAGGCGGTCGGGTGGTCGGGTGATGGTTGGATGATTTTTACCATCTGACATACCCGACAGAAAATTTATCATATGACACGACCTGATTTTACGTCTGATCGGCCCGATCGCCCGACCATATCAGGTCGTATGTAGGTCCCTTTAGTCTGTCTCGGCTATAAGTTTAAGAAAGCGTAAGTCAGCCAACTTTAATCGCATTAAAAACAAAATTTAACATAACTTACCAGTTTAAACTTTTGTCTATATTTTTGTTTGTTAATCAATATTTTGATATTTGGTTGGAGTATGGCGAACGAACTACAATATAATTTTGAGACCGTAAGAATCTTTTTCTTAATACTGTTTTCACTGAACTTGACTCGATGAGAACCAGATAACACGTGATCTACCACATTCAAACATAAATTTCGATCAGTATTCCCATGATAATCTCAAAACTCTAATCGTTTTGTGCAATATTTCCATGATTCAGACTACATATATACCTGAAATCACATATGGAATAAACATACGTTTAAACGTACTCATAATAAATTAACAATATTGACAAATTTCGGTCCTGCACTACGATGTGAATTGTTGTTTAATTTTTTTTCTTACTTCCACCCGTTACCCAAAAACTATATACGTACACAGCACAGTATCCATGTTCCTAATGCCATTATCGAAATTCTATATTATTAAGTTTACGTTTTATTTATATACTGTATCCTATTTATTTCCCGAAAAAAATGTAATAAAAAATAAAACAACAGATAAGAAAATAAATCCTTTTATTATAGTGTTAGAATAATAGGGAGAAGTATAAAAAACCATCAGTATATTACCTAGCTCAACATAAATTCTATTATCAATATTCTCTATGGGGAATTTATTTATTGAAAATGTGTTTTGCATGCTACAGAACTATCGATGAAAAACGAAATAAATAGAAAATAGTAAAATTTATATAAACATATAGTTATTTATAGTAAACACACAGCTGGTGGTTTAAACAACTCTATTTCATTTAGTTTGGTATTTTCTGTATATGTACATATTTTATGTTTGTTAGAAATAACAATAATAATAATCTACGATCAAACGCATATATGTAAATATGTGTTTTAAATTAATTAAAACTAACAAATGAGACCACACACTGTAATAACAAATAGTTGAAAATAATAAAAAGTATCCTTTCTAGTTTTTGATTGGTTGGAAATAATCTTGCAGATAGATGGAATGTATTGCGTAATTTATTTCTCTATAATTGATAAAGTGATAGCAAAAAATCCATAAACACACAAATTTAAGGTGATTGTGATTTCAATATTTCCAAGTTGTTAAAAAAAAAAATTTTATAAAATTTATTTTTAAAAATGGTTTTATAAGTTTCTTACTTAAAAGTTAAAATCGTTTTAATTCTAATATTACTTACCTATATCTAAGCTTAAAATAACTAACTTATCAATTTTTGCCTCGATTCGATGAAAAGTATATGATGCCTCCCAAAGGCACGAATGCTGGACCTCCGCTTAGGAGACACTATCCCTGGACTCGGAGATATCGAGATCAATGGGGCTACACTGTGCGCTCTTAATGGACGATTTGCCCTCATAGGAGGAGTCTGACTCAACAGTGGTGGAGGTATCGGGCGCAAGCCAACCTTTATTACTAAAACTAGACAAGAAGTGCTAGACATCACACTTGTCTCTGATTTTATTAAGGAGAGGGTATTGAACTGGAAAGTGTCCAAGGACCATTCCTTTTCTGACCATTGTTATCTCCAGTACGAGGTGAATACAAAACTTACTAGCAAACCATCCTTTAGAAATAGGAAGAAAACTGATTGGGATTTCTTTAGAACCTTTCTGGGTAATTCATTACCGGTATCGGTTCCAAACCCATCTGCATCTACACAAGAGCTTGATGTTCTAGTACCCAAGCTATTTGTTGCTTTTAACAAAGCCATGTCAGGTTCATGTCCTATCAGTACACCTTTGGGTAAGTTTCGGCCACCCTGGTGGTCGAGAAAACTCCAAGGTACTCGTATGATATGCAGGAGATTGTTCAAGAAAGCGAGGAACACAAATGCTGCTGCAGATTGGGACTGTTATAAGGAAGTCCTCAAAACCTACAAGTACGAGCTAAGAGCAGCCAAAACGAAGGCCTGGAGGCATTACTGTGGCAACATATAGGAGGCCTCGGAGGCTGCCAGGCTACGCAAAGTACTATGTTCCAGTCCTTAGATCCCGAGTTATCTACAACGACCGGATGGTTCATGGACTACGTGTAGTGAGAAATTCCTGAAGCTATTACTAGAAACGCATTTCACGGAGTGCTCGATACTAGCATATAGTAAATAGGCGGAATATCCTATGGGCAATAAACAGTTTTACGCCATACAAGTCAACAGGACCTGATGACATTATCCTTGTGGATATCCAACGAATTATTAACCTTACCCTTACTGGAAGTTATCTTCAAAGGCAGCCTAGAACTCTGTCACATTCCTAGCAAATGGACTAAAGTAAAAGTAATATTTATACTTTAGGCGGGAAAAAGTTCTCACTGCTAAACCCACAAAAAACGGAGCCCGTCCTCTTTACCAGGAAGCACAAACTTCCTCAGTGTGACCCGCCAATAATAAATGGTACTCGCTTGATCTTTACGGTTAGAGCGAAATACCACGGACTACTTTTAGACAGCAAGCTAAGCTGGAAACCAAACATCTTAGAGAAAGTAAAGAAAGCTACTATATAGCGCTCTACTCCTGCAAAAATGCCATTGGAAAGAGATGGTTTATGGAGCCCCACATAGTACACTGGCTCTACGTCTCCAGTGGTCAAACCTATACTGCTGTATGGGGTTGTCGTTTGGTGGCCAGCGTTAAAAATTATGGCCAACCTTAAACTATTGATGAAAGTCCAAAGAACGGCCTGCTTGTGTATAAGTGGGGCTCTCAGGAGCACACCTACTCGAGCTCTGGAGATTCTCGTTCATGTTACTCCCTTGGATAATGCGGCCGAGCAGCTTGCATTTTGCACAGCCATTCGGCTCAAATCCATATCTATGTGGACGTGTAATAATATAGGGCACTCATCTATCTTACGCAATAGGGGTATTCCGGAAGCTACCGACTACGCTATCCCTTTGTCATCTGTTGAGGTGAGATTCCAAACTGAGTTTCCCACCAAAGAGGACTGGGTGAATGAAACGGTTATGAAGAATGTGTACGCGATGGGTTCACTAGTATTGTACGGGACTATTATCGGCACTTACTGTTTGTGTAGATCACTTTGTATACTAGCACATACTGTTTATTGTACAAGGTTTCTCCACTTTCTTCCAAATCAAAAACACACTTGTTATAGCAAATTAATATCGTGGATTTTTATAATTGACTAATTTATTTAATATTAATATTTTACATAAGTGTAACTTAATTTTATTATTTATTATGAAATTGTAGAGTTTAATTTTTATACTAGTTGTTGATGCTGCTCCGGTTGTTGAATTATTGATTGACATTGTCTTCTATCATTAGTCATCCATCGTCCGAAATACAAATTGCATCGTTTTTTGTTGTTGTATATTATATACAATAAAATTGTATATAATGATTTTGCGCCAGGTGTTTTTGCGCGCGCGAAATACTTGTTGTGTAGTCGCCAAGTATTATGCATATTGTTGCGACCGCTACAAATGAAGCGCTAAGCTTCTTCACGGATGGCTCAAAAAGGGCTAGAGGGGTTGGCTGTGGGGTATTATGTGACGCACTAGGAGTCAACCTCTCTTTTCGTCTTCCCGACTTTTGCAGTGTTTTTCAAGCTGAACTTATCGCGATAATGGAAGTAATGGACTTGCTGAAGTATAATGTAATATCTACGAGGGATATTCGCACTTTTACGGACAGCCTGGCCGCTATTAAAACCATAAGTAATAGTTAGTGAACTACTTGTATATATATAGTGTTTTATTTTCTTTTCTCTTTTGTATTTTTTTTGTTTCGGACATACTCGTACCATAGTGATAAAAACGGTAATCCTTTGAAACAAGATCCACATCAACTGAAATCAAAGATATCCAGATACGGATTTATTACATTGTGTGGTGGTAGTTAGTGCGGCCTCCATATAACTACAAATCAGGATCGCACGTATTGGGACATGTAGCCTGATCCGCGATTATTTTAAGCGGAGTAGCGGTTCCGCAGCAAAAGTAAACCCGTACAAAAAAAAAGGCAGAAATTAAAATTGAAAGTAATCGAATAGTTTTGTTTATATGTATTTGTATATAGTACAATAGGGTGGTCTGGTGCGAAGCTGTCTTGGGGGAATCAAGTTGGTACTTGTTGCCAGCTCCGTATCTTGCAGCTTCCACAAGTGTGCTCCCAGTGGTGACCACCGGTATACCATGTTTCATTTGGTGTACTAGGCGAAAACACGGCGCTAAACAACTGCGCCGGGTTAAGGTGTTAACCGTACCGTGCTGATAACCGATTACGCTGGGGGCCCAGTTTAAAAACTAACCCAGTCTCTAACGGGAGTCGAGATCTGACAATTGATGATAATCGGCGATGATGTCATATGCCTACTAGAAGGTAATCGGTGATGACGTCACACACCCATATATGGTCATTTTTTGAACTTAGAATTTTTTCAATATATTTTGTCCAAGTCTAGATCTGAAACTTAAAAATAATCGGTGACGACGTTATATATCCACGAAAAAATTGTCGGTAATGACGTCATACACCCATATATGAGCATTTTTGAGACTAAGAATTTTTTCAATATATTTGGTGCGATTCGTGATCTGAAAATTGAAGATAATCGGTGATGACGTCATATGCCTATTAGAAGATAATCGGTGATAACGTCATACACCCATATATGGTCATTTTTGGGACTTAGAATTTTAACAATATATTTGGTCTGAGTCGAGATCTGAAACTTGAAGATAATCGGTGATGACGTCATACACCCATATATGGTCATTTTTGGGACATAGAATTTTTTCAATATATTTGGTCCTAGTCGAAATCTCGATACTCGGTGATGACGTCATATGCCCATATATGGTCATTTTTTGGACTTAGAATTTTTTCAATACATTTGGTCCGAGTCGAGATATGAAACTTGAAAGTAATAGGTAATTACGTCATATGTCCACGAACAAATTGTCGGTGATGACGCCATACACCAATATATGGTCATTTTTTTGACTTAGAATTTTTTCAATATATTTGGTCCAAGTCGAGATCTTAAATTTGAAAATAATCGGTGATGACGTCATATGCCCATATATGGTCATTTTTGAACCTTCGAAATTTTTCAATATATTTGGTCCGAGTCTAGATCTGAAAATTATATGGTCATTTTTGGGACTTAGAATATTTTCAATAAATTTGGTACGAGTTGAGATCTTAAACTTGAAGATAATCGGTGATGACGTCATATACCCACAAGAAGATAATCGGTGATGACCTCATATACCCATATATTGCCATTATTGAGACTTAGAATTTTATCAATATATTTGGACCGATTCGAGATATGAAACTTGAGTCGAGATCTGAAACTTGAAGATAGTCACATGCCCACTAGAAGATGATCGGTGATGACGTCATATGCCCACTGGAAGATGATCGGTGATGACGTCATATACCCATATATAGTCATTTTTGGGACTTATAATTTTTTCAATATATTTGGTCCAAATCGAGATCTGAAACTTGAGATAGTCACATGCCCACTAGAAGATAATCGGTGATGACGTCATATATCTATATATGATCATTATTGGGACGTAGAACTTTTTCAATATATTTGGTCCTAGTCGAGATCTGAAATTTAAAGATAATCGGTGATGACGTCATACACCCATACATGGTCGTTTTTGGGACTTAGAAATTTTTCAATATATTTGGTCCGAGTCGAAATCTGAAATTTGAAGATAATCGATGATGACGTCATATACCCATATATGGTCATTTTTGCGACTTAGAATTTTTCAATATATTTGATCCAATTCGTGATCTGAAACTTGAGATAGTCACATGCCCACTAGATGATAATCGGTGATGACGTCATATACCCACTAGAAGATAATCGATGATGACGTCATATACCCATATATGGTCATTTTTGGGACTTAGAATTTTTCAATATACATATTTGATCTAATTCGTGATCTAAAACTTGAGATAGTCACATGCCCACTAGAAGATAATCGATGATGACGTCATATACCCATATATGGTCATTCTTGGGACTTAGAATTTTTCAATATATTTGAACTAATTCGTGATCTAAAACTAGAGATAGTCACATGCCCACTAGAAGATAATCGATGATGACGTCATATACCCAAATATAATCATTTTTGGGACTAAGAATTTTTTCAATATTTTTGGTCCTAGTCGAGAACTGAAATTTGAAGATAAACGGTGATGACGTCATATACCCATATATGTTCATTTCTGGGACTTAGAATTTTTTAATATTTTTGGTCCTAGTCGAGATATGAAACTTGAAGATAATCGGTGATGACGTCATATACCCACTAAAAGATAATCGGTGATGACGTCATACACCCATATATGGTCATTTTTGGGACTTAGAATTTTTTCAATATATTTGAAGTCTAGATATGAAACTTGAAGATAATCGGTGATGACGTCACATACCACTAGAAGATAATCGGTGATGACGTCATGTATCCATATATGGTAATTTTTGGGACTTAAAATTTTTTCAATGTATTTTGTCCGAGTCGAGATCTGAAACTTGAAAATAATCGGTAATGACGTCATACACCCATATATGGTTATTTTTGGGACTTAGAATTTTTTCAATATATTTGGTCCGAGTCGAAATCTGAAACTTGAAGATAATTGGTGATGACGTCATATACCCATATATGGTCATTTTTGCGACTTAATATTTTTTCAATATATTTGATCCGAGTCTAGATATGAAACTTGAAGATAATCGGTGATGCCGTCATATACCCAATAGAAGATAATCGATGATGACGTCATATACCCATATATGGTCATTTTTGGGACTTAGAATTTTTTCAATATATTTGGTCCGAGTCGAAATCTGAAACTTGAAGATAATCGGTGATGACGTCATATACCCATATATGGTCATTTTTGCGACTTAGAATTTTTTCAATATTTTTGATCCGTGTCTAGATATGAAACTTGAAGATAATCGGTGATGACGTCATATACCCAATAGAAGATAATCGATCATGACGTCATATACCCATATATGGTCATTTTCGGGACTTAGAATTTTTTCAATAAATTTGGTGAGATCTAAAACTTGAAAATAATCGTTGATGACGTCATATGCCTCATAGAAGATATTCGGTGATGACGTCATATACCCATATATGGGCATTTTTGGGACTTAGAATTTTTTCAATATATTTGGTCCGAGTCGAGATCTGAAATTTGAAAATAATCGGTGATGACGTCATACACCCATATATGGTTATTTTTGGGACTTAGAATTGTTTCAATATATTTTGTCCGAGTCGAAATCTGAAACTTGAAGATAATCGGTGATGACGTCATACACCCATATATGGTCATTTTTTGGACTTAGAATTTTTTCAATATATTTGATCCGAGTCTAGATATGGAACTTGAAGATAATCGGTGATGACGTCATATACCCACTAGAACATAATCGATGATGACGTCATATACCCATATATGGTCATTTTTGGGACTTAGAATTTTTTCAATGAATTTGGTGAGATCTGAAACTTGAAGATAATCGGTGATGACGTCATATGCCTCATGGAAGATAATCGGTGATAACGTCATATACCCATATATGATCATTATTGGGACGTAGAACTTTTTCAATATATTTGGTCCTAGTCGAGATCTGAAATTTGAAGATAATCGGTGAAGACGTCATACACCCATATATGGTCATTTTTGGGACTTAGAATTTCTTCAATAAATTTGGTGAGATCTGAAACTTGAAGATAATCGTTGATGACGTCATATGCCTCATAGAAGATAATCGGTGATGACGTCATATACCCATATATGATCATTATTGGGACGTAGAACTTTTTCAATATATTTGGTCCTAGTCGAGATCTGGAATTTAAAGATAATCGGTGATGACGTCATACACCCATATATGGTCATTTTTGGGACTTAGAATTTTTTCAATATATTTGATCCGAGTCTAGATATGAAACTTGAAGATAATCGGTGATGACGTCATATACCCAATAGAAGATAATCGATGATGACGTCATATACCCATATATGGTCATTTTTGGGACTTAGAATTTTTTCAATATATTTGGTCCGAGTCGAAATCTGAAGCTTAAAGATAAGGTGATGACGTCATATACCCAATAGAAGATAATCGATGATGACGTCATATACCGATATATGGTCATTTTTGGGACTTAGAATTTTTTCAATAAATTTGGTGAGATCTGAAACTTGAAAATAATCGTTGATGACGTCATATACCCAATAGAAGATAATTGGTGATGACGTCATATACCCATATATGGTCATTCTTGGGACTTAGAATTTTTCAATATATTTGAACTAATTCGTGATCTAAAACTAGAGATAGTCACATGCCCACTAGAAGATAATCGATGATGACGTCATATACCCAAATATGGTCATTTTTGGGACTAAGAATTTTTTCAATATTTTTGGTCCTAGTCGAGAACTGAAATTTGAAGATAAACGGTGATGACGTCATATACCCATATATGTTCATTTCTGGGACTTAGAATTTTTTAATATTTTTGGTCCTAGTCGAGATATGAAACTTGAAGATAATCGGTGATGACGTCATATACCCACTAAAAGATAATCGGTGATGACGTCATACACCCATATATGGTCATTTTTGGGACTTAGAATTTTTTCAATATATTTGAAGTCTAGATATGAAACTTGAAGATAATCGGTGATGACGTCACATACCACTAGAAGATAATCGGTGATGACGTCATGTATCCATATATGGTAATTTTTGGGACTTAAAATTTTTTCAATGTATTTTGTCCGAGTCGAGATCTGAAACTTGAAAATAATCGGTAATGACGTCATACACCCATATATGGTTATTTTTGGGACTTAGAATTTTTTCAATATATTTGGTCCGAGTCGAAATCTGAAACTTGAAGATAATTGGTGATGACGTCATATACCCATATATGGTCATTTTTGCGACTTAATATTTTTTCAATATATTTGATCCGAGTCTAGATATGAAACTTGAAGATAATCGGTGATGCCGTCATATACCCAATAGAAGATAATCGATGATGACGTCATATACCCATATATGGTCATTTTTGGGACTTAGAATTTTTTCAATATATTTGGTCCGAGTCGAAATCTGAAACTTGAAGATAATCGGTGATGACGTCATATACCCATATATGGTCATTTTTGCGACTTAGAATTTTTTCAATATTTTTGATCCGTGTCTAGATATGAAACTTGAAGATAATCGGTGATGACGTCATATACCCAATAGAAAATAATCGATCATGACGTCATATACCCATATATGGTCATTTTCGGGACTTAGAATTTTTTCAATAAATTTGGTGAGATCTAAAACTTGAAAATAATCGTTGATGACGTCATATGCCTCATAGAAGATATTCGGTGATGACGTCATATACCCATATATGGTCATTTTTTGGACTTAGAATTTTTTCAATATATTTGGTCCGAGTGGAGATCTGAAATTTGAAAATAATCGGTGATGACGTCATACACCCATATATGGTTATTTTTGGGACTTAGAATTGTTTCAATATATTTTGTCCGAGTCGAAATCTGAAACTTGAAGATAATCGGTGATGACGTCATACACCCATATATGGTCATTTTTTGGACTTAGAATTTTTTCAATATATTTGATCCGAGTCTAGAAATGGAACTTGAAGATAATCGGTGATGACGTCATATACCCACTAGAACATAATCGATGATGACGTCATATACCCATATATGGTCATTTTTGGGACTTAGAATGTTTTCAATGAATTTGGTGAGATCTGAAACTTGAAGATAATCGGTGATGACGTCATATGCCTCATAGAAGATAATCGGTGATGACGTCATATACCCATACATGATCATTATTGGGACGTAGAACTTTTTCAATATATTTGGTCCTAGTCGAGATCTGAAATTTGAAGATAATCGGTGAAGACGTCATACACCCATATATGGTCATTTTTGGGACTTAGAATTTCTTCAATAAATTTGGTGAGATCTGAAACTTGAAGATAATCGTTGATGACGTCATATGCCTCATAGAAGATAATCGGTGATGACGTCATATACCCATATATGATCATTATTGGGACGTAGAACTTTTTCAATATATTTGGTCCTAGTCGAGATCTGGAATTTAAAGATAATCGGTGATGACGTCATACACCCATATATGGTCATTTTTGGGACTTAGAATTTTTTCAATATATTTGATCCGAGTTTAAATATGAAACTTGAAGGTAATCGGTGATGACGTCATATACTCAATAGAAGATAATTGATGATGACGTCATATACCCATATATGGTCATTTTTGGGACTTAGAATTTTTTCAATATATTTGGTCCGAGTCGAAATCTGAAGCTTAAAGATAAGGTGATGACGTCATATACCCAATAGAAGATAATCGATGATGACGTCATATACCGATATATGGTCATTTTTGGGACTTAGAATTTTTTCAATAAATTTGGTGAGATCTGAAACTTGAAAATAATCGTTGATGACGTCATATACCCAATAGAAGATAATTGGTGATGACGTCATATACCCATATATGGTCATTTTTTTGACTTAGAATTTTTTCAATATATTTGGTCCAAGTCGAGATCTTAAATTTGAAAATAATCGGTGATGACGTCATATGCCCATATATGGTCATTTTTGAACCTTCGAAATTTTTCAATATATTTGGTCCGAGTCTAGATCTGAAAATTATATGGTCATTTTTGGGACTTAGAATATTTTCAATAAATTTGGTACGAGTTGAGATCTTAAACTTGAAGATAATCGGTGATGACGTCATATACCCACAAGAAGATAATCGGTGATGACCTCATATACCCATATATTGCCATTATTGAGACTTAGAATTTTATCAATATATTTGGACCGATTCGAGATATGAAACTTGAGTCGAGATCTGAAACTTGAAGATAGTCACATGCCCACTAGAAGATGATCGGTGATGACGTCATATGCCCACTAGAAGATGATCGGTGATGACGTCATATACCCATATATGGTCATTTTTGGGACTTATAATTTTTTCAATATATTTGGTCCAAATCGAGATCTGAAACTTGAGATAGTCACATGCCCACTAGAAGATAATCGGTGATGACGTCATATATCTATATATGATCATTATTGGGACGTAGAACTTTTTTAATATATTTGGTCCTAGTCGAGATCTGAAATTTAAAGATAATCGGTGATGACGTCATACACCCATACATGGTCATTTTTGGGACTTAGAAATTTTTCAATATATTTGGTCCGAGTCGAAATCTGAAATTTGAAGATAATCGATGATGACGTCATATACCCATATATGGTCATTTTTGGGACTTAGAATTTTTCAATATACATATTTGATCTAATTCGTGATCTAAAACTTGAGATAGTCACATGCCCACTAGAAGATAATCGATGATGACGTCATATACCCATATATGGTCATTCTTGGGACTTAGAATTTTTCAATATATTTGAACTAATTCGTGATCTTAAACTAGAGATAGTCACATGCCCACTAGAAGATAATCGATGATGACGTCATATACCCATATATGGTCATTTTTGGGACTAAGAATTTTTTCAATATTTTTGGTCCTAGTCGAGAACTGAAATTTGAAGATAATCGGTGATGACGTCATATACCCACTAAAAGATAATCGGTGATGACGTCATACACCCATATATGGTCATTTTTGGGACTTAGAATTTTTTCAATATATTTGAAGTCTAGATATGAAACTTGAAGATAATCGGTGATGACGTCACATACCACTAGAAGATAATCGGTGATGACGTCATGTATCCATATATGGTCATTTTTGGGACTTAAAATTTTTTCAATGTATTTTGTCCGAGTCGAGATCTGAAACTTGAAAATAATCGGTAATGACGTCATACACCCATATATGGTTATTTTTGGGACTTAGAATTTTTTCAATATATTTGGTCCGAGTCGAAATCTGAAACTTGAAGATAATTGGTGATGACGTCATATACCCATATATGGTCATTTTTGCGACTTAATATTTTTTCAATATATTTGATCCGAGTCTAGATATGAAACTTGAAGATAATCGGTGATGCCGTCATATACCCAATAGAAGATAATCGATGATGACGTCATATACCCATATATGGTCATTTTTGGGACTTAGAATTTTTTCAATATATTTGGTCCGAGTCGAAATCTGAAACTTGAAGATAATCGGTGATGACGTCATATACCCATATATGGTCATTTTTGCGACTTAGAATTTTTTCAATATTTTTGATCCGTGTCTAGATATGAAACTTGAAGATAATCGGTGATGACGTCATATACCCAATAGAAAATAATCGATCATGACGTCATATACCCATATATGGTCATTTTCGGGACTTAGAATTTTTTCAATAAATTTGGTGAGATCTAAAACTTGAAAATAATCGTTGATGACGTCATATGCCTCATAGAAGATATTCGGTGATGACGTCATATACCCATATATGGTCATTTTTTGGACTTAGAATTTTTTCAATATATTTGGTCCGAGTGGAGATCTGAAATTTGAAAATAATCGGTGATGACGTCATACACCCATATATGGTTATTTTTGGGACTTAGAATTGTTTCAATATATTTTGTCCGAGTCGAAATCTGAAACTTGAAGATAATCGGTGATGACGTCATACACCCATATATGGTCATTTTTTGGACTTAGAATTTTTTCAATATATTTGATCCGAGTCTAGAAATGGAACTTGAAGATAATCGGTGATGACGTCATATACCCACTAGAACATAATCGATGATGACGTCATATACCCATATATGGTCATTTTTGGGACTTAGAATGTTTTCAATGAATTTGGTGAGATCTGAAACTTGAAGATAATCGGTGATGACGTCATATGCCTCATAGAAGATAATCGGTGATGACGTCATATACCCATACATGATCATTATTGGGACGTAGAACTTTTTCAATATATTTGGTCCTAGTCGAGATCTGAAATTTGAAGATAATCGGTGAAGACGTCATACACCCATATATGGTCATTTTTGGGACTTAGAATTTCTTCAATAAATTTGGTGAGATCTGAAACTTGAAGATAATCGTTGATGACGTCATATGCCTCATAGAAGATAATCGGTGATGACGTCATATACCCATATATGATCATTATTGGGACGTAGAACTTTTTCAATATATTTGGTCCTAGTCGAGATCTGGAATTTAAAGATAATCGGTGATGACGTCATACACCCATATATGGTCATTTTTGGGACTTAGAATTTTTTCAATATATTTGATCCGAGTTTAAATATGAAACTTGAAGGTAATCGGTGATGACGTCATATACTCAATAGAAGATAATTGATGATGACGTCATATACCCATATATGGTCATTTTTGGGACTTAGAATTTTTTCAATATATTTGGTCCGAGTCGAAATCTGAAGCTTAAAGATAAGGTGATGACGTCATATACCCAATAGAAGATAATCGATGATGACGTCATATACCGATATATGGTCATTTTTGGGACTTAGAATTTTTTCAATAAATTTGGTGAGATCTGAAACTTGAAAATAATCGTTGATGACGTCATATACCCAATAGAAGATAATTGGTGATGACGTCATATACCCATATATGGTCATTTTTTTGACTTAGAAGTTTTTCAATATATTTGGTCCAAGTCGAGATCTTAAATTTGAAAATAATCGGTGATGACGTCATATGCCCATATATGGTCATTTTTGAACCTTCGAAATTTTTCAATATATTTGGTCCGAGTCTAGATCTGAAAATTATATGGTCATTTTTGGGACTTAGAATATTTTCAATAAATTTGGTACGAGTTGAGATCTTAAACTTGAAGATAATCGGTGATGACGTCATATACCCACAAGAAGATAATCGGTGATGACCTCATATACCCATATATTGCCATTATTGAGACTTAGAATTTTATCAATATATTTGGACCGATTCGAGATATGAAACTTGAGTCGAGATCTGAAACTTGAAGATAGTCACATGCCCACTAGAAGATGATCGGTGATGACGTCATATGCCCACTAGAAGATGATCGGTGATGACGTCATATACCCATATATGGTCATTTTTGGGACTTATAATTTTTTCAATATATTTGGTCCAAATCGAGATCTGAAACTTGAGATAGTCACATGCCCACTAGAAGATAATCGGTGATGACGTCATATATCTATATATGATCATTATTGGGACGTAGAACTTTTTTAATATATTTGGTCCTAGTCGAGATCTGAAATTTAAAGATAATCGGTGATGACGTCATACACCCATACATGGTCATTTTTGGGACTTAGAAATTTTTCAATATATTTGGTCCGAGTCGAAATCTGAAATTTGAAGATAATCGATGATGACGTCATATACCCATATATGGTCATTTTTGGGACTTAGAATTTTTCAATATATTTGATCCAATTCGTGATCTGAAACTTGAGATAGTCACATGCCCACTAGAAGATAATCGGTGATGACGTCATATACCCACTAGAAGATAATCGATGATGACGTCATATACCCATATATGGTCATTTTTGGGACTTAGAATTTTTCAATATACATATTTGATCTAATTCGTGATCTAAAACTTGAGATAGTCACATGCCCACTAGAAGATAATCGATGATGACGTCATATACCCATATATGGTCATTCTTGGGACTTAGAATTTTTCAATATATTTGAACTAATTCGTGATCTTAAACTAGAGATAGTCACATGCCCACTAGAAGATAATCGATGATGACGTCATATACCCATATATGGTCATTTTTGGGACTAAGAATTTTTTCAATATTTTTGGTCCTAGTCGAGAACTGAAATTTGAAGATAATCGGTGATGACGTCATATACCCACTAAAAGATAATCGGTGATGACGTCATACACCCATATATGGTCATTTTTGGGACTTAGAATTTTTTCAATATATTTGAAGTCTAGATATGAAACTTGAAGATAATCGGTGATGACGTCACATACCACTAGAAGATAATCGGTGATGACGTCATGTATCCATATATGGTCATTTTTGGGACTTAAAATTTTTTCAATGTATTTTGTCCGAGTCGAGATCTGAAACTTGAAAATAATCGGTAATGACGTCATACACCCATATATGGTTATTTTTGGGACTTAGAATTTTTTCAATATATTTGGTCCGAGTCGAAATCTGAAACTTGAAGATAATTGGTGATGACGTCATATACCCATATATGGTCATTTTTGCGACTTAGAATTTTTTCAATATATTTGATCCGAGTCTAGATATGAAACTTGAAGATAATCGGTGATGACGTCATATACCCAATAGAAGATAATCGATGATGACGTCATATACCCATATATGGTCATTTTTGGGACTTAGAATTTTTTCAATATATTTGGTCCGAGTTGAAATCTGAAACTTGAAGATAATCGGTGATGACGTCATATACCCATATATGGTAATTTTTGCGACTTAGAATTTTTTCAATATTTTTGATCCGTGTCTAGATATGAAACTTGAAGATAATCGGTGATGACGTCATATACCCAATAGAAGATAATCGATCATGACGTCATATACCCATATATGGTCATTTTCGGGACTTAGAATTTTTTCAATAAATTTGGTGAGATCTAAAACTTGAAAATAATCGTTGATGACGTCATATGCCTCATAGAAGATATTCGGTGATGACGTCATATACCCATATATGGTCATTTTTGGGACTTAGAATTTTTTCAATATATTTGGTCCGAGTCGAGATCTGAAACTTGAAAATAATCGGTGATGACGTCATACACCCATATATGGTTATTTTTATGACTTAGAATTGTTTTAATATATTTTGTCCGAGTCGAAATCTGAAACTTGAAGATAATCGGTGATGACGTCATACACCCATATATGGTCATTTTTTGGACTTAGAATTTTTTCAATATATTTGATCCGAGTCTAGATATGGAACTTGAAGATAATCGGTGATGACGTCATATACCCACTAGAACATAATCGATGATGACGTCATACACCCATATATGGTCATTTTTGGGACTTAGAATTTTTTCAATGAATTTGGTGAGATCTGAAACTTGAAGATAATCGGTGATGACGTCATATGCCTCATAGAAGATAATCGGTGATGACGTCATATACCCATATATGATCATTATTGGGACGTAGAACTTTTTCAATATATTTGGTCCTAGTCGAGATCTGAAATTTGAAGATAATCGGTGAAGACGTCATACACCCATATATGGTCATTTTTGGGACTTAGAATTTCTTCAATAAATTTGGTGAGATCTGAAACTTGAAGATAATCGTTGATGACGTCATATGCCTCATAGAAGATAATCGGTGATGACGTCATATACCCATATATGATCATTATTGGGACGTAGAACTTTTTCAATATATTTGGTCCTAGTCGAGATCTGGAATTTAAAGATAATCGGTGATGACGTCATACACCCATATATGGTCATTTTTGGGACTTAGAATTTTTTCAATATATTTGGTCCGAGTCGAAATCTGAAGCTTAAAGATAAGGTGATGACGTCATATACCCAATAGAAGATAATCGATGATGACGTCATATACCGATATATGGTCATTTTTGGGAATTAGAATTTTTTCAATAAATTTGGTGAGATCTGAAACTTGAAAATAATCGTTGATGACGTCATATACCCAATAGAAGATAATTGGTGATGACGTCATATACCCATATATGGTCATTTTTGGGACTTAGAATTTTTTCAATATATTTGGTCCGAGTGAAATCTGAAGCTTAAAAATAATCGGTGATGACGTCATATACCCAATAGAAGATAATCGATGATGACGTCATATACCCATATATGGTCATTTTTGGGACTTAGAATTTTTTCAATATATTTGGTCGGAGTCGAAATCTGAAACTTGAAGATAATCGGTGATGACGTCATATACCCATATATGGTTATTTTTGGGATTTAGAATTTTTTCAATATATTTGATCCGAGTCTAGATATGAAACTTGAAGATAATCGGTGATGACGTCATATACCCAATAGAATATAATCGATGATGACGTCATATACCCATATATGGTCATTTGGGACTTAGAATTTTTTCAATATATTTGATCCAATTCGTGATCTGAAACTTGAGATAGTCACATGCCCACTAGAAGATAATCGGTGATGACGTCATATACCCATAAATGATCAATATTGGGACTTAGAACTTTTTCAATATATTTGGTCCTAGTCGAGATCTGGATTTTGAAGATAATCGATGATGACGTCATACACCCATATATGTTCATTTTTGGGACTTATATATTTGGTCCGAGACGCAATCTGAAACTTGAAGATAATCGATGATGACGTCATATACCCATATATGGTCATTTGGGACTTAGAATTTTTTCAATATATTTGATCCAATTCGTGATCTGAAACTTGAGATAGTCACATGCCCACTAAAAGTTTATCGGTGATGACGTCATATACCCATAAATGATCATTATTGGGACGTAGAACTTTTTCAATATATTTGGTCCTAGTCGAGATCTGGATTTTGAAGATAATCGATGATGACATCATACACCCATATATGGTCATTTTTGGGACTTAGAATTTTTTCAATATATTTGATCCGAGTTTAGATATGAAACTTGAAGATAATCGGTGATGACGTCATATACCCAATAGAAGATAATTGATGATGACGTCATATACCCATATATGGTCATTTTTGGGACTAAGAATTTTTTCAATATATTTGGTCCGAGTCGAAATCTGAAGCTTAAAAATAATCGGTGATGACGTCATATACCCAATAGAAGATAATTGATGATGACGTCATATACCCATTTATGGTCATATTTGGGACAGAATTTTTTCAATAAATTTGGTGAGATCTGAAACTTGAAAATAATCGTTGATGACGTCGTATGCCTCATAGAAGATATTCGATGATGACGTCTTATACCCATATATGGTCATTTTTGGGATTTAGAATTTTTTCAATATATTTGATCCGAGTCTAGATATGAAACTTGAAGATAATCGGTGATGACGTCATATACCCAATAGAAGATTATCGATGATGACGTCATATACCCATATATGGTCATTTTTGGGACTTAGAATTTTTTCAATATATTTGATCCAATTCGTGATCTGAAACTTGAGATAGTCACATGCCCACTAGAAGATAATCGGTGATGACGTCATATACCCATAAATGATCATTATTGGGACGTAGAACTTTTTCAATATATTTGGTCCTAGTCGAGATCTGGAATTTGAAGATAATCGATGATGACTTCATACACCCATATATGGTCATTTTTGGGACTTAGAATTTTTTCAATATATTTAGTCCGAGTAGAAATCTGAAACTTGAAGATAATCGGTGATAACGTCATATACCCATATATGGTCATTTTTGGGACTTAGAATTTTTTCAATATATTTGATCCGAGTCTAGATATGAAACTTGAAGATAATCGGTGATGACGTCATATACCCACTAGAAGATAATCGATGATGACGTCATATACCCATATATGGTCATTTTTGGGACTTAGAATTTTTTCAATATATTTGGTCCGAGTCGAAATCTGAAACTTGAAGATAATCGGTGATGACGTCATATACCCATATATGGTCATTTTTTGGACTTAGAATTTTTTCAATATATTTGATCCGAGTCAAGATAAGAAAATTGAAGATAATCGGTGATGACGTCATATACCCACTAGAAGATAATCGATGATGACGTCATATACCCATATATGGTCATTTTTGGGACTTAGAATTTTTTCAATAAATTTTGTGAGATCTGAAACTTAAAGATAATCGGTGATGACGTCATATACCCATATATGATCATTATTGGGACGTAGAACTTTTTCAATATATTTGGTCCTAGTCGAGATCTGAAATTTGAAGATAATCGGTGAAGACGTCATACACCCATATATGGTCATTTTTGGGACTTAGAATTTCTTCAATAAATTTGGTGAGATCTGAAACTTGAAGATAATCGTTGATGACGTCATATGCCTCATAGAAGATAATCGGTGATGACGTCATATACCCATATATGATCATTATTGGGACGTAGAACTTTTTCAATATATTTGGTCCTAGTCGAGATCTGGAATTTAAAGATAATCGGTGATGACGTCATACACCCATATATGGTCATTTTTGGGACTTAGAATTTTTTCAATATATTTGATCCGAGTTTAAATATGAAACTTGAAGGTAATCGGTGATGACGTCATATACTCAATAGAAGATAATTGATGATGACGTCATATACCCATATATGGTCATTTTTTGGACTTAGAATTTTTTCAATATATTTGATCCGAGTCTAGATATGGAACTTGAAGATAATCGGTGATGACGTCATATACCCACTAGAACATAATCGATGATGACGTCATACACCCATATATGGTCATTTTTGGGACTTAGAATTTTTTCAATGAATTTGGTGAGATCTGAAACTTGAAGATAATCGGTGATGACGTCATATGCCTCATAGAAGATAATCGGTGATGACGTCATATACCCATATATGATCATTATTGGGACGTAGAACTTTTTCAATATATTTGGTCCTAGTCGAGATCTGAAATTTGAAGATAATCGGTGAAGACGTCATACACCCATATATGGTCATTTTTGGGACTTAGAATTTCTTCAATAAATTTGGTGAGATCTGAAACTTGAAGATAATCGTTGATGACGTCATATGCCTCATAGAAGATAATCGGTGATGACGTCATATACCCATATATGATCATTATTGGGACGTAGAACTTTTTCAATATATTTGGTCCTAGTCGAGATCTGGAATTTAAAGATAATCGGTGATGACGTCATACACCCATATATGGTCATTTTTGGGACTTAGAATTTTTTCAATATATTTGGTCCGAGTCGAAATCTGAAGCTTAAAGATAAGGTGATGACGTCATATACCCAATAGAAGATAATCGATGATGACGTCATATACCGATATATGGTCATTTTTGGGAATTAGAATTTTTTCAATAAATTTGGTGAGATCTGAAACTTGAAAATAATCGTTGATGACGTCATATACCCAATAGAAGATAATTGGTGATGACGTCATATACCCATATATGGTCATTTTTGGGACTTAGAATTTTTTCAATATATTTGGTCCGAGTGAAATCTGAAGCTTAAAAATAATCGGTGATGACGTCATATACCCAATAGAAGATAATCGATGATGACGTCATATACCCATATATGGTCATTTTTGGGACTTAGAATTTTTTCAATATATTTGGTCGGAGTCGAAATCTGAAACTTGAAGATAATCGGTGATGACGTCATATACCCATATATGGTTATTTTTGGGATTTAGAATTTTTTCAATATATTTGATCCGAGTCTAGATATGAAACTTGAAGATAATCGGTGATGACGTCATATACCCAATAGAATATAATCGATGATGACGTCATATACCCATATATGGTCATTTGGGACTTAGAATTTTTTCAATATATTTGATCCAATTCGTGATCTGAAACTTGAGATAGTCACATGCCCACTAGAAGATAATCGGTGATGACGTCATATACCCATAAATGATCAATATTGGGACTTAGAACTTTTTCAATATATTTGGTCCTAGTCGAGATCTGGATTTTGAAGATAATCGATGATGACGTCATACACCCATATATGTTCATTTTTGGGACTTATATATTTGGTCCGAGACGCAATCTGAAACTTGAAGATAATCGATGATGACGTCATATACCCATATATGGTCATTTGGGACTTAGAATTTTTTCAATATATTTGATCCAATTCGTGATCTGAAACTTGAGATAGTCACATGCCCACTAAAAGTTTATCGGTGATGACGTCATATACCCATAAATGATCATTATTGGGACGTAGAACTTTTTCAATATATTTGGTCCTAGTCGAGATCTGGATTTTGAAGATAATCGATGATGACATCATACACCCATATATGGTCATTTTTGGGACTTAGAATTTTTTCAATATATTTGATCCGAGTTTAGATATGAAACTTGAAGATAATCGGTGATGACGTCATATACCCAATAGAAGATAATTGATGATGACGTCATATACCCATATATGGTCATTTTTGGGACTAAGAATTTTTTCAATATATTTGGTCCGAGTCGAAATCTGAAGCTTAAAAATAATCGGTGATGACGTCATATACCCAATAGAAGATAATTGATGATGACGTCATATACCCATTTATGGTCATATTTGGGACAGAATTTTTTCAATAAATTTGGTGAGATCTGAAACTTGAAAATAATCGTTGATGACGTCGTATGCCTCATAGAAGATATTCGATGATGACGTCTTATACCCATATATGGTCATTTTTGGGATTTAGAATTTTTTCAATATATTTGATCCGAGTCTAGATATGAAACTTGAAGATAATCGGTGATGACGTCATATACCCAATAGAAGATTATCGATGATGACGTCATATACCCATATATGGTCATTTTTGGGACTTAGAATTTTTTCAATATATTTGATCCAATTCGTGATCTGAAACTTGAGATAGTCACATGCCCACTAGAAGATAATCGGTGATGACGTCATATACCCATAAATGATCATTATTGGGACGTAGAACTTTTTCAATATATTTGGTCCTAGTCGAGATCTGGAATTTGAAGATAATCGATGATGACTTCATACACCCATATATGGTCATTTTTGGGACTTAGAATTTTTTCAATATATTTAGTCCGAGTAGAAATCTGAAACTTGAAGATAATCGGTGATAACGTCATATACCCATATATGGTCATTTTTGGGACTTAGAATTTTTTCAATATATTTGATCCGAGTCTAGATATGAAACTTGAAGATAATCGGTGATGACGTCATATACCCACTAGAAGATAATCGATGATGACGTCATATACCCATATATGGTCATTTTTGGGACTTAGAATTTTTTCAATATATTTGGTCCGAGTCGAAATCTGAAACTTGAAGATAATCGGTGATGACGTCATATACCCATATATGGTCATTTTTTGGACTTAGAATTTTTTCAATATATTTGATCCGAGTCAAGATAAGAAAATTGAAGATAATCGGTGATGACGTCATATACCCACTAGAAGATAATCGATGATGACGTCATATACCCATATATGGTCATTTTTGGGACTTAGAATTTTTTCAATAAATTTTGTGAGATCTGAAACTTAAAGATAATCGGTGATGACGTCATATACCCATATATGATCATTATTGGGACGTAGAACTTTTTCAATATATTTGGTCCTAGTCGAGATCTGAAATTTGAAGATAATCGGTGAAGACGTCATACACCCATATATGGTCATTTTTGGGACTTAGAATTTCTTCAATAAATTTGGTGAGATCTGAAACTTGAAGATAATCGTTGATGACGTCATATGCCTCATAGAAGATAATCGGTGATGACGTCATATACCCATATATGATCATTATTGGGACGTAGAACTTTTTCAATATATTTGGTCCTAGTCGAGATCTGGAATTTAAAGATAATCGGTGATGACGTCATACACCCATATATGGTCATTTTTGGGACTTAGAATTTTTTCAATATATTTGATCCGAGTTTAAATATGAAACTTGAAGGTAATCGGTGATGACGTCATATACTCAATAGAAGATAATTGATGATGACGTCATATACCCATATATGGTCATTTTTGGGACTTAGAATTTTTTCAATATATTTGGTCCGAGTCGAAATCTGAAGCTTAAAGATAAGGTGATGACGTCATATACCCAATAGAAGATAATCGATGATGACGTCATATACCGATATATGGTCATTTTTGGGACTTAGAATTTTTTCAATAAATTTGGTGAGATCTGAAACTTGAAAATAATCGTTGATGACGTCATATACCCAATAGAAGATAATTGGTGATGACGTCATATACCCATATATGGTCATTTTTTTGACTTAGAATTTTTTCAATATATTTGGTCCAAGTCGAGATCTTAAATTTGAAAATAATCGGTGATGACGTCATATGCCCATATATGGTCATTTTTGAACCTTCGAAATTTTTCAATATATTTGGTCCGAGTCTAGATCTGAAAATTATATGGTCATTTTTGGGACTTAGAATATTTTCAATAAATTTGGTACGAGTTGAGATCTTAAACTTGAAGATAATCGGTGATGACGTCATATACCCACAAGAAGATAATCGGTGATATACCCATATATTGCCATTATTGAGACTTAGAATTTTATCAATATATTTGGACCGATTCGAGATATGAAACTTGAGTCGAGATCTGAAACTTGAAGATAGTCACATGCCCACTAGAAGATGATCGGTGATGACGTCATATGCCCACTAGAAGATGATCGGTGATGACGTCATATACCCATATATGGTCATTTTTGGGACTTATAATTTTTTCAATATATTTGGTCCAAATCGAGATCTGAAACTTGAGATAGTCACATGCCCACTAGAAGATAATCGGTGATGACGTCATATATCTATATATGATCATTATTGGGACGTAGAACTTTTTTAATATATTTGGTCCTAGTCGAGATCTGAAATTTAAAGATAATCGGTGATGACGTCATACACCCATACATGGTCATTTTTGGGACTTAGAAATTTTTCAATATATTTGGTCCGAGTCGAAATCTGAAATTTGAAGATAATCGATAATGACGTCATATACCCATATATGGGCATTTTTGGGACTTAGAATTTTTCAATATATTTGATCCAATTCGTGATCTGAAACTTGAGATAGTCACATGCCCACTAGAAGATAATCGGTGATGACGTCATATACCCACTAGAAGATAATCGATGATGACGTCATATACCCATATATGGTCATTTTTGGGACTTAGAATTTTTCAATATACATATTTGATCTAATTCGTGATCTAAAACTTGAGATAGTCACATGCCCACTAGAAGATAATCGATGATGACGTCATATACCCATATATGGTCATTCTTGGGACTTAGAATTTTTCAATATATTTGAACTAATTCGTGATCTTAAACTAGAGATAGTCACATGCCCACTAGAAGATAATCGATGATGACGTCATATACCCATATATGGTCATTTTTGGGACTAAGAATTTTTTCAATATTTTTGGTCCTAGTCGAGAACTGAAATTTGAAGATAAACGGTGATGACGTCATATACCCATATATGTTCATTTCTGGGACTTAGAATTTTTTAATATTTTTGGTCCTAGTCGAGATATGAAACTTGAAGATAATCGGTGATGACGTCATATACCCACTAAAAGATAATCGGTGATGACGTCATACACCCATATATGGTCATTTTTGGGACTTAGAATTTTTTCAATATATTTGAAGTCTAGATATGAAACTTGAAGATAATCGGTGATGACGTCACATACCACTAGAAGATAATCGGTGATGACGTCATGTATCCATATATGGTCATTTTTGGGACTTAAAATTTTTTCAATGTATTTTGTCCGAGTCGAGATCTGAAACTTGAAAATAATCGGTAATGACGTCATACACCCATATATGGTTATTTTTGGACTTAGAATTTTTTCAATATATTTGGTCCGAGTCGAAATCTGAAACTTGAAGATAATTGGTGATGACGTCATATACCC
The DNA here is from genome assembly GCA_951394425.1 of Tipula unca. Taxonomy (NCBI): domain Eukaryota; kingdom Metazoa; phylum Arthropoda; class Insecta; order Diptera; family Tipulidae; genus Tipula; species Tipula unca. The sequence goes on along the minus strand of OX596381.1, from coordinate 89,969,330 downwards.
ATATATGGTCATTTTTGCGACTTAGAATTTTTTCAATATATTTGATCCGAGTCTAGATATGAAACTTGAAGATAATCGGTGATGCCGTCATATACCCAATAGAAGATAATCGATGATGACGTCATATACCCATATATGGTCATTTTTGGGACTTAGAATTTTTTCAATATATTTGGTCCGCGTTGAAATCTGAAACTTGAAGATAATCGGTGATGACGTCATATACCCATATATGGTAATTTTTGCGACTTAGAATTTTTTCAATATTTTTGATCCGTGTCTAGATATGAAACTTGAAGATAATCGGTGATGACGTCATATACCCAATAGAAGATAATCGATCATGACGTCATATACCCATATATGGTCATTTTCGGGACTTAGAATTTTTTCAATAAATTTGGTGAGATCTAAAGCTTGAAAATAATCGTTGATGACGTCATATGCCTCATAGAAGATATTCGGTGATGACGTCATATACCCATATATGGTCATTTTTGGGACTTAGAATTTTTTCAATATATTTGGTCCGAGTCGAGATCTGAAACGTGAAAATAATCGGTGATGACGTCATACACCCATATATGGTTATTTTTATGACTTAGAATTGTTTTAATATATTTTGTCCGAGTCGAAATCTGAAACTTGAAGATAATCGGTGATGACGTCATACACCCATATATGGTCATTTTTTGGACTTAGAATTTTTTCAATATATTTGATCCGAGTCTAGATATGGAACTTGAAGATAATCGGTGATGACGTCATATACCCACTAGAACATAATCGATGATGACGTCATACACCCATATATGGTCATTTTTGGGACTTAGAATTTTTTCAATGAATTTGGTGAGATCTGAAACTTGAAGATAATCGGTGATGACGTCATATGCCTCATAGAAGATAATCGGTGATGACGTCATATACCCATATATGATCATTATTGGGACGTAGAACTTTTTCAATATATTTGGTCCTAGTCGAGATCTGAAATTTGAAGATAATCGGTGAAGACGTCATACACCCATATATGGTCATTTTTGGGACTTAGAATTTCTTCAATAAATTTGGTGAGATCTGAAACTTGAAGATAATCGTTGATGACGTCATATGCCTCATAGAAGATAATCGGTGATGACGTCATATACCCATATATGATCATTATTGGGACGTAGAACTTTTTCAATATATTTGGTCCTAGTCGAGATCTGGAATTTAAAGATAATCGGTGATGACGTCATACACCCATATATGGTCATTTTTGGGACTTAGAATTTTTTCAATATATTTGGTCCGAGTCGAAATCTGAAGCTTAAAGATAAGGTGATGACGTCATATACCCAATAGAAGATAATCGATGATGACGTCATATACCGATATATGGTCATTTTTGGGAATTATAATTTTTTCAATAAATTTGGTGAGATCTGAAACTTGAAAATAATCGTTGATGACGTCATATACCCAATAGAAGATAATTGGTGATGACGTCATATACCCATATATGGTCATTTTTGGGACTTAGAATTTTTTCAATATATTTGGTCCGAGTGAAATCTGAAGCTTAAAAATAATCGGTGATGACGTCATATACCCAATAGAAGATAATCGATGATGACGTCATATACCCATATATGGTCATTTTTGGGACTTAGAATTTTTTCAATATATTTGGTCCGAGTCGAAATCTGAAACTTGAAGATAATCGGTGATGACGTCATATACCCATATATGGTTATTTTTGGGATTTAGAATTTTTTCAATATATTTGATCCGAGTCTAGATATGAAACTTGAAGATAATCGGTGATGACGTCATATACCCAATAGAATATAATCGATGATGACGTCATATACCCATATATGGTCATTTGGGACTTAGAATTTTTTCAATATATTTGATCCAATTCGTGATCTGAAACTTGAGATAGTCACATGCCCACTAGAAGATAATCGGTGATGACGTCATATACCCATAAATGATCAATATTGGGACTTAGAACTTTTTCAATATATTTGGTCCTAGTCGAGATCTGGATTTTGAAGATAATCGATGATGACGTCATACACCCATATATGTTCATTTTTGGGACTTATATATTTGGTCCGAGACGAAATCTGAAACTTGAAGATAATCGATGATGACGTCATATACCCATATATGGTCATTTGGGACTTAGAATTTTTTCAATATATTTGATCCAATTCGTGATCTGAAACTTGAGATAGTCACATGCCCACTAAAAGTTTATCGGTGATGACGTCATATACCCATAAATGATCATTATTGGGACGTAGAACTTTTTCAATATATTTGGTCCTAGTCGAGATCTGGATTTTGAAGATAATCGATGATGACATCATACACCCATATATGGTCATTTTTGGGACTTAGAATTTTTTCAATATATTTGATCCGAGTTTAGATATGAAACTTGAAGATAATCGGTGATGACGTCATATACCCAATAGAAGATAATTGATGATGACGTCATATACCCATATATGGTCATTTTTGGGACTAAGAATTTTTTCAATATATTTGGTCCAAATCGAAATCTGAAGCTTAAAAATAATCGGTGATGACGTCATATACCCAATAGAAGATAATTGATGATGACGTCATATACCCATTTATGGTCATATTTGGGACAGAATTTTTTCAATAAATTTGGTGAGATCTGAAACTTGAAAATAATCGTTGATGACGTCGTATGCCTCATAGAAGATATTCGATGATGACGTCTTATACCCATATATGGTCATTTTTGGGATTTAGAATTTTTTCAATATATTTGATCCGAGTCTAGATATGAAACTTGAAGATAATCGGTGATGACGTCATATACCCAATAGAAGATTATCGATGATGACGTCATATACCCATATATGGTCATTTTTGGGACTTAGAATTTTTTCAATATATTTGATCCAATTCGTGATCTGAAACTTGAGATAGTCACATGCCCACTAGAAGATAATCGGTGATGACGTCATATACCCATAAATGATCATTATTGGGACGTAGAACTTTTTCAATATATTTGGTCCTAGTCGAGATCTGGAATTTGAAGATAATCGATGATGACGTCATACACCCATATATGGTCATTTTTGGGACTTAGAATTTTTTCAATATATTTAGTCCGAGTAGAAATCTGAAACTTGAAGATAATCGGTGATGACGTCATATACCCATATATGGTCATTTTTGGGACTTAGAATTTTTTCAATATATTTGATCCGAGTCTAGATATGAAACTTGAAGATAATCGGTGATGACGTCATATACCCACTAGAAGATAATCGATGATGACGTCATATACCCATATATGGTCATTTTTGGGACTTAGAATTTTTTCAATATATTTGGTCCGAGTCGAAATCTGAAACTTGAAGATAATCGGTGATGACGTCATATACCCATATATGGTCATTTTTTGGACTTAGAATTTTTTCAATATATTTGATCCGAGTCAAGATAAGAAAATTGAAGATAATCGGTGATGACGTCATATACCCACTAGAAGATAATCGATGATGACGTCATATACCCATATATGGTCATTTTTGGGACTTAGAATTTTTTCAATAAATTTTGTGAGATCTGAAACTTAAAGATAATCGGTGATGACGTCATATACCCATATATGATCATTATTGGGACGTAGAACTTTTTCAATATATTTGGTCCTAGTCGAGATCTGAAATTTGAAGATAATCGGTGATGACGTCATACACCCATATATGGTCATTTTTTGGACTTAGAATTTTTTCAATATATTTAGTCCAGGTAGAAATCTGAAACTTGAAGATAATCGGTGATAACGTCATATACCCATATAAGATGATCGGTGATGACGTCATATACCCATATATGGTCATTTTTGGGACTTATAATTTTTTCAATATATTTGGTCCAAATCGAGATCTGAAACTTGAGATAGTCACATGCCCACTAGAAGATAATCGGTGATGACGTCATATATCTATATATGATCATTATTGGGACGTAGAACTTTTTTAATATATTTGGTCCTAGTCGAGATCTGAAATTTAAAGATAATCGGTGATGACGTCATACACCCATACATGGTCATTTTTGGGACTTAGAAATTTTTCAATATATTTGGTCCGAGTCGAAATCTGAAATTTGAAGATAATCGATGATGACGTCATATACCCATATATGGTCATTTTTGGGACTTAGAATTTTTCAATATATTTGATCCAATTCGTGATCTGAAACTTGAGATAGTCACATGCCCACTAGAAGATAATCGGTGATGACGTCATATACCCACTAGAAGATAATCGATGATGACGTCATATACCCATATATGGTCATTTTTGGGACTTAGAATTTTTCAATATACATATTTGATCTAATTCGTGATCTAAAACTTGAGATAGTCACATGCCCACTAGAAGATAATCGATGATGACGTCATATACCCATATATGGTCATTCTTGGGACTTAGAATTTTTCAATATATTTGAACTAATTCGTGATCTTAAACTAGAGATAGTCACATGCCCACTAGAAGATAATCGATGATGACGTCATATACCCATATATGGTCATTTTTGGGACTAAGAATTTTTTCAATATTTTTGGTCCTAGTCGAGAACTGAAATTTGAAGATAAACGGTGATGACGTCATATACCCATATATGTTCATTTCTGGGACTTAGAATTTTTTAATATTTTTGGTCCTAGTCGAGATATGAAACTTGAAGATAATCGGTGATGACGTCATATACCCACTAAAAGATAATCGGTGATGACGTCATACACCCATATATGGTCATTTTTGGGACTTAGAATTTTTTCAATATATTTGAAGTCTAGATATGAAACTTGAAGATAATCGGTGATGACGTCACATACCACTAGAAGATAATCGGTGATGACGTCATGTATCCATATATGGTCATTTTTGGGACTTAAAATTTTTTCAATGTATTTTGTCCGAGTCGAGATCTGAAACTTGAAAATAATCGGTAATGACGTCATACACCCATATATGGTTATTTTTGGGACTTAGAATTTTTTCAATATATTTGGTCCGAGTCGAAATCTGAAACTTGAAGATAATTGGTGATGACGTCATATACCCATATATGGTCATTTTTGCGACTTAGAATTTTTTCAATATATTTGATCCGAGTCTAGATATGAAACTTGAAGATAATCGGTGATGCCGTCATATACCCAATAGAAGATAATCGATGATGACGTCATATACCCATATATGGTCATTTTTGGGACTTAGAATTTTTTCAATATATTTGGTCCGAGTTGAAATCTGAAACTTGAAGATAATCGGTGATGACGTCATATACCCATATATGGTCATTTTTGCGACTTAGAATTTTTTCAATATTTTTGATCCGTGTCTAGATATGAAACTTGAAGATAATCGGTGATGACGTCATATACCCAATAGAAGATAATCGATCATGACGTCATATACCCATATATGGTCATTTTCGGGACTTAGAATTTTTTCAATAAATTTGGTGAGATCTAAAACTTGAAAATAATCGTTGATGACGTCATATGCCTCATAGAAGATATTCGGTGATGACGTCATATACCCATATATGGTCATTTTTGGGACTTAGAATTTTTTCAATATATTTGGTCCGAGTCGAGATCTGAAACTTGAAAATAATCGGTGATGACGTCATACACCCATATATGGTTATTTTTATGACTTAGAATTGTTTTAATATATTTTGTCCGAGTCGAAATCTGAAACTTGAAGATAATCGGTGATGACGTCATACACCCATATATGGTCATTTTTTGGACTTAGAATTTTTTCAATATATTTGATCCGAGTCTAGATATGGAACTTGAAGATAATCGGTGATGACGTCATATACCCACTAGAACATAATCGATGATCACGTCATACACCCATATATGGTCATTTTTGGGACTTAGAATTTTTTCAATGAATTTGGTGAGATCTGAAACTTGAAGATAATCGGTGATGACGTCATATGCCTCATAGAAGATAATCGGTGATGACGTCATATACCCATATATGATCATTATTGGGACGTAGAACTTTTTCAATATATTTGGTCCTAGTCGAGATCTGAAATTTGAAGATAATCGGTGAAGACGTCATACACCCATATATGGTCATTTTTGGGACTTAGAATTTCTTCAATAAATTTGGTGAGATCTGAAACTTGAAGATAATCGTTGATGACGTCATATGCCTCATAGAAGATAATCGGTGATGACGTCATATACCCATATATGATCATTATTGGGACGTAGAACTTTTTCAATATATTTGGTCCTAGTCGAGATCTGGAATTTAAAGATAATCGGTGATGACGTCATACACCCATATATGGTCATTTTTGGGACATAGAATTTTTTCAATATATTTGGTCCGAGTCGAAATCTGAAGCTTAAAGATAAGGTGATGACGTCATATACCCAATAGAAGATAATCGATGATGACGTCATATACCGATATATGGTCATTTTTGGGAATTAGAATTTTTTCAATAAATTTGGTGAGATCTGAAACTTGAAAATAATCGTTGATGACGTCATATACCCAATAGAAGATAATTGGTGATGACGTCATATACCCATATATGGTCATTTTTGGGACTTAGAATTTTTTCAATATATTTGGTCCGAGTGAAATCTGAAGCTTAAAAATAATCGGTGATGACGTCATATACCCAATAGAAGATAATCGATGATGACGTCATATACCCATATATGGTCATTTTTGGGACTTAGAATTTTTTCAATATATTTGGTCCGAGTCGAAATCTGAAACTTGAAGATAATCGGTGATGACGTCATATACCCATATATGGTTATTTTTGGGATTTAGAATTTTTTCAATATATTTGATCCGAGTCTAGATATGAAACTTGAAGATAATCGGTGATGACGTCATATACCCAATAGAATATAATCGATGATGACGTCATATACCCATATATGGTCATTTGGGACTTAGAATTTTTTCAATATATTTGATCCAATTCGTGATCTGAAACTTGAGATAGTCACATACCCACTAGAAGATAATCGGTGATGACGTCATATACCCATAAATGATCAATATTGGGACTTAGAACTTTTTCAATATATTTGGTCCTAGTCGAGATCTGGATTTTGAAGATAATCGATGATGACGTCATACACCCATATATGTTCATTTTTGGGACTTATATATTTGGTCCGAGACGAAATCTGAAACTTGAAGATAATCGATGATGACGTCATATACCCATATATGGTCATTTGGGACTTAGAATTTTTTCAATATATTTGATCCAATTCGTGATCTGAAACTTGAGATAGTCACATGCCCACTAAAAGTTTATCGGTGATGACGTCATATACCCATAAATGATCATTATTGGGACGTAGAACTTTTTCAATATATTTGGTCCTAGTCGAGATCTGGATTTTGAAGATAATCGGTGATGACATCATACACCCATATATGGTCATTTTTGGGACTTAGAATTTTTTCAATATATTTGATCCGAGTTTAGATATGAAACTTGAAGATAATCGGTGATGACGTCATATACCCAATAGAAGATAATTGATGATGACGTCATATACCCATATATGGTCATTTTTGGGACTAAGAATTTTTTCAATATATTTGGTCCGAGTCGAAATCTGAAGCTTAAAAATAATCGGTGATGACGTCATATACCCAATAGAAGATAATTGATGATGACGTCATATACCCATTTATGGTCATATTTGGGACAGAATTTTTTCAATAAATTTGGTGAGATCTGAAACTTGAAAATAATCGTTGATGACGTCGTATGCCTCATAGAAGATATTCGATGATGACGTCTTATACCCATATATGGTCATTTTTGGGATTTAGAATTTTTTCAATATATTTGATCCGAGTCTAGATATGAAACTTGAAGATAATCGGTGATGACGTCATATACCCAATAGAAGATTATCGATGATGACGTCATATACCCATATATGGTCATTTTTGGGACTTAGAATTTTTTCAATATATTTGATCCAATTCGTGATCTGAAACTTGAGATAGTCACATGCCCACTAGAAGATAATCGGTGATGACGTCATATACCCATAAATGATCATTATTGGGACGTAGAACTTTTTCAATATATTTGGTCCTAGTCGAGATCTGGAATTTGAAGATAATCGATGATGACGTCATACACCCATATATGGTCATTTTTGGGACTTAGAATTTTTTCAATATATTTAGTCCGAGTAGAAATCTGAAACTTGAAGATAATCGGTGATAACGTCATATACCCATATATGGTCATTTTTGGGACTTAGAATTTTTTCAATATATTTGATCCGAGTCTAGATATGAAACTTGAAGATAATCGGTGATGACGTCATATACCCACTAGAAGATAATCGATGATGACGTCATATACCCATATATGGTCATTTTTGGGACTTAGAATTTTTTCAATATATTTGGTCCGAGTCGAAATCTGAAACTTGAAGATAATCGGTGATGACGTCATATACCCATATATGGTCATTTTTTGGACTTAGAATTTTTTCAATATATTTGATCCGAGTCAAGATAAGAAAATTGAAGATAATCGGTGATGACGTCATATACCCACTAGAAGATAATCGATGATGACGTCATATACCCATATATGGTCATTTTTGGGACTTAGAATTTTTTCAATAAATTTTGTGAGATCTGAAACTTAAAGATAATCGGTGATGACGTCATATACCCATATATGATCATTATTGGGACGTAGAACTTTTTCAATATATTTGGTCCTAGTCGAGATCTGAAATTTGAAGATAATCGGTGATGACGTCATACACCCATATATGGTCATTTTTTGGACTTAGAATTTTTTCAATAAATTTGGTGAGATCTGAAACTTGAAGATAATCGTTGATGACGTCATATGCCTCATAGAAGATAATCGGTGATGACGTCATATACCCATATATGATCATTATTGGGACGTAGAACTTTTTCAATATATTTGGTCCTAGTCGAGATCTGGAATTTGAACATAATCAGTGATGACGTCATACACCCATATATGGTCATTTTTTGGACTTAGAATTTTTTCAATAAATTTGGTGAGATCTGAAACTTGAAGATAATCGGTGATGACGTCATATGCCTCATAGAAGATAATCGGTGATGACGTCATATACCCATATATGGTTATTTTTGGGACTTAGAATTTTTTCAATCTATTTGGTCCGAGTCGAAATCTGAAACTTGAAGATAATCGGTGATGACGTCATATACCCATATATGGTTATTTTTGGGATTTAGAATTTTTTCAATATATTTGATCAGAGTCTAGATATGAAACTTGAAGATAATCGGTGATGACGTCATATACCCAATAGAAGATAATCGATGATGACGTCATATACCCATATATGGTCATGTGGGACTTAGAATTTTTTCAATATATTTGATCCAATTCGTGATCTGAAACTTGAGATAGTCACATGCCCACTAGAAGATAATCGGTGATGACGTCATATACCCATAAATGATCATTATTGGGACTTAGAACTTTTTCAATATATTTGGTCCTAGTCAAGATCTGGATTTTGAAGATAATCGATGATGACGTCATACACCCATATATGTTCATTTTTGGGACTTAGAATTTTTTCAATATATTTGGTCCAAGTCGAAATCTGAAACTTGAAGATAATCGATGATGACGTCATATACCCATATATGGTCATTTGGGACAGAATTTTTTCAATAAATTTAGTGAGATCTGAAACTTGAAAATAATCGTTGATGACGTCGTATGCCTCATAGAAGATATTCGATGATGACGTCTTATACCCATATATGGTCATTTTTGGGATTTAGAATTTTTTCAATATATTTGATCCGAGTCTAGATATGAAACTTGAAGATAATCGGTGATGACGTCATATACCCAATAGAAGATAATCGATGATGACGTCATATACCCATATATGGTCATTTTTGGGACTTAGAATTTTTTCAATATATTTGATCCAATTCGTGATCTGAAACTTGAGATAGTCACATGCCCACTAGAAGATAATCGGTGATGACGTCATATACCCATAAATGATCATTATTGGGACGTAGAACTTTTTCAATATATTTGGTCCTAGTCGAGATCTGGAATTTGAAGATAATCGATGATGACGTCATACACCCATATATGGTCATTTTTGGGACTTAGAATTTTTTCAATATATTTAGTCCGAGTAGAAATCTGAAACTTGAAGATAATCGGTGATAACGTCATATACCCATATATGGTCATTTTTGGGACTTAGAATTTTTTCAATATATTTGATCCGAGTCTATATGAAACTTGAAGATAATCGGTGATGACGTCATATACACTCTAGAAGATTATCGATGATGACGTCATATACCAATATATGGTCATTATTGAGACGTAGAACTTTTTCAATATATTTGGTCCTAGTCGAGATCTGGAATTTGAAGATAATCGGTGATGACGTCATACACCCATATATGGTCATTTTGGGACTTAGAATTTTTTCAATATATTTGGTCCGAGTCGAAATCTGAAACTTGAAGATAATTGGTGATTGGTTATGACGTCATATACCCATATATGGTCATGTTTGCGACTTAGAATTTTTTAAATAAATTTGGTGAGATCCGAAACTTGAAAATATTCGTTGATGACGTCATATGCCTCATAGAAGATATTGGGTGATGACGTCATATACCCATATATGGTCATTTTTGGGGCTTAGAATTTTTTCAATATATTTGATCCGAGTCTAGATATGAAACTTGAAGATAATCGGTGATGACGTCATATACCCATATATGGTCATTTTTGCGACTTAGAATGTTTTCAATATATTTGATCCGAGTCTAGATATGAAACTTGAAAATAATCGGTGATGACGTCATATACCCAATAGGAGATAATCGATGATGACGTCATATACCCATATATGGTCATTTTTGGGACTTAGAATTTTTACAATATATTTGGTCCGAGTCGAAATCTGAAACTTGAAGATAATTGGTGATGACGTCATATACCCATATATGGTCATTTTTGCGACTTAGAATTTTTTCAATATATTTGATCCGAGTCAAGATATGAAACTTGAAAATAATCGGTGATGACGTCATATACCCAATAGGAGATAATCGGTGATGACGTCATATACCCATATATGGTCATTTTTGGGACTTAGAATTTTTTCAATAAATTTGGTGGGATCTGAAACTTGAAGATAATCGTTGATGACGTCATATGCTTCATAGAAGATAATCGATGATGACGTCATATACCCATATATGATCATTATTGGGACGTAGAACTTTTTCAATATATTTGGTCCTAGTCGAGATCTGGAATTTGAAGATAATCGGTGATGACGTCATACACCCATATATGGTCATTTTTGGGACTTAGAATTTTTTCAATATATTTGATCCGAGTCTAGATATGAAACTTGAAAATAATCGGTGATGACGTCATATGCTTCATAGAAGATAATCGGAGATGACGTAATATACCCATATATGATCATTATTGGGACGTTGAACTTTTTCAATATATTTGGTCCTAGTCGAGATCTGGAATTTGAAGATAATCGGTGATGACGTCATACACCCATATATGGTCATTTTTGCGACTTAGAATTTTTTCAATATATGGTGATGACGTCATATACCCAATAGAAGATAATCGATGATGACGTCATATATCCATATATGGGCATTTTTGGACCTTAGAATTTTTCAATAAATTTGGTGAGATCTGAAACTTGAAGATAATCGTTGATGACGTCATATGCCTCATAGAAGATAATCGGTGATGACGTCATATACCCATATATGATCATTATTGGGACGTAGAACTTTTTCAATATATTTGGTCCTAGTCGAGATCTGGAATTGAAGATAATCGGTGATGACGTCATACACCCATATATGGTAATTTTTGGGACTTAGAATTTTTTCAATATATTTGGTCCGAGTCGAAATCTGAAACTTGAAGATAATTGGTGATGACGTCATGTACCCATATATGGTCATTTTTGCGACTTAGAATTTGTTCAATATATATGTCCGAGTTTAGATAAGAAACTTGAAGATAATCGGTGATGACGTCATATACCCAATAGAAGATAATTGATGATGACGTCATATACCCAAATATGGTCATTTTTGGGACTTAGAATTTTTTCAATATATTTGGTCCGAGTCGAAATCTGAAGCTTACAGATAATCGGTGATGACGTCATATACCCAATAGAAGATAATCGATGATGACGTCATATACCCATATGGGCATTTTTGGGACTTAGAATTTTTTCAATATATTTGGTCCGCGTCTAAATCTAAAACTTAAAGATAATCGGTGATGACGTCATACACCCATATATTTGGTCCGAGTCGAAATCTGAAGCTTAAAGATAATCGGTGATGACGTCATATACCCAATAGAAGATAATCGATGATGACGTCATATACCCATATATGGTCATTTTTGGGACTTAGAATTTTTTCAATATATTTGATCCAATTCGTGATCTGAAACTTGAGATAGTCACATGCCCACTAGAAGATAATCGGTGATGCCGTCATACACCCATATATGGTCATTTTGGGACTTAGAATTTTTTCAATATATTTGGTCCGAGTCGAAATCTAAAACTTGAAAATAATTGATGATGACGTCATATACCCATATATGGTCATTTTTGCGACTTAGAATTTTTTCAATATATTTGATCCGAGTCTAGATATGAAACTTGAAGATAATCGGTGATGACGTCATATACCCAATAGAAGATAATAGATGATGACGTCATATACCCATATATGGTCATTTTTGGGACTTAGAATTTTTTCAATATATTTGGTCCGAGTCGAGATCTGAAACATGAAAATAATCTTTGTAGACGTCATACACCCACATATGGTTATTTTTGGGACTTAGAATTTTTTCAATATATTTGGTCCGAGTCGAAATCTGAAACTTGAAGATAATCGGTGATGACGTCATACACCCATATATGGTCATTTTTGCGACTTAGAATTTTTTCAATATATGGTGATGACGTCATATACCCAATAGAAGATAATCGATGATGACGTCATATATCCATATATGGGCATTTTTGGACCTTAGAATTTTTTCAATAAATTTGGTGAGATCTGAAACTTGAAGATAATCGTTGATGACGTCATATGCCTCATAGAAGATAATCGGTGATGACGTCATATACCCATATATGATCATTATTGGGACGTAGAACTTTTTCAATATATTTGGTCCTAGTCGAGATCTGGAATTGAAGATAATCGGTGATGACGTCATACACCCATATATGGTAATTTTTGGGACTTAGAATTTTTTCAATATATTTGGTCCGAGTCGAAATCTGAAACTTGAAGATAATTGGTGATGACGTCATGTACCCATATATGGTCATTTTTGCGACTTAGAATTTGTTCAATATATATGTCCGAGTTTAGATAAGAAACTTGAAGATAATCGGTGATGACGTCATATACCCAATAGAAGATAATTGATGATGACGTCATATACCCAAATATGGTCATTTTTGGGACTTAGAATTTTTTCAATATATTTGGTCCGAGTCGAAATCTGAAGCTTAAAGATAATCGGTGATGACGTCATATACCCAATAGAAGATAATCGATGATGACGTCATATACCCATATATGGTCATTTTTGGGACTTAGAATTATTTCAATAAATTTGGTGAGATCTGAAACTTGAAAATAATCGTTGATGACGTCATATGCCTCATAGAAGCAATTTGGTGATGACGTCATACACCCATATATGGTCATTTTTGGGACTAAGAATTTTTTCAATATATTTGATCCGAGTCTAGATATGAAACTTGAAGATAATCGGTGATGACGTCATACACCCATATATGGTCATTTTTGGGACTTAGAATTTTTTCAATATATTTGATCCGAGTCTAGATATGAAACTTGAAGATAATCGGTGATGACGTCATATACCCAATAGAAGATAATCGATGATGACGTCATATACCCATATATGGTCATTTTTGGGACTTAGAATTATTTCAATAAATTTGGTGAGATCTGAAACTTGAAAATAATCGTTGATGACGTCATATGCCTCATAGAAGCAATTTGGTGATGACGTCATACACCCATATATGGTCATTTTTGGGACTTAGAATTTTTTCAATATATTTGATCCGAGTCTAGATATGAAACTTGAAGATAATCGGGGATGACGTCATATACCCAATAGAAGATAATCGATGATGACGTCATATACCCATATATGGTCATTTTTGGGACTTAGAATTTTTACAGTATATTTGGTCCGAGTCGAAATCTGAAACTTGAAGATAATTGGTGATGACGTCATATACCCATATATGGTCATTTTTGCGACTTAGAATTTTTTCAATATATTTGATCCGAGTCTAGATATGAAACTTGAAAATAATCGGTGATGACGTCATATACCCAATAGTAGATAATCGGTGATGACGTCATACACCCATATATGGTCATTTTTGGGACTTTTTTCAATAAATTTGGTGGGATCTGAAACTTGAAGATAATCGTTGATGACGTCATATGCTTCATGGAAGATAATCGGTGATGACGTCATATACCCATATATGATCATTATTAGGACGTAGAACTTTTTCAATATATTTGGTCCTAGTCGAGATCTGGAATTTGAAGATAATCGGTGATGACGTCATACACCCATATATGGTCATTTTTGGGACTTAGAATTTTTTCAATATATTTGGTCCGAGTCGAAATCTGAAACTTGAAGATAATTGGTGATGACGTCATATACCCATATATGGTCATTCTTGTGAGTTAGAACTTTTTCAATATATTTGATCCGAGTTTAGATATAAAACTTGAAGATAATCGGTGATGAGGTCATATACCCAATAGAAGATAATTGATGATGACGTCATATTTTTATATATGGTCATTTTTGGGACTTAAAATTTTTTCAATATATATGGACCGATTTGAAATCTGAAGCTTAAAGATAATGGGTGATGACGTCATATACCTAATAGAAGCTAATCGATGATGACGTCATATACCCATATATGGTCATTTTTGAGACTTAGAATTTTTTCAATATATTTGATCCAATTCGTGATCTGAAACTTGAGATAGTCACATGCCCACTAGAAGATAATCGGTGATGACGTCATATACCCATAAATGGTCATTATTGGGACGTAGAACTTTTTCAATATATTTGGTCCTAGTCGAGATCTGGAATTTGAAGATAATCGATAATGACGTCATACACCCATATATGGTCATTTTTGGGACTTAGAATTTTTTCAATATATTTGGTCCGAGTCGAAATCTGAAACTTGAAGATAATCGGTGATGACGTCATATACCCATATATGGTCATTTTTGGGACTTAGAATTTTTTCAATATATTTGATCCGAGTTTAGATATGAAACTTGAAGATAATCAGTGATGACGTCATATACCCAATAGAAGATAATCGATGATGACGTCATATACCCATATATGGTCATTTTTGGGACTTAGCATTTTTTCAATATATTTGATCCGAGTCTAGATATTTAACTTGAAGATAATCGGTGATGACGTCATATACCCAATAGAAGATAATCGATGATGACGTCATATACCCATATATGGTCATTTTTGGGACTTAGAATTTTTTCAATATATTTGATCCGAGTTTAGATATGAAACTTGAAGATAATCGGTGGTGACGTCATATACCCAATAGAAGATAGTCAGTGATGACGTCATATACCCATATATGGTCATTATTGGAACGTAGAACTTTTTCAATATATTTGGTCCTAGTCGAGATCTGGAATTTGAAGATAATCGGTGATGACGTCATACACCCTTATATGGTCATTTTTGGGACTTAGAATTGTTTCAATATATTTGGTCCGAGTCGAAATCTGAAACTTGAAGATAATCGGTGATGACGTCATATACCCATATATGGTTATTTTTGCGACTTAGAATTTTTTCAATATATTTGATCCGAGTTTAGATATGAAACTTGAAGATAATCGGTGATGACGTCATATACCCAATAGAAGATAATTGATGATGACGTCATATACCCATATATGGTCATTATTGGGACTTAGAATTTTTTCAATATATTTGGTCCGAGTCGAAATCTGAAGCTTAAAGATAATCGGTGATGACGTCATATACCCAATAGAAGATAATCGATGATGACGTCATATACCCATATATGGTCATTTTTAGGACTTAGAATTTTTTCAATAAATTTGGTGAGATCCGAAACTTGAAAATATTCGTTGATGACGTCATATGCCTCATAGAAGATATTCGGTGATGACGTCATATACAAATATATGGTTATTTTTGGGACTTAGAATTTTATCAATATATTTGGTCCGAGTCGAAATCTGAAACTTAAAGATAATCGGTGATGACGTCATACACCCATATATGGTCATTTTTGGGACTTAGAAATTTTTCAATATATTTGGTCCGAGTCGAAATCTAAAACTTAAAGATAATCGGTGATGACGTCATACACCCATATATGGTCATTTTTGGGACTTAGAATTTTTTCAATATATTTGATCCGAGTTTAGATATAAAACTTGAAGATAATCGGTGATGACGTCATATACCCAGTAGAAGATAATTGATGATGACGTCATATACCCATATATGGTCATTATTGGGACTTAGAATTTTTTCAATATATTTGGTCCGAGTCGAAATCTGAAGCTTAAAGATAATCGGTGATGACGTCATATACCCAATAGAAGATAATCGATGATGACGTCATATACCCATATATGGTCATTTTTAGGACTTAGAATTTTTTCAATAAATTTGGTGAGATCCGAAACTTGAAAATATTCGTTGATGACGTCATATGCCTCATAGAAGATATTCGGTGATGACGTCATATACAAATATATGGTTATTTTTGGGACTTAGAATTTTTTCAATATATTTGGTCCGAGTCGAAATCTGAAACTTGAAGATAATCGGTGATGACGTCATACACCCATATATGGTCATTTTTGGGACTTAGAAATTTTTCAATATATTTGGTCCGAGTCGAAATCTAAAACTTAAAGATAATCGGTGATGACGTCATACACCCATATATGGTCATTTTTGGGACTTAGAATTTTTTCAATATATTTGATCCGAGTCTAGATATGAAACTTGAAGATAATCGTTGATGACGTCATATACCCAATAGAAGATAATCGATGATGACGTCATATACCCATATATGGTCATTATTGAGACGTAGAACTTTTTCAATATATTTGGTCCTAGTCGAGATCTGGAATTTGAAGATAATCGGTGATGACGTCATACACCCTTATATGGTCATTTTTGGGACTTAGAATTGTTTCAATATATTTGGTCCGAGTCGAAATCTGAAACTTGAAGATAATCGGTGATGACGTCATATACCCATATATGGTTATTTTTGCGACTTAGAATTTTTTCAAAATATTTGATCCGAGTTTAGATATGAAACTTGAAGATAATCGGTGATGACGTCATACACCCATATATGGTCATTTTTGGGACTTAGAATTTTTTCAATATATTTGGTCCGAGTCGAAATCTAAAACTTAAAGATAATCGGTGATGACGTCATACATCCATATATGGTCATTTTTGGGACTTAGAATTTTTCCAATATATTTGATCCGAGTCTAGATATGAAACTTGAAGATAATCGGTGATGACTTCATATACCAAATAGAAGATAATCGATGATGACGTCATATACCCATATATGGTCATTATTGAGACGTAGAACTTTTTCAATATATTTGGTCCGAGTCGAAATCTGAAACTTGAAGATAATTGGTGATGACGTCATATACCCATATATGGTCATTTTTGCGACTTAAAATTTTTTCAACACATTTGATCCGAGTCTAGATATGAAACTTGAAGATAATCGGTGATGACGTCATATACCCAATAGAAGATAATCGATGATGACGTCATATACCCATATATGGTCATTTTTGGGACTTAGAATTTTTTCAATATATTTGGTCCGAGTCGAAATCTGAAACTTGAAGATAATCGGTGATGACGTCATATACCCATATATGGTCATTTTTGGGACTTAGAATTTTTTCAATATATTTGATCCGAGTTTAGATATGAAACTTGAAGATAATCAGTGATGACGTCATATACCCAATAGAAGATAATCGATGATGACGTCATATACCCATATATGGTCATTTTTGGGACTTAGCATTTTTTCAATATATTTGATCCGAGTCTAGATATTTAACTTGAAGATAATCGGTGATGACGTCATATACCCAATAGAAGATAATCGATGATGACGTCATATACCCATATATGGTCATTTTTGGGACTTAGAATTTTTTCAATATATTTGATCCGAGTTTAGATATGAAACTTGAAGATAATCGGTGGTGACGTCATATACCCAATAGAAGATAGTCAGTGATGACGTCATATACCCATATATGGTCATTATTGGGACGTAGAACTTTTTCAATATATTTGGTCCTAGTCGAGATCTGGAATTTGAAGATAATCGGTGATGACGTCATACACCCTTATATGGTCATTTTTGGGACTTAGAATTGTTTCAATATATTTGGTCCGAGTCGAAATCTGAAACTTGAAGATAATCGGTGATGACGTCATATACCCATATATGGTTATTTTTGCGACTTAGAATTTTTTCAAAACATTTGATCCGAGTTTAGATATGAAACTTGAAGATAATCGGTGATGACGTCATATACCCAATAGAAGATAATTGATGATGACGTCATATACCCATATATGGTCATTATTGGGACTTAGAATTTTTTCAATATATTTGGTCCGAGTCGAAATCTGAAGCTTAAAGATAATCGGTGATGACGTCATATACCCAATAGAAGATAATCGACGATGACGTCATATACCCATATATGGTCATTTTTAGGACTTTCAATTTTTTCAATAAATTTGGTGAGATCCGAAACTTGAAAATATTCGTTGATGACGTCATATGCCTCATAGAAGATATTCGGTGATGACGTCATATACAAATATATGGTTATTTTTGGGACTTAGAATTTTTTCAATATATTTGGTCCGAGTCGAAATCTGAAACTTGAAGATAATCGGTGATGACGTCATACACCCATATATGGTCATTTTTGGGACTTAGAAATTTTTCAATATATTTGGTCCGAGTCGAAATCTAAAACTTAAAGATAATCGGTGATGACGTCATACACCCATATATGGTCATTTTTGGGACTTAGAATTTTTTCAATATATTTGATCCGAGTCTAGATATGAAACTTGAAGATAATCGTTGATGACGTCATATACCCAATAGAAGATAATCGATGATGACGTCATATACCCATATATGGTCATTATTGAGACGTAGAACTTTTTCAATATATTTGGTCCTAGTCGAGATCTGGAATTTGAAGATAATCGGTAATGACGTCATACACCCTTATATGGTCATTTTTGGGACTTAGAATTGTTTCAATATATTTGGTCCGAGTCGAAATCTGAAACTTGAAGATAATCGGTGATGACGTCATATACCCATATATGGTTATTTTTGCGACTTAGAATTTTTTCAAAATATTTGATCCGAGTTTAGATATGAAACTTGAAGATAATCGGTGATGACGTCATACACCCATATATGGTCATTTTTGGGACTTAGAATTTTTTCAATATATTTGGTCCGAGTCGAAATCTAAAACTTAAAGATAATCGGTGATGACGTCATACATCCATATATGGTCATTTTTGGGACTTAGAATTTTTCCAATATATTTGATCCGAGTCTAGATATGAAACTTGAAGATAATCGGTGATGACTTCATATACCAAATAGAAGATAATCGATGATGACGTCATATACCCATATATGGTCATTATTGAGACGTAGAACTTTTTCAATATATTTGGTCCGAGTCGAAATCTGAAACTTGAAGATAATTGGTGATGACGTCATATACCCATATATGGTCATTTTTGCGACTTAAAATTTTTTCAACACATTTGATCCGAGTCTAGATATGAAACTTGAAGATAATCGGTGATGACGTCATATACCCAATAGAAGATAATCGATGATGACGTCATATACCCATATATGGTCATTTTTGGTACGTAGAATTTTTTCAATATATTTGGTCCGAGTCGAAATCTGAAACTTGAAGATAATTGGTGATGACGTTATATACCCATATATGGTCATTTTTGCGACTTAGAATTTTTTCAATATATTTGATCCGAGTCTAGATATGAAACTTGAAGATAATCGGTGATGACGTCATATACCCAATAAGAGATAATCGGTGATGACATCATAGACCCATATATGGTCATTTTTGGGACATAGAATTTTTTCAATAAATTTGGTGGGATCTGAAACTTGAAGATAATCGTTGATGACGTCATATGCCTCATAGAAGATAATCGGTGATGACGTCATATACCCATATATGATCATTATTGGGACGTAGAACTTTTTCAATATATTTGGTCCTAGTCGAGATCTGGAATTTGAAGATAATCGGTGATGACGTCATACACCCATATATGGTCATTTTTGTGACTTATAACTTTTTCAATATATTTGATCCGAGTCTATATATGAAACTTGAAGATAATCGGTGATGACGTCATATACCCAATAAGAGATAATCGGTGATGACGTCATAGACCCATATATGGTCATTTTTGGGACTTAGAATTTTTTCAATATATTTGATCCGAGTCTAGATATGAAACTTGAAGATAATCGTTGATGACGTCATATACCCAATAGAAGATAATCGATGATGACGTCATATACCCATATATGGTCATTATTGAGACGTAGAACTTTTTCATTATATTTGGTCCTAGTCGAGATCTGGAATTTGAAGATAATCGGTGATGACGTCATACACCCTTATATGGTCATTTTTGGGACTTAGAATTGTTTCAATATATTTGGTCCGAGTCGAAATCTAAAACTTAAAGATAATCGGTGATGACGTCATACACCCATATATGGTCATTTTTGGGACTTAGAATTTTTTCAATATATTTGATCCGAGTCTAGATATGAAACTTGAAGATAATTGTTGATGACGTCATATACCCAATAGAAGATAATCGATGATGACGTCATATACCCATATATGGTCATTATTGAGACGTAGAACTTTTTCAATATATTTGGTCCTAGTCGAGATCTGGAATTTGAAGATAATCGGTGATGACGTCATACACCCTTATATGGTCATTTTTGGGACTTAGAATTGTTTCAATATATTTGGTCCGAGTCGAAATCTGAAACTTGAAGATAATTGGTGATGACGTTATATACCCATATATGGTCATTTTTGCGACTTAGAATTTTTTCAATATATTTGATCCGAGTCTAGATATGAAACTTGAAGATAATCGGTGATGACGTCATATACCCAATAAGAGATAATCGGTGATGACGTCATAGACCCATATATGGTCATTTTTGGGACATAGAATTTTTTCAATAAATTTGGTGGGATCTGAAACTTGAAGATAATCGTTGATGACGTTATATGCCTCATAGAAGATAATCGGTGATGACGTCATATACCCATATATGATCATTATTGGGACGTAGAACTTTTTCAATATATTTGGTCCTAGTCGAGATCTGGAATTTGAAGATAATCGGTGATGACGTCATACACCCATATATGGTCATTTTTGTGACTTATAACTTTTTCAATATATTTGATCCGAGTCAAGATATGAAACTTGAAGATAATCGGTGATGACGTCATATACCCAATAGAAGATAACCGATGATGACGTCATATACCCATATATATATAGATATATAGTCGATGAAACTTGAAGATAATCGGTGATGACGTCATATACCCAATAAGAGATAATCGGTGATGACATCATAGACCCATATATGGTCATTTTTGGGACATAGAATTTTTTCAATAAATTTGGTGGGATCTGAAACTTGAAGATAATCGTTGATGACGTCATATGCCTCATAGAAGATAATCGGCGATGACGTCATATACCCATATATGATCATTATTGGGACGTAGAACTTATTCAATATATTTGGTCCTAGTCGAGATCTGGAATTTGAAGATAATCGGTGATGACGTCATACACCCATATATGGTCATTTTTGTGACTTATAACTTTTTCAATATATTTGATCCGAGTCTATATATGAAACTTGAAGATAATCGGTGATGACGTCATATACCCAATAAGAGATAATCGGTGATGACGTCATAGACCCATATATGGTCATTTTTGGGACTTAGAATTTTTTCAATATATTTGATCCGAGTCTAGATATGAAACTTGAAGATAATCGTTGATGACGTCATATACCCAATAGAAGATAATCGATGATGACGTCATATACCCATATATGGTCATTATTGAGACGTAGAACTTTTTCATTATATTTGGTCCTAGTCGAGATCTGGAATTTGAAGATAATCGGTGATGACGTCATACACCCTTATATGGTCATTTTTGGGACTTAGAATTGTTTCAATATATTTGGTCCGAGTCGAAATCTAAAACTTAAAGATAATCGGTGATGACGTCATACACCCATATATGGTCATTTTTGGGACTTAGAATTTTTTCAATATATTTGATCCGAGTCTAGATATGAAACTTGAAGATAATCGTTGATGACGTCATATACCCAATAGAAGATAATCGATGATGACGTCATATACCCATATATGGTCATTATTGAGACGTAGAACTTTTTCAATATATTTGGTCCTAGTCGAGATCTGGAATTTGAAGATAATCGGTGATGACGTCATACACCCTTATATGGTCATTTTTGGGACTTAGAATTGTTTCAATATATTTGGTCCGAGTCGAAATCTGAAACTTGAAGATAATTGGTGATGACGTTATATACCCATATATGGTCATTTTTGCGACTTAGAATTTTTTCAATATATTTGATCCGAGTCTAGATATGAAACTTGAAGATAATCGGTGATGACGTCATATACCCAATAAGAGATAATCGGTGATGACGTCATAGACCCATATATGGTCATTTTTGGGACATAGAATTTTTTCAATAAATTTGGTGGGATCTGAAACTTGAAGATAATCGTTGATGACGTTATATGCCTCATAGAAGATAATCGGTGATGACGTCATATACCCATATATGATCATTATTGGGACGTAGAACTTTTTCAATATATTTGGTCCTAGTCGAGATCTGGAATTTGAAGATAATCGGTGATGACGTCATACACCCATATATGGTCATTTTTGTGACTTATAACTTTTTCAATATATTTGATCCGAGTCAAGATATGAAACTTGAAGATAATCGGTGATGACGTCATATACCCAATAGAAGATAATCGATGATGACGTCATATACCCATATATGGTCATTTTTGGGACTTAGAATTTTTTCAATATATTTGATCCGAGTCTAGATATGAAACTTGAAGATAATCGGTGATGACGTCATATACCCAATAGAAGATAATCGATGATGACGTCATATACCCATATATGGTCATTTTTGGGACTTAGAATTTTTTCAATAAATTTGGTGAGATCTGAAACTTGAAAATAATCGTTGATGACGTCATATGCCATATAGAAGATAATCGGTGATGACGTCATATACCCATATATAGCCATTTTTGGGACTTAGAATTTTTTCAATATATTTTGTCCGAGTCGAAATCTAAAACTTAAAGATAATCGGTGATGACGTCATACACCCATATATGGTCATTTTTGGGACTTAGAATTTTTTCAATATATTTGGTGAGATCTGAAACTTGAAGATAATCGGTGATGACGTCATATACCCATATTTGGTCATTTTTGGGCTTAGAATTTTTTCAATATATTTGGTCCGAGTCGAAATCTAAAACTTAAAGATAATCGGTGATGACGTCATACACCCATATATGGTCATTTTTGGGACTTAGAATTTTTTCAATATATTTGGTGAGATCTGAAACTTGAAGATAATCGGTGATGACGTCATATACCCATATTTGGTCATTTTTGGGCTTAGAATTTTTTCAATATATTTGATCCGAGTCGAAATCTGAAACTTGAAGATAATCGGTGATGACGTCATATACCCATATATGGTCATTTTTTGGACTTAGAATTTTTTCAATAAATTTAGTGAGATCTGAAACTTGAAGATAATCGTTGATGACGTCATATACCCAATAGAAGATAGTCGGTGATGACGGCTAATACCCATATATGATCATTATTGGGACGTAGAAGTTTTTCAATATATTTGGTCCTAGTCGAGATCTGGAATTTGAACATAATCGGTGATGACGTCATACACCCATATATAGTCATTTTTGGGACTTAGAATTTTATCAATATATTTGGTCCGAGTCGAAATCTGAAACTTGAAGATAATTGGTGATGACGACATATACCCATATGAGGTCATTTTTGCGACTTAGAATTTTTTAAAAATATTTGATCCGAGTTTAGATATGAAACTTGAAGATAATCGGTGATGACGTCATATACCCAATAGAAGATAATTGATGATGACGTCATATACCCATATATGGTCATTTTTGGGACAGAATTTTTTCAATATATTTGTTCCGAGTCGAAATCCGAAGCTTAAAGATAATCGGTAATGACGTCATATACCCAATTGAAGATAATCGATGATGACGTCATATACCCATATATGGTCATTTTTGGGACTTAGAATTTTTTCAATAAATATGGTGAGTTCCGAAACTTGAAAATATTCGTTGATGACGTCATATGCCTCATAGAAGATATTCGGTGATGACGTCATATACCCATATGTGGTCATTTTTGGGACTTAGAATTTTTTCAATATATTTGGTCCGAGTCGAAATCTGAAACTTGAAGATAATCGGTGATGACGTCATACACCCATATATGGTCATTTTTGGGACTTAGAATTTTTTCAATATATTTGGTCCGAGTCGAAATCTAAAACTTAAAGATAATCGGTGATGACGTCATACACCCATATATGGTCATTTTTGGGACTTAGAATTTTTTCAATATATTTGATCCGAGTCTAGATATGAAACTTGAAGATAATCGGTGATGACGTCATATACCAAATAGAAGATAATCGATGATGACGTCATATACCCATATATGGTCATTATTGAGACGTAGAACTTTTTCAATATATTTGGTCCGAGTCGAAATCTGAAACTTGAAGATAATTGGTGATGACGTCATATACCCATATATGGTCATTTTTGCGACTTAAAATTTTTTCAATACATTTGATCCGAGTCTAGATATGAAACTTGAAGATAATCGGTGATGACGTCATATACCCAATAGAATATAATCGATGATGACGTCATATACCCATATATGGTCATTTTTGGTACGTAGAATTTTTTCAATATATTTGGTCCGAGTCGAAATCTGAAGCTTAAAGATAATGGGTGATGATGTCATATACCCAATAGAAGCCAATCGATGATGACGTCATATACCCATATATGGTCATTTTTGAGACTTAGAATTTTTTCAATATATTTGATCCAATTCGTGATCTGAAACTTGAGATAGTCACATGCCCACTAGAAGATAATTGGTGATGACGTCATATACCCATATATGGTAATTTTTGCAACTTAGAATTTTTTCAATATATTTGATCCGAGTTTAGATATGAAACTTGAAATTAATCGGTGATGACGTCATATACCCAATAGATCTGAAACTTGAAGATAATTGGTGATGACGTCATATACCCATATATGGTCATTTTTGCAACTTAGAATTTTTTCAATATATTTGATCCGAGTTTAGATATGAAACTTGAAATTAATCGGTGATTTTGGGACAGAATTTACACCCATATATGGTTATTTTTGGGACTTAGAATTTTTTCAATATATTTGATCCGAGTCTAGATATGAAACTTGAAGATAATCGGTGATGACGTCATATACCCAATAGAAGATAATCGATGATGACGTCATATACCCATATATGGTCATTATTGAGACGTAGAACTTTTTCAATATATTTGGCCCTAGTCGAGATCTGGAATTTGAAGATAATCGGTGATGACGTCATACACCCATATATGGTCATTTTGGGACTTAGAATTTTTTCAATATATTTGGTCCGAGTCGAAATCTAAAACTTAAAGATAATCGGTGATGATGTCATACACCCATATATGGTCATTTTTGGGACTTAGAATTTTTTCAATTTATTTGATCCGAGTCTAGATATGAAACTTGAAGATAATCGTTGATGACGTCATATACCCAATAGAAGATAATCGATGATGACGTCATATACCCATATATGGTCATTTTTGGGACTTAGAATTTTTTCAATATATTTGGTCCGAGTCGAAATCTGAAACTTGAAGATAATCGGTGATGACGTCATACACCCATATATGGTCATTTTTGGGACTTAGAATTTTTTCAATATATTTGGTCCGAGTCGAAATCTAAAACTTAAAGATAATCGGTGATGACGTCATACACCCATATATGGTCATTTTTGGGACTTAGAATTTTTTCAATATATTTGATCCGAGTCTAGATATGAAACTTGAAGATAATCGGTGATGACGTCATATACCAAATAGAAGATAATCGATGATGACGTCATATACCCATATATGGTCATTATTGAGACGTAGAACTTTTTCAATATATTTGGTCCGAGTCTAGATATGAAACTTGAAGATAATCGGTGATGACGTCATATACCCAATAGAAGATAATCGATGATGACGTCATATACCCATATATGGTCATTTTTGGTACGTAGAATTTTTTCAATATATTTGGTCCGAGTCGAAATCTGAAACTTGAAGATAATTGGTGATGACGTCATATACCCATATATGGTCATTTTTGTGAGTTAGAACTTTTTCAATATATTTGATCCGAGTTTAGATATGAAACTTGAAGATAATCGGTGATGAGGTCATATACCCAATAGAAGATAATTGATGATGACGTCATATTTTTATATATGGTCATTTTTGGGACTAAGAATTTTTTCAATATATATGGTCCGAGTCGAAATCTGAAGCTTAAAGATAATGGGTGATGACGTCATATACCCAATAGAAGCTAATCGATGATGACGTCATATACCCATATATGGTCATTTTTGAGACTTTGAATTTTTTCAATATATTTGATCCAATTCGTGATCTGAAACTTGAGATAGTCACATGCCCACTAGAAGATAATCGGTGATGACGTCATATACCCATAAATGATCATTATTGGGACGTAGAACTTTTTCAATATATTTAGTCCTAGTCGAGATCTGGAATTTGAAGATAATCGATAATGGCGTCATACACCCATATATGGTCATTTTTGGGACTTAGAATTTTTTCAATATATTTGGTCCGAGTCGAAATCTGAAACTTGAAGATAATCGGTGATGACGTCATATACCCATATATGGTCATTTTTGGGACTTAGAATTTTTCCAATATATTTGATCCGAGTCTAGATATTTAACTTGAAGATAATCGGTGATGACGTCATATACCCAATAGAAGATAATCGATGATGACGTCATATACCCATATATGGTCATTTTTGGGACTTAGAATTTTTTCAATATATTTGATCCGAGTTTTGATATGAAACTTGAAGATAATCGGTGGTGACGTCATATACCCAATAGAATATAGTCGGTGATGACGTCATATACCCATATATGGTCATTATTGGGACGTAGAACTTTTTCAATATATTTGGTCCTAGTCGAGATCTGGAATTTGAAGATAATCGGTGATGACGTCATACACCCTTATATGGTCATTTTTGGACTTAGAATTGTTTCAATATATTTGGTCCGAGTCGAAATCTGAAACTTGAAGATAATCGGTGATGACGTCATATACCCATATATGGTTATTTTTGCGACTTAGAATTTTTTCAAAATATTTGATCCGAGTTTAGATATGAAACTTGAAGATAATCGGTGATGACGTCATATACCCAATAGAAGATAATTGATGATGACGTCATATACCCATATATGGTCATTATTGGGACTTAGAATTTTTTCAATAAATTTGGTGAGATCCGAAACTTGAAAATATTCGTTGATGACGTCATATGCCTCATAGAAGATATTCGGTGATGACGTCATATACCCATATATGGTTATTTTTGGGACTTAGAATTTTTTCAATATATTTGGTCCGAGTCGAAATCTGAAACTTGAAGATAATCGGTGATGACGTCATACACCCATATATGGTCATTTTTGGGACTTAGAATTTTTTCAATATATTTGGTCCGAGTCGAAATCTAAAACTTAAAGATAATCGGTGATGACGTCATACACCCATATATGGTCATTTTTGGGACTTAGAATTTTTTCAATATATTTGATCCGAGTCTAGATATGAAACTTGAAGATAATCGTTGATGACGTCATATACCCAATAGAAGATAATCGATGATGACGTCATATACCCATATATGGTCATTTTTGGGACTTAGAATTTTTTCAATATATTTGGTCCGAGCCGAGATCTGAAACTTGAAAATAATCGGTGATGACGTCATACACCCATATATGGTTATTTTTGGGACTTAGAATTTTTTCAATATATTTGGTCCGAGTCGAAATCTGAAACTTGAAGATAATCGGTGATGAAGTCATACACCCATATATGGTCATTTTTGGGACTTTGGGAATTTGTTTGATCCAAATTAAATGTACACAACACTATTTGTAATTTTAATTATTTATATTTATTAATTATTTTTATAATTTGGTTTAATTTGTTTTTATTTATTTATTTATAAATTTATTTATTTATTTATTTCACTTTTAAAAATCAAATTAAATTTTATTTATTTATTTGTTTTCACCACCACAAAACTTTTTGTATTTTTCCAAGATAAAAAAATAAATGGCGAACTTGTTGCCACGCGTGTTGCTTTATTTTCCAATTGTATTGTGTTTTTTTGACTGTTCAAGATGGAATGTTGTTTGAGTTGTGACGTCGCCTTCGTGTCCAAAATACATGTCGTATTTTGGAGAGGGAACACATGCGCCGGCGACGGTCAATACTGCACTTATGTGTTAGTATTGCATCACCGAACATTGTTGTTCGTGGTGATGTTGTTAAATGGCGACATGCTTTACTATAAATGTTTTATAGTAATGGTTCGGTTATTAGATAGTGGTGGTTGGATAGATGGATATGTGATGGGGTTAGTGAACGCTTAATTCAAATAAGTTGGTTTATATTTGAATTTCACTAATTGTTTTGTTTGTGGCAGAATCGGATATCGGTGAGTCGAATATTCGAGCTGCTACAGGACTTAGTATTTTTTCAATATATTTGGTCCGAGTCGAAGTCTGAAACTTGAAGATAATCGGTGATGACGTCATATACCCATATATGGTCATTTTTTGGACTTAGAATTTTTTCAATATATTTGATCCGAGTCTAGATATGAAACTTGAAGATAATCGGTGATGACGTCATATACCCACTAAAAGATATTCGATGATGACGTCATATACCCATATATGGTCATTTTTGGGACTTAGAATTTATTCAATAAATTTGGTGAGATCTGAAACTTGAAGATAATCGGTGATGACGTCATATGCCTCATAGAAGATAATCGGTGATGACGTCATATACCCATACATGATCATTATTGGGACGTAGAACTTTTTCAATATATTTGGTCCTTGTCGAGATCTGAAACTTGAAGATAATTGGTGATGACGTCATATACCCATATATGGTAATTTTTGCAACTTAGAATTTTTTCAATATATTTGATCCGAGTTTAGATATGAAACTTGAAATTAATCGGT
This sequence comes from Tipula unca, assembly GCA_951394425.1. Classification (NCBI taxonomy): domain Eukaryota; kingdom Metazoa; phylum Arthropoda; class Insecta; order Diptera; family Tipulidae; genus Tipula; species Tipula unca. The sequence goes on along the minus strand of OX596381.1, from coordinate 89,939,345 downwards.
GATGACGTCATATACCCAATAGATCTGAAACTTGAAGATAATTGGTGATGACGTCATATACCCATATATGGTCATTTTTGCAACTTAGAATTTTTTCAATATATTTGATCCGAGTTTAGATATGAAACTTGAAATTAATCGGTGATGACGTCATATACCCAATAGAAGATAATTGATGATTACGTCATATACCCATATATGGTCATTTTTGTGACTTAGAATTTGTTCAATATATTTGGTCCGAGTTGAGATCTGAAACTTGAAAATAATCGGTGATTTTGGGACAGAATTTACACCCATATATGGTTATTTTTGGGACTTAGAATTTTTTCAATATATTTGGTCCGAGTCGAAATCTAAAACTTAAATATAATCGGTGATGACGTCATACACCCATATATGGTCATTTTTGGGACTTAGAATTTTTTCAATATATTTGATCCGAGTCTAGATATGAAACTTGAAGATAATCGGTGATGACGTCATATACCCAATAGAAGATAATCGATGATGACGTCATATACCCATATATGGTCATTATTGAGACGTAGAACTTTTTCAATATATTTGGCCCTAGTCGAGATCTGGAATTTGAAGATAATCGGTGATGACGTCATACACCCATATATGGTCATTTTGGGACTTAGAATTTTTTCAATATATTTGGTCCGAGTCGAAATCTAAAACTTAAAGATAATCGGTGATGACGTCATACACCCATATATGGTCATTTTTGGGACTTAGAATTTTTTCAATATATTTGATCCGAGTCTAGATATGAAACTTGAAGATAATCGTTGATGACGTCATATACCCAATAGAAGATAATCGATGATGACGTCATATACCCATATATGGTCATTTTTGGGACTTAGAATTTTTTCAATATATTTGGTCCGAGTCGAAATCTGAAACTTGAAGATAATCGGTGATGACGTCATACACCCATATATGGTCATTTTTGGGACTTAGAATTTTTTCAATATATTTGGTCCGAGTCGAAATCTAAAACTTAAAGATAATCGGTGATGACGTCATACACCCATATATGGTCATTTTTGGGACTTAGAATTTTTTCAATATATTTGATCCGAGTCTAGATATGAAACTTGAAGATAATCGGTGATGACGTCATATACCAAATAGAAGATAATCGATGATGACGTCATATACCCATATATGGTCATTATTGAGACGTAGAACTTTTTCAATATATTTGGTCCGAGTCTAGATATGAAACTTGAAGATAATCGGTGATGACGTCATATACCCAATAGAAGATAATCGATGATGACGTCATATACCCATATATGGTCATTTTTGGTACGTAGAATTTTTTCAATATATTTGGTCCGAGTCGAAATCTGAAACTTGAAGATAATTGGTGATGACGTCATATACCCATATATGGTCATTTTTGTGAGTTAGAACTTTTTCAATATATTTGATCCGAGTTTAGATATGAAACTTGAAGATAATCGGTGATGAGGTCATATACCCAATAGAAGATAATTGATGATGACGTCATATTTTTATATATGGTCATTTTTGGGACTAAGAATTTTTTCAATATATATGGTCCGAGTCGAAATCTGAAGCTTAAAGATAATGGGTGATGACGTCATATACCCAATAGAAGCTAATCGATGATGACGTCATATACCCATATATGGTCATTTTTGAGACTTAGAATTTTTTCAATATATTTGATCCAATTCGTGATCTGAAACTTGAGATAGTCACATGCCCACTAGAAGATAATCGGTGATGACGTCATATACCCATAAATGATCATTATTGGGACGTAGAACTTTTTCAATATATTTAGTCCTAGTCGAGATCTGGAATTTGAAGATAATCGATAATGGCGTCATACACCCATATATGGTCATTTTTGGGACTTAGAATTTTTTCAATATATTTGGTCCGAGTCGAAATCTGAAACTTGAAGATAATCGGTGATGACGTCATATACCCATATATGGTCATTTTTGGGACTTAGAATTTTTCCAATATATTTGATCCGAGTCTAGATATTTAACTTGAAGATAATCGGTGATGACGTCATATACCCAATAGAAGATAATCGATGATGACGTCATATACCCATATATGGTCATTTTTGGGACTTAGAATTTTTTCAATATATTTGATCCGAGTTTTGATATGAAACTTGAAGATAATCGGTGGTGACGTCATATACCCAATAGAATATAGTCGGTGATGACGTCATATACCCATATATGGTCATTATTGGGACGTAGAACTTTTTCAATATATTTGGTCCTAGTCGAGATCTGGAATTTGAAGATAATCGGTGATGACGTCATACACCCTTATATGGTCATTTTTGGACTTAGAATTGTTTCAATATATTTGGTCCGAGTCGAAATCTGAAACTTGAAGATAATCGGTGATGACGTCATATACCCATATATGGTTATTTTTGCGACTTAGAATTTTTTCAAAATATTTGATCCGAGTTTAGATATGAAACTTGAAGATAATCGGTGATGACGTCATATACCCAATAGAAGATAATTGATGATGACGTCATATACCCATATATGGTCATTATTGGGACTTAGAATTTTTTCAATAAATTTGGTGAGATCCGAAACTTGAAAATATTCGTTGATGACGTCATATGCCTCATAGAAGATATTCGGTGATGACGTCATATACCCATATATGGTTATTTTTGGGACTTAGAATTTTTTCAATATATTTGGTCCGAGTCGAAATCTGAAACTTGAAGATAATCGGTGATGACGTCATACACCCATATATGGTCATTTTTGGGACTTAGAATTTTTTCAATATATTTGGTCCGAGTCGAAATCTAAAACTTAAAGATAATCGGTGATGACGTCATACACCCATATATGGTCATTTTTGGGACTTTGGGAATTTGTTTGATCCAAATTAAATGTACACAACACTATTTGTAATTTTAATTATTTATATTTATTAATTATTTTTATAATTTGGTTTAATTTGTTTTTATTTATTTATTTATAAATTTATTTATTTATTTATTTCACTTTTAAAAATCAAATTAAATTTTATTTATTTATTTGTTTTCACCACCACAAAACTTTTTGTATTTTTCCAAGATAAAAAAATAAATGGCGAACTTGTTGCCACGCGTGTTGCTTTATTTTCCAATTGTATTGTGTTTTTTTGACTGTTCAAGATGGAATGTTGTTTGAGTTGTGACGTCGCCTTCGTGTCCAAAATACATGTCGTATTTTGGAGAGGGAACACATGCGCCGGCGACGGTCAATACTGCACTTATGTGTTAGTATTGCATCACCGAACATTGTTGTTCGTGGTGATGTTGTTAAATGGCGACATGCTTTACTATAAATGTTTTATAGTAATGGTTCGGTTATTAGATAGTGGTGGTTGGATAGATGGATATGTGATGGGGTTAGTGAACGCTTAATTCAAATAAGTTGGTTTATATTTGAATTTCACTAATTGTTTTGTTTGTGGCAGAATCGGATATCGGTGAGTCGAATATTCGAGCTGCTACAGGACTTAGTATTTTTTCAATATATTTGGTCCGAGTCGAAGTCTGAAACTTGAAGATAATCGGTGATGACGTCATATACCCATATATGGTCATTTTTTGGACTTAGAATTTTTTCAATATATTTGATCCGAGTCTAGATATGAAACTTGAAGATAATCGGTGATGACGTCATATACCCACTAAAAGATATTCGATGATGACGTCATATACCCATATATGGTCATTTTTGGGACTTAGAATTTATTCAATAAATTTGGTGAGATCTGAAACTTGAAGATAATCGGTGATGACGTCATATGCCTCATAGAAGATAATCGGTGATGACGTCATATACCCATACATGATCATTATTGGGACGTAGAACTTTTTCAATATATTTGGTCCTTGTCGAGATCTGAAACTTGAAGATAATTGGTGATGACGTCATATACCCATATATGGTAATTTTTGCAACTTAGAATTTTTTCAATATATTTGATCCGAGTTTAGATATGAAACTTGAAATTAATCGGTGATGACGTCATATACCCAATAGATCTGAAACTTGAAGATAATTGGTGATGACGTCATATACCCATATATGGTCATTTTTGCAACTTAGAATTTTTTCAATATATTTGATCCGAGTTTAGATATGAAACTTGAAATTAATCGGTGATGACGTCATATACCCAATAGAAGATAATTGATGATTACGTCATATACCCATATATGGTCATTTTTGTGACTTAGAATTTGTTCAATATATTTGGTCCGAGTTGAGATCTGAAACTTGAAAATAATCGGTGATTTTGGGACAGAATTTACACCCATATATGGTTATTTTTGGGACTTAGAATTTTTTCAATATATTTGGTCCGAGTCGAAATCTAAAACTTAAATATAATCGGTGATGACGTCATACACCCATATATGGTCATTTTTGGGACTTAGAATTTTTTCAATATATTTGATCCGAGTCTAGATATGAAACTTGAAGATAATCGGTGATGACGTCATATACCCAATAGAAGATAATCGATGATGACGTCATATACCCATATATGGTCATTATTGAGACGTAGAACTTTTTCAATATATTTGGCCCTAGTCGAGATCTGGAATTTGAAGATAATCGGTGATGACGTCATACACCCATATATGGTCATTTTGGGACTTAGAATTTTTTCAATATATTTGGTCCGAGTCGAAATCTAAAACTTAAAGATAATCGGTGATGACGTCATACACCCATATATGGTCATTTTTGGGACTTAGAATTTTTTCAATATATTTGATCCGAGTCTAGATATGAAACTTGAAGATAATCGTTGATGACGTCATATACCCAATAGAAGATAATCGATGATGACGTCATATACCCATATATGGTCATTTTTGGGACTTAGAATTTTTTCAATATATTTGGTCCGAGTCGAAATCTGAAACTTGAAGATAATCGGTGATGACGTCATACACCCATATATGGTCATTTTTGGGACTTAGAATTTTTTCAATATATTTGGTCCGAGTCGAAATCTAAAACTTAAAGATAATCGGTGATGACGTCATACACCCATATATGGTCATTTTTGGGACTTAGAATTTTTTCAATATATTTGATCCGAGTCTAGATATGAAACTTGAAGATAATCGGTGATGACGTCATATACCAAATAGAAGATAATCGATGATGACGTCATATACCCATATATGGTCATTATTGAGACGTAGAACTTTTTCAATATATTTGGTCCGAGTCGAAATCTGAAACTTGAAGATAATTGGTGATGACGTCATATACCCATATATGGTCATTTTTGCGACTTAAATTTTTTTCAATACATTTGATCCGAGTCTAGATATGAAACTTGAAGATAATCGGTGATGACGTCATATACCCAATAGAAGATAATCGATGATGACGTCATATACCCATATATGGTCATTTTTGGTACGTAGAATTTTTTCAATATATTTGGTCCGAGTCGAAATCTGAAACTTGAAGATAATTGGTGATGACGTCATATACCCATATATGGTCATTTTTGTGAGTTAGAACTTTTTCAATATATTTGATCCGAGTTTAGATATGAAACTTGAAGATAATCGGTGATGAGGTCATATACCCAATAGAAAATAATTGATGATGACGTCATATTTTTATATATGGTCATTTTTGGGACTAAGAATTTTTTCAATATATATGGTCCGAGTCGAAATCTGAAGCTTAAAGATAATGGGTGATGACGTCATATACCCAATAGAAGCTAATCGATGATGACGTCATATACCCATATATGGTCATTTTTGAGACTTAGAATTTTTTCAATATATTTGATCCAATTCGTGATCTGAAACTTGAGATAGTCACATGCCCACTAGAAGATAATCGGTGATGACGTCATATACCCATAAATGATCATTATTGGGACGTAGAACTTTTTCAATATATTTAGTCCTAGTCGAGATCTGGAATTTGAAGATAATCGATAATGACGTCATACACCCATATATGGTCATTTTTGGGACTTAGAATATTTTCAATATATTTGGTCCGAGTCGAAATCTGAAACTTGAAGATAATCGGTGATGACGTCATATACCCATATATGGTCATTTTTGGGACTTAGAATTTTTCCAATATATTTGATCCGAGTCTAGATATTTAACTTGAAGATAATCGGTGATGACGTCATATACCCAATAGAAGATAATCGATGATGACGTCATATACCCATATATGGTCATTTTTGGGACTTAGAATTTTTTCAATATATTTGATCCGAGTTTTGATATGAAACTTGAAGATAATCGGTGGTGACGTCATATACCCAATAGAAGATAGTCGGTGATGACGTCATATACCCATATATGGTCATTATTGGGACGTAGAACTTTTTCAATATATTTGGTCCTAGTCGAGATCTGGAATTTGAAGATAATCGGTGATGACGTCATACACCCTTATATGGTCATTTTTGGACTTAGAATTGTTTCAATATATTTGGTCCGAGTCGAAATCTGAAACTTGAAGATAATCGGTGATGACGTCATATACCCATATATAGTTATTTTTGCGACTTAGAATTTTTTCAAAATATTTGATCCGAGTTTAGATATGAAACTTGAAGATAATCGGTGATGACGTCATATACCCAATAGAAGATAATTGATGATGACGTCATATACCCATATATGGTCATTATTGGGACTTAGAATTTTTTCAATAAATTTGGTGAGATCCGAAACTTGAAAATATTCGTTGATGACGTCATATGCCTCATAGAAGATATTCGGTAATGACGTCATATACCCATATATGGTTATTTTTGGGACTTAGAATTTTTTCAATATATTTGGTCCGAGTCGAAATCTGAAACTTGAAGATAATCGGTGATGACGTCATACACCCATATATGGTCATTTTTGGGACTTAGAATTTTTTCAATATATTTGGTCCGAGTCGAAATCTAAAACTTAAAGATAATCGGTGATGACGTCATACACCCATATATGGTCATTTTTGGGACATAGAATTTTTTCAATATATTTGATCCGAGTCTAGATATGAAACTTGAAGATAATCGTTGATGACGTCATATACCCAATAGAAGATAATCGATGATGACGTCATATACCCATATATGGTCATTTTTGGGACTTAGAATTTTTTCAATATATTTGGTCCGAGTCGAAATCTGAAACTTGAAGATAATCGGTGATGACGTCATACACCCATATATGGTCATTTTTGGGACTTAGAATTTTTTCAATATATTTGGTCCGAGCCGAGATCTGAAACTTGAAAATAATCGGTGATGACGTCATACACCCATATATGGTTATTTTTGGGACTTAGAATTTTTTCAATATATTTGGTCCGAGTCGAAATCTGAAACTTGAAGATAATCGGTGATGAAGTCATATACCCATATATGGTCATTTTTGGGACTTAGAATTTTTTCAATATATTATTTGGTCCGAGTCGAAATCTAAAACTTAAAGATAATCGGTGATGACGTCATACACCCATATATGGTCATTTTTGGGACTTTGGGAATTTGTTTGATCCAAATTAAATGTACACAACACTATTTGTAATTTTAATTATTTATATTTATTAATTATTTTTATAATTTGGTTTAATTTGTTTTTATTTATTTATTTATAAATTTATTTATTTATTTATTTCACTTTTAAAAATCAAATTAAATTTTATTTATTTATTTGTTTTCACCACCACAAAACTTTTTGTATTTTTCCAAGATAAAAAAATAAATGGCGAACTTGTTGCCACGCGTGTTGCTTTATTTTCCAATTGTATTGTGTTTTTTTGACTGTTCAAGATGGAATGTTGTTTGAGTTGTGACGTCGCCTTCGTGTCCAAAATACATGTCGTATTTTGGAGAGGGAACACATGCGCCGGCGACGGTCAATACTGCACTTATGTGTTAGTATTGCATCACCGAACATTGTTGTTCGTGGTGATGTTGTTAAATGGCGACATGCTTTACTATAAATGTTTTATAGTAATGGTTCGGTTATTAGATAGTGGTGGTTGGATAGATGGATATGTGATGGGGTTAGTGAACGCTTAATTCAAATAAGTTGGTTTATATTTGAATTTCACTAATTGTTTTGTTTGTGGCAGAATCGGATATCGGTGAGTCGAATATTCGAGCTGCTACAGGACTTAGTATTTTTTCAATATATTTGGTCCGAGTCGAAGTCTGAAACTTGAAGATAATCGGTGATGACGTCATATACCCATATATGGTCATTTTTTGGACTTAGAATTTTTTCAATATATTTGATCCGAGTTTAGATATGAAACTTGAAGATAATCGGTGATGACGTCATATACCCACTAAAAGATATTCGATGATGACGTCATATACCCATATATGGTCATTTTTGGGACTTAGAATTTATTCAATAAATTTGGTGAGATCTGAAACTTGAAGATAATCGGTGATGACGTCATATGCCTCATAGAAGATAATCGGTGATGACGTCATATACCCATACATGATCATTATTGGGACGTAGAACTTTTTCAATATATTTGGTCCTTGTCGATATCTGAAACTTGAAGATAATTGGTGATGACGTCATATACCCATATATGGTAATTTTTGCAACTTAGAATTTTTTCAATATATTTGATCCGAGTTTAGATATGAAACTTGAAATTAATCGGTGATGACGTCATATACCCAATAGATCTGAAACTTGAAGATAATTGGTGATGACGTCATATACCCATATATGGTCATTTTTGCAACTTAGAATTTTTTCAATATATTTGATCCGAGTTTAGATATGAAACTTGAAATTAATCGGTGATGACGTCATATACCCAATAGAAGATAATTGATGATTACGTCATATACCCATATATGGTCATTTTTGTGACTTAGAATTTGTTCAATATATTTGGTCCGAGTCGAGATCTGAAACTTGAAAATAATCGGTGATTTTGGGACAGAATTTACACCCATATATGGTTATTTTTGGGACTTAGAATTTTTTCAATATATTTGGTCCGAGTCGAAATCTAAAACTTAAATATAATCGGTGATGACGTCATACACCCATATATGGTCATTTTTGGGACTTAGAATTTTTTCAATATATTTGATCCGAGTCTAGATATGAAACTTGAAGATAATCGGTGATGACGTCATATACCCAATAGAAGATAATCGATGATGACGTCATATACCCATATATGGTCATTATTGAGACGTAGAACTTTTTCAATATATTTGGCCCTAGTCGAGATCTGGAATTTGAAGATAATCGGTGATGACGTCATACACCCATATATGGTCATTTTGGGACTTAGAATTTTTTCAATATATTTGGTCCGAGTCGAAATCTGAAACTTGAAGATAATTGGTGATGACGTCATATACCCATATATGGTCATTTTTGCGACTTAGAATTTTTTCAATATATTTGATCCGAGTCTAGATATGAAACTTGAAGATAATCGGTGATGACGTCATATACCCAATAGAAGATAATCGATGATGACGTCATATACCCATATATGGTCATTTTTGGTACGTAGAATTTTTTCAATATATTTGGTCCGAGTCGAAATCTGAAACTTGAAGATAATTGGTGATGACGTCATATACCCATATATGGTCATTTTTGGGACTTAGAATTTTTTCAATTTATTTGATCCGAGTCTAGATATGAAACTTGAAGATAATCGGTGATGACGTCCTATACTCAATAGGAGAAAATCGGTGATCACGTCATACACCCATATATGGTCATTTTTGGGACTTAGAATTTTTTCAATAAATTTGGTGGGATCTGAAACTTGAAGATAATCGTTGATGACGTCATATGCCTCATAGAAGATAATCGGTGATGACGTCATATACCCATATATGATCATTATTGGGACGTAGAACTTTTTCAATATATTTGGTCCTAGTCGAGATCTGAAACTTGAAGATAATCGGTGATGACGTCATATGCCTCATAGAAGATAATCGGTGATGACGTCATATACCCATACATGATCATTATTGGGACGTAGAACTTTTTCAATATATTTGGTCCTTGTCGAGATCTGAAACTTGAAGATAATTGGTGATGACGTCATATACCCATATATGGTAATTTTTGCAACTTAGAATTTTTTCAATATATTTGATCCGAGTTTAGATATGAAACTTGAAATTAATCGGTGATGACGTCATATACCCAATAGATCTGAAACTTGAAGATAATTGGTGATGACGTCATATACCCATATATGGTCATTTTTGCAACTTAGAATTTTTTCAATATATTTGATCCGAGTTTAGATATGAAACTTGAAATTAATCGGTGATGACGTCATATACCCAATAGAAGATAATTGGTGATGACGTCATATACCCATATATGGTCATTTTTGCGACTTAGAATTTTTTCAATATATTTGATCCGAGTCTAGATATGAAACTTGAAGATAATCGGTGATGACGTCATATACCCAATAGAAGATAATCGATGATGACGTCATATACCCATATATGGTCATTTTTGGTACGTAGAATTTTTTCAATATATTTGGTCCGAGTCTAAATCTGAAACTTGAAGATAATTGGTGATGACGTCATATACCCATATATGGTCATTTTTGGGACTTAGAATTTTTTCAATATATTTGATCCGAGTCTAGATATGAAACTTGAAGATAATCGGTGATGACGTCCTATACTCAATAGGAGATAATCGGTGATGACGTCATACACCCATATATGGTCATTTTTGGGACTTAGAATTTTTTCAATAAATTTGGTGGGATCTGAAACTTGAAGATAATCGTTGATGACGTCATATGCCTCATAGAAGATAATCGGTGATGACGTCATATAGCCATATATGATCATTATTGGGACGTAGAACTTTTTCAATATATTTAGTCCTAGTCGAGATCTGGAATTTGAAGATAATCGGTGATGACGTCATACACCCAAATATGGTCATTTTTGTGATTTATAACTTTTTCAATATATTTGATCCGAGTCTAGATATGAAACTTGAAGATAATCGGTGATGACGTCATATACCCAATAGACAATAATCGATGAAAACGTCATATACCCATATATGGTCATTTTTGGGACTTAGAATTTTTCCAATATATTTGATCCGAGTCTAGATATGAAACTTGAAGATAATCGGTGATGACGTCATATACCCAATAGAAGATAATCGGTGATGACGTCATATACCCATATATGGTCATTTTTGGGACTTAGAATTTTTCCAATATATTTGATCCGAGTCTAGATATGAAACTTGAAGATAATCGGTGATGACGTCATATACCCAATAGAAGATAATCGGTGATGACGTCATATACCCATATATGGTCATTTTTGGGACTTAGAATTTTTTCAATATATTTGGTGAGATCTGAAACTTGAAGATAATCGGTGATGACGTCATATACCCACATATGGTCATTTTTGGGCATAGAATTTTTTCAATATATTTGATCCGAGTCGAAAAAGATAATCGGTGATGACGTCATATACCCATATATGGTCATTTTTGGGACTTAGAATTTTTTCAATAAATTTAGTGAGATCTGAAACTTAAAGATAATCGTTGATGACGTCATATACCCAATAGAAGATAGTCGGTGATGACGGCTAATACCCATATATGATCATTATTGGGACGTAGAACTTTTTCAATATATTTGGTCCTAGTCGAGATCTGGAATATGAAGATAATCGGTGATGACGTCATACACCCATATATGGTCATTTTTGCGACTTAGAATTTTTTCAATATATTTGATCCGAGTTTAGATATGAAACTTGAAGATAATCGATGATGACGTCATATACCCAATAGAATATAATTGATGATGACATCATACACCCATTTATGGTTATTTTTGGGACTTGAAATTTTTTCAATATATTTGGTCCGAGTCGAAATCTGAAGCTTAAAGATAATCGGTGATGACGTCATATACCCAATAGAAGATAATCGATGATGACGTCATATACCCATATATGGTCATTTTGGGACGTAGAATTTTTTCAATAAATTTGGTGAGATCTGAAACTTGAAAATAATCGGTGATGACGTCATATGCCTCATAGAAGATATTCGGTGATGACGTCATATACCCATATATGGTCATTTTTGGGACTTAGAATTTTTTCAATATATTTGATCCGAGTTTAGATATGAAACTTGAAGATAATCAGTGATGACGTCATATACCCAATAGAAGATAATCGATGATGACGTCATATACCCATATATGGTCATTTTTGGGACTTAGAATTTTTTCAATATATTTGATCCGAGTCTAGATATTTAACTTGAAGATAATCGGTGATGACGTCATATACCCAATAGAAGATAATCGATGATGACGTCATATACCCATATATGGTCATTTTTGGGACTTAGAATTTTTTCAATATTTTTGATCCGAGTTTTGATATGAAACTTGAAGATAATCGGTGGTGACGTCATATACCCAATAGAAGATAGTCGGTGATGACGTCATATACCCATATATGGTCATTATTGGGACGTAGAACTTTTTCAATATATTTGGTCCTAGTCGAGATCTGGAATTTGAAGATAATCGGTGATGACGTCATACACCCTTATATGGTCATTTTTGGGACTTAGAATTGTTTTAATATATTTGGTCCGAGTCGAAATCTGAAACTTGAAGATAATCGGTGATGACGTCATATACCCATATATGGTCATTTTTTGGACTTAGAATTTTTTCAATATATTTGATCCGAGTCTAGATATGAAACTTGAAGATAATCGGTGATGACGTCATATACCCACTAAAAGATATTCGATGATGACGTCATATACCCATATATGGTCATTTTTGGGACTTAGAATTTATTCAATAAATTTGGTGAGATCTGAAACTTGAAGATAATCGGTGATGACGTCATATGCCTCATAGAAGATAATCGGTGATGACGTCATATACCCATACATGATCATTATTGGGACGTACAACTTTTTCAATATATTTGGTCCTTGTCGAGATCTGAAACTTGAAGATAATTGGTGATGACGTCATATACCCATATATGGTAATTTTTGCAACTTAGAATTTTTTCAATATATTTGATCCGAGTTTAGATATGAAACTTGAAATTAATCGGTGATGACGTCATATACCCAATAGATCTGAAACTTGAAGATAATTGGTGATGACGTCATATACCCATATATGGTCATTTTTGCAACTTAGAATTTTTTCAATATATTTGATCCGAGTTTAGATATGAAACTTGAAATTAATCGGTGATGACGTCATATACCCAATAGAAGATAATTGATGATTACGTCATATACCCATATATGGTCATTTTTGTGAATTAGAATTTGTTCAATATATTTGGTCCGAGTCGAGATCTGAAACTTGAAAATAATCGGTGATTTTGGGACAGAATTTACACCCATATATGGTTATTTTTGGGACTTAGAATTTTTTCAATATATTTGGTCCGAGTCGAAATCTAAAACTTAAATATAATCGGTGATGACGTCATACACCCATATATGGTCATTTTTGGGACTTAGAATTTTTTCAATATATTTGATCCGAGTCTAGATATGAAACTTGAAGATAATCGGTGATGACGTCATATACCCAATAGAAGATAATCGATGATGACGTCATATACCCATATATGGTCATTATTGAGACGTAGAACTTTTTCAATATATTTGGCCCTAGTCGAGATCTGGAATTTGAAGATAATCGGTGATGACGTCATACACCCATATATGGTCATTTTGGGACTTAGAATTTTTTCAATATATTTGGTCCGAGTCGAAATCTGAAACTTGAAGATAATTGGTGATGACGTCATATACCCATATATGGTCATTTTTGCGACTTAGAATTTTTTCAATATATTTGATCCGAGTCTAGATATGAAACTTGAAGATAATCGGTGATGACGTCATATACCCAATAGAAGATAATCGATGATGACGTCATATACCCATATATGGTCATTTTTGGTACGTAGAATTTTTTCAATATATTTGGTCCGAGTCGAAATCTGAAACTTGAAGATAATTGATGATGACGTCATATACCCATATATGGTCATTTTTGGGACTTAGAATTTTTTCAATTTATTTGATCCGAGTCTAGATATGAAACTTGAAGATAATCGGTGATGACGTCCTATACTCAATAGGAGAAAATCGGTGATCACGTCATACACCCATATATGGTCATTTTTGGGACTTAGAATTTTTTCAATAAATTTGGTGGGATCTGAAACTTGAAGATAATCGTTGATGACGTCATATGCCTCATAGAAGATAATCGGTGATGACGTCATATACCCATATATGATCATTATTGGGACGTAGAACTTTTTCAATATATTTGGTCCTAGTCGAGATCTGAAACTTGAAGATAATCGGTGATGACGTCATATGCCTCATAGAAGATAATCGGTGATGACGTCATATACCCATACATGATCATTATTGGGACGTAGAACTTTTTCAATATATTTGGTCCTTGTCGAGATCTGAAACTTGAAGATAATTGGTGATGACGTCATATACCCAGATATGGTAATTTTTGCAACTTAGAATTTTTTCAATATATTTGATCCGAGTTTAGATATGAAACTTGAAATTAATCGGTGATGACGTCATATACCCAATAGATCTGAAACTTGAAGATAATTGGTGATGACGTCATATACCCATATATGGTCATTTTTGCAACTTAGAATTTTTTCAATATATTTGATCCGAGTTTAGATATGAAACTTGAAATTAATCGGTGATGACGTCATATACCCAATAGAAGATAATTGGTGATGACGTCATATACCCAAATATGGTCATTTTTGCGACTTAGAATTTTTTCAATATATTTGATCCGAGTCTAGATATGAAACTTGAAGATAATCGGTGATGACGTCATATACCCAATAGAAGATAATCGATGATGACGTCATATACCCATATATGGTCATTTTTGGTACGTAGAATTTTTTCAATATATTTGGTCCGAGTCGAAATCTGAAATTTGAAGATAATTGGTGATGACGTCATATACCCATATATGGTCATTTTTGGGACTTAGAATTTTTTCAATTTATTTGATCCGAGTCTAGATATGAAACTTGAAGATAATCGGTGATGACGTCCTATACTCAATAGGAGATAATCGGTGATGACGTCATACACCCATATATGGTCATTTTTGGGACTTAGAATTTTTTCAATAAATTTGGTGGGATCTGAAACTTGAAGATAATCGTTGATGACGTCATATGCCTCATAGAAGATAATCGGTGATGACGTCATATAGCCATATATGATCATTATTGGGACGTAGAACTTTTTCAATATATTTAGTCCTAGTCGAGATCTGGAATTTGAAGATAATCGGTGATGACGTCATACACCCAAATATGGTCATTTTTGTGATTTATAACTTTTTCAATATATTTGATCCGAGTCTAGATATGAAACTTGAAGATAATCGGTGATGACGTCATATACCCAATAGACAATAATCGATGAAAACGTCATATACCCATATATGGTCATTTTTGGGACTTAGAATTTTTCCAATATATTTGATCCGAGTCTAGATATGAAACTTGAAGATAATCGGTGATGACGTCATATACCCAATAGAAGATAATCGGTGATGACGTCATATACCCATATATGGTCATTTTTGGGACTTAGAATTTTTTCAATATATTTGGTGAGATCTGAAACTTGAAGATAATCGGTGATGACGTCATATACCCATATATGGTCATTTTTGGGCATAGAATTTTTTCAATATATTTGATCCGAGTCGAAAAAGATAATCGGTGATGACGTCATATACCCATATATGGTCATTTTTGGGACTTAGAATTTTTTCAATAAATTTAGTGAGATCTGAAACTTAAAGATAATCGTTGATGACGTCATATACCCAATAGAAGATAGTCGGTGATGACGGCTAATACCCATATATGATCATTATTGGGACGTAGAACTTTTTCAATATATTTGGTCCTAGTCGAGATCTGGAATATGAAGATAATCGGTGATGACGTCATACACCCATATATGGTCATTTTTGCGACTTAGAATTTTTTCAATATATTTGATCCGAGTTTAGATATGAAACTTGAAGATAATCGATGATGACGTCATATACCCAATAGAATATAATTGATGATGACATCATACACCCATTTATGGTTATTTTTGGGACTTGAAATTTTTTCAATATATTTGGTCCGAGTCGAAATCTGAAGCTTAAAGATAATCGGTGATGACGTCATATACCCAATAGAAGATAATCGATGATGACGTCATATACCCATATATGGTCATTTTGGGACGTAGAATTTTTTCAATAAATTTGGTGAGATCTGAAACTTGAAAATAATCGGTGATGACGTCATATGCCTCATAGAAGATATTCGGTGATGACGTCATATACCCATATATGGTCATTTTTGGGACTTAGAATTTTTTCAATATATTTGATCCGAGTTTAGATATGAAACTTGAAGATAATCAGTGATGACGTCATATACCCAATAGAAGATAATCGATGATGACGTCATATACCCATATATGGTCATTTTTGGGACTTAGAATTTTTTCAATATATTTGATCCGAGTCTAGATATTTAACTTGAAGATAATCGGTGATGACGTCATATACCCAATAGAAGATAATCGATGATGACGTCATATACCCATATATGGTCATTTTTGGGACTTACAATTTTTTCAATATTTTTGATCCGAGTTTTGATATGAAACTTGAAGATAATCGGTGGTGACGTCATATACCCAATAGAAGATAGTCGGTGATGACGTCATATACCCATATATGGTCATTATTGGGACGTAGAACTTTTTCAATATATT
Organism: Tipula unca; assembly: GCA_951394425.1. Classification (NCBI taxonomy): domain Eukaryota; kingdom Metazoa; phylum Arthropoda; class Insecta; order Diptera; family Tipulidae; genus Tipula; species Tipula unca. The sequence continues at coordinate 89,922,385 of OX596381.1, read as the reverse complement.
TGGTCCTAGTCGAGATCTGGAATTTGAAGATAATCGGTGATGACGTCATACACCCTTATATGGTCATTTTTGGGACTTAGAATTGTTTTAATATATTTGGTCCGAGTCGAAATCTGAAACTTGAAGATAATCGGTGATGACGTCATATACCCATATATGGTCATTTTTTGGACTTAGAATTTTTTCAATATATTTGATCCGAGTCTAGATATGAAACTTGAAGATAATCGGTGATGACGTCATATACCCACTAAAAGATATTCGATGATGACGTCATATACCCATATATGGTCATTTTTGGGACTTAGAATTTATTCAATAAATTTGGTGAGATCTGAAACTTGAAGATAATCGGTGATGACGTCATATGCCTCATAGAAGATAATCGGTGATGACGTCATATACCCATACATGATCATTATTGGGACGTAGAACTTTTTCAATATATTTGGTCCTTGTCGAGATCTGAAACTTGAAGATAATTGGTGATGACGTCATATACCCATATATGGTAATTTTTGCAACTTAGAATTTTTTCAATATATTTGATCCGAGTTTAGATATGAAACTTGAAATTAATCGGTGATGACGTCATATACCCAATAGATCTGAAACTTGAAGATAATTGGTGATGACGTCATATACCCATATATGGTCATTTTTGCAACTTAGAATTTTTTCAATATATTTGATCCGAGTTTAGATATGAAACTTGAAATTAATCGGTGATGACGTCATATACCCAATAGAAGATAATTGATGATTACGTCATATACCCATATATGGTCATTTTTGTGAATTAGAATTTGTTCAATATATTTGGTCCGAGTCGAGATCTGAAACTTGAAAATAATCGGTGATTTTGGGACAGAATTTACACCCATATATGGTTATTTTTGGGACTTAGAATTTTTTCAATATATTTGGTCCGAGTCGAAATCTAAAACTTAAATATAATCGGTGATGACGTCATACACCCATATATGGTCATTTTTGGGACTTAGAATTTTTTCAATATATTTGATCCGAGTCTAGATATGAAACTTGAAGATAATCGGTGATGACGTCATATACCCAATAGAAGATAATCGATGATGACGTCATATACCCATATATGGTCATTATTGAGACGTAGAACTTTTTCAATATATTTGGCCCTAGTCGAGATCTGGAATTTGAAGATAATCGGTGATGACGTCATACACCCATATATGGTCATTTTGGGACTTAGAATTTTTTCAATATATTTGGTCCGAGTCGAAATCTGAAACTTGAATAAATTGGTGATGACGTCATATACCCATATATGGTCATTTTTGCGACTTAGAATTTTTTCAATATATTTGATCCGAGTCTAGATATGAAACTTGAAGATAATCGGTGATGACGTCATATACCCAATAGAAGATAATCGATGATGACGTCATATACCCATATATGGTCATTTTTGGTACGTAGAATTTTTTCAATATATTTGGTCCGAGTCGAAATCTGAAACTTGAAGATAATTGATGATGACGTCATATACCCATATATGGTCATTTTTGGGACTTAGAATTTTTTCAATTTATTTGATCCGAGTCTAGATATGAAACTTGAAGATAATCGGTGATGACGTCCTATACTCAATAGGAGAAAATCGGTGATCACGTCATACACCCATATATGGTCATTTTTGGGACTTAGAATTTTTTCAATAAATTTGGTGGGATCTGAAACTTGAAGATAATCGTTGATGACGTCATATGCCTCATAGAAGATAATCGGTGATGACGTCATATACCCATATATGATCATTATTGGGACGTAGAACTTTTTCAATATATTTGGTCCTAGTCGAGATCTGAAACTTGAAGATAATCGGTGATGACGTCATATGCCTCATAGAAGATAATCGGTGATGACGTCATATACCCATACATGATCATTATTGGGACGTAGAACTTTTTCAATATATTTGGTCCTTGTCGAGATCTGAAACTTGAAGATAATTGGTGATGACGTCATATACCCATATATGGTAATTTTTGCAACTTAGAATTTTTTCAATATATTTGATCCGAGTTTAGATATGAAACTTGAAATTAATCGGTGATGACGTCATATACCCAATAGATCTGAAACTTGAAGATAATTGGTGATGACGTCATATACCCATATATGGTCATTTTTGCAACTTAGAATTTTTTCAATATATTTGATCCGAGTTTAGATATGAAACTTGAAATTAATCGGTGATGACGTCATATACCCAATAGAAGATAATTGGTGATGACGTCATATACCCAAATATGGTCATTTTTGCGACTTAGAATTTTTTCAATATATTTGATCCGAGTCTAGATATGAAACTTGAAGATAATCGGTGATGACGTCATATACCCAATAGAAGATAATCGATGATGACGTCATATACCCATATATGGTCATTTTTGGTACGTAGAATTTTTTCAATATATTTGGTCCGAGTCGAAATCTGAAATTTGAAGATAATTGGTGATGACGTCATATACCCATATATGGTCATTTTTGGGACTTAGAATTTTTTCAATTTATTTGATCCGAGTCTAGATATGAAACTTGAAGATAATCGGTGATGACGTCCTATACTCAATAGGAGATAATCGGTGATGACGTCATACACCCATATATGGTCATTTTTGGGACTTAGAATTTTTTCAATAAATTTGGTGGGATCTGAAACTTGAAGATAATCGTTGATGACGTCATATGCCTCATAGAAGATAATCGGTGATGACGTCATATAGCCATATATGATCATTATTGGGACGTAGAACTTTTTCAATATATTTAGTCCTAGTCGAGATCTGGAATTTGAAGATAATCGGTGATGACGTCATACACCCAAATATGGTCATTTTTGTGATTTATAACTTTTTCAATATATTTGATCCGAGTCTAGATATGAAACTTGAAGATAATCGGTGATGACGTCATATACCCAATAGACAATAATCGATGAAAACGTCATATACCCATATATGGTCATTTTTGGGACTTAGAATTTTTCCAATATATTTGATCCGAGTCTAGATATGAAACTTGAAGATAATCGGTGATGACGTCATATACCCAATAGAAGATAATCGGTGATGACGTCATATACCCATATATGGTTATTTTTGGGACTTAGAATTTTTTCAATATATTTGGTCCGAGTCGAAATCTAAAACTTAAAGATAATCGGTGATGACGTCATATACCCATATATGGTCATTTTTGGGACTTAGAATTTTTTCAATATATTTGGTGAGATCTGAAACTTGAAGATAATCGGTGATGACGTCATATACCCATATATGGTCATTTTTGAGCATAGAATTTTTTCAATATATTTGATCCGAGTCGAAAAAGATAATCGGTGATGACGTCATATACCCATATATGGTCATTTTTGGGACTTAGCATTTTTTCAATATATTTGATCCGAGTCTAGATATTTAACTTGAAGATAATCGGTGATGACGTCATATACCCAATAGAAGATAATCGATGATGACGTCATATACCCATATATGGTCATTTTTGGGACTTAGAATTTTTTCAATATTTTTGATACGAGTTTTGATATGAAACTTGAAGATAATCGGTGGTGACGTCATATACCCAATAGAAGATAGTCGGTGATGACGTCATATACCCATATATGGTCATTATTGGGACGTAGAACTTTTTCAATATATTTGGTCCTAGTCGAGATCTGGAATTTGAAGATAATCGGTGATGACGTCATACACCCTTATATGGTCATTTTTGGGACTTAGAATTGTTTTAATATATTTGGTCCGAGTCGAAATCTGAAACTTGAAAATATTCGTTGATGACGTCATATGCCTCATAGAAGATATTCGGTGATGACGTCATATACCCATATATGGTTATTTTTGGGACTTAGAATTTTTTCAATATATTTGGTCCGAGTCGAAATCTGAAACTTGAAGATAATAGGTGATGACGTCATACACCCAAATATGGTCATTTTTGGGACTTAGAATTTTTTCAATATATTTGGTCCGAGTCGAAATCTAAAACTTAAAGATAATCGGTGATGACGTCATACACCCATATATGGTCATTTTTGGGACTTAGAATTTTTTCAATATATTTGATCCGAGTCTAGATATGAAACTTGAAGATAATCGGTGATGACGTCATATACCCACTAGAAGATATTCGATGATGACGTCATATACCCATATATGGTCATTTTTGGGACTTATAATTTATTCAATAAATTTGGTGAGATCTGAAACTTGAAGATAATCGGTGATGACGTCATATGCCTCATAGAAGATAATCGGTGATGACGTCATATACCCATACATGATCATTATTGGGACGTAGAACTTTTTCAATATATTTGGTCCTTGTCGAGATCTGAAACTTGAAGATAATTGGTGATGACGTCATATACCCATATATGGTAATTTTTGCAACTTAGAATTTTTTCAATATATTTGATCCGAGTTTAGATATGAAACTTGAAATTAATCGGTGATGACGTCATATACCCAATAGATCTGAAACTTGAAGATAATTGGTGATGACGTCATATACCCATATATGGTCATTTTTGCAACTTAGAATTTTTTCAATATATTTGATCCGAGTTTAGATATGAAACTTGAAATTAATCGGTGATGACATCATATACCCAATAGAAGATAATTGATGATTACGTCATATACCCATATATGGTCATTTTTGTGACTTAGAATTTGTTCAATATATTTGGTCCGAGTCGAGATCTGAAACTTGAAAATAATCGGTGATTTTGGGACAGAATTTACACCCATATATGGTTATTTTTGGGACTTAGAATTTTTTCAATATATTTGGTCCGAGTCGAAATCTAAAACTTAAATATAATCGGTGATGACGTCATACACCCATATATGGTCATTTTTGGGACTTAGAATTTTTTCAATATATTTGATCCGAGTCTAGATATGAAACTTGAAGATAATCGGTGATGACGTCATATACCCAATAGAAGATAATCGATGATGACGTCATATACCCATATATGGTCATTATTGAGACGTAGAACTTTTTCAATATATTTGGCCCTAGTCGAGATCTGGAATTTGAAGATAATCGGTGATGACGTCATACACCCATATATGGTCATTTTGGGACTTAGAATTTTTTCAATATATTTGGTCCGAGTCGAAATCTGAAACTTGAAGATAAATGGTGATGACGTCATATACCCATATATGGTCATTTTTGCGACTTAGAATTATTTCAATATATTTGATCCGAGTCTAGATATGAAACTTGAAGATAATCGGTGATGACGTCATATACCCAATAGAAGATAATCGATGATGACGTCATATACCCATATATGGTCATTTTTGGTACGTAGAATTTTTTCAATATATTTGGTCCGAGTCGAAATCTGAAACTTGAAGATAATTGGTGATGACGTCATATACCCATATATGGTCATTTTTGGGACTTAGAATTTTTTCAATTTATTTGATCCGAGTCTAGATATGAAACTTGAAGATAATCGGTGATGACGTCCTATACTCAATAGGAGATAATCGGTGATGACGTCATATACCCATATATGGTCATTTTTGGGACTTAGAATTTTTTCAATAAATTTGGTGGGATCTGAAACTTGAAGATAATCGTTGATGACGTCATATGCCTCATAGAAGATAATCGGTGATGACGTCATATACCCATATATGATCATTATTGGGACGTAGAACTTTTTCAATATATTTGGTCCTAGTCGAGATCTGGAATTTGAAGATAATCGGTGATGACGTCATACACCCAAATATGGTCATTTTTGTGACTTATAACTTTTTCAATATATTTGATCCGAGTCTAGATATGAAACTTGAAGATAATCGGTGATGACGTCATATACCCAATAGACAATAATCGATGAAAACGTCATATACCCATATATGTTCATTTTTGGGACTTAGAATTTTTCCAATATATTTGATCCGAGTCTAGATATGAAACTTGAAGATAATCGGTGATGACGTCATATACCCAATAGAAGATAATCGGTGATGACATCATATACCCATATATGGTCATTTTTGGGACTTAGAATTTTTTCAATAAATTTGGTGAGATCTGAAACTTGATAATAATCGTTGATGACGTCATATGCCTTATAGAAGATAATCGGTGATGACGTCATATACCCATATATAGCCATTTTTGGGACTTAGAATTTTTTCAATATATTTTGTCCGAGTCGAGATCTGAAACTTGAAAATAATCGGTGATGACGCATACACCCATATATGGTCATTTTTGGGACTTAGAATTTTTTCAATATATTTGGTCCGAGTCGAAATCTAAAACTTAAAGATAATCGGTGATGACGTCATATACCCATATATGGTCATTTTTGGGACTTAGAATTTTTTCAATATATTTGGTGAGATCTGAAACTTGAAGATAATCGGTGATGACGTCATATACCCATATATGGTCATTTTTGGGCATAGAATTTTTTCAATATATTTGATCCGAGTCGAAAAAGATAATCGGTGATGACGTCATATACCCATATATGGTCATTTTTGGGACTTAGAATTTTTTCAATAAATTTAGTGAGATCTGAAACTTAAAGATAATCGTTGATGACGTCATATACCCAATAGAAGATAGTCGGTGATGACGGCTAATACCCATATATGATCATTATTGGGACGTAGAACTTTTTCAATATATTTGGTCCTAGTCGAGATCTGGAATTTGAAGATAATCGGTGGTGACGTCATACACCCATATATGGTCATTTTTGGGACTTAGAATTTTTTCAATATATTTAGTCCGAGTCGAAATCTGAAACTTGAAGATAATCGGTGATGACGTCATATACCCATATATGGTCAATTTTGCGACTTAGAATTTTTTCAATATATTTGATCCGAGTTTAGATATGAAACTTGAAGATAATCGATGATGACGTCATATACCCAATAGAATATAATTGATGATGACATCATACACCCATTTATGGTTATTTTTGGGACTTGAAATTTTTTCAATATATTTGGTCCGAGTCGAAATCTGAAGCTTAAAGATAATCGGTGATGACGTCATATACCTAATAGAAGATAATCGATGATGACGTTATATACCCATATATGGTCATTTTGGGACGTAGAATTTTTTCAATAAATTTGGTGAGATCTGAAACTTGAATATGATCGGTGATGACGTCATATGCCTCATAGAAGATATTCGGTGATGACGTCATATACCCATATATGGTCATTTTTGGGACTTAGAATTTTTTCAATATATTTGATCCGAGTCTAGATATGAAACTTGAAGATAATCGGTGATGACGTCATATACCCAATAGAAGATAATCGATGATGACGTCATATACCCATATATGTTCATTTTTGGGACGTAGAACTTTTTCAATATATTTGATCCGAGTCTAGATATGAAACTTGAAGATAATCGTTGATGACGTCATATACCCAATAGAAGATAGTCGGTGATGACGGCTAATACCCATATATGATCATTATTGGGACGTAGAACTTTTTCAATATATTTGGTCCGAGTCGAAATCTGAAACTTGAAGATAATTGGTGATGACGTCATATACCCATATATGGTCATTTTTGCGACTTAGAATTTTTTCAATATATTTGATCCGAGTTTAGATATGAAACTTGAAGAGAATCGATGATGACGTCATATACCCAATAGAAGATAATTTATGATGACGTCATATACCCATATATGGTCATTTTTGGGACTAAGAATTTTTTCAATATATTTGGTCCGAGTCGAAATCTGAAGCTTAAAGATATGCGGTGATGACGTCATATACCCAATAGAAGATAATCGATGATGACGTCATATACCCATATATGGTCATTTTGGGACTTAGAATTTTTCCAATAAATTTTGTGAGATCTGAAACTTGAAAATAATCGTTGATGACGTCATATGCCTCATAGAACATATTCGGTGATGACGTCATATACCCATATATGGTCATTTTTGGGACTTAGAATTTTTTCAATATATTTGGTCCGAGTCGAGATCTGAAACTTGAAAATAATCGGTGATGACGTCATACACCCATATATGGTTATTTTTGGGACTTAGAATTTTTTCAATATACTTGGTCCGAGTCGAAATCTGAAACTTGAAGATAATCGGTGATGAAGTCATTTACCCATATATGGTCATTTTTGGGACTTAGAATTTTTTCAATATATTATTTGGTCCGAGTCGAAATCTAAAACTTAAAGATAATCGGTGATGACGTCATACACCCATATATGGTCATTTTTGGGACTTAGTATTTTTTCAATATATTTGGTCCGAGTCGAAATCTGAAACTTGAAGATAATCGGTGATGACGTCATATACCCATATATGGTCATTTTTTGGACTTAGAATTTTTTCAATATATTTGATCCGAGTCATATGAAACTTGAAGATAATCGGTGATGACGTCATATACCCACTAGAAGATATTCGATGATAACGTCATATACCCATATATGGTCATTTTTGAAACTTAGAATTTTTTCAATAAATTTGGTGAGATCTGAAACTTGAAGATAATCGTTGATGACGTCATATGCCTCATAGAAGATAATCGGTAATGACGTCATATACCCATATATGATCATTATTGGGACGTAGAACTTTTTCAATATATTTGGACCTAGTCGAGATCTGGAATTTGAAGATAATCGGTGATGACGTCAAACACCCATATATGGTCATTTTTGGGACTTAGAATTTTTTCAATATATTTGGTCCGAGTCGAAATCTGAAATTTGAAGATATTCGGTGAAGACGTCATATACACATATAAGGTCATTTTTGGGAATTGAAGTTGAATTTTTGGGACCTAGAAGGTGCAGTTTATCTGAGAGTTGACTTCTGGTCTAAATTTAACCTTGCTCCTATGATTATAAGTGAACTGTCCGCTGCAAAACTCATAAAACGGCATTTACTGTACCTGGTAAACCACTCTACCAGTTTACCGTGATGCCGTTTGGCCTTTGTAATGCTCCTCAGATATTGTGCCGGCTTATGGATTTGGTAATTCCCTATCAACTCCACGACCGCGTCTTCGTCTATCTCGACGACCTTCTAGTGATTTGTGCTACTCTCGATGAACACTACTCGTTACTAAGAACTGTAGTTTACCATCTTAAGAATGCTGGGTTAACAATAAATCTACAAAAAAGCAAATTCGTGATGAAGATGGTCTGATGATGATGGTTTCCGTATCGACCCTGATAAAGTTGATGCGATCTGCAATTTTCCTGTCCCAAAAAATGTGAAGCAGACTCCTAGACTTTTGGGTATGGCTGGCTGGTATCGGAGATTCATTCCCAACTTTGCTGAATTAACCGCTCCCATCACGAATTTATTAAAGAAGAACCAAACATTTGAAAGGAATCTGGAAGCCTAATCAGCCTTTGCGGCTTTAAAATCTGTTCTCTCGTCAGCTCCAGTTCTAATTAATGCAAATGTTTCCAAACCATTCTTTATACGATGTGATGCTAGCACGCATGCTGTAGGCGGGGTACTTTATCAGGAAATGGAAGATGGGGCGGAGAGGCCTATAGCTTTTATGTCACAGAAATTAAATTCTTCGCAGAAGAACTATACGGTTACGGAGCTTGAATGTTTGGCAGCAATCCTCAGTATCAAAAGGTTTCGACCGTATATTAAGGGATATCAATTTACGGTTATTACAGATCATGCCACCTCGACGTGGCTCATGGCTCAAAAGGATCTGACTGGTCGCCACGCTAGGTGGAGCCTCAAGCTACAGTCGTACAATTTACCGATTCAACATCAAAAAGGTTCATTAAATATTGTTCCAGATGCTCTTTCGCGTGCCTATAGTGACTGTCTCACAGAATTTCAAACTGACTTGCCACTTTTAATAGCAGCCGTTGATTTAACTTGAACAACTATTCCAATCATCGCATACATGCTGATAGAGTATATATACGCTTCGATCACAGAGATCATACGACTATTTCTCAGTCTCCTGTGGGGAAATTACTAATACCAAATACTTTAACCACGGAACTGATTAAACAGGAGCATGATGACCCATCAGCTTCTCACAGCGGTATTAAAAGAACTCTTGAGCATCTGTCTAGACTCTATTTTTGGCCTGGAATGCAAGCCCAAGTGCGCGAGTATGTAAAGGCTTGTGAAATATGTAAAACTACCAAGGCTCCTAATAAACTTTTAACTCCACCAATGAGCAAATCTTCAATATTTTGTGAAAGACCGTTAAACATTTATGTAGATTTGTTGGGACCTTATCCACGATCAAAAAATGGAAAAACTTTTATTTTAATAGTGATGGATAAAATCACCAAATTTGGTGTACTAAAAACTCTGGCAAGGTCCATTACTAAGCCCATTATCACATTTCTCAGGGATGAAATATTTTATCAATTTGGTGTACCGGAATACCTTCATACAGATAACGGAGTACAGTTTGTATCGAACGATTTAAAGGATTTACTGAGTGAATTTGGCATACAACACGTTAGAACGGGTGTCTATTCACCGCAGTCGTATGCGTCCGAACGTATAAATCGCTCCATTGTTTCAGCAATTCGGGCTTATGTCAAAGGAGACCACAAAACCTGGGATAATTATCTCGGAGCAATAGAGGGAGCGCTCGGGAATTCTCTACATGAGTCTAAGTCTTATTCGCCCCACTCTGCGCTATTCGGACTACATCGTATTGGACATGCTAGTGAGTACAGGTTGCTCCATAATATTAACTGTCTTGACGAAAATGCGGTAGATGTAGATGGACTACCTGATAAAATGCAGATGATACATGAAGAAATCCGTAAACATCTTGAACAGGCTTACAAAAAATACTCCAATTATTATAATCTTCGATCAAGGGTAGTTAGTTTCAAGCCTGGTCAATCCGTATTTGTAAGCGAGTATGCCCAAAGTGACATGATCAAATCACATTGTGGGCAATTTGCTCCTTGTTTCCAAAAGGCTTACGTACGAAAATCTATTGGTAAGGTTTTATACGAAGTTGAAAACGAGAATGGCAAATCGCTTGGGGTATTTCACGCAAAAGATATTCAAACTTGAACACTAGGTGCATTCTGGTTCTTCACTTTCATTTTTGGGAAAAGCTGAGATTTGAATTCAGTTTTGTTTTGCTATGCATATAGGATATCCAACCAAAACAAAACTGTGCTGTAACGGTTTGTAACCGTGGTTATAATAACCTGTTGGATTAGACACATAAACAATGTTTAAAACATGAGCCAAAAAGGGAAATATTTTCTTTTTGGTTGCGTTTCATTCTTAAACCAAAATTTCTCTAATTGTTTTTGTTGTTGTTCTCATGCTACGCAAGTAGTTTATACCAAACCAAAATTCATTTTGATTCAGAGCCATCAAGGACGAACTTCATCTGACAACTACTATTAACTAACTATTTATCCATTGAAATTTTTAACTGGGCTTCAAATTAATTAATTCGAGCTGGCCAATACACATACAAGAGGCCTTTAATTCATCGCGTTGGCCAGCTCAATATATATACATATATTATTTTGTTGTTGTTGCCCGTTGGTAGCAGTAAAAGTTGGAGGCCACATCGTTTTGGTATAACGCTCATGTACAGAAGACAAGCCAATTAGTGAATATTACATCACACTATCATAACCGGTGGAGATAACCCGTTGGCAAAAATATATAAATACAAACTTGCGGCAAATTATCCATTGTGATAAGTTGATAACTAATAACGTGGCAGTGATGTGCTCTTGTTTTCGTGTAATCTTTCTATTTATTAATTAGTGATCTAAGCATATAGAATATACAAAAAATAAAAATATATAATTTGTTTAAATAAAATTAATTTATTTATATAAATAAAATTAATTCTAAGTGTTCTGGTTAAGTGTTAATTTATTAGGTATACTAATAATAACAGTGTTAAAGGCCATTACTGGCCCCTTACTGAATCAACAATCTGGCTCCAACGGTTTCGATCCTGAGCTTGGTCTTCATACTATCTTAGACAATCTGAAGAGGCCAAGTCGTTCTCTACATCGTGGAGCCATCGTCGCCTGCAACGACCTCTGCGCCTACCATATGGTGGCTCTCCTTTCAGAGATCGCTGCACAATTCGTTCCGGATCAGCACGCAGAACGTGACCGAGCCAGCGTACTCGCTGAGATCTAACTTCATGTACAATATCGGGGATCTTCATCAGATCTCTGATCTCGAAATTGTACAGAGCTCGGTATGTACCATCTATTTCGCGTTTAGGGCCGTAAATCACACGCATGATTCTTCTCTCAAATGTAAGGAGCCATCTCTCGTACTCATCCGTCAGCGCCCAACTTTCACATCCAAACATAACAACGGGCCTGATCAACGCTTTGTAAAGCTTCAGCTTCACGGCACTTGATAAGTGTTTAGATTTTAGCAGTGGCCTTAGAGGATATAAAGAACGACTGCCAGCTGCCAGCCGCACTTTGATATCCTCACCCACACTGTTATCGTGAGTGATAAGAGAGCCCAAATATTTGAACCTCCTCACTCCCTCAAACGTGTGGTGGCCACTACTAAAATCTGGTGTGCCATTGTCTCTAAAACCAGAGATCAGGTATTTCGTTTTGGACTCATTGATCTGGAGTCCAACAGAAGCTGAAAACTCTACAAGCGGATCAAGTATTTCTTTCACTCCGTTGCTATTCAGTCCAATCACGCATATGTCATCTGCATATGCAAGCACTTGATTGGACTGGCGATATAAGATGTTGCGCTGAGGTGTTTCAGTTTTACGAAAGATGTACTCCAACATGAGATTAAAGAATATCGAGGACAGATCATCTCCCTGCCGAACACCCGAGTTAACTGTAAAAATTGTCGATAGCCTGTTCTCAACTTTAACACAGCATTGAGACTGCGTCACTGTCATCCTACACAGTCCTACCAATTTTGTTGGCATTCCTAGGTATTCCAGGGCAGACCACAAACTCTCTCGATTGATCGAGTCGTAGGCCTGCCGGAAATCCAGGAAAACCTGATGTACGGAGATGGATGTCTCATAATATTTAGATAGAATCATCCGCAGCGAAAAGACCTGATCAGTGACTGATCGATTCGGACGAAATCCTCCCTGATAGTCACCAACCAAGCCCTCTGCCAGAGGAGTGATTCTATCCAATAAAATGTATGACAGTAACTTGTATGCTGTGCAAAGGAGAGCTATACCGCAATAATTCTCATACTTCAAGCGGTCTCCCTTCTTGAAGATGGGGCATATCGCGGCCACTTTCCATTCATCAGGCATAACTTCGGTTCGCCATACTAATCGAATAAGGTCGAAAAGACAGTTCCACAAAGTATCCCCTCCGAATATCAAGAGCTCCGAATTAATGCAGTCCACTCCAGGTGAGCGGTTTCGTTTCATTCTCTGCATGGCCTTAGTGAATTCCTCATGGGATGGCTCCTCAGTGCAAATCTCCGCAGACTGTTTTAGAGGTGGCTCAACAACAGTCTGTGACGCATGATGAACATCAAGCAGCTCAGTAAAGTGTCCACTCCATGCGTCAAGTACTGCGTCGATGTTGACACAAAGGTTTCCATCCCGGTCCCGAATGGCGGTTGACGAAGGCCTGAAAGTATGGTGCAATCCAGTAATTCCTTTAAAGAAACTACGTGAACTACGCTCATTGCTGAGTTGTTAGGTATAGTTTTCAAAAAAAAAAAAAAGGAAAATAATTAGCAAAACCTGTGAATGAGGTGAAATTACCTCTTAAAAACAAAAAAAAAAATAACATTCTACCACAGATTCCTATGTGTGAAGAAAAACCAGTTCCTCACAATCATGACTAAGAAAAATACATTTTCTTTACAAAAAAAGTTATTCTTTTTTCCAAGACTATCACTTTGTTATTGTTTTAAACATTACATTATATTTTTGAAAGTTAAGACTATCAATATAAGATGTTTTGTTGAAAATAGTTATATTTTGACTCAGTTTCCAGTCTTCAGATGAGTAAACCAGAATTTGGTTAAATTGTTTTTTAATTTTTCGAATGCTATACAAGCGCCTTATCGAAAAACATCCTCCTAAAAACTTATAAATTTAGAAATTTCAAAGCTTGTTTCTTTAAAGTGTCCCCACTTGCTATTAAATTGACATCATCGAAAGCTTTAGAATCGATAATATACAGGTACCAGATTATGTAACTCCTGCTAGAGATCTAATCAAAAATTTAACGTCGTCTGGGTTTTAATAGGTTATGGTAAGCTTTTCCAGGCTAATTTTTTCAAATTCATTTGATCCAAATATTATTTTAGAAAGTGCAATTATTTTTAAAAGAAAATCTGGACAGTTTATTTAATGATCCAGAAATTAGCTATTTGCTTCTTCTTGGGATTGTGTCCTCCACTAATACACAACAAATTTTAGAGATTAAGTATTGCGCATTTTAGATTTTGTTAATCTCAATATTTTAATAACTTGAGTCTTTAATTCTCAAAATTTATAATGCACCAATTTCAGAAGTAAGAATTCTGGTTAACAGAATTTAAACGGTTCTTGCAAATTGAAAATGTAAATTATTATGTGTTTGGTTTGAAATTTGTAAATAGTCTTTAATGTTGGAGATAATTTAAATAGAAATGGAAGGGTTGCTGGTTTTAAATTTCAAGAACCTTGAATTATGTTAAATTTTATAATATCGCTGATCTTTCCAAGTTTTTCAAATATTCCAACTTCCAAAAATAAAATAATGGCCATTCATCACTCAAAAAAAAAAATTGGAAAAATGGAGAGTTGGAAATTACATGTCATATAGCCTGTTATGTATGCGATAATTAATGCTGACGAAAAGCCCTTAATATTTTAATTGTAGTTGTCGGATAGACCATTTTATCTAATCAGGCGCTACACTCGTTTATATAGATGGCTACCATATAAATCAATGCTTCAGAAAAAAAAAATCAGAAAAAAATAATAACCATTCATTTGCCAAAGATATTCAAGAAGTTCAGAAAAACTTACAGGGTCTCGAAGGTCACAAAGGCACTCCCTTTCGAGTATCACCCAAACATTAACAGAGGTCCAATAATTTCAAATTGTTTAATGTTGAATAAATAAGTGTTATTAAGCAATCATGTGTGATTGAGTCCTCTATATTTTCTCCAACTTTGAAATGTCAAATAAAAGGAGTCACTAGTGGTATTGATGAATCTTTAGGTTTACTGCCATCGAAAATAATATTTACAAATACGTTCAATATTCCCCATAAGTTTCAAATTGTAACTGATGATTTTCTAATTCCTTGTAGTGGGACTTTAGAAATACCAGTAGAAAGTACATCCATCTTACTTGATCCAATAACATCTTCAACTGAAACATGCATTCATCCAAGAAGTGAACAAATTACTAAAGTTATGTGCAACAATATTTAAGACAACGCGGAATACCTGTGTCTATCTAAGGAGATAGTACCTGGCGTGTTTGTTGGAAACACAATTGTTGAACCTTATTACCAATCCATTACACTTAACTTGATAAATAAATACCAATGAAGAATCTGTTCAACTTTCATGCAACGATCTAGTTTTTGATAAACTTCTACACTATGATATATTTTCTCTCAAGTCTAGGGCTAATACAGACAAAGATCGTTTACAAATCCTTGAGTCATCTGTAACAATGTCACACCAAAATCATGATGGACGCGTGAATCCATTAAACATATCATACGAGAGTATAATGACTTTTTCACTTAGATGATGATGTAATGACTGCGGCTCATGGTATTAAACATATAGTATTCCAATAGTTTCCGACTGTGCTCCGATTTACCAAAAATCATACCCCTTGCCTGATGCAATAAAAAGTGAAATTAATAGCCAACATATAATTGAACCAAGTGTCCATGGAATTTTCTTCTTTTAGCTGTACCTAAAAAGTCTTCCAACGGTTCACGCAAATGGCGAGTTATGGTTGACTTTCTCTTTCCCAATATCGTTGAAATTTTATATCAATTTAGAAAGGCATCATATTTTAGCACCTTGGATGTGACCAATGAATATCATCAAGTAGTATTGGACGAAGATGCAAAATCTAAGACCGCTTTTAATACAATTGATGGACATTTTTATTTCAATCGTATGTTTTTTGAATACAGTTCTATCTGGTCTCAACGGTTTAAAATGCCTAGTGTATCTAGATGACATTGTCATATATGGACAACACTTAAATGAACATAATAGAAGACTTAAAGAAGTACTTGATTGTCTACGAAAGTATAATTTAAAATTAAATCCAAAAAAATGCCAGTTTCTACGACAAGAATTAACTTACTTAGGACATATTGTTGGACCCGATGGTGTAAAACCTGATCCAGCTAAGATTAATCCAATCGTAAACTATCCAGAGCCAAAAAATCAACGTGACGTAAGTGTATTCCTGGGTTTGGTAGGATATTATAGGCAATTTGGGAAAAAATTCTCTAAGATCACAGTACCCTTAACTAATCTTTTAAAAAAAGATACAGCTTTCGTGTGGTTTCCATTTTGTGACGAAGCATTTAAGTTGCTCAAATCTGCAATTATTAAGCCGCCAATTTTACAATTTCCGAAATTTGATAACATTTTCATAATAACGACAGGTGCAAGCAATATAGCTATCGGTTCAGTTCTTTCTCAGATTTTTGAAGCCGATGAACTACCTACTGCTTTTGCCAGTCGCACTCTTACCAAATCAGAAAAAATTATTCTGTAATTGAAAAGGAGCTATTAGCAGCTGTTTGGTCCATTAAGCATTTTCGAGCTATATTCATAAGCTCATACTACATACATACTCATAAGGTAGAAAATTTCAATTACTTAGCGATCATAAATCGTTAGTTTGGTTGATTGGCTTGTCAAACCCGCCATATCGTTTGATGCGATGGCGTTTAGAGCTTGAAGAGTATGATTTAGAAAGCGCATATAAACCTGGAGCTCTCAATAAAAAAATAAGGAACTATCGCTAATTCATTTCTGACAAATTTTGTTTGTATTTATGGTTGCCCTCAATCAATTTTGACTGATCAGGGTACAAAATTTATGGGAACCGTTTTGCAGAATCTGTGTTAACTTCTCAGAATAAAGAAAATTAACACATCTGCCTTCCATCCTGAAAGCAATGGAGCATTAGAACGTGCACATCGCACGCTCATTGAATATCTGCGACATTTTATAGATAAAAATGAAATGGACTGGGATTCTTGGATTCGACATGCAATGTTTGTGTATAATACAACACCCCACTCATCTACACATTTTATGCCTTTTAAACTAGTCTTTGGAATGCTCCCAAATTTACCCTTTCAATTCATAATGATCCTAATGTTAATTACAATTATGACGATTATCTCGTGGATTTTAAACATAAATTGCAAGATTCATAAGCAATCGCTCGACAGAATGGTATTCAATCAAAATTTCCAGCAGAAAGAGCAAGAGGATGATCAACAATATTTGTGAAAGGGAATATTCAACATCATGAGGGAATAAAAATTGAAGAAGAACGTTTGCAGGTACCTCCTATCAGCATTCAACTTAACAATAAAAACATATTCAATGTCTGTTCAATTTATTGTCCTCCAAGACATAATTTGGATTATAAAAAGTTATTTAATTTTATCATTGGAGGTGAATTTAATGCAAAAAATACTTTCTTTTAATCTTGTCAAGATTAACAACTCCAAAGGGTAGAGAACTATACACCGCAGGTCGAGCTTACAATTGTGAATTTCTTTCAGGAGGGAAACCAACGTACTTTTCTACTGACACAATGAAAACTCCGGATATAATTGATTTCTACATTACAAGAGAGAGGTATATCCGAAAACCACATTTTTCTAGAAAATAGTGAAAGTCTCTCGTCGGACCCCTCGCCCGTCATTATGACTGTTAGTTCCACGTTTGTTAACAAGAAAAATCCACCTAGACTAACAAATAACAAAACCAATTGGGAATTATTTAGGAAATTGATTGAAGACAACACCGATCTTGTTGTATCTATCAAGCATCCGGTTCAATTAGAAAATGAAGTGGAACTATTAATCAATAATATACAACAATAATAGCACCCCTGTAATCCAAAAAGGAGGGTAATAATTTCACTTATCCAGTCGAGATCAGGGAGTTGGTTAGTGAAAAACGGTAAGCAAGGAAAACATGGCAGAGAAACCGAGCACCACAAAGCAAAATAATTTTTAATTACCTCTGCAATAAGCTTAAGCAAAAAATTAGAGAACTAAAAAATGAATCGGTCACCCGTTATCTTAGTCTAATAAAGAAACTAAGTATTCTCTATGGAAAGCTACAAAAGCATTAAAAAGACCAAATTATCAAATACCGCCAATAAAAAATGATGAGGGAAATTAAGTAACAAGTGCCAAACAGAAAGCAGCACTATAATACCAGTGCACAAGGAGGATTGTATACGGAAATACCACCTGTAACTCTAACAGAGTTGAAAGATGAAATTAACCATAATATAAATACGAAAAAATCTCCTGGCCATGATTTAATTACAGGTGAAATAGTGAAGGCACTTCCTGAGAAAGGGTTGAGAAAACTTCTTCATATAATCAACGGTTTATTTCGACTGAAATATGTACCTCTGCAATGGAAAGTAGCAGAAATAATTATGATACCAAAGCCGAACAAACCATCTAATCATAAAAAGTATTATAGGCCAATTTCTCTGCTTCCAGTACTTTCTAAAATTGTTGAGAAACTGTCATACAAAAGGATGAAACCTATAATACTTGAGATAAAACTAATACCACCACACCAGTTTGGATTTAGAGAAAACCACTCCACCATAGAGGAAATTCACAGGATTACAAGTATTATTGAAGATGCACTTGAAACTAAGAAAATATGCTCAACAATATTTCTGGATGTAGCACAGGCCTTCGATAAAGAATGGCATCCTAGATTGGAATATAAACTGCATCGAGATTTGCCAAGAGAATACTTTCAGCGATATTGAAATCTTACATTGATAACAGATATTTTCGCGTCAGATGTGAAGAAGAATTTTCCGAGCTAAAGAGGGTATCTGCAGGGGTTCCCTAAGGTAGCGTGCTGGGGCTAGTTTTGTATTTACTTTACACAAGCGACTAACCAAACACAAGCGGGACAGCATTCGCGGACGATACTGCAATTTTAGCAATTGGTTATAAAGTAGACGAAGCAACCAGAAAACTGCACTGGGCTACGAACCAACTAAGTAACTGAACCAAAAAAATGGCGCATTAAGCTAAATGAAGAAAAATCAGCCAAGTATGTTGGCATGACTCTCGATGCTAAGTTAAAATGGAACGAGCACATTAAGAAGAAAAAGGGGGAACTTTACATTAAATACACAAATATGTATTGGCTAATTGGAAGATATTCAGAGCTGTCAATACCTAATAACTTGCTACTATACCAACAAGTTTTTAAACCTATATGGACTTATGGTATTCAGCTTTGGGGCGGTACTAAGAAAACCAATATTAAAATAATACAAGCTTTTCAAAATAAAGTATTACGTGGAATAGTGTCAACGCTCCTTGGTACATAAGAAACGATAACCTACATAGGGACCTCCGAATGGAAAACCTCAGCGAAGAGAGAACAATTCATGCAAATAAACAAATACAACGGCTTGGTCAACATCAAAATGTTGAGTTACGTGGTATGCTGAGTAACACAAATGGAGCACGAAGGCACCAAAGAAAGAAACCGCTGGAATTGGGAAGACCACAATAGGGCGGCCAAATTTAGACTTACTAATGATTTATATCTCTGCAAAATGAACATTAGAAAGATAGACAAATTACTAGATGACATATGTAATCAGCTGTAATATTTAAAATCATAAAAAATTGGCGCTGTTTTAAAAAAAAAACTATTATAAATCTTCGTTTCGATAGGAATATGTATGAGAAGTTAGCCCAGGATTTCATCCCTGGAAAATAAAAAAAGTTCATCAGGCAATACTAAAATTGTTTATACTATCCCAGCCCAGGATTTTATTTTATTTAATTTAATTTAATACTAGCCCAGAATTTTATTTTTATTTAAGTAAATATAAAAGGATGGAAATTTTTAACATTTCATGATTTACAGAAATTAAAAATGAACCTAAAATTTCGTTTCTAATAAAAGAAAAAATTGCTTATGGAATCAAATAGGTTTGGGAGTATTATTTGAGATATAGGACTTGCAATCATGTCAATTAACTGTAATAAAAACCATTTGCATATTGAGAGTAGATCTATAACTGATTAACATCCGGTGTGAAGTTATCCCAGAACAAAACGATTATTTTCCGCAATGGCTCCAAATAAAATTATCGATTTATGATATGGAAGTTCCCATCGCTCGTAAGAACTTTATAGGCCGGAAATGATTCTTTATGTTTTGAGTTGGTAATAGTTAGGACTAACTCTGGCTAAGACCGCGTTATGATCCGTATGTTGTAATTTGCACAATCGGCCAACTTCTAAATGGCTCTATATAAATTATCGATTTATGATATGGTAGTTCCTATCGCTCCTAAGAACTTTGTAGGCCGGAAATGATTCTTTATGTTTTGAGTTGGTAATAGATAGGACTAACTCTGACTTAGACCGCATTATAATCCGTATGTTGTAATTTGCACAATCGGCCAACTTCTAAATGGCTCTATATAAATTATCGATTTATGATATGGTAGTTCCTATCGCTCCTAAGAACTTTGTAGGCCGGAAATGATTCTTTATGTTTTGAGTTGGTAATAGTTAGGACTAACTCTGGCTAAGACCGCGTTATGATCCGTATGTTGTAATTTGCACAATCGGTCAACTTCTAAATGGCTCTATATAAATTATCGATTTATGATATGGAAGTTCCCATCGCTCGTAAGAACTTTATAGGCCGGAAATGATTCTTTATGTTTTGAGTTGGTAATAGTTAGGACTAACTCTGGCTAAGACCGCGTTATGATCCGTATGTTGTAATTTGCACAATCGGTCAACTTCTAAATGGCTCTATATAAATTATCGATTTATGATATGGAAGTTCCCATCGCTCGTAAGAACTTTATAGGCCGGAAATGATTCTTTATGTTTTGAGTTGGTAATAGTTAGGACTAACTCTGGCTAAGACCGCATTATGATCCGTATGTTGTAATTTGCACAATCGGCCAACTTCTAAATGGCTCCAAACAAAATTAACAATTTATAATAATAATTAATACTATTTGAATGCCGTTGAACTTAAGATTGAATTAACTAACTGTAATAAGAATACCAACACGATTTGCATGTTGAGAGTGGAGCTATATCTGCTTAACTCTGCACTGTTTATAACTTTTATTTATTGCTTGGTCTAGTGCTCGGCCTATAGCTTGCTTTAGCGTTAGTGATAAAGTGCTGACTTTCCTTTATTTTATTGGCATATTTATTGGCGATATTGGATGTAGACTGAAACTACTTATTTAATTTTCTTGTTTAATATAAATAAGGAAATGTGGAATGACATAGTGATTTCTGGGAAACTTGATGTTTATTGGACTCTCTAACAGATCGTCATATTTTTCCCAACGTTCAACCCGATAGCAGTAGCTTGTGTAATGTTGCTCAGTAGGAATATAATTAACTAATCCACTTAACTTAAAATTATTGCCACTAATTTTGATAAACATAGGTACATTAGAAAGGGTAACCTGTTTGTTAGGATTTGTAGATGGTTCGACGTAAAGAAAGATAACCTTGCTGGTCACAATATTTTCCACGTAATTCTTTCCGTAACATGTACGGCAATAAATATTATATAAATCGTCTATACAGTTTTGCAGATTTTCTAGTCCCAACTGATCGAGTTTATTCAAATTTAAAGGTATGTACTTTAGAACATCCCGTCCAGTGACATTACAAATGGGACATCTTGAATATACTTGCACACTGAAAAGATTTATCATTTTAAATATAAATTCTGAAATGTCAGTCACATTGGATGTACAGTTCACTTTTAGGCCAAATAATTTAGTGAGGATTGAAAAACGAGTTTCATATGCAATTTTATAATTACTATGTCGAAGTGCTTCAAGTAATTCAAAATCCTTAGTAATCAATATATCTTGTACATTTAAACAACATTGTATTAAGGAATCAAATGCACAAGTATGAGTATAATTACCCCCTGTTATTGAACCGTTGTGTAAGTGGCTTAGATGGTCACTATCTAATACTTTAAACATTTTTAATTTTTTGGAGTGTTTAGAAATCTTAGGTGTTTCAGATAAATGTTCTCTTTTATTTGTTGTTAAATATCTTATCATAGAACTCTGTTTAACTTCAGGTAAATTATTAAGAGTTTTAATTAGCGTCAAGTTGAAATTTGTTCGTGCAGCTTTAGCAGGCTGGCCTTTCCAATTTTCATCGAGTACCGTTACAAGACTTTTTTCTGTTAAATTGTCCAATTGCATAACCTGTTCATTTTTGTTTATTTTAGAACTCGTAAACCTCTTTGGAATATTTAATAACTTCCTATTTAACACATACAAGTTTCTTTTGTGTAATTCTTTTATAAATCTCAGTGGCTTTGCTGGAATATTTCCAATCGACAAATTATGTCTAATACGTTTTTCGATAACTGCAAAATAGTTCTCTACGTGACTATTACTTAAAGTAGTATCATGAAAAATATTAGACCAAAGCGGTAAATAGGTAATGTACTTTTTCAAAAACATTTCCAAAAACGATGGGTTGTAATATAAATTTATTGCTTTGGTGCTCTTATCTAAAACTGTTTCCATAATTGCTGATTCTGAATTATTCTTGAAGTCATCGTAAAATTTAGTCTGATTATATATGGTCTCATTTAAGTGCCTTATGCTGAATACATCATTCAGTATTGGTGAAGTGTTAGAATTGTCATTTAAACCGGTGTCAAGATTGACAAATGTGTTTTTTTTAATAATTGTATCTAAACATTCTAAAACTGTTGGTGTCAAGTGCCTATTTTTTAAAATAATGGATAAATTACGCCAAGTATCTTGTAGTACATCGTAATCAGAAATTAAAAACATTGAGGCCACTATTTCTTTCATAAGTTTATTATTTTTGGAAGTTTTTCGAAAATATTTGTCTATATCCGTTGTCATATTGTGCATCAAATGAGATACATAAAGATGGATTTTAACCAATGCCTGTTTCTTACACTTCGTTATAATCATATCGTGGCATAAATTCAAATATTGAACTATATCCATCCTGTTAAAAGAATCTAAAATTGCATTGATACTTGCAAAATTAAAATCAGTCACAATTGTTTTCAGTACTGGCCATGTTTTAAATTTTTTTTCAAGCTGTATTCTGTAGGATCTAAGCCAACCTCCAATTGCATCCAAATTGTGACTGGAGCTGATCATATCAGAAAGCGGAAAAGGGTCGCTTGGTTCGTTTGTTGTTACAGTAACTGGTACTATCAGAGCATAGTATAAGATTGATGTTTCTGTTTTAAATGGATTTCTTATTATTCCTCCAGTTGCATCAAGGTAAGCTACTAGATTTTTATGATTATACTCATTTACCAATAGCTCTAACATTTGCATTTGTGTATCGTTGTAAGTAATAACATAAAATGGCTTTACTGAAAATGTTTGTATTAAGTTGTTAGGCGACTCAGTTTCTTTTAAAATATCGATAATATCGTTTGAGTCATTATCCTGTTCCTGTAGTCTTTCAGATCGCACTTTACGCAAGACATCCAATGATTTTACTTTCGTCGTGTTCGACTTTTTTAAAAATGATGCATCTTCCGTTTTGACCAGATTTTCATATACTTCCGTTGTCATTTTGCTTACAATAGTTTCTTTAACATGTTTCCTTTCTACTCCCGTTAATTGACGAGTTTTCACATATTTATGTGATATTTTGCCAACAGTACTTCTAACATGAAATAAGCCTTCTGTAAATTTTTTATTAATTAGCTTATACCGCTTACAGTTTTCGTGCCCACAGTATGCACGAATACTAATAAATTTCTTTCCACAATCTAAAGATTTAATATTTATTAAACAGCCGGTATTATCTGACAAAAGTGTAGATATTATACTTGGATAAGCCTCAGCATCTAAAGTAATTTGTTGAGAATTATAAATTTTACTCCATGTTTCTAAAGGAATGTCAATTGTACCACCCACCTCAGAATATATATTAAATTTTTCTTTAACATCAACTTTAGCAAGTTCTCTCTTAAATTTCCGAACACCAACACGCTTAGCCGCGAAAAATTCACTATCGCTGCTTTCCTGCTCAATATCATTTAATAAAACCAGTTCATTTGAAAATGGTTCGTCATTAGGAACTGGTAAGTTCGTCACATCTCCCTCCACAAGTTTAGTTTCGAGAATTAGTTGGTCAATCTCAGAGGTTAATTCGTTGCTCGGCTGTTCTGTTCGCCAAATTCTTTCGCGGAACTCACTTTGAAATTCTAAATCAGTAAATATTTTTTGAAGAGTTCGTCTGTTGTTGTCAGAATACTTCAAACCCGGTATTAATTTGCATAATTTAGAAAATAAAGACAAATTAAATAAATTTTCCATTTTGATATTGTCAATATCTGGAATGTTTTTAATTAAAATGTCTTGGATTATCGAATAGTTCGATTTTTCCAATTTAAATTTATTAAACGGCATGATTGATGCGATTATAAATATTAGCTGCACTTATACGATAAGATATTATGCCTGAGAACAGCATAAACTGAACGTCAAAACAATCAATTCAAATAGTTTTAAAGGGTATCCAGGGAAAGCAAGAGTCAATATATTATACAGTTTTTAAAAAAACTGATTAAAAACAAAAATACGAAAAAACACGAAAAATACAAAACAGTATGCGAGATTCGAACAACACAAAGTCTGAATACTGAATAGCAATTAAAGCAAAACAAAAAAAAAACCTTTATATACTCTTGCACAAAATTTTAATTTTTCTATTCTCTTTCAATAAAAATGTTTTTTAAATGAATAATTATTATTTTTCGTGTTATTTGCAGTATTTATATTGTACAATTTACAGTACTGTAAATTGCTCTGTTGCAACTCATCTGTACAGGTTGGCGTCATTGTTCCGTTAATCACCCCTATGCGAGAAAAAAAAGTAAACGTTTTTCTTTGTATACTTAAGAAGCAGTCCAATCGAATCCGAAGTCATCAAGCTTTATATTTTAGCTAGAGAAGTTAAATGTTGTTAATTGATCACTATAAAATACAAGAAAAAACTTTTTTACTCGTCTGCTCCTTACTATTGTAAGTCCCGCATACAATCCCTCCTCGCTTACGTCACACCTCGCAACATAAAGCTTGATTTACACTTGACGACTTTCGACGTCTACAAAAAACCTGAGATACAATGATTAAAATTTATTAAAGCGAGAACGAGAAAAATATATCGTCTGCAAAAAAAATCATACCAAAACGATCCCAGTAAACCAAAAAAAAGCAGATGCAAAGGAAAAAAAGATGTCGAGCTTCATCTGCTACTATAAACAGACGTCAATTCATGTACTTAAAATGTATAATATACTAAATTTTGTACACACATTGAAAATAATTTAAAATATTATAGTTATTTTAGTTATTATAGTTATTATTAGTTATTATTAGTTATTTTTGACGTTTCTTGCAGATCTGCTTAATCGTTGAATGTAAATCAAGCTTAAGCAAACATCAGTTAATTCAAAAAAATTCAAAATCTTGCGAAGTTAAGCAGTTAAAATTTGGGTATTGCACCGTGGGCCCATTAGTGGCATTGAGTGATGGAGTAAAATCCGCCCAACTTTAATTTTTTTTTCAAGCAGTTAAAGTTCCCCTTTCAACATGTAAATGTTGACATTTTGATTACAGTTAAGTGACATGATTTTAACTCTTATGGCATACCTTATGGCATAAGAATCATTTCCGGCCTACAAAGTTCTTAGGAGCGATAGGAACTACCATATCATAAATCGATAATTTATATAGAGCCATTTAGAAGTTGGCCGATTGTGCAAATAACACACGGATCATAACGCGGTCTTAGCCAGAGTTAGTCCTAACTATTACCAACTCAAAACATAAAGAATCATTTCCGGCCTACAAAGTTCTTACGAGCGATGGGAACTTCCATATCATAAATCGATAATTTTATTTGTAGAAGCCATTGCGGAAAATAATCTTTTTGTTCTGGGATAACTTCACACCGGATGTTAATCAGTTATAGATCTACTCTCAATGTGCAAATGGTTTTTATTACAGTTAATTGACATGATTGCAAGTCCTATATCTCAAATAATACTCCCAAACCTATTTGATTCCATAAGCAATTTTTTCTTTTATTAGAAACGAAATTTTAGGTTCATTTTTAATTTCTGTAAATCATGAAATGTTAAAAATTTCCATCCTTTTATATTTACTTAAATAAAAATAAAATTCTGGGCTAGAATTAAATTAAATTAAATAAAATAAAATCCTGGGCTGGGATAGTATAAACAATTTTAGTATTGCCTGATGAACTTTTTTTATTTTCCAGGGATGAAATCCTGGGCTAACTTCACATACATATAGGAATTAGAATATTAAAAATTTCTAATGATTTAAGAAGAACGTAATGACGTTTCACGTGTAATCTGATTCAAAATGATCAATATGCTAAAAATCGGGGAGAGCTAAAAATATTGCCAACCAAAATAAAAGCTCAACAATGAATTTACAATAGGACTGTAATACTTTCCTTACCATGTAGTTGGAAAGTAAATATGATTTATTAATCCTTCGGTATACAACTAATTCCTCTCATTAGAAATATAATATATTAGCCATAATGTAACATTTTTAAAAAGAAATTATTATTGTTATTAATGTTTCCAAAATCCTTTTTATTTTTCTTAAAATTAATGTAATAATTTTTTAAACTAATAAATTTTTCTCTTAATTTTTTTCGTGCTTCCCAATAATTTTTTTTAGGGAGCGTTAATATTATGTTCGGTGGATTTTCAACGATAAACTTTAATATCTGAAAAATATATATTTTTTAAACTGTTATATTTTACTTTACCAATATTACTATTGTATATAGTCATATACACAGAAACATAAGCTTTTTATTTGGTTTTTTCTAATATATATATATATATATATATATATATATATATATATATATATATATATATATATATATATATATATATATATATATATATATATATATATATATATATATATATATATATATATATATATATATATATATATATATATATATATATATATATATATATATATCATTTTATTTTATTTATTTATTATTTTTATTTTGTTTATTTATTTCTGAAAAATGATATTTCATTTCTGGTTTCCATTTTATTATTTTGATGTCCGCAGGGATTTTATATTATTTGTTTTATTTTAAAAAGAATTATATACAACAACAAATAATAATACAGCCACTACGAACATGGCCACCAACAAACATTAAAAGAACGATAGAAATAAAAATGATGTGAAAATATATTACTATAAATATTTTCTTTTGTTCCATATTACGATATATTAAAAATAACATAACCATATAATTTTTATCTTAAGTGTAATAAATTTGTAAGAACTACAACCGAGCGAGAAGTAGAAGAAAACCCAATAAAAAAAAATGTCCAACTTCATTTATCAAATTAAAATTACAGAATGAACACACACACACAAAAAAAGAAGAAATTAAACAAAAATAGGTAGCTGCTGTGTTTTTAAAACAAATTCATAATTAAAATGAAATAAATAATATTTTTGTGTGGGAGAGCGTGGAATGTAAATTATTTTATAGTATATAGCTGCTGTATGAATATGATTGCCATTAGGGGTTTTAATTTCCTGCAAAACATTTTCCTATATAATTGCGAAAACCTCGTTTAATTTCCTTTGTAGCTTGTCTGTACATTCATACCAAGAACATAAACAATGCTAAACTTAAAATACGGCTATCTCATGTTAATTGAACAGCCTGTTTTGCTATCGATGTTTCTATGAAATTATTCATTTCCTATAGGTAGTACAGGTACGATTTTGTGGGCCAACTCAGTTTGTATTGTGGTAGCTTTAATTGCTGCAAAGCTCTCTTAAACTAACATCTTTGTTATCCATGTTTTTCCATTCAGATATTAATATTGGTTTTGTAATTTAACATTAATATTTTTTGTGGCTTTATCTAACTAAAAAATATGAAAACTATCCTAAATCTAGGTGACTTGTTTCGCCTTTGAATTCGACAATGACACTGAGTGTACTCACTTAATTCGATTTTTAATTTTACTTTAGACATCGGTTTCACCGTTGATATCGACATAGCTTCGAATTTGCTTCGGTTTCGTGTACGATTTCGAATTTGGACACGACTTCACCGAATTCAACGTTGGTATCGTATAAATTTCGTATTTGATTTCTACTTTGTAACGGATTAAATTCAATTTTGAGTTTAACTTCAAATTTAAATTTGAATTTACTTTATTTTGACTTTGACTTCGATTTTCAATTCTACTTAGATATAGATATCGCCGGTAAATCGACTTAAATTCGACCGTGACATCGTTGATCAATTTCATACTTTATTTCAACTGTGTTATCTTGACGCATCAGCTTGACCGTTGATTTCGACATAACTATAATTCGACCTTGACTTTGAGTTTTACTAGGTTCGACGTGAACATCGACTTTATTTCTACTTTAACATTGACAGAATGCTTCGTTTGTGTGTGATTGAGGAAAGTACCAGTTCTTGGTCATCACCCATAACATTAGTGAAAAGAGCGAACGGGAAGGTTCGTCTATGTCTCGATACAAGAAAGGTTAACTCGGTCCCTTGGTGAAGGACGCTTATCCCTTACCGTTGATTGATGGATTGCTAGGTCGTTTGGATAAAACACGGTATATTAGCTCCATCGGCCGAAATGATGCCTTTTGGCAAATACCATGCACAAGGTTATCCCTCACCATCTTCATGACAGGGTCTTTGGTTACCTGGACGACCTATTAGTGGTATCTGCGACTTTTGAGGAACGTTTATCACTACTCTCTGAAGTAGCTAGTTTGTTAAAATTAACAAATCTAACTATAAATGTGGAAAAAAGTAGGTTCGCTCTGCGGGAAACAAAGTATACCTTGGCTACGTGATTGGTGAGGGATGCCTCAGAGTGGATCCCGAGAAAGTTCGAGCCATAGACGAATATCCCGTTCCTAAAAACGTCAAGGAAATTCGTAGATTTCTTGGGATGACCGGCTGGTACAGACGATTCGTCTCAAACTACTCAACGCTGGCTGCACCGATTACAGATCTTCTTAAAAACGGGAAAAACAAAGTTTGGAATACTAAAGCCTAAGAAGCATTCGATAATCTAAAAAAAGCACTTGTTACTGCACCAATTCTTTTGAACCCAGATTTCACAAGGCTCTTTTATATTCAGTGTGACGCATCTACATCCGGAATAGGGAGCGTGTTATTCCAAAAGTTCGACAACGGAAAGGAACACCCGGTTGCGTTTATTTCACACAAGTTGAATAAGGCGCAAAAGAACTACAGCATTACGGAGCTAGAATGTTTGGCAGCAGTGATGAGCATAAAGAAATTCCGACCTTATATTGAAGCTACCCCTTCACTGTAATCACGGACCATTCGAGTTTGCGTTGGTTAATGGAGCAGAAAGATCTAACGGGTAGATTGTCACGATGGTCAATTGAATTACAAGCTTTCGACTTTCAAATAGAATACCGAAAAGGCTGATTAAATGTGGTTCCTGACAGTTTGTCTAGGGTGTATGTTGATGCCCTAGATGAAGATGAAGATATTTTACATCTAGATTTAAACTCGGTAGCATTTCAGGATGTTGAATACACTTCACAAATCAAAGCCCTAGAACAAAACTCTGGCGCATCTAAGAACTACAAAGTTCAGGATGGTAAAATTTACGTGAACACTGATTTCGATATAATTACTGATTTACCATCGTGGAAACTGGTTGTCCCATAATCATTGACATTTCATTGATTGAGAAAGCACATAATCCACCAGCAGCAGCACACCAGGGTATTGCGAAAACTGTTGAATTATTAAAACGATATTACTATTGGCCTGGTATGACAATGCAAGTTAAACATTTTGTGAATGCATGCAAAATGTGTAAATGTACGAAGCCAGTAAATTATTCAACAAGGCCAGAGATGGGTAATGCTGTTGAAATAGTGCGTCCATGGCAGCGACTTTATTTAGATTTCCTAGGTCCTTATCCTCGAACCAAAAATGGGTTTACTCATATTTTTATACTGTTGGATCACTATAGTCGCTTCCCAATATTATTTCCACGCCGCTTAGCATCTGCTGCAAATGTTATTGAACTCCTAGTAAACAAGATGTTTCATATGTTTGGGGTTCCCGAAAGTATTCTGACAGATAATGGTTCTCAATTTGACTCCCATTTATTTGCTAATTTAATGAAGAAGTACGGCGTGAGACATGATGGACACTTGGATGAGATAGCTGGAGCTTTAAGAAATGTGGTTCATACTAGCACTAGTTACTCGCCACATTTTCTAGTGTCTGACCGAAAATCAAGCCTATGTCCCGAATAATGCGGATTTATTATCGTCGGCACAAAAGATTGTGCTAAGCCACCTAAAGAAAACGCATGTGCAAAATACCACCACTTACAATCTCCGCGCTAGAAATAGGACCTTCAATATTGGCCAACAAGTTTTCGTTCGAAACTTTGTTCAAAGCAACGCAGCTAAAAACTTCTCGGGAAAACTAGCATTCAAATTTAAACCAGGTTTTATTTTGAGTAAAATGGGCAATGTATCGTATGTAATAGGCGATGAGGATGGCAAAACAATGGGTGTTTATCACGCCAAAGATATTCGATAGTAGGATAGTAGTATAGATTACATCAAATAATTCAACTTTTATATTTCAGATATACATTAATTTCTTAATATACTTAAGCCCGGCTTTGAGACTATCTTCAGAGTGTGGGTCGTCCCCACGATTTGTAAGAGTCGCAGCTGTTACATATCATATTTTCTTAATTTAACCAACAAATGATCAGTTGCCACAAAGCATATTGTTGTTAAAGCTTGATTTACATTCAACGATTAAGCAGATCTGCAAGAAACGTCAAAAATAACTAATAATAACTATAATAACTAAAATAACTATAATATTTTAAATTATTTTCAATGTGTGTACAAAATTTAGTATATTATACATTTTAAGTACATGAATTGACGTCTGTTTATAGTAGCAGATGAAGCACCACATCTTTTTTTCGTTTGCATCTGCTTTTTTTTGGTTTACTGGGATCGTTTTGGTATGATTTTTTTTTGCAGACGATATATTTTTCTCGTTCTCGCTTTAATAAATTTTAATCATTGTATCTCAGGTTTTTTGTAGACGTCGAAAGTCGTCAAGTGTAAATCAAGCTTTACTTGCAGATTGTATTAAATATTTTAAGAAATTTCAACAACGCACAGTCCAAAACGAATTGAGGTAATAAACTTCAATAAATGTAATACATTTTCGGAAATGTATACAATTTAATTATGTAGATGTAAATATTAATTTGACTTCCGGTTTTATTTTATTACCTTAGTACAATGATTTATTTTTAGGTACCTATTGTTATACCACTGAAAAAAATCGATCATCATAACTTTAATTGTTAAGAGATCGCCGTGGAATAGCATACACTGTGGTAAAATTAAATTGTTACTTGTGTTAAAATAAATTAAGGTGCTGTGTTTAAAGATTAATATTCACAAAGTGAAAATAGAACCGATTTATAAGCAGGAGGTTATATTAAATATATTGGATGGTTTTCTTTTGGGATTCAAGATTACTTAAGGGGTACATTGCATTTATTTATTGTGTTTTGTTATATATATAAATGTTGCTTATACGAGTATAGTACGAATTGATGGTTGCAATTTGTCTGTTTAAATTTAAAAAAAAAAAAAAACAAAACAAATAAAAGTAATGATCGTTGATTTCGACATAACTATAATTCGACCTTGACTTTGTTTTTTACTAGGTTCGACGTGTACTTCGTCTTTAATTTGATATTCATTTCACTGTCGACATCGATTTCACTTCGATTCCGTATTTTATTCCGACTTTGAATTCCACATTGAAAAGTCGAACTTTGACTTGACTTCGAATTCTTTTCATCTTTGTTTTTTATTTGTTTTAATTTTTGATTAATTTTTGAATTTTTGTTTTTTATTTTTCACTTTCTCCAATATTAAATTTCAGTTAATTATCTTTGAATTTTTGTGGTGGTTTTTTATTAAATTCTAAAACTTCATTTGCATAATATTCACATTTTTAAAAATTCAACTTAGGATTCTTCCAGGAGCTAGTGATTTTTCCGTGATTTTTCAAAATCCAGAATTACTGAAACAAAATAATTATTTTTGCAAATCGGGGTAATTACGTTCCGGTTACCTTGATCGGTGAGGTATAACTCAAATTGTCTATTTTCTACTACCATTTTTTCTATATTATTGAAGATTACCATATTATAGTCTCCATCAATCATTTTTTTGGAAGTAACCATCAGGCATTCGACAACAAGCTTTTACATTTTTTATTGGAATTTACCAAGGATTGTACCCAGATATTGTAATTTGGAGATATTTTTTTAAAATTTAATTTTTGTACTACCATACAAAGTGGTAAAACACTCCTGCCCTAAGTTACATATATACTAGATTTAAGAAAGCTTTTATGTTCCATTCATTTACTTTAAACAAGTGCCTGCTTATATGTTCATCTCTTTTGTAGTTGAATATTATTGTATTTAGATCACAAATATTTTAGATTTGTTAATTTGACTACGTTTGCTAATAAGACTAATAGCTTGAAGCAATTGATCGGTTTATATGAATTTTATGCATTATTCTCACTAATAAATTTAAATTTATTTAGTGTTAGAACAGATTTCACGCTTTTTTTTCACGCACAATCCGCGCAATTTGTAAAAACGCATAGTTTTATAGTTGAACATATGTACTTCTATATAATATACATTTGTATATTTAAAATGTACTGAATTCAGGTCATGGCAACTGGACACTGAAATACAAGCCATACAAGTCCAATCTTTGGGCATATATTGTTTATTTTTGATCTCCTTGTAAGATTAATTTTTAAATTGCTAACATTAGGATTAAAGATTACTAATATTTTTCGTGTTATTTGTCAAGCACATTAAAATCGTCTATTCACTTATATATAAAGATATTATAGCATTAATTAATTAAAAATAATTATTTCTAGTATTAGCGTAAAAAACAAATACGAAATTAAAACATTTTTTTAATCATCTTATTCGGCCAGATCGTTGCTCTCTCCACAATTTGGGTTATCTTTTTCAATGAGTGAATTCGCAGTGTTTCTACATCCGTAGTGACATCAATTTTTTAAAACCATAACTCAATCCCAGACTCAAATGCAATATTATATAGCTCAATATTTGTACCTGTATTATGTTTCAAGTAATAACAAATTTAACAGAACTAGTAACAATTATTTTCTAGCCCTACTAAAGACCACGGCTAGGACTTTGCTCAAAAATTGAGAAGCGATTTTATCGGTCTCTTTTTCTATACATATTTCTATTTGAACACTTGTTCGCTTATTCGAAAACATTTCTCTTATTGCTTGCTTGACTGAAATGTGATTCTATTTCAAATTACATTTGCCTTTGGCAGTTGTCACTATAGTTCACGTTGTGAGATGGAGTAAATATAGTAGTGCATAAATTTTTTGTATAATTGTCTTAGATCGCAATAGAAAAAGCAATGTGGGATAAGCGAAGTAGTATTCAAATTTAATCGTAAAAATAGAGATGTAAAATAGCCTGTTGTGTTTAATGAAAATGACTAAATTCAGGTAGACTCTAAACGAAAAGGGTATTTAAAACGTACTAAATAACTTTTTACGATATCTTTGTAAATTCTACAAAATTATTATAGCAAAACTTCACTCAGTGCAAATATTATATTTTTAAGAAGTTACTTATTTATTTTTTTTCAACAGATTTAAAAGACTTCGAGTTATTAAAAATACTGCATGCAGTATTGGTTCCATCAGATTTTGTCAAAGATAAAGAAAAAAATATTGGAAATTCAGCATTGCCGACAGCCAGGCCTCTTTTATTAAACTAGTTCACAGTATCACCGATCTAAATACTGAAAGAAACAAAAGCTGTGAGCAATAGCCTATAGATATGGTATGGCTTCTCAACCATGCAATTTTATTTTACATCAAGGTAACGACTATGTATTTATTGTACATACGAATTAATTATTTATAAGCTACATAATTAAAATAGAACTGAAAATGTATTTGTGCTTTGAATGTAAAGAAAGATTTGATTCTTTGAACATATTAAAAATTCAATTTAAATATAAACATATGTTTCCTATTAATTATAATGATAAATGTGGACAACTTGCTTGTTCTCGAGAGTTTTCGAACTTAAGAATATTACTAAGACATTTGCATACATGCCATAAAAACGAACATTTTGATGAGAACCTGAATGTCCCAAATATTACACCGTTACAAACAATTTATAACAAATTATGCAATACTCCAAAACCTTTATATTATTGCCCACAGTTGATATTTCAGATGTTGTTAAGAAAATTATAGTTATAATAATTTAACTAACACTATTATTAGAGACATTTTATATGAATTGTTTGAAAATATACATAATGTTTTTCAATTAGTGAAGCAAGTTGTTCTATCTGAAATAAAAATAGAAAAAATAACCGTTATAAGAAATATCCTGGACATTTGTGCTAATCCCTTTATTAATATTATTAGTGATTATAAAGTAATTAAATGCTTACAAGAACGTAATTTGTATAAGCCTCTGATTCAATTTTCCATTGATAAAAGTATCGCCGAGGTAATAAAAAAGGGTATTGCAAAATTTGAGAAAAAAAAGTTACATGTACATGCCAATTGAATTTCAAATTAAAAAACAATTTGAAATGCCAAAAATGTTGCTTAATACTTAAGAATATATAAAAAGCTTATGGAAAAATTTCAAAAAAACTTTATACAAAGTGATTTGTGAAAAAAGCAAAAAATATGATTCAGGGCAAGATAATAATACCTTTTTTTTATATTATGACGATGTTGAATTCTATGATCCTATTGGGTCTGATACAGGTAGCCAGACTATTTCTGCGTTTTTCTATCATTTTCCCGTAATGCCTCTTAGTCAATCTTCAAAATTGGACAGTATTTATATTGCAATGTTTCTTAAGACATTATTTTTAAAAAAATGTCTGTTTGCAAAATCTGATTAAACAAGTAATTGATTTGGAAACAAAAGCATTAGAAATCACTACAGAAAATATTACATATCAAGTGTATTTCAAAATAGGTTTAATTTATAGGGGATAATAAAACTATTAAGGATTTATTGTTATTTTCAAGATCATTTAGCCACAATTTTTTTTGCCGATTCCGCGTTATGCCAAAAAAAGACACTCAAAACTCTATTTGTGCGAACTTAGCTCTACTTCAGGATACAAATAAATATAATCAACTAATTGAAATCGTTAATTGTAAGGAAACAGGAATAATAGGGAATTTTATCTTCAATCAAATACCATCGTTTCATATTACCGAAAATTTTTCAGTCGATGTAATGCATGACGCTTTTGAGGGAAACAGTGAGTATGGTTTAGTGAACGCCTTAAACTATTTTATTGAAAATAACTTTTTTGATGGTTCAATGGTTCGTGATTTTATACCAAGTAATAATAAAGTTTTGTCCTATATTTGTTAGCCTGAAAAACTAATAGATAGATTCAAGAATTACACAAATGTATGTGGCAGTCGGTTAAACTTGTCTATTTCAAGAAACATAGTATGCGATTTAGTTACCTACATTCTAAAAAATGAGGGTGGAAAAGGGTAAAATTATCATGATAATGAGTGTAATTTTTTATGTAAATTTACAAACGCAGTGTAAATATCAACCGATATCTGTGTAAGACAAAAAAATTCCAGGGAAAGCTGATGAAATTAGACACATACTAATGATTATGTCGCTTATTTTATTAAATCAAAATGAAAACCCGAATATCGTAGTATGGAAATTTTTTTCAACAATGGTTGAAATGTGTCGATTAATATGTGCTCCTGAAATTTCCAATTGCCAAGTCGATCTACTTTCCCATTACATCTATTTGTATTTTGAATATAGAAAAGAATGTTTTCCTAGTTATAAATTGCGCCCTAAACATCATTTTGTTTACCATTATCCCCAGGGTTAATTCGAAAATTTGGACCCCTTAAACATTTGTGGACTATGGGATTTGAACAAAAAAATAAATATTTTAAAACTATTGCTGGAACCGCTAGAAATTATAAAAATATTACAACACACACCAGTTAATGCAAGTGGGGCTTTACAAAGATCGATTTAATCCTTTTATTATTGCTGATGTAGTTTCAGAATTCACAAAATGTATGTTCAACGTAGATATTCCAGAAGAATTTTGTTTTGTAACCAAAAAAATAATGTATGTCAATACGACATACAAAGAAAATGATTTTGTCCATATCAATTGTAATGAATTAGGAGAGATTGAAATTTTGAAAATTCACGCAATCTTTGTAGCTCAGT
This sequence comes from Tipula unca, assembly GCA_951394425.1. Taxonomy (NCBI): domain Eukaryota; kingdom Metazoa; phylum Arthropoda; class Insecta; order Diptera; family Tipulidae; genus Tipula; species Tipula unca. The sequence goes on along the minus strand of OX596381.1, from coordinate 89,885,596 downwards.
CATATCAAAATTCTATATTTTATGGAAAAACAATGAAGATGTGGTACAATGAGAATTTGATTTTCTACGAAAGTTTCAATGATAAGGATGGCTCCTATTCCATTTGCCCACTCGTAAAAATTAAGTTAAAAAACCTTTTAAAAAATTTGGAGCAGGGACAGATCGATAAAGAAAACGTTTTTAACGTTACCTGTCGTTGATGACGTACTACAAAAACGTAAATCAGAATGTATTTGTTTAAAATGTGGTGGTCCATAAGTTTGTTCACATGTTGGTTTAAACATCTATTTAACATGAATTTAAAATCGCTATATGCTCAGTAATAAACAAAGAAGTTATTGAATTTTAAACAAATAAATATGAACAAACTTATGGGCTTCCCAGTAGAAATCTGTTATAACTATTTTGTTGTGGACAATTGTTTACTTTGTCTTACATATTGTAGCTCGCGATATGGGATTTAGAGGCACAAAGATTGTACTTGAAAATGATGGGTGTGAAGTTTGTGATGACGAAATGTTTAAATATTATATTGACGAAAAAACTACGTATTGTGATATTTGATGATAGCGAAATTTGGTCCCGAGAAATTAATATTCCTACAATTTATAATGAGAACGCATTTTCATCAGCAACAGAAGCAGAGGAAACTACTCAAGTTACTGAATTTATCATTGAGCCACAAGAGCCACGACAATTACAATACCAACATGATGATAATATAAGGGAGTATATTGTCAGTCCGACAAACTATTCGTTGGATCAACAAGAAAACGACACTTTAAGTATGTCTAGCACAGCCTTAACCTCAACACCATCAACAAATTCAGCATGTACGAGTATATTGCTGTTCTCTAACTTTACCATACCATGGAATAAGGTTTCTTCAGATATAATGGAAATGTTTGAAAAAAAAAACACTACCTTGGCAAAAGAATGAATTGCTTAGGAAATATCATCATCGATGAACTACGCCAAATATCTTTTTTCATTCCAATGTCAATTATACGAATGGTCGCACAAAAAGTTGTTTCGAGATATCCAGATTCCATATTTTTGAAAGATAAGGATGCAAATATTATAACAACGACACCAATGGCATTGATTACAATCATGAAACAAAACAGGAATTGTTTTCTTAACCGGCCTCCTAAGCGGAAAATTGACGATCTATGTGCCAATATACCTGCCAAAGAACGAAAAACGGCAAATGTTTTGAAAGAAACTTGTGTCAATTGGCAACCAAAGTTACGAACTAATGAAACCTGCAATAGCATGGAATCAAAACAAAAATATTTAACAAAAATATTCGGAAACGATAAAGTAACTTCGGCGGAACGGGATTCAATAAAACATTTTATGGAGCCCAAAGGATTTTTTTGAATAGCCGCAGTTGTATTCCAAATGTGCAGCAAATAAAAGATGAATGGCCATTTCTTTTTGACAAAGAATTTGCTTATCACCATTTCGAGCAACTGATGAAAATAAAACCGGCCAAAATCAAAATTTAATTTGAAAATAACAAAGAAAAGATTTTAAAATTTTTACGTGAGTCAAAGAAAAAAGATATCTGCGTTAACCTTAATGATTGTTCAACGGAAAATATATTAATAAGCTTTTTTTGTTATTTTAATGAGGATGCATCATTTATATATAAAAGATTTCAGGTAGGTTTCAATTGATTTCAATAATGACGAAAATTGTATCTAATGAATTTATATTTTATCAGTTTGGCACAACATTGAAAGAGATAACAAATGCATGCCCAACCAATACTCCGTGGTTTGCACTTCTAGGTGAGTTAGTCAACTAAAATAAATTATTTATGTTGCGTTGCTTTGCAACCAGGCATTAACAGATTTTACAATAAAAAATAATTTATTTTAGAATCATCAATGATGCCGTCTACTGCATATAATAGTTATGTATTATTTGAAAATATTATTGTGGAGAAATTTGCCGACGAAGATATTTTAAGTTTATTAACTTTATTAATTACATATTTTTATAATTTTAATATTATAAATTTCGCAGACTGGAGTTTTTTTCGCGATATTTTCTACAACATTATTCCACTAATGTTCGTGGAAAAAAAACATATAAATAATATTTCTAAAATTAATAACTTAATTAACAAGTTAAATAAACAGTAAAATGTATGTTTATTTTGTAATTTAATTATATTTTATGTATTTATTACAATACATAAACATAAAATATTATATTAGAGCGATGCTGCATCAACAATAACATTTGAATTTGTCTTTGAAAAATTGAATTTAACGGTTTGAAAGTTTGCACTTTGTTCATCTGGCATCTTTTTGAGAAAAGAAAAACTAATAATAAAAAATTTACTATAAAAATAATTCTTAAGAAATAATTTTAATCCTTTTTTAATATTTAATAATTGACAAATAGATATAAATGTATAAATGTAAATCAGTTTGTCTTTTCATATTAGATAAGAAAACTAGATAATTTTCATATTTGACAATAATTTGAATTTGAACTTATGTACCAAAATGTATGAGAATCTGAAATATAAATGTATTTTATGTTAATAAAATTTATTAGAAACAATTTTAACTAAATACAATCACAAAAATAACAAATATTTTTTTAATTTATTTAGCACAGCGAAAAAAATTTCGATTAACCGGTCATCTCAAGGTTACACGTGTAGATTAAGTCATTTGTCGTAAAAATGTAATTCTCTATTTGTAATTTTAAAAGTAATTTTACGAATATCTGTTTAAATTTAACCCACCAAATTTAAAAAATTAAAGCTCTGGTCGTAATTTTTCAAAACAGATTTACTCTTTTTTATGTAAAATTGCAATTTTACGATGTAAGTTATTTTACACCAAAGTTCGTAAACATTCCTAATTACACTCTGAACGTAATTTTACCATTATAATTGATGGCAATAGAATACCAACGATTATTAGCGTAATTTTAGATCAAAAACTATTTAGAGTGTAATGCAACATTCAAGTCCTCATCAAAATGAATTAGTAGTTTTCAAAAATATTAATAATACAATAAATATTAGTGATAAAATTTATTTTAAGAATGCAAAAATTACTTTACTTCCGAAGAACTGCAATTATTAAAATTTTGTACTTCAGTTAATGTAGATTCAATTCAATATAAGATCGATTACCATTTATATGAGAATAATGTATTTTATAAGATAGTAGATTTAATTTTGTTAAACGGTTGTATTATTTTAGCATTAAAGCAAATTAAAATTAAACACAATAATCAATTTAATTGTTTTGAAATAATAGAACCGTATAACAAATTGTATTTCGAAAAGCCATAATTTTTTAATTAGAAGCCAATTTACGGATTTCAGTTACAAATTAGTAAGAAAACATGTATTAAAATTAAATATATTTAAATAAAAATTTAATTGTACTTTTATTTTATTAATATGTAGAAAGAAGATTGGAATCTAGGTCAAGGTTGCTTTGCCAAATTTTACTACCTTAGTAAGCCTAATTTCAGAATAACATTTGTTCATGTTTACTACTAGAATGCATAAAATCAGTAAATTTTGCTTGATCATATCAGCAAATAAGACTAAATCTTTACTACTAAAACACACTAAAATCAAACTTAAATTGCTTAATTGAATCAGCAAATAAAACCGACCAAATATAAAGATTAACATGAGAAATTAATGAAAAAAAAAAAAAAAAGCATAATATGCTGAAATCTAGTTTACTATGCTTAAGCCTTGCCATAACATTTGCTAGTATCTCACACAATATAACTCGGTTTACTTATTCTCAATATTCTGTTTGAGTTATATATTTCTCGAAAATGACTTTCGTTTATTAAATTTATATTTTGTTTTCGACGAATTATGTAATACATATATACATAGTATACTAATTTTAGCGAGCATCACGCCAGAAATCCCATTTTAGAAAACCCAAATATTTTATATTTTTTATACTTGGATTTGATTGTGCCAATTTGTGTCTTTCGCTAAAAAATTTGTGCATAGTATACTTTGAGAAATACGAAGGGTTTTCTGACGTGATTATCACACCAGTGGTCTAATTCTCTAAAAACAAGATAATGTGAAAAAACGAAACATTGAAAAAGTTTACACAAAAAAAATTTACACAATTTCTATCTTATTTAGGTTAAATGGTATTCTATAAAACAAAGTAGTCAGCGTGTAAATTTTTTCTTGCTGAATAATTTTATCGTGTCTAAAACCACTTTGACGTTTTGTTAGTGTTTCGTTTCATAATATAATATAAAGAGTAACAAGGACAAACATGTTTTTTTTGTTCGGCACTAGCCCGCCTTCTTCGTGAAATTTTAGTTTTAAATTTTTATCCGTGAAAACGAACTACACAAGATAAATTGTATGTGTAATTTATTGACGTTTAATATCTTACCCATTTTTTAATTTATCTTGGTGTAAAGTTATAGAATACCATTTTAGTATGAAAACGTGTAAAGTTTACTGGAGTAGTTGTATGGATGATTTCTGGAAAACCCAACTTTTATCACGGAACTATTTGAAACAGACTATACTACACATTTTGGCCCAGTATTGCATTTGTGCATACTCTACATCTGCTAGAATCGGCCATAGAGTATCCGGAAAATATCAAATTTACGGTTTTCTGGAGTAGTTGTATGGATAATTTCTGGAAACCCAACTTTTATTACGGAACTAATTGAAACAGACTATAATACACATTTTGGCCCAGTATCGCGTTTGTGCATACTCTACATCTGCTAGAATCGGCCATAGCGTATTCAGAAAATATCAAATTTACGGTTTTCTGGTGTAGTTGTATGGATGATTTCTGGAAAACCCAACTTTTAACACGGAACTAATTGAAACAGACTATAATACACATTTGGAGTCAGTATCGCGTTTGTGCATACTCTACATCTGCTAGAATCGGTCATAGAGTATCCAAAATATATCAAAATTACGGTTCATTTAAAAAAATAAAATAAAAATCTGGATACTCTATGGCCGATTCTAGCAGATGTAGAGTATGCACAAACACGATACTGGGCCAAAATGTGGATTATAGTTTGTTTCAATTAGTTTTAAGTCAAAATTTGGGCTTTCTGAAATCTTTTCTGTGACTTGATCATAAAACATTTATATTGTGATATATTGCGTATACAGTTGGCCGATTTTGGCCTATTCTAGTCATTGTATAGTATATGGCAAAATAATTTAGTGATGCACAATGTGGCACAACCAAAATATATTAAGAAATGTTACTAATATGTTGAAGGAATATTATGGGTTTGCTGGTGTGATAATCACGTCAGAAAACTCTTCGTATTTCTTAAAGTATACTATGCACAAATTTTATAGCAAGAGGCACAAATTGACACAATCAAATCCAAGCATAAAAAATATAAAATATCTGGGTTTTCTAAAATGGGATTTCTGGCGTGATGCTCGCCTAATTTTATGCAAATTTAAATTTAATTATTTATATTTAATTATTTTTAATAAGTATAGTAAACGCGTATTTATTTTCCGTGTACTTGTAGACATAACTTCTGTTTAATAGTATAAACAAATATCCTATTTCAAATTTGTGAAATTGCTCAGATTTTTGTGAGAAGTAAACTGATTAATTTGTATACCTATAGATTTTAAGTATTGTAATTACTGATCTCAAACTATCGATTTTTAAAGCTGTGTGCGTTTGTATTGCGCACAATCAATATAGACACACTGTACAGTACATATAGGTATATTGGATAATCCATTTACAAAAAATCGTTTTTGACAAAAAAAATTTAATTTAACATAATACATTTACATGCTCCAATCAAAGCAATTTTACACTAACCAACTTTAGATAAATAATAATAAAGGCCTAATGGCGATTTCATCTTACTTTCTTCTTATGTTCTATATTTTCTAAAAAAAAATCATTTGGCTCAATAATTGGGTAATTGAAATTGAGTCGAATGTTAACAAATTTAGCAGTATTATTAATTACCTACATGTCAAAAACAATTTTGACAAATAATTGAAAATAAAACCGAAATCCATCTTTCCTTTCACAAAATGGTATGAAATATAATTTTGGTTGACATCCAACAAATCCCATTTACGTAATACTTTTCATTTTTGATATTTTTTATTATATAAAAAAAATTATTTTATTGTAAAAAATTTACTACAATGCTGCTCTCATTTACTATAGTAATAACCTAAATCAGTTTAATTTTTTTTTAAACATAAATGTCATGTTAAACGTCAAACTCAGATTTTGTTAACATATATAAAACACTAAAAGTTCAATGATAATATTATCTTTTATTCTGCTAGGTGGGTCTTTCAAAAAAATATTTTCTACATAAAACAGCTTTACTCTTATGAACTTTCATTATATACATACTTCTATCGTATATATGTACATATCTACTTTTTTTTGTTCGACTATATACATAAGTATACATACATACATATATGTTTAATTCGTTAAAAAAAAAAGTTGAATAAAAAAAAATGAACATAAACTAAGCTGCGGCTGTAGTAAAAAACTTATTTCAGAAATATACCTGATCAAATAGATATCATATACTCACCGTCATCATCATTATTCTTATTGTATAAAAAACGGTAAATGTGGTACATTGGAGTGGAGTAATTTGAAATTTAAACGAATGAGGAACAAAAAAGTATATAGACGTAATCGAATATGTAGCAATGTTAAATGTATAACATGAATATGAAACATAAGAGATTCATTTCAATATTCCTGGAAGTATGAGAGCACGACAATTGTATAGTTTTAAATTTGGTTTTGGTTTTATTTTTGTATATTGTGATGTTAAATATCTAAGTAGCATCTGCAAATTTTGTTTAAATTACACTTTTACTAATATGCGCCTACTCAAATCATTATTTTTATTTCATCACAGTTCAAACTTGTTTCGATTACTTTAAATTCGATGTATTATAATTTAAATAATGAATTCTACATTTAGTGAATAAGTGGACATGATTTTTGTTGATAATGGGGCATGCTATACCACTTATTTTTTATGTTAGTTCAATTTTTATTCGTAGGTGGCAATAGCGTAGGAAGCGTATACTTTGACGTTTAAACACAAACAATTTAAGCAATCATAAATTTTGTTCAATCTTATTCAATTGTGTGTGATTTAATTAGATTATTCGTTAACTAAATACCACCAGTTTTCAAGTGAACACAAATTTTAAAAAAAAAGAAGCATAAGTTTGAAAACTGGAAAGACGCCATCAAACTGATCTCAAGTTTATAGCGCTCATTTTAAAGAAGTTGTTTACCAAATATACAGTTTAGGTAAGTCGGCTGAGTTTGATTTATCAAAAGTAAAATAATATAGAGATGCCAATTTCAATAAGTGCATTTAAAATTATTAAGGCTGGATCAATACCATCCCAAAATATTCCACTTTGGCATAACGAGAAGTAAAAATGTAAGCAGATGGCCCGAACGATATTGTAATCGGAATCAAGAAGATCAACAAAAACGCTTTTTAAGTATAGAGACTGCAATAATTTTCTATTAACTCAAAATATTTGTTTAATTAACAGAGTTGTGATCAAAAATCATTAAAAATATGGCACAGGCGATTTAGATAACTCAATCGCGACGGTGCTGCCACGAAAACAGCGGCAAGGATTGAACTATAAGCATGTCCCATTGATGTAGATCAAAATGAATGTTCTGAAAATTCCGAATGAATAAAAGAACAGACAAAAATAACGAATGGAGTACATGAATTGAGTAAAAGAACGATTAATGTAATTTTCGGAATATTCGGAATGAATTAACAACAATAACTCGAAATGTGTAGAAATAATTGAGCCATCCAAATGTATCCTGGCACAGTATTTACAGGCTCCGAGACCTTTTAATAGAGGTATATACCATCGTAATCGGATTTCTATTTTGGATTTTTTCATTTTCCCAGTTTCATTTATATATAAAAAAGTTCTGTTAAAATTATTATATTTTTGTATTCAAATTGTAAGTATTAAAGATAGATGTAGTAAAAAAACAGCATGCAGCGGTGGTCAAGTGGTTAGAGTGATGGACTATGCATTCGTGGACCTGAGTTCAAATCTCGGTCGGGGGGGGCCAAAAAGTTTTTAATTTAATTTCTCCATTCAAATGTTTTAAGTTTTAAAGAACGATATAACCTGGATTAGTACTATACGGCGGGGTGTGTGTGGTGTGTACGGGGGGGATATACGGATTGATGGGACTCTATAGTTTCTCGTAGACTTAAGTTCAAATTTCAAATGCAAGTACTTAATACAAAAAAAAATGATACATGTAGAAATTGAACAACGGTGGTTAAGAAATAGATTCATTGACTGATGTCGTTGGCCTGAGCCAAACCCAAACCTCAGGGTTAAGGGGCAAAAATTTGTTTAATTCAATTTCTTCTTATAAATTGGTTCAACACAGCTATTGTTACCATTTTCAATTTTCTCTATTCAAATTATATGTATGAGAGATGAATACATATATCTTGTATACCAAGCTTTCTAGTTGTATCGATGGTTAAATGGTTAGAGTGATGGACTATCTTTTCATGGATCTAAGTTCGAATCTCGTTTCGGAACCACAACTTTTTCTCTTTATCTTTTTTCACAAAATTCATTCGCTCTGTAAAAAATTTTCACATTGAACGAGAAACATGAAAATTTTATTTCAAACTGAAAAGTTGAACAACAATTGATAGACATTTTTGTAAAATTGAGATGTTTGTTTGCACATGATCAAGGATCGAACCTTAGCACACCAAAACCAATAACCACCACTCTAACCACTTAACCACCGCCGTATATTGATATGTAAATCTTTAATACTTAACATTTGAATGAAATTTAAATAACAATGGATTATTGTATTATACCCGCCTGGATTCGAACTTGAACCACAGAACCAACGTGCATCACTCTACAATCGTTTCTTATATTAGCAATTTGAATAGAGAAATATGAACATTTTAACAGAAGCTATGATGAACCAAATTAGAAAGAGAAATTAAATTAAAAAGAGTTGGATCGAACCGAGACTTGAACTTGGATCTACGAAACGAACGTCCGTCGCTCGTATCATCGCATGATGATTAGTTCAGGCGATTTTGTATAAATTACGTTTTTGTATAAAATGTGTAGAAATAATTTAGCCATCCAAATGCATCCTGACACAATATTTACATCAGGCACTTCAACGAGGTGCTAAAGGAGCACCTCATCATGGCAGTCGTTGACAGGGCTCAAGAAGATGGGAACATTACGGCCCTTAACTGGAATAATTTGGAGAAAGCCTTAGCAGCCACTTTCCTAAACATCATGAGGGAGACTCCGGGACCTGCTTCATCCTTCCGAGACGGGGGATGGCACCAGGGTCACATTAAACTGACTGATATTTGTTTTAGATCTATGTAAAAACAGGTATCAATAAAAGAACACTCAATATCCGATAGAGTAGAGGATGGAAGCATGTAATTTGGTAAATTTAAAATCCCCCAATACTACAATGCAGAGATTGAAATGCTTTACTAGACATTTTGTTTACATTTTGCTGATGTCGAAACGGTGCTTATATTGTGTTTATGCCTTCTGGTGTAATCTAAACAAATCGATTTCAGATAATACCCAATCAAAACAGCGGCAATAATTGAACTATAAGCATGCCCCATCAACAATTGGACGAAGGTATATTGCATTTGAATTCATATGGGGAATGTCGCTTGAAATTCACTTCAAAATAGTGTAAATAATAATCGTTTAAGTATATGTAAAACTAGTTTATGTTTAGTATTAATTTACTTTACATTTCAATCGAAATTGTGGCCTTAAATAGTACAAAATTGTTGATTTCTATGCTACTAGTCTCGAAGTTTCAAATAACTCTTATCAGAGCGACTTTATTGTTTCTAAAACTGAGCTATAATAATTTTTGTGGTACTTACTAACTGCTAAGTTAATTTTTATTGGCTTAATGAAAGACTTTGATAAATGATATGATAGTCATAAATTTTGTTTATAAACTGATAATGAGCTATATGTTATCAAATTCATTCTGGGAAAATCCGTCAGCAAAATTTGTTTTTTAAAAGTATTTTGATCCTTTTTATTCTGTAAAATTAACGATTATAACTATTATTCAGGAACATTCAATTCGTTTTTAAGTTGAACCAAGCGATTTTCAAGTAAACAGTTTACTTTAATCTATGAATCATTATTTTCAATTTAACCGTATATCTGTAAAATTAACCATTTGTAAATTTATGGATTCATTAATTCCATTTGTTTTCAAATGCTCTGTTTTGTATTTAAGTCTGTTAAGTTAGCACGAAGTGTTGGTCTAGTGCGGTTTATATCATAGATATTATACATCCTGTACTAAAGTTACCAAAACTGGATTGTGAAAATAAGAAAATGTTTAAGCTGGCACGAAATTAAAAAAATATATGTAAAGGGTGTTTATAAGCCTGATAGAACTTAAAATTGTAAAAATAAAGATCTCAGTATACTCTGGCAAACCATCATGAATAGTCTCACGTTTAGACAATGCTGCGAAATTATTAAAATTTACTTTGAAAATCAGTCGTCGATTTGCGCAACTTATAGACACTTCGTTATTTTTATGGAGCACATAATCGTCCATCTGAGGAAGCCATCCGTCGAACTGTGGATAGATTTCATACCACATACTCTCTAGATGATGCAATAAGACCCTAGAGACTCCATTACATCCAGAAAAATGCACCGTTTGGTATCATCGGACCTTATCATCGGACCTTTCCAAAAATGACCCTGGGGATCGTGTTACGGTCAATGGACAGCGTTACCGCACCATAGGTTAAGTTAGGTTGAGTGGCTGCTAGTCAAGAACAGCCACGGTGCCCATATGACCGAAATAATTTTCAAATATTAATGCCATGTATTGATCTTTCAGTTAAAAAAAAGTTTTTGATTACAAATTAATTTTTTGTGTTATTTTTTACAATTTGAAATTCTATCGGGCTAAAAAACACCCTTTATAATTAAGTTTCAAAACATTAATTATTCTCTAATATTTCATACATAAACAAAATATTATAATATTCAGTTTAATATTATTTTTCAAAATCAAAAATTTACTATGGGACATAATGTGAAAGTACTAAAAGTTCAATTTGGCCTTAATCTTTAATTGGTCAAGTCTAGTTTTGATTCCTTGTTGAAGGACAACCCTTGGCGTTTTCCATGCCCGTGATCAGAATTTTTCTTTAATGGATTCAAATTTACATCAAATTGAAACAGATAAATTGAAACAAATATTTGTATGTTTTTGATTTTATTTTGAGATTTCCCCATCACTCAGAAAGATAGTTTCATTTATATCCATTAAATTTTCGAAAATTACAATAAATGGGGCCAGCATACTGCACTTCGATTATTTTTTATATCCCATTAAAAATTTTGTTTGGGCCGTAAATCTAATTTTGAAAACGTTTATTTTTTCCTTTCTTAATTCGTTGTTTGAAATGTCCATTTTGAAATGCTCCTTGAGCCATTTTCGTTTTGCTTCACCTTCTCCTTCCGAATAAATTTGAAGATAGGCCCTGGTGTAAAAGTTTGGGATACCTTCCAAAATTAATATATTTTATTCCGTTGGTTTCATTGAATAGTTTTTTAATGTTCTATTTAAGTAAAAACGATTTACCAATTTTGTTGCTAAGTCGACTATTCAGGAAAAACCTCCGAGACATTTTGGAAATGAACAGACAACTTATTCAGCAATTTTACGGAATAATGTCTATTTGATATAAAAGGAAGTTCGCCTTACTGTATGAACAAAATCTGAATAATACCGGCCCAAAGGTTTCTGTTCATTCATTAAACTAGCTAATTCTTTCGGCATTTTGCTGTATAGGATTATGATAACCCGCGAATAATTTTTGAACAATCATAATTACTGTCCAAAATTCGCCAGCTGGACACTGAAATTGCTACATTTACATTTGGAGAATATGAAAATTCTTCATGAGTATGTACTCTAAAGTAGAAATACTATTTGTTTTTTCAGAAGTATTGACCCATGATTTCGTGTTCGTTTTCTAAAGAAAAGGATGGTGTTGCGGTTTGCTAATTCAACGTTTTTAAAATTTTAGCAGAATTTTGGATATAATGATACTTTTGAATCAGTCTTTTGGAAATAAGAAAGTTCTTAGTTCGAGATATAGCGATCAATGATCTCTTCTAAGCAATTGATCTGGATAAAAGTTACACTATGTGTGAGACAATTTGCGTTGTTTCCAAAAGTAGTGTAATCCTTTCAAGAATAGTATCGCTTTGATATTTAATTTTACCAATGAGTATTAATGGTAATAAAATAAGATGATGAAGTTTTGCATTGCGTGACCACCAACTTTTTTACTGATATATTTTATTTTAGGAAAATAGACATTAAACTTCAATGTAATGTTGAAATAGTCATATCCAAACATGACTAATAAAATATTAGAATTACTCCTTCATACAAATCATGAGAAAGACAACTACTTACTATACATGATAATTAAAGGCAATTTATTTTCGGAATAACCATTTTTTTTTGCAAAGGTTTCCAAACGAAACACATAGCCGTGCACATCCAGCCCTTTCGAACTACCATCAAACGAAATTTTCCATTTGGGAAGTGGCCGCTGAGAATGAGCATTGTTTTCCAATAGATCCGTATTACGATATTTAGGTCCAGCACCGGTGATGTTTGACAATTCCGGTATATACCGATCCGTGTTGGCTCTTGGTGTAATAATTTTATCATGAATTTTGTTAGCAGGATAGATGTTACTTTGGTGTAAAGCAAAATCAATGTAATTATTCGTAAGAGTAGGAGGTACAGTAAATTCAATACCTCTATCAGCGGATGAAAATTGCAATGGATTGTTAACGTGCTCTAGTTGGTCGTTAATTTTAGGGTTATGTTTCTCCATGGGATTAGACCACATATTACTGCGTATTTCGAGAGGAAAAGCAGGTATGGGTGAAACTAATGAGAGCACGGGAGATACTGCTTAGGATTTGAATCAGAGATTGGAACCTCTTTTATTTGATCCAATTGAGCGTCAGTATTATCACCCTGATTAAAATTAGCATGTACTTTCTCTAGCAATTTTTGAGCATATTGGTTTAAACGTCTAAATTTCGTAATTACGATGGTAACATTCAAAAGATCCTTAAACGAATTTTTTAAAAGTATCATTCTTCTTTGCCAATGCACTGCTCGAAATAACACTTAATTTATGTCTTTACTTGGTATGTGTTGATTTATCGTGCGTGAAAGTTTATTTAAGGAATCCGCAACTTCTTCCAGGACTGCTAATATGTGATTAAGTTGGCAACTCAACTGGAGTTACGACTTCTTTGGACATGCGTGTTAGCAGTAATTCCCTTGCGTCAGGCGACTTCGAGTCGATATCACGAATGATCAATTTAACATCTCGCTCCTCTTCGGAGAGAGCTCTAATGTAGTGAAGAAATGAAGCTCCTTGGATGCTTTATTAGAGCAACCTACGCGAAAATGTAATGTATTCAATAATTAATTTGCTATTGACCAATCGGTCCCGGTTTCGGCGCCAGTATACAATAAACTTCAAACAAGTCAACATAGAACAAAAGCTCAATACGGCTTTTGTTATAATAGAAACCAATATTTTGTAAAATAGATTGTGTTCTTTCTTGGTTCGAAGTATTGAGAAGTAATAATAAAAACAATCCCTATGATGATTGTTTAATCCCAAGTTAATTTTACGAGGTTTAACTAGGAATGAAGAAACAGCATTTCAGCATAATATGTTCTTCTATAAATTGATAATTAATTGTTTTAAAAATTAAATATGATGTCGTTTAATTATGCCAAAATTGGCACTAACAAATAGATCATTAAATTTATCGAGTTATTTGCTTTAATAAATTTCGTACAAACTTAAAATGTTAACACTCTCAGCAATATGAATGTTTCTCAACAATTCAAGAAATGACACTTTCAAGAATATTATGTTCATTTTTGAGTGAACTATATGTTATTATGTTCATTATATGTTCACAGCCCCTGTGGTCGGGGGGCACTCACATGTCTCGTAAATCTAAATTGCACGAACATGTTTCCTAAGAATACCACCACAGTATCCTTTGCTTGTCGTAGGAGGCGACTAAACGGTTGGATCGCTGGGCTGACGACCCGCATCCGTAAAAAAATTAACTGTTTATAAAATCAACAAAACGAAAAATGGATACCGCCAAAACAACACCGGACCCCCGCTCAAGTACCCGGATACGAGATTTAGGATCGGCACGTGGAACGTGCAATCACTTAGAAAACCAGGAGCGTTGGAGGGTCTAATCACGTGCATGAAAGAGTATCGGCTGGAACTCGTTGCTCTTCAAGAAACTCGCTGGCCTCAAAGTGGAGACCATGTGTCCCAGGGCTATACGTTGTTCTACAGTGGAGATGACCTCGGAAATCTTGGAGCTGGATTTCTTCTTGGGCCGCAGGTAAAGAAGGCTGTTTTGGATTTTCAAGCAGTCAATAACCGATTGTGTATGCTTCGCCTGCGCATGAAGTTAGCCAACCTGTCGATAATTTGTGTACATGCGCCCACAGAAGTCAGCCAGCCCCAAGATAAAGACTCATTTTACAATGACTTGGACGATCTGATGGGATCTATACCCGAACACGATGTTAGAATGGTAATTGGGGACTTTAATGCTAGAGCTGGCAGAAATCAGGCCGACTTGTGTGAAAACATAGGTCCATACTCCCGACACGAAACTGCGACCGATAATGGTGAGAGAATGATGTACTTTGCAATTGCTCATGATCTTAGAGTAGCAAGCACATTCTTCCCTCACAAACAGATACACCTAGAGACATGGACACATCCTCGCAAAACATCCCGGAGCCAAATTGACCACGTGTTAATTTCAAAAGGGCGAGCTCGGGTTGTGCAGGATGTGAGAACTTATCGGTCAGCAACCAAATACGTAGGCAGCGATCATTATTTGGTCGCTGCAAAGCTACGGTGGAAGTTTTCGTACAGGTCGGGGAACACAGCGAAACGGATGGAACGTTTCGACTGTGAAGGTCTGATAAATGAAGATCAAAAGAAACGATATCAGGATCTTGTCAGCGACAACATTGAGGGAGCTAATTACCAGTCTGACTGCGTGAACTCTGTCTGGGAGGTACTGAAAACTTCGGTTGTCAGTGCTGCTCAACAGACTTTAGGTATAGTGAAAGTCAGACCCAAGAATGATTGGTTTGATGACGAGTGTCGCCTTGCAGTTGAGCAACAAAATATAGCCCATAATGAAGTGCAACAACGTCTCACAATCGCAAGGAAAAACAAGGCAGCTCTTGCAAGAAGGGCATCTAAGCGGATTTGTAGACGGAAGAAGCGAGAATGGTGGAAGGCCGAGGTTCTGAAAGTACAACAACTCAGCAATGAGCGTAGTTCACGTAATTTCTTTAAAGGAATTACTGGATTGCACCATACTTTCAGGTCTTCGTCAACCGCCATTCGGGACCGGGATGGAAACCTCTGTGTCAACATCGACGCAGTACTTGACGCATGGAGTGGACACTTTACTGAGCTGCTTGATGTTCATCATGCGTCACAGACTGTTGTTGAGCCACCTCTAAAACAGTCTGCGGAGATTTGCACTGAGGAGCCATCCCATGAGGAATTCACTAAGGCCATGCAGAGATTGAAACGAAACCGCTCACCTGGAGTGGACTGCATTAATTCGGAGCTCTTGATATTCGGAGGGGATACTTTGTGGAACTGTCTTTTCGACCTTATTCGATTAGTATGGCGAACCGAAGTTATGCCTGATGAATGGAAAGTGGCCGCGATATGCCCCATCTTCAAGAAGGGAGACCGCTTGAAGTGTGAGAATTATCGCGGTATAGCTCTCCTTTGCACAGCATACAAGTTACTGTCATACATTTTATTGGATAGAATCACTCCTGTGGCGGAGGGCTTGGTTGGTGACTATCAGGGAGGGTTTCGTCCGAATCGATCAGTCACTGATCAGGTCTTTTCGCTGCGGATGATTCTATCTAAATATTATGAGACATCCATCTCGGTACATCAGGTTTTCCTGGATTTCCGGCAGGCCTACGACTCGATCAATCGAGAGAGTTTGTGGTCTGCCCTGGAATACCTAGGAATGCCAACAAAATTGGTACGACTGTGTAGGATGACAGTGACGCAGTCTCAATGCTGTGTTAAAGTTGAGAACAGGCTATCGACAATTTTTGCAGTTAACTCGGGTGTTCGGCAGGGAGATGCTCTGTCCCCGATACTCTTTAATCTCATGTTGGAGTACATCTTTCGTAAAACTGAAACACCTCAGCGCAACATCTTATATCGCCAGTCCAATCAAGTGCTTGCATATGCAGATGACATATGCGTGATTGGACTGAATAGCAACGGAGTGAAAGAAATACTTGATCCGCTTGTAGAGTTTTCAGCTTCTGTTGGACTCCAGATCAATGAGTCCAAAACGAAATACCTGATCTCTGGTTTTAGAGACAATGGCACACCAGATTTTAGTAGTGGCCACCACACGTTTGAGGGAGTGAGGAGGTTCAAATATTTGGGCTCTCTTATCACTCACGATAACAGTGTGGGTGAGGATATTAAAGTGCGGCTGGCAGCTGGCAGTCGTTCTTTGTATCCTCTAAGGCCACTGCTAAAATCTAAACACTTATCAAGTGCCGTGAAGCTGAAGCTTTACAAAGCGTTGATCAGGCCCGTTGTTATGTTTGGATGTGAAAGTTGGGCGCTGACGGATGAGTACGAGAGATGGCTCCTTACATTTGAGAGAAGAATCATGCGTGTGATTTACGGCCCTAAACGCGAAATAGATGGTACATACCGAGCTCTGTACAATTTCGAGATCAGAGATCTGATGAAGATCCCCGATATTGTACATGAAGTTAGATCTCAGCGAGTACGCTGGCTCGGTCACGTTCTGCGTGCTGATCCGGAACGAATTGTGCAGCGATCTCTGAAAGGAGAGCCACCATATGGTAGGCGCAGAGGTCGTTGCAGGCGACGATGGCTCCACGATGTAGAGAACGACTTGGCCTCTTCAGATTGTCTAAGACAGTATGAAGACCAAGCTCAGGATCGAAACCGTTGGAGCCAGATTGTTGATTCAGTAAGGGGCCAGTAATGGCCTTTAACACTGTTTATTATTATATGTTCACAGCATTTATGTGATAAAGAAAAGTTTTTTCAAATGTAAAAATTGTTTTATTACTTTTATTTTTAATAATAGTTAAATATAAATGCATTTGGTATTTTTGGTTTGAAACTAGTTTTAGAAAAGATTGGCCACAAATTGATGAAGCAGATGTACTCGAATACTGGCCGAAAATTAGTTTCAGCACCAAGATCATCCACTCTCGTTTACCGAATATTGAGCAATCTGAGATACCAATTATAGTAGTTGACAATAAAATTCAAATAATCATCTGGCAACATTAAAAACAAATATCATCTAATGCAACATTTAACCTTCCGTCGGTGCACTGGGGTAAAAAGTTACCCCAGGCTTAAAAAAAGTGAAATAAAAAGTGAATTAATGCGAATTAATCCGAATTCACTTAAGAATGTTCTCTCTTACATGTTTAGCACAACAAAATATCAAAAAACGATGAAATCTTACCATTTCAAAGCAAACTGTGGCACAGTAATGAAAAATATGTCACGGTCTGTGCATGGGGGTAATAAGTTACCAGACTAACAAAGAACGCAATTGAAATCGGTTAGTTAAAACATTATACAGGAAATACGAATTCATGAAGAAAAAAAAATCATAATTATGTTACTTTTAGGTCAGGTTTATGATGATTTACAAGAATATAACGAAATTCCTCAGGAACAAGATGATTTAGATGGTGATTATTCGGATTTTGATGATGATGATGAATATATTCCGGATACTCGTGACCGTATGCGCAACGAAGATTTACAGGAGGAACAAGAATGTTCATCCAATGATGATGAAAACGAGACTGATGAACAAGAATTATTTTATAACTCGCAGAATAAGAATTATTCTCGAAAATGGAGCGTCCAACCACCGAGCATTCATAAAGTTCCAGAATTTCAAATAATCGTGATTGATTGGAATTGCTAGACATTTCAATAAGGAAGAAGAATGTTTCAAAAGTATTTTGCCACCTACGATGATGTGCATAATCGCGAGTGAGACGAATCGTAAGGCGAAGGATTATTTTGATCGTCACCGTAATACAAACCAACATAAACAACCAAGAATATGGTATGACGTGGAAATTGATGAGCTATACGCCCTCATTGGGATTATTTTATATGCCGGAATGAATAAGAATTGGGATGAGCGACTAATCGAATTGTGGCATAAAGAGAGCCGGCCCTTTTTCAGAGCATCGATGTCGTTGCAGAGAGTGGAGCAAATTCTTCGCTTCATGCGTTTCGATAATCATCGAATTAGAACAGAACGATTGCAAATTGACAAATTGCTGCTTTGAAAGATGTTTGGCTACTTTTTCAGGAGAATCTGAAATTAGCATATAGACCAGGAAACTTAACATTTGATGAACAACTAGTAGCAACAAGAGCGCGCTGTAATTTCCGGCAGTACATCCCTTCCAAACCAGGAAAGTATGGAATCAAAATATTTTGGGTCCTCGATGCGAAAAACTCCTATCCATTGAATGGAGAAATTTTTATTGGTTGTCAACCTGGAGAGAAGAGCGCAAAAGACTACGCATTCAACCTAGTGAACAGACTAGCTCGTCCTTACGTCAAGAAAGGACGTACTATAACAATGGACAACTTTTTTACCAGTTGTGCTCTTGCCGAAGATATGATTCGTCAAAAACAACAATCATAGGAACCATTCGAAGTAATAAACCCGATTTACTAGTCGAATTGGCAGCACATAAGGCACAAGACAAAAGAATGTATATCAAAAATCGAGAAGTTGGTTCATCACGCTTTTGTTTTGATGGCTATCTCACTTTAGTGAGTTACATACCAAAACCAAATTAAAATGTGCTATTATTATCGAGTCTATATAATAACGATGGCATCGGTGAAACTTCCGGCAAGCCGAATATAATTTTAGACTACAATTCCAGTAAGGAAGGAGTAGACACTATGGACAAGTTTACCAAGACTTATACATGTAAACGTATCACTCGTAGATGGCCAATGGTGTTGTTTTACAACATGATAGATGTGGCAGCTATTGCTGCCTTCAACATACATAAACTAGCTCGCCCAGATGCGTATGTACAAAAGAAAAGCAATACTCGTAATCTTTTTCTGGAGATCCTTGCAAAACAGCTTGTTGATCAACATATTCGAAAGCAGCTATCAAATCCAAACGCATTAAAAAAAAAGTAAAAATTGCGATGCAGTTGATGGGTTATAACGTCGATATTCTAAGACAGCAACCAGATGCTGGAACTAGTTCGCACATTACCAAAAATCGGTCTCGTCGTTGTAACTTCTGCGATCGGTCTGCTGACGTAAAAACAAATATTAGTAGCCACATCTGTATCATGCCCGCATGCAAGCGTCATCATAAAATAGTTTGCAATGCCTGTTGTGCCATAGAAATCCAAGACGTAGAAGTTATCGCCAGCTGTGAAGATCTTGATGACGACTTTGATTAAATATTGTTCCTTTTTTAAATAATTTACATTTATTATAACATGAAACGTGAATTAAACTATATTTTCACTGTATTCCAATAAATTAAAATATATTTTATTGATATATTATGTTCAGTTTTATTTAAATAAATTAACCAAATATAACTTTTTCCCTTGTATGGTATGATAAACTAGTGGGGTAACATGTTACCCCCATGCACAGACCGTGCGTATAAAACACGTGCCCCGACGGAAGGTTAAAACAAATATGCCAGATTCTATAGTTTACCAAATTTATTGTATGGTATACGATGTCATAAATGAACCTAAAATATCTAGGATATTTTTTCATGATGGAATATTTTCCTCGTAACTCCTTATCTATATGGCCAATTTGCAAAATCTCTAGGATCAGCTTCACAGAATTTTATATTTTTTCAAATTTATTGATTGGTATAAGGCAACCAAGTTGTAAGGTCCCCTGACGACCCGCTAAAACATGGGGGCTATTATTTCATGATAAAATAGGTAAATGGCAAATTCTCTAGCTCCACAGAGTTATAAATTTTATCAAATTTATTTTTTGGTAGGCTAAGTTTTGTTTCATAAGCCAAACGTTATTATGTCATCTTCCATTTTTAGTTGAGTATACGTGTTAAACTATAAATAATATCATCTGTAAATAACTGAAAGTGAAGTTTTCATTTAAGGTTGATTTGGATATGTCATTGCTATATGTACATTACGAATAAAATTGAGTCTGAGGAATACTGCACTGCTTAAACATTCGTTAAATAAGTTTCGTTAAATTAGTTTGCAACCATTTGTAATTAAATTGTGATTTAATTACTGAGTAACAAACTTAATACATTCACTTTATATAGGTTGCGTTTTGTAGCGTGTTATTTGTTAGTACCTCACTTGCCTCCACATTGGTTTTACACACAAAGCTTATGTCTAGTTTATTTGTAAAATAATTTCTCTTATAGTTGAATAATTTGTTAAATTCTATATTAAGACTATCCTATGTTTTTCTAAAATACTTGTTTTGAGAATATTTGGGGGTGGTTTGAACAATCAGTGATCATTACTACCACTAACCGCATATCAATTCAGCTCTATCGGTTTAGATTCAAAGTTTCCACAAGTATTGTATATCAGTGGCCAGAATACTTATATATTTTTTTTTAAAGACCGATTTAAGTAGCAAGTGCTCCATCGATTAAAATACCAATGATGCGTATCTAAATTTTCTTCTAACTTAAGTACCGTGCAGTTATTTTTGTGCGCAATACACTATACACATACTTGGAAAGTCATGCTACTTTAACAATATTGTATGAATACGGAGTCTGAATAATTCATGTTGCACGGCGTTGCATGATCACATTTGGGTACATAAAAAATTATCACCAAACAATAAACACAAATATTTTTCGTGGTGACATTATATGCATTTATTAAATTGAAAATATTTTAAATAGATTAAGAAATTGCACACCGAATCGAAAATCTCACGGGACACCACCCACTTCTTATTAACTGCAATTCACAGCCTGGCTTTCCTCGTATTGATTTTTCATGGTACTAAAATATTTTTATAAATTCAAATTAGTGTACTATGTACAAATTTATTAAAAATAATTAACTGAAAGCAAAATATTTATGTTGCTAACCAACATGATGTGTTAATAAACCGCAACCAAATAAAAATTAAACTAATAAAATGCATGTATATTGTATTTAAACTTCAACAACATAAAGGTATCAATGCGGCAACAAACTGGTATCAGTTAAAAATCATAAAAACAACCAAATTAAAATCACAACAGGATTTGCATGTATGAATACGTATAATGAGGTTGATTTTTCGCGTATGTACGCGAACATTCGCTACATGAACATAAAATTCGATGTTAATAATAATTATTATTATTATTAATAATATTGTGATATTTGTTTCAACAAATTTACCACCGGAAAATGAACCTAATTAGTCATTTTCATTGGAAACAGAAAAAGGAAGATAAAATGTATAAATGTATACAAATTATAGCGTATTTTATTCGGTATACAACACAAATTAAATTTTAATATTATTGTTGCTATTTAATTTCTAAACAAATTATTATTTATTACCAAAGACCACTTTTGAGAAAATTGTTGAAGTGTTTAAATTTAAATTATCAATAACACCCTCCTACAAACATTATGAATCGAACGAAAAATGATGAACAATTATTTATGATGGTTCTCTTCATACGAGTATGTTCGACTATAACCATTGGGAGAGAATATTCCAACTGCGGCGGCTCTCCTACTGCTGGTTGGATCCGTTCGAGTTTTTCTGGTTGCTATACTGGTTTGTATACATGCTGTAACTGGCAGTGTTTTCTAATGGTGTTTTCAAACATCCTGGTGCGGCCCATATGTCTCATGTGTGATTCGGTTTTTGGCAGTAGTTCCATATTACTTGATTTCTCTTAGCTGACGTTGTGGTTGTCGTAATACCACCTGTGATTGTGTTGTTGTATAATGGATTGGTTACTTGGTTCTCCAGTTACCATAACTAACATCTTCTCAATTCGTTCTATTTCATTAAATATTTTGTTTATATTTGTTGCTGTGCTTGCTGCTATTTTTTTGTCTGGCGTAAGTAGGCTTGGCATCTTTAGAAAAAGCCAGTGGAGGACAGTACAATAAATATTTTTCATTTGAGGTTTAGAAAATCTAAATGAAAGAATTAATTTAATCATGGAGCTTTTCAGAACTAAAATGATATTTAATCTTAGAGGTTTTATAAGATTTTTTATTAATTCGAATAATTTTTATTAGAGCAGGTGATCCAAATGGTCTACTCTAAGTTAGGAAAATATGTATGAAGGTATTCCATATCAAACGACTTTTCTTTATCGACTGTTTCTCAGTAAATATTGAAAATGATTTGAACGTCCTCTTCAAGAAGGATCTTTTGCTCAAAAGTAATCAACCCATAAAATACTTACACTGTATTATGATAATTACCTCAGAGATACATCAAATAAACAAATGATTTCACAGTGTAAATGCGGAATACATTGCCTGAAAAATGATATTCTATTTCGGTACAGTCGGAAAATCTCAAATAAATAAATCGATGAAACCAATAATTTATAAATATTCTTGGAAACACAATTCATTTTCCTGGTGGAAGACATTTTTGTTCTCGTGGAGGATGGAGGCAATTTCTTACGAAAGGAGGACGGGTGGCAAGCGTAGTCGTAAGTGTCATCAAGTATTGTTATTTTATTCCTGTGTAGTTGTTTTCTAGTTCACTTAGCGAGTATGTCGGAGCGTACATGTTTTTTATAGTCTTCTATCTGACGCCTGTTTATTCTTGTAAATGTAATTCCCGTTAACTTGTATTTAATTATTTCATTGAACTCCTCCTTTTCTTCGTTGGTTTGCAGCTTGTTGCACATATTACAGTTCCAAGAAACAACGCGAGACAGGTTGCTGCTTGTGTTGGGTCAGCTTAGCCGCTGAATTCTGGGACAAAGCTGATTACGCTTTGTTGTATTTTTTGTCCGTCCATTATGTTTGGTTTTTTGTGTAGACTGTGCTTCTGGAATCAGTGTCTGTTTTGTTTGTAAGTTGTGTTTTGTTTGGCGGTGGCTTGTAGTTTGTTGAGTTGTAAGAGTGGTTATTTTGCTACTGTATTTCTTGTGTTACTATAATGTCAAACGTCTGTTCGATTTTTATTCTAATTGGTTTTGGGATTTGTTATGTTTTTCAGAATCACGGTATGTAGTACTAGTCGATTGCGTTTCCAAGGGCTTCTTGATTACTAGGCGATCGCAGTGTTAGGTTAGATTTTTAAGTATTAAATGATTTTTTGGTCATGTGTTAAAAGTCTATGTTTTGTTATGCAACGTGAAGGATAGATGAGTATAAAGGTGAATCGTTAATGTTATTTATATATGTTAGTAAGAATCGACGATAACGTATTCTAATGATAATGTATTCTAAAAAAATTCCAGTCATTGAACCTCCTAGAAAATATTCAGTTAGTTTACACAATTCCTTAAAAAGTAAATTAGATTTTATGTATTCCGGATTTTGGACAATTCCTTTAGACGAGTCTAGCTCACTTTTGTGCTCGTTCAATACACCGTTTAGTAAATTTAAATTTCTGAAATTACCGTATGGAATTTGTGCAGCACCAGAGATATTGCGACTTACAATAACTGATATATTTGGTGATTTACCTGGCGAAATACTATACATTGATGATATTTTTGTGTATGGTCGTATTACATAGAGGATTACAAAAATGTAAAACGTGTGCTAGAAAAACCGGAAGAAGTTGGTATAAGATTTAATAAATCGAAACGTAAATTTAACCAGAATCAGATAGTATACGTTGGACATATTTTTAATGGTAGGGTAATGATGGCAGATCCAAAGAAAATGTATGCGATTGTCAAATTACCAAGCCCGTAAAATAAAAAAGGACTTCAAAGATTTCTTGGTATGGTAATTCATGAGAATTTTGGTCTCATTTGTTCTAAATTTGTATTGGTGGTATACTGGTATACGTATTAGTATAAAATCAATCGGGATTTCTAATAGAACTGGCAGGAACATTAAAAAAAATTTTTGAATTAACCATAGACGTATCAATGAATGAGTTCAAACTGTTGAAATGTTCAAATCTTCGTTATACGAACCTTCCTTATCCAACAAATCAAACATAATATTGATATGCTTTGTAAATTAACGCAGAATTTTCGCAATTTGTTGTCCATATACGTCAAAGGATTGCATAAACAGGTTGCAAATTGTAATTGACTTCGAATGAGACTGTTATACAATATTATTAATAGCTTAGAGTTAGTCAAATATTTACAACATCGTATAACAAATCGTAGCATTTTGTAAGCTTTGCGATAAATCTGCTAAGTTAATAACGCTGCGTTTTTTAAATGAGATTTAATTACACTTATTAACATTTGATTGTAAGCAATTGACGTTACACCAATTCATAATAGGGTCAATATCACTTTGTAAGATTGAATTTTACGGACACATCCAATATCATTTATAAATAATAATAACAGGGGTCCTAAAGTAGAGCCTTGTGGAGCGCCTGACTTAGGAATGATAATTTTTGATTTCAAAACTATTAAATGAGACATATTCAGTTCTATTGGTTATATAAGAAGCAGGTCATTTCAATAAATTACCTGCAATGCCAAAGAACTTTAGTTGCTTTATTAAAATATCATGATTTGTTAAACGCTTTAAATAGGTCTGTAATCAGGTTGTAGTTTATCAGAAAATTCTTGAAATTATTCTTCATAGAATTCCAATAAATTATAAACTACCTCATAAATAAGTAAATAGTTTTCAAATATTGTGGCACAAACATTAAAAATAGAAATCGGTCTGAAAACAGAAGTAATGGTAGGCTCCGTCAAAAAACAGGAGTAATGTTAGTCTGCGCTAATTTAATAGGAAATTTAATTTTTTTTAATGGACTTATTAAAAATCATAATAAGCGATTTGACTAAGTAATTTTTTAATTCACAAAAAAACTTTGCTTTTCACTGGATCAGGTTGTGATATAACCTGAACTACTTTACTTTCAGTTACATATATTTACAAAGTTAAAACCTTTGAAAAATTCGAAACAAGTGAGTAGGTCAAGGGTGGGATGTTGCAACATCACTATTTTCCATATTCGATAGTCATTTGTATCTTTCTTTTCAAGAATCATCCACTGACCAGTTACTGACCATCGTATATCCACAAATTTCTTTTCTGGTCAATTTTGTCATTAACATCAACAATGGCTTTTGATCTAAGTCTTAAGCCACACCAATCGAAAAACCTAGATCACCAATCTACCATAAAAATATTCTAAACCACTGTTCAATTTGAAAGGGCTTATCTTCGAGTGTCCAAATATTGTCAAAAAAAATTGTTTCATAACCTTTCTCAGGTGAATCGATAAGATCCTTCCAATCACACGATGAGTTTTCGGCTGACTGTAAAATTCAAATGATCGAAAGCAGAAACACGGACTTTTTGAACATCTACTTTCTTTATTCATAACATAAACTTAAATGAAGAGTAAGAACTCCCTATATTTGAGTATATTCCCATTCTTAATGTTTAGACTCAGTTTTGAGTAGAACCATAGAATTTTTATTCTATAGGTAAGCTTCTGAGCATAAACTCCACTTATTATTTTATGACATCGATAAATTTTGTGTTGATGAGAAACTTGAATTTCCAAATATTGTATTGCCAATAATTGTTCAAAACACAAGGTAGGTCAAAGTAGACAAAATTGAAATGATTACCGCTTAATTTGATCTGGAACGAACATAAAACTACATAGTATCAACCCTCCAAATATATTACGCACGCTAGCTGACGCTTTTACAATTTTAATCATATATATTTAAATAAGAACAGAGTAATTTGGATTTTGATTGATGCAAATGAACCACCAATAATCCATATGTCTGTGGCGTGTTAAAATTTCAGAATCAAGAAGTTCATAAATAAATGATATGTAATATATTTTAATAGAAATATTCGCAAATCTATCACTCTTGAACAAATTTACACAAAATAAATTGAAAATGTAGATACAAAACATTGAATTGGTGTAGCCTACGATAATAATGAAAATGTTTTATTTATTTTTTTATGTATTAAAAGATAAATTATTTATGGTAATTTTTTTCTATATAATTTTTAAAATTTTTTAAATTATAGCAAAATCTAAAAAAAAAAAAATAAGCAACAACAATTTTGAATTCATTTTATACTCGATTATTAACGAACCGTAAATTTTATCAATTTTAATTTTTTTTTTTTTTTTTTTGTAAGACTTTC
Organism: Tipula unca; assembly: GCA_951394425.1. Classification (NCBI taxonomy): domain Eukaryota; kingdom Metazoa; phylum Arthropoda; class Insecta; order Diptera; family Tipulidae; genus Tipula; species Tipula unca. Next base: position 89,858,987 of record OX596381.1, on the reverse strand, counting down.
TTGTACTTGTACATAAGGAATATATATTTTTTTGTTTTTCCATTATCTGCTTTACTTTGTCTCCATTTTTTATTTATTTATATTTTTAAGTAAATATTTATTTTGTTAAAATACAATTTTCATCTAATTATTTCACATTTGACTATATAATTTTATTTGAACGTATTGTACAAACATTACCATACATAATATTATAGTCGAGTTGTGTAAACAGCAAACATAATATAATATGTACATGTAAAATATATGCGGCGGCAGTGCCTGATGTTTTATTTAATTGGGACTTTTGGAATTGAAATATTTACGGTAATATTGGTAATGGTAATGAACAATTTAAAATTATCCTACGAGCGTTTTACGTAATTCCTACGTACTCGTATATGTTTATTTTAATTTTATTTTTATTAATGGTATTAGAATAACAAATCTACAAGATTCTGAACTAACTAATAAATAATATTATAATTTAGTCTTATACATATGTATACTAATGAGTTTAAATCTAGTTTATATATATATTATAAAATTTTACATTACAAACATTTAGAATCTTTGGGTTAGTAAATCTATTGCTCAAATGTCCCATAAAATATTATACGTAAAATAAAAACTTATGTTGACCGATTACAAAAAAATTAAAATAAAAATGAAAATTTAAGCCAGGATTTAATGGTGGTGGTAAGCTATTGTTTGCAGAATCTATAAAAACGATCTTCGGTGAGATGACGAGATATTTATTTTTTAATGCTGAATTGATGGTATTGCAATTACAATTCCATTTTGTAGTTGTTGAGTTTGTCATCAGAGTTTATTTATATAATATACAGTAGATTTCGTTTATAGCGACTACGGATAAGGTCCCAAGCATCAAACCATTATTTTAATATAAAAAATTTCATTTATAACGATCCGGTTATAACGACGATTTCGGATATAACGTCCAATTTTTTTTAATTTTTTTGAAAAAATAATCGGTTATAGCGACCAAATGTTCGTTTTTCCGCACTATTTTCGGGGAATCACATTTTTTTTTGTTGTTTGTGATTTTGTTGTATATTTTCAGTTAATAAGTGCATTTATTCGAGAACAGAGGTGCGATTTAATGTTTTAAAAAAAATTAATAAAAGTATCTGTGACTTTATAAACGATTTATTTAACTCTATATTTAAAATGTCAAAACGCAAGTCTTATTCCATTGATGAAAAAGCCCACATGGTAATTCGTTTAGAAAATGGTGAATCAAATTCAGATTTAATTAAAGAATTCAATTTATCACATTCTACTTTATCAACAATGTGGAAAAATCGAGATAAAATAAAAGAACAATTCGAAGTGAATTCTTTAAAAACCAAAATAGTAAGAAAACCAGAACACGACGATATTGATAAACTATTGCTCGACTAGTTTATCAATTAACGAAATCAAATTCCAATTTCCGGGCCAATGTTACAGGCAAAAGCTAATGAATTCGCTCAAAAAATTGGTAAGTCAAATTTTACTTGTAGTGACAGATGGGTTTACCGTTTTCGTCAAAGACACAATATACTTGTTGGAAAAATTTCGGGAGAAGCTGCTGCTGTTTCAAAAAATGATTGTGAAAATTGGCTTAAAAATGTGTTTCCAAAATTACGCGAAGGATACCAAGATTCAGAAATATTTAACGCTGATGAGACTGGCTTATTTTTTAAAATTACTCCGCAAAACAACTAAAATTTAAGGGTGAAAAGTGTACTGGCGGTAAATATTCTAAAGATAGAATAACCCTTCTGGTTATTACTAATATGGATGGAACGGACAAGCGTAAATTATTGGTGATTGGTAAATCGAAAAAACCTAGATGTTTCAAAAATATAAGATCCTTACCTGTGTTTTACGAAGCTAATGCTAGAGCTTGGATGACCTCCGAAATTTTTAAAAAGTATTTAATTGGCTGGGATTTAGAACTTAAACGAGTCAAGAAAAAAATTCTATTGCTAGTGGACAATTGTCCAGCTCATCCTCAAATCGAGAATTTTTCATCAATTAAATTGGCTTTTTTACCACCGAACACAACATCCGTTCTTCAACCTGTTGATCAAGCCATTATATAAAACATTAAGAGTTACAGAAAACTATTGGTTTTGAAAATAATGCAAAGTTTGGAAATTAATGACAAACCAATCACCGTAAATCTAATCAACGCGATTGAAATGCCAGCAACAGCTTGGAGAGAAGTTAAACCAGTTACAATCAAAAATTGTTTTAGACATGCCGGCTGGCTTACTAGCTCAACTGAGAGCATCCGATTCAGTAATAGTAAAAGATATTAAATGTAGTACGACCAAAGCGACCGAACCTACAAATACACATATTTTAGAAGAAGGCCTCAATAATGTAGCAATGCATTTAAAAAATCAAAAATTTTCACTGATCATCGACGAAACCACAGACATTACTGTAAGTAAATGTTTAGTGTTAGTTGTACGGTATTTTGATTATACTATAGGCAAAGTGCGAGACAGATTTTTTGGGTTACTGAAATTAAATAATTCAGATGCAAAATCGATTTATTCTGAAATTTTAAAATATTTTGAGATGACCGAAGTGCCAATAAGGAATATGATCGGCTTTGCAGCGGATAATGCATCTGTAATGATGGAAAATAAAGGTGGCGTAAACAAATTGTTAAAAAATCTGCAACCTAACTTGTATGTCATGGGATGCGTATGCCATTCATTACATTTGTGCTCATCGGCAGCTGCAAAAAAAATTCCACAAAATTTAGAAAATTTGACTCGCAACATATATTTGTTTTTTGCGCATAGCTCACAGCGTCAAATGGAATTCAAAGAGTTTCAACAATATTTTAATATTGAAATACATAAAATTTTAAAAGTGTCTGGTACTAGATGGTTATCTTTGGAAGCTGTCACTTTGAGAATCCTTGCTTTAAAACATTTCTTTTTATCTTATCAGCTGGAATCAAATGCTGATATGGCCCAAAAGATCTATTCGAAAATGAACGATGAAAACCTTGTTTACTTAAATTTTATTTCATATATTTTAAAACTCACAAATAAGATTAATATTGAATATCAGTCTGAGAATCCATTATTAACTATAAGTCCTTAGATTTTTTAAATACAGATAATATTTTAGATATCGAAAATATTTATATTGGAGCAAAGGCCAATATAATTAGAAGTGAAGGAAGAGTTTCGCCAGATACAGTAAAGGAGATAAAACGTTCTTGCTGTGCCTATTACATCGAATTGTGTAAGCAAATCAGCAGTCGAATTGAATTCGAGAACGAGGTGTTGTTGGCCGTCCAGTGCTTAGATCCCAACCAAAAAGCAGCAACACTCACCCCGCTGATTCAGTTATTCTCCAATTTAACAGATGAAACAAATATACAGGATTTGGATGAGGAATGACGTAATTTAAGTAATCAACAGAGTGTTGACATTCAGCAAAACTTCGAAGAATTAGTAAGAGGAGAAGTAATGTACCCATATCTTCGAATTTTCGTGGGATCTATTTTAAGTTTTCCACACAGCAGCGCAACTGCAGAGCGAATATTTTCGCAGGTTAACTTGATTAAAGATAAAAAAAGAAATTCATTGTTGACGACGACGGTAAATGCGATTCTAATGGCTCGAGAGTTGCTAGAAGGAACTAATGCTAGTCAATGAAATCCTTCTGTAGGATTAATTAATAAATTCCATAAATAATATTTCATTTTATTATAAAATTTTATTTAAATATTTGAAATATGTTCCTATTTTTAATTTAGTACAATGAATGTATATTTTATTTATCCAAATATGTGTAGAACACTATAAAACTGTTAACGTATATGATTTTTAATTTTCTTTTTAAATAAATACTTATGAAAATAACCACATTTTTTTTTATTTTTATAATACTCCTCTTTTTGCAAAATACTCCTCTGGTAATAATATGCATGCTACTCTCGAAATTTTATAAACCTAATCATAGGTAATAGCTCGTTGGAAAGACATTTATATACTTTCAAGTAAGCGTATTAAACTTTGGTGATAATGTACAACATATCCTTTAAATTCAGTTTTAAATAGCCTTTTGCTGAAAAATCAAACTACTCCCCCATTTTATTTTTATCGTAAAGTACTTGAGCAATACCTTTCCAATTTGCCATCTTACACGCTGGAAACTCAACGCGTTCGAGTTTTATAGAACAAAATTCCATAAATATAGTTACCAATAACAAACTAAAATTTTCCTTTAGTCATTCAGGTTTTATGGCTTTGGTCAATATCAACGTAAAACCGACAGAACGTGGACTAAAACTAAATGCAGAAAGTTTAGTCAAACTTTTCATAAACTAACTATAGAATAATAAACAGATGATCCACCTTTTCAAATTAAAATAATAATTAGCATAGAATAGAACAAAGTACCAAGTAACTGTTCCTATTACCTAACACGCCCACTCCTGTTTATTAACAAATTTACCTATAAATTCGGTAACAAAATTTTAAAATATTCAGTATAATCAGTGTGTTGAAATAGAACTACCGAAATACAAAATTAAAAGGAAAATAAATAGTGCAAAGTGTACAAGTTAATAGCAGTGAAATTAATTTAAAAGTGAAAGTGCAAAATGGACACCAATTGTTGCAATACGTTTGGTAAACCGAAACACAACAAACGCAGTAAAATGAATTTTTAAAGAAATCGGAAAATAACACGAAATATTGTTGATATGGCAGCGGGTCTAAATATTACCTTGGTGCCGAGTACAATGAAAATTTGTAAAACCTGTCGTTTTGAAACTAAGCAAAGATCTGCCGAAAGAGTAGAGAGATCAGAAAATGTGGACATGGTTAATGCAAACAACACAGTCGCCTCAAGTATAATCCTCACCATCGTCAATATCAGTAGCATCAATAACTAGACATGATTTTTGGAAAAAATGGATTTTATAAATGAATTAAATACACTCGTACTGCCGCAGTGTAATTCACCAAATATCAAAGAAACTGGCAAGCAAAATTTTTAAAATATCCTTGGACTCCACTGCATCTCAGACTGAAACAACTAGTAGTGAAAATGAGATGATAAACCAGTTAAAAGTTAAATTTGCTGAAGCCACCGATTAATTAAAACAGTTTTAAAGGCCATTACTGGCCCCTTACTGAGTCAACTATTTGGCTCCAGCGGTTTCGATCCTGAGCATGGTCTTCATACTGTCTAAGACAATCTGAAGAGGCCAAGTCGTTCACTACACCGTGGAGCCATCATCGCCTGCAACAATCCGTTCCGGATCAGCACGCAGAACGTGCCCGAGCCAGCATACTCGCTGAGATCTTACTTCATGTATAATATCGGGGATCTTCATCAGATCTCTGATCTCGATATTGTACAGAGCTCGGTAGGTACCATCTATTTCGCGTTTTGGGCCGTAAATCACACACATGACTCTTCTCTCAAATGTTAGAAGCCATCTCTCGTACTCATCCGTCAGCGCCCAACTTTCACATCCAAACATAACAACGGGCCTGATCAACGTTTTGTAAAGCTTCAGCTTCACGGCACTTGATAAGTGCTTAGATTTTAGAAGTGGCCTTAGAGGATACAAAGAACGACTGCCAGATGCCAGCCGCACTTTAATATCCTCACCCACACTGTTATCGTGAGTGATAAGAGAACCCAAATATTTTAACCTCCTCACTCCCTCAAACGTGTTGTGGCCCAGTTTTGGACTTTTTGATCTGAAGTTGTAATGGTCCGAAAATTGCTCAAAATTAAAAAATTATGTTTCAGGTTTTGTTCATCCCTAATGTGCATATCATGCCATAAAAAATTGCCTTTAGCCATAATATGAACAAAAAAATAAAAAAATAAAAAAAAAATAAAATCGGTCGATTGCAATAACTCGATCACTTGCCGCTTATTTGTCTTAATAAATAGACCAAAGAAAAGAATTTGAAAAATAATAATAAAAAAATACAAAAAACTAAATTCTAATATAATATAAAATAAAAGTTAAAATTAAAGTTATTTTAAATAATAAGTGAAATAATAATTATTGTAGTGCTTTTTGGTAACTACGAGATTTAGCCGTCAATCTATTTGATCGGTTCAAAATAAACCTGTATTGTTTACTTTTTATATATACTCGTACTTACATAGCGGAATAGATCGCATACGCCTAACGTCGCCCGGTAAATTTCAATTAAATTCAGTTGGAAATTTTGAAATTACCGCAAGATCAACCAACAATTGGAATATAGTGGTAAATTGATTGGATTCCGGTTATGAGTGACCTGACCTTCCGTTAACATAAAATACCGCACCGGATTAAAATATACATATGTAGCAACAAAATCGTATCGGACGTTGGAATACGAAATTCCTCGTGAATATATATACGCGTATTCCGGTAATTTTACATCACGGTTTAGTTTAGTTCCGCTGTAGAAAGTAAAAGTAAAAAAAAAGTGTTTTTTTTTATTATTATTACAAATTTTATTTTATTAGTGTATTAGTGTACATATGAGACCAGGTGTTACTATAAAATGTTGGTGATTCTGTGAAGTGCTTTTCTTAGTTTTTTTTTTTGAGCCAAACAGGAGGGTGTTTTTTTTTTTTTTTCTTTGTTTCAGAAGCAGATCAACCGGATTTCTATTACCAGGAGCGCTCTTCGTACTGGAAATTCAGGTGAGCTAATTTTAAATTACATATATACAACCTCTTTTGTTTTGGTTCCAAAAACAAATTATATACGCTCGTTTTTGTTGTCGCATTCTCTGCTGCATTATTGATACCTGGCCTATATAGGTATATCTAAATTATTAATTAATTAAATATATATGTAAATTATAATTATTTATTGTTCTTATTCTTTCCTACTGTTAAACCACAATCTATTAAGATTTGTATTTGAATTCAGCATTTAAATTTTCTTTATTTATTTATTATAATTAAATTCTAGGTTTAGTTTTTCTTAAATTTAACTAAAATTATCTAAAAATTGAATTAACATAATTTAGCTATGTAATTATTTAAGTTTATAATGTACTGTTTAGTACATCCATTATTATTATTATTTTTTTTTTAAATTGAATACAAACCTATAATGAGTTTTTAAATAAGAAAATCAAATTATTTTATTGGTGTGAGTGAAGTTGAGCTGAACAAGAATCCAGGATCAGTTTTTGTGAGACCCAATTTTCTTTTGTGTGCTATTAAAGAACCTCCCAAGCCGAGATGAGCAAACCCAACAAATTCCTGGAATTGGGCACACATGGGGCATTACAAAATGGCGCCGAAACAGGGACCCGAAGGTCACTTCATATGTTTGAGTTCTGTTTAGATTAAACAGTATCACATTTGTTCATAATATTAAGTAAGGTAGCTCTAACAAAGCATCCAAGGAGCTTCTCTCCTCACTTTTTGTTGTTTGATGTATCCGCCTATAAAGTTTACTTCAAGCGGTTCAAACTTCTTTCTCTTTACACAGTTATCACATTTCACATTTTTTTTGTTTTCAATTCTAGTTGCACAAATTTCTATCCGATGTAAAGATTGAAGTCGGCTTCAAGTAGTACTTTTGATTGACTGATCATGATTTGATTTACTCAAAGGCGACCTTGAAGTTTGATCCTCTTTCATTCAGGATATGCTAATTTGTGTGGTCTTTCAGTTTATTATACATTTAGCTTCTGATTCAGGTAGTTGATGTCTTTCTGCTTCATCCTTACTCGGTTGAAGATCATTCCAATTATGTAGCGATTGACTCGTGGTGAGGCCATGTACCTCGCTATATAATGGATTGGTTCCCCGAGGGGGCGGTTGAAGAAAGATTTTAATCATCTGTTTCTCCGATATACATTTTACTTTTAACTTTAATAGAGTCGTTCAGCTCAAATTTTTGCTCACACCAAAAAAATATTTTGTACACTTTGAATTTATAAATATTAGCAAGATTATATCATTATTATCAAAATATAATTAATAATATTTTATTAAATTTAGGATTATTATAATTTTTTTTTCCCGCTATTCTTATTTTTATTGGAACCATTGGGTCCCTACAATTTTATTTGATTGCGTATAGTTCGCTACGACTGAATTATATAATTTTTTTTTTCTATTTCGATTCATAGAATTCCAATTTAGTAATTAATTATTAATATAAGCGTTTTATAGAAATTGAATTTCGTGATTGTTTATTATTATTTTTCTTTAATTTCTATCGTATCAAACGGTCAAACTGTCAAACCTTATTTTATCATGGATCAATTGGCTTTACAAACTCTGGAGGAAGTAGAACTCCAAGTAGACGGTGTTATTCGTAGCATTGATAGTAGTAACCATGACTGGCTGGATAAAATAAAGAATGCCATTGAGGCAGAACCGAGAGAACCTACGTTACAGGTCTCAAAAACAAATGAGAAAAATGTATTTCGGTTTCGAACTACGGTTTAAACTCAGATTCGACTCATCTTCGCATATCTCAAAGTCGAATCTGCCCTGTAATGGTCCGAAAATTGCTCAAAATTAAAAAATTATGTTTCAGGTTTTGTTCATCCCTAATGTGCATATCATGCCATAAAAAATTGCCTTTAGCCATAATATGAACAAAAAAATAAAAAAATAAAAAAAAAATAAAATCGGTCGATTGCAATAACTCGATCACTTGCCGCTTATTTGTCTTAATAAATAGACCAAAGAAAAGAATTTGAAAAATAATAATAAAAAAATACAAAAAACTAAATTCTAATATAATATAAAATAAAAGTTAAAATTAAAGTTATTTTAAATAATAAGTGAAATAATAATTATTGTAGTGCTTTTTGGTAACTACGAGATTTAGCCGTCAATCTATTTGATCGGTTCAAAATAAACCTGTATTGTTTACTTTTTATATATACTCGTACTTACATAGCGGAATAGATCGCATACGCCTAACGTCGCCCGGTAAATTTCAATTAAATTCAGTTGGAAATTTTGAAATTACCGCAAGATCAACCAACAATTGGAATATAGTGGTAAATTGATTGGATTCCGGTTATGAGTGACCTGACCTTCCGTTAACATAAAATACCGCACCGGATTAAAATATACATATGTAGCAACAAAATCGTATCGGACGTTGGAATACGAAATTCCTCGTGAATATATATACGCGTATTCCGGTAATTTTACATCACGGTTTAGTTTAGTTCCGCTGTAGAAAGTAAAAGTAAAAAAAAAGTGTTTTTTTTTATTATTATTACAAATTTTATTTTATTAGTGTATTAGTGTACATATGAGACCAGGTGTTACTATAAAATGTTGGTGATTCTGTGAAGTGCTTTTCTTAGTTTTTTTTTTTGAGCCAAACAGGAGGGTGTTTTTTTTTTTTTTTCTTTGTTTCAGAAGCAGATCAACCGGATTTCTATTACCAGGAGCGCTCTTCGTACTGGAAATTCAGGTGAGCTAATTTTAAATTACATATATACAACCTCTTTTGTTTTGGTTCCAAAAACAAATTATATACGCTCGTTTTTGTTGTCGCATTCTCTGCTGCATTATTGATACCTGGCCTATATAGGTATATCTAAATTATTAATTAATTAAATATATATGTAAATTATAATTATTTATTGTTCTTATTCTTTCCTACTGTTAAACCACAATCTATTAAGATTTGTATTTGAATTCAGCATTTAAATTTTCTTTATTTATTTATTATAATTAAATTCTAGGTTTAGTTTTTCTTAAATTTAACTAAAATTATCTAAAAATTGAATTAACATAATTTAGCTATGTAATTATTTAAGTTTATAATGTACTGTTTAGTACATCCATTATTATTATTATTTTTTTTTTAAATTGAATACAAACCTATAATGAGTTTTTAAATAAGAAAATCAAATTATTTTATTGGTGTGAGTGAAGTTGAGCTGAACAAGAATCCAGGATCAGTTTTTGTGAGACCCAATTTTCTTTTGTGTGCTATTAAAGAACCTCCCAAGCCGAGATGAGCAAACCCAACAAATTCCTGGAATTGGGCACACATGGGGCATTACAAAGTCCAACTGAAGCTGAAAACTCTACAAGTGGATTAAGTATTTCTTTCATTCCGTTGCTATTCAGTCCGTTCACGCATATGTCATCTGCATATGCAAGCACCTGATTGGACTGGCGATATAAGATGTTACGCTGCGGTGTTTCAGTTTTACGAAAGATGTACTCCAACATGAGATTAAAGAGTATCGGGGACAGAGCATCTCCCTGCCGAACACCCGAGTTAACTACAAAACTTGTCGATAGCCTGTTCTCAACTTTAACACAGCATTGAGACTGTGTCACTGTCATCCTACATAGGCAGACCACAAACTTTCTCGATTGATCGAGTAATAGGCCTGTCGGAAATCCAGGGACACCTGATGTACGGGGATGGATGACTCATAATATTTAGATAGAATCATCCGCAGCGAAAAGACCTGATCGGTGACTGATCGCTCCGGACGAAATCCTCCTTGATATAGTCACCAACCAAGCCCTCCGCTAGAGGAGTGATTCTATCCAATACAATGTATGACAGTAACTTGTATGCTGTGCAAAGGAGAGCTATACCGCGATAATTCTCACATTTCAAGCGGTCTCCCTTCTTGAAGATGGGGCATATCGCGGCCACTTTCCATTCGTCAGGCATAACTTTGGTTCGCCATACTAATCGAATAAGGTCGAAAAGACAGTTCCACAAATATCCCCTCCGAATATCAAGAGCTCCGAATTAATGCAGTCCACTCCATGTGAACGGTTTCGTTTCAATCTCTGCATGGCTTTAGTGAATTCCTCATGGGATGGCTCCTCAGTGCAAATCTCTGCAAATTTATATATATACAGTAGAAATAATTATTGGACAACAAATCTATTATTGAAGAGCACCCATTGAGAATAACAAATTTATCCATACAGTCCACTTCATTGTTTTCAAGGCATACATGGTCCGTCGAGCCGCATTTGCGTAATAATTATTTGGATACAACGAGAAAAAAATTGTTCTGGAAGAAGGCAACATTGAAAAGACGACGGAGAATTTTATATTCAAGGATATACATACCGTAGAACCTGGGATACCAAACGATTAATACATGTAAGTGGATTTTATTTATAACCTAATACCACATTAGATTAATTGCTTTTCCAAATATATTAGTGAACCACTAATCTACCCATTCATTTATAATCGCTAAAATTGTGTTGCTTGTTAAAATATAAAAAATTCCGAAGTTCGAATTGGTTTCAATTGATAAAAATATTAAATTGTGAATTGGTGAAAATTTAACGGTACCAATAATTACCACGTGCGAATCTTCGAGAAGTTTCAAACATATTATAAAATCGTACCACGTGATCTGAAGTGTATAAATTATCTCAATTGAACGGTGAACAGTTTTGTGGAAGATGTCGCAATTAGACGCTTTAATGAAGCGACGTTCCAATCTCAAAGGATCACCAAAAATCTAATCTCGGATAGATGTTGAACAAGTAGAGGTTCGATTGCGCCGGGTAGAAGATTTGTTATCCGAATGTAACGAAGTTGAATTATCCATTACGGTAGTGAAGCCAGATGACGAGAGTCAGTTGGACGAGTTTGAAGATAAATATTATACGGCTGTTGCCGAATTAAATAAGTTACTGCGAAAAGCAAACCTGGCTGCTGGAAATACAACTGTTGAATTGAACGATACGCAGGGGATCAAGTTTCCGAAAATTAATTTACCTCCATTCTATGATGATTTTCAAGGATTGCAATCATTTTATGATTTATTTACATCGACCATACATGAAAATCCGAACCTTCATCCAGCTCAAGTTCCAGTACCTGAAGGGGCTCTTTAAAGATGAAGCAGCAAATTTTCTTAAGCATCTTTCAATTTCGGATGCCAATTACATCGAGGCATTGAATAAATTGAAGCCTCGGTATGATAGGAAAAGATACATCGTATAATCGTTTACCAAAAGTTTTTCGAGATACCAATCATTCATAGTCCAACACCACAACAAATCCGAAGATTAATGGACTCCACAGACGAAGTGATCCGTCGCTTGAAAGCAGTGGGACCTGAAGCAGAGACTCGCGATCCCTGGCTTGTGTTTTTACCCCAAGTTTTTAGGTGATACCCCAAGCTAAAACTTTGCCGAAAACATTCACCAGTACTGTATCATCTTGTGCAGTTTGCCAAAACCATTATCACCCCTTATATAAATGCCCAAAGTTTAAAGAATGGACAGTTGAAGAGAGGCGAATCTTCATGAAGATTGATAATCTCTGCTTCAATTGCCTCAGTAAAACTCACAGAATACTCCATTGCCGATTAAAAGGAAGATGTCACAAAAATAAAGCAAATCACAACTCATTATTACACCGAGATTATGATGCCAATATGTCAACCAGTGAATTACAAAATTTAGAGATTATCAACCAACAAGATCCAGTTATATTATCCAGTAATACATCGTGTTCACTAGACTCTCATCTGCAGAACTCAACATGTTTACAGTTTAGCCATCATCTAGCAATATTACCAACCGCGACAGTAAGAGTACTAGATAAAAGGGGCCAACATCAAGTATAATGCCGAGTATTGCTCGACTCAAATCCGAGTTCAAATCCGAAATTTCTTCATATCTGGTACCCTTTATCACCACGTTTAAACCACTTAGTGAAATCGATTTATACAAATTTCCATGCATTTCTAACTCATTATTACAGACACAACTCTGAAATCCGTATGCAAAATTGACATAATTATTGGTGCCGATAAGTTTTTCGATTATGTACAGTTGAAAGACTAAAATTCCAATTAATAAACAAATTAATGTTTACAATTTAAATTTATTAACCGCCGTGCCGCTCTGGTGTGATTGTATGAACGATCCTTTATATAGTTTATTCAATATTCAGTTATCGATAATTTTGAGGTCGATTATTTTTTTTATCATTAAAATCGATTATTATAGTTTAGTTTGCGATATTTATCGATATGTATTATCGATAGTTTTCAAGAAAATGAACATCCCTATAGTATCTAGAGCCACCTGCAGCTCTCGTTGATGTTGCTGTAGCCCATTGGTATTCCAGCAAAATACTCTAATATGCTTTCGTTACTTTTGCGAGTGTTTCTAAAAAATAAACGGTGATCCATAATTTCAAATATACTTACCACTGTAGTTTACCTTTTGTAATTGACATGGCAACACCACATTTTTAATCTCATTAAAATCTATCTACTTTAAAAAAATAATAATAAAGATAAATCAATAATGATTAAAACAATAATACATTTTTGTTACAATTTCATGTTAAATTTTTTGCTTTGTTTTTTTATTTTTATTTACATTATTTATGAAATATATTTTTTATTTCGGACATAACAATATACAAAAAAAATTTATTTTGTTTTTTATTTTTATTATTTATTTTTAATTAATTAATTAATTACAATTTTTTTTTTTAGTATTTTTAGTTTATTAAAATTATTTATATTAATCATTATGAATGAATTTGGGTTTTTTGTTTATATTTTAATTTTATATAATAATATGTATGTATGTATGTATGTATTTTGTTCGTTATTACATTTTTGTTTTAGTTAATTATATCATTATTTCTTTAAAGAATTTTATTTATTAGTTATTAGTTTTTAAATATATAATTGGTAGTTTCTTTATGTGTTTTTGTTTTTAAATTAATTATCTAAACAATTTTTTATAATTAACATAAAATATCACAAAACATATTAACATTATAAAATTTACATTATTTTTACACTCGATATTTGATAATCCCTTTGATATTGCTGCAAAAATAATTAAAATACATTATAGTTAAAAATTTAAAATTTTTTATTACAAATATATATGTATGTATGTATATACAAAAAAATTAATTTGTCACGATTCAGTCATTTGAATAAATATTTTTTTTTAAAAATATATACAAAAATTCTTTCACACATTACTAGTAGGTGTGGTAATATTATGTTTATGTTATTGATCACAATTTCTTTTATGTTGATTGATTGGTTCAATATTGTTAATGTTTTTAAATAAAAAAATTATATTTTGTGGACAAATTAATAATCAATCAAGACTATTTTCAAGAAAAATTGCACATCTTCAATAGAATGTTGGGCCTATATCCTAATCTATTATAATTCAATTTTTGGTACGAGCTATATAATTTATGTTGAGATCTAATTTATATCTCAAATACTAAATCATTGTCTAAAACCATAAAACTAATCTACATATTTTACCGAGATATTTATTTCAAGCGCATGAGCCTTTTTTCGCCCCAAGGTATCGTCCCTAAAACTTTTAACATACAACGCACAAATGAAATAAGCAAAAACATTTCACTACATCGAATATATCAACATCTTAAAACAAGTGAAAAACGAAAGTCAACGAAACATGGCGAAAAAACGAAAGTGCATCAAGTTAAAATTGAAAAAACTCAAGAACATGAGGCAGGAAACAGCATTGACTACAGAACATAACACAGGTCACATATTCTACCATCGTATACACAACATGACCAGTATACAATTCAATAAAATAGAAGAACAATTATTATCTAAAGGGCTAAAACATAACATCCATCCAGAGCGTATTATAAAACAAACCAAACAAGATAACAAAACGAATGCAACATTCCAATAAAAACTAAGAAGCAAGAAACGTCAACGCAGGTCATAAGAGATATACAAAGAAATTAAACAACAACAACGCCATTATCACTAAAGGGGACAAAGGCAGCACTGTAGTCATTATTAATGAAACCGATTACAATGACAAAATAGAGCAGTACATTATTAACAATAACATCGAAAAAATGAAAGATGATCCAACAAAAATGTATTTGAAGAATATCAATGCCAAAATTATCAATTCAAAAAACATACTAAACAAAGGTCAAATCTACTACAGCAAAATGATAAAACCGGAAGGCCCACACTACAATTCTTCGAAAAATACACAGAGACGATATACCAATAAGGCTTCTGATAAATATTCTAATTTCACAACAACACCCCCATATAAAATCGCCAAAATCTTAAATAACGGGCTGACGCATCACGCCACCATCGAGCACAATATGTCTGTCAAAAATAACTTGGAACTTATAGATAAAATCAAGGTAATCCACATCCCACACATTCAAAGTTATCATCTTTTGACATATCGAATATGTACACCTGCATCCCGATAAAGGAAACGTGACAAATAACACAAAGTTTACTTGCACAAAATAACGTAGGAAAACAGAAAATTAAAGAAACAATAAATTTACTATACGCCATAACACAACAGAATTATTTCAAACACAACAATACCATATACGTTCAAAATGATGGATTACCCATGGGAAGTTCACTGTCAGGAACGTTAGCAAACATATCTTTGAATCACCAAGAAAAAGAATACATAATCACCATAGAAATCCACAAAAAATAGCATAATTTACTGGCACATGTATGTTGATGGCATTTTAATATTATTCAATGGAACGATCAGGCAGCTCAACATTTTTCATCAATACATAAATAACAACCACAACAATATTAAATTCATCTTAGAAGTGGAAACAAAGAAGAGTATCAATTTCATGGATTTAAACATACAAAACATTAATAACAAGCACACCTTCAAAATATATCGAAAACCCACACAAACCAGTCACACAATACACAATACTTGAAACCACCCATCCTAACACAAAATTGCTGCTTTCAATCACATGCTGAATCGCTTAAACAACATTCCTATGAACGAGATGAACTATTTTAAAGAATTGAATACAATAAAACACATAGCATTGGCCAATGGATAGACCGAAAAACTAATTGACAGCATAAACAACAAAATAAAATACAAAATACACCACAGACATTTAACAACATTAAACAAAAAATGACGATACTGTCAAAAAGTATATCGCACCTTCGATTCAAAAGTGGCACAACAAAAAAAAGTTAATATTTCAGGAGGGAATTTTAAATCAATGGTTTTTTCCAATCATTGTGATAATACCTGTCCAGAAATAAATTAAATTTGTATGTAAAACGATGTGTTATAATTTGTTTTATTTGAGAGTATGCCATTTTTTCACACTACCTCCCCAAATGTTAGATATGTCAGTTTTGAATTGACGTAATTTTGAAGAAATTTAGAGTTATGACATTTTTAAATTCAATTATTTTCATTGTCGAAATAATAATGGCAAACAAAAATAAGCTTTTGTAACTTCATACAACTTTATTATTTAATTAAGTATAAGTACAGTTCAATTAAAATAAATTTAATCATAAAAAGAAAGTATAAAACAAGAAAATAAAAATTTATTAACATTTTGTTAAATTAAATTAAGCACAACTACAAATGCTTGTAAAAATTTGCGTAAAATTGAGGAATATGGTTATTCTTTAACAAATATAACAAAGCAATTTTTTTGTTATCTTTGATTTTTAATGAAGTTTTATAAGGTGGCGTTAATACAGGGAGGTCTGATCCGAGTAATCCGATATCTTTTCTAGATAGATCAGCTTTTAGAAATTGTCCCTCTGTATAAGACGTTTTAAAAAACAAATTGTTTACGAATTGCTTTTCAATTTTTAATACTCTTATTGACGTAATTTTTATTTTTGTAAACGTTATTTTTAATAACTCTGATAAACTCTTTATAGAGTAGAAGTCCGAACGCGATAATTCATTTACTTTATAAGGCTCCCCGCGCTTTTTTGCCATTTTATTATTTGAGCGTACTGAGACGGAACATAGATCGGTCCAAACTTTAAGGTCTTTTTAATCTGCTTTTCTATTGTGGAATGTACGCTGTCGCCCTCGTTTTGTGTATGCCCTGTAACTAGGTACTTGTGAGTAATTGCGTTTATTTACGGATATTTTCTGACTGCATAAGCATATGCAGCTACCATATACTTATTTTTCTGCTGCCCACCGCAATTGTCGGAGTAAAACACAAAGTCCACCTTTTAACTGTCTTCGATATTTCTAATAGATTTCTCAATAAATTTTAAGACGCAACTCGCTATTTCATCAACTCCTCGATTCCCTTCCCCTTCGTGCGAATTTTTCAATCCCGATATTGTAAAGTTAAAACTGTTTAATTTTGATTTGTAATAAATAAATTGAAACATCGCCTCCAGGGCTTGGCATAATCGCCTGTAAATCATACACGAAAACTATATAATTTTTATTCGCCCGAACCTTGTATGTCGTGCATAATTCAAATTGATCCTTTTTAGATATATAGAACCCTATATTATACTCGTGCGTAAATATTCTATGATACATAATTTTACGAACGGCTTATCATCTTTTATGCAGGCTTCTTGGTAATTTCTAAACAAATCTGACATAGTTTGGCCTCCGTCGATGAATTTACGGGTTCGTCTGAGCCCGAAGATAAAGCGACTCTATTTGCTGGATCGACTCAATGTGTTTGCGGACACCATCTTTTAATACCAGCGCGATGGTTTTATGATTAGTATGTTTGCCTCGTAAGTCAGTTAACATAATATAACCTCATCACCAATAACGTCACAATTTCAGATTTTAATTAAAAAGTTTTTTTATTTAAACACAAAAACTGACGCAAATATCGAAATATTCAATGTATCATGAAAAACAAAACGATTAAAATTACCTTTCCAAACCAACAAAAACGTCACAACTCAGAACCTCGAAATACATTTATTGTAACACATAAACTGACACAATTCGAAATATTACTTACCATAAACGAGAATAATGTCACAACATAAATTAAGCTTTCAACTAACTGTTTTTTTTTAAATATAAAAATTGACAGAAGTTCAAATGAAACACTTTTCTATATCCACTTAGATCAACGGGTGACACAACTGAATATTTTAACGATTATGCAACAATTATGTCAAAAATCACGATTTTTGACTAGTGTCACTTTTGAATCGAAGGTGCGATATGTAAACCATATACGACCAAAAAACAAGCAATATAAGGGCTAGAATACTCAATGGATATGGATACACATTAGCCCAAAAACCAACCAACAAAAATTAAAGCCAAATCGGAAAAGAGAAATAGACAGTGGGATAACGGCAAACCGGCAGAACATTTAAACAAAGATTCAACGAGCATGTCCAAGAACTAAATAATACAACACCAAAGATAACATATAGGTCTAATTACGCCCAACACATGCACAACGGATAACATTCCTACACTGACATGGAAAGACATCTTCGAATATTAGCTAAAATTAGCAACGGCGACATGATGAACCGGTTCGAAGAAATGGAAATTTATCGTGAACGAAACAACTCACTACTGTTAAACGTTAAATTAAACACAAAGACTAATAAAATCTATGACCTAATATTACGCAACGACAAAATAATATAAAATCAAAACATATAAAAGGGGTCGGTGGTGTTTAACAAATTAGTAATAAAATTGGAATTGACACCGGTATTCCGGAATAAAATAAAAATTTATATCACATACATATAAGAATTGAACTACAATTTTTTAATTTGTTAATTTGTTTGCAAAATATATTTATTTTTTATATTATTAACACAAAAAAGTTAGTTATTTATTTATAAAAAAAAAAAAAAAAGCATTAGACTTGTTAGATCAACATATTTTTAGTGAGATTTACACGGACTTGATTCGCCCAATGTGTGCATTCCATAAATAACTATATTTTAAAATCGGTTTGGTTTCAAGTAATGTGTATCAATGCAGGCTACATACATACGTACGTAGCCTACGTAAGTACGTTCTTTAAAACCTACACAAGTAAATTATCGAGTAGTAGTTTATCCTATTTTTATTTTTAAAGATAAGTTCATCCTATATCATATTACCCTGAAAGGTTTAAAGCTTGTCGTTAACAGATTGGGATGAACGTTTGGAATGAAATTTTATTTTTATTTGACGTGTTTTACCTGTTGTGGTGCCTTTTCGAAACAATAATCCGTTCAACAAGCATAAGAAAATATTTCAACTCTAAAAAAAAGAAAGTCAAGTCAGTTGAAGAACTGATAAAAAATACATTTTCAAATTTTAAGCAGCCATTAAGTGTAGTACAAGTTTATATGCAGAATATATTTTTCGAATTCACGCTAGTTCAGTCATTATTAAAGCAATTTGTAAAATCTCACAACTATTGAATTGTGCTTATTGCTTACATTATTAAGTTCGAAATTATCACAAAGCTTTCATTTAAATTATAAAGTTGTATGACCAACCACTAAAGAATTTACGACTATACATATATTTACTAAGGCTGTTTTTAAATAATTAGATAAGCTTTTAACAGTTTTACAGTTTTATTTAACAGTTTTAACAGTTTTATTTACAACAATTGATTTTATTTTAGGGTAATGTACTTTCTTTCATATTAAATCCGTTATCGGTTAGGTTTCCTTTTTTAAACTCATAGATTACTTGTTTTGACCAGACTATTTCATGTTTAGATCTTTAAATGGTTTAATAAATTTATTATTTAAATACAATCAATTTTAATGTTGAAATATGTATGTATTGACGAACGAATTAGCACATGATAGTTACGATTACGTGCAAAACCTTGAAATACAGGCCTGATTGTTAACAAAAATAAGTGAACGAGCTTTTAATATGGTACCAAAATGAGTGTTTTTTTTTGTGAAAAATGCAGTTTTTCACTCACAAAATCATGATATAAAATGTAAATAATTTTGAAATTTGTCGAATGCATTGAGTTATATATTTTCCGGCCAATAAATAGCTCTTCGTGTCGACTTATTAAAATTACCACTCTACAAATGTTGATCAGTAAAGCAAGTTTTGTGAAGGATGTATTTTTTAGAGACGGAGAACTTTAAGATTGGGAAACACTGTTTTCTGTGACACCCGATTTGACAGTTCTCGGTTGTTTTAAGGTTAGTTTGGTTTAGGGAGTGATTAGCCTTATAATTTCGCTACGACATTCGAAATATTATTCTAAAATCGATGTGAAACGTTATACCATTGAACTATTTATTTTAGCATTAATTTATATATCGTTATATAACGGTATATTAATGTTAATATTAACGTTATATTAGCACTATGTAATGTTTTAAAATAATTTTAAGGACATCAAGGACATGATCAGTTAACTTTTAATTTAACTCATGTTTAAATCAAAATTATCAAAATAAAACAATAAATGAAAAAATTATAGGTTTTTGAATTCGAATATTCTAAATTTGTTGTTTTGACAGAAATAACAGGCACATTATCGAAAGCAAATTCTTGATCGGAACATGTTAAATCGTCTAAAGTTAGAGTTAGGTGATGTTGGTCTGCAGGCTTGATATTAGTATTACCGATTTCTGCTTGTCTTCTGGCAGTAATACTAACTCAATCCAATTTCAAATTTCCTTTAAATGGAGTTTGGCTTCCAATCTATCCGTACTACCTAGATAAAACTGCCTGAAATTTTGGATCCATGAAAATAGCCAATTTCAATGTTAATGTGTTTAATATATTGGGTTCTCTACAATTTTAATTTTTTACAAGAATAGCAAATTTACTGCTAAATTTGGCTGTTACTATTTTACATTTTAGCCATTCTTATACATATTAGTTAGAACAAGCTGCTCTGCTTGAAATTTTAATATTGAACGTGGTGCAGGAGTTAAAGCATCTCTAATTTCTTCTGCCTGTATCCAATTATGGGTTGAATTTTAATACATATGCTGATTGCAATATTATTGTATTCAATTCGATTTTGTATTTATAATAACTCAAGCATTCGCAATGTAGACGTCTATCTAGTCATGCAATCTAATGGTGGAATTAATAATTGTTGTTGCTTTAATAGCAACAATCTCGCTTGAGTACGTACGTAATTTTTTGTGCGAATATATGAAAGTGATTTTTCTTTGCCTTTTAAGCTGTCAATAACTGTTAGCTTCAGCGTATGCGAAGCACATCGAACACTAATAATATCATTAACTGAGGCTCCTAACAATCCTGAATTTGTTTAGCTAACTATGGTATCGTCTAAGAGTTCATCTTCCATAACTTCTTCTTCATATTGTTTTTGTTCATATTCTGATTCAACTTATCAGCACTAAGGATAATTTCATTATTTAATTTCTGAAATTTTAAAATCAAACTTTTAATTGCTTTAAGCATGTTAGCTCCGTTGTTCCTTGTGACCGTGTAAACGTGTTTTCAATTCGAACCCATACATGTTTAACACATTTTGTACTTCATTTGCGATGTAGTCACCTGTATGTTTGTCTTTCAATTCTAACATGGCTAACGCCCTAATAATAATAACGCCTTGTTTGAAAAATTGAACATTAATCTCCAAAACTCTACGCTACTCTCGTCGCGTCGCACAATCAACTTTAACTGATAAAAGTCATTTACGTAACTCAGATTTAATTTTTATTTTTAAAGCTGAGGCAACATCTACCAAATGGATCTTGATATTATTTGCAGTAATTGCAATTTTTACCTTAGAATTGGTGTTCAGGATTTTTGAGAATATTTGAAAATAGGATTTAGGATTTTTCGAAATATTAAGAATTAAAAA
Organism: Tipula unca; assembly: GCA_951394425.1. Lineage (NCBI taxonomy): Eukaryota > Metazoa > Arthropoda > Insecta > Diptera > Tipulidae > Tipula > Tipula unca. The sequence continues at coordinate 89,837,383 of OX596381.1, read as the reverse complement.
CGGCCTTCAATTTTTGGTCACCATTTTTAAACATACACTTTTAATTTCATTAAAGGTGAATTTTAACCAACAATGCTAAGTTATATCGAAACGTAATTAATTAACGTAATTTTAATTGCAGTACACCCATAGCCCATTTTAGCATAAATGAAAAAGTCTCATACGCTTCTCGACCACCCGTTTCATCCCACATTGCGCAATCACTTCAATCTAATGTTGCATTGGAAATAGTTACATTTATATTCCATAATTGCCGAAACCAAATACAGTAGAATTTTTTAATTAGATGTCGGTAAACAATTTTGTTATTTTAGGTAAATTTGGACTTACGATAGTTTACCTTTGGGATATGGATATGTAGTAAAACCGGAATAACAAAATTGTAAAAATGTTCTGAATTTGCGAACAACTAATAAAGTTCATTGACCGCTTTACAATAAACAGCATCGTTTTCATTTGTTAATATCATAGCGATAGAAAGAATTACTTGACTAATTGTGTTGTCACAAACTGTAATTGGATTTTTAAATCAAAAAATGTATAATACTAATTCATAATCATGAGTTTTCGCTTAATCTCTGTAATTTTCTCTTAGTTATATTGTAAAACCAATTTTTATTACACATAAATCAATGTGAGCACACTGCATTTTCTAAATACATAATAAAAACGATGTGCTTAAAAATGAAGCACACCAGCAAAAAAAAAATATTGAACCAAATCCTTTTCAAAACCACCCGAACAGAAAAGAAAATTACCATTAATCAAATAAAAGGAATTTATTTGCAAAATAACAAAAAAAAAAAAAAAATCTAAAAGACAAGTACAAGTAGCAGCAGAAGCAGAAAAATGAAATACTAATTTCCATTTCATCCTTCATACAATCTAAATCCGATATAATATTTTCATATTTTTTGTGGCTGTATATAGTATGTATAGTTGAATTTTATGTTAGCTATATGTTTTGTTAGTCTTATGATTAAGACTGTAAGATAATACTGATGAACATACCAAAAAATAAGATTCTATTTCTCCTTAACATAATATTTTCTACTAAAAATTCTTCAATAAATTGATAAAAATTTCTAGTTCTGATAAAAGAACAAAATCGTCTGATGCTTCATTGTTTGTAATATATGTACACATACATTACACAAATACAGAATGAAAATGTAAAATTTGTACCTAATCTTATCGGATTTCTTGTTTTGCTGTATCAATTTCCTTTTTAGTTTTCTTACCAATGTTAGTGTTTATGGATTAGACAATATCACAATCACAAGAGTATTGTTAACAGAAAATCAAAAACTTCGATAAATACTTTTTCTTCCGTTTTGGAATGTAATTAGGATATTTCGAAGAATAGTTTTGTTCAGTTCTATGATTAGATTTAGAAAACTGTATGGAAATGACGTGAACATAGTTTATCAGAGAGGATATTATCGAAATAGTAAACTTTCTATATTCTTCAATTTAATCAACATATTTTATTTATTATTTTCTATACATCTAAATGAAAAACAAGAAGAGTACGGAATCGTAATATACACATATGTACATATATGTACACATCCAGATACTGATTAAGGTGTTCCGTTTAATCATACCAAAAAGTTTGAGCTCCGACGAATTGTAAGCCGATCAATAATTTCTAGAAAATTGCTATTAATTGAAAGATAAGGTAGTTAGTCTTTTAACAGGTAATACATTTTATTTGTTCAAATTCTAGCAAACAACGTTTTAAATTTTACATTGAGGTCTAATCCCTAAAATGTTCAAACAATCAACAACATTAAAATCTCTTCAAATCAAATTAGATTTAAGATCTATCTTATTCAATAAAATTACTCAAGTGTTGTTTGGTATTGATGTTTCCGCTGAAATTAAATGTAATTCAGTTGTATCAAATACTCTTCAGATTCTATCTACTTCCTTTAAATACGATTTAAATTTCAAACCGTAAATTGGAAAAATGATAAACAATCATGCCTGCTTCGTTTATAGTTTCCTTCATTCATTCAAATTCATATGTAGCAGCACTTATGTCATAATCACTCCTCAACTCACAATCGGAATATTTATAATATTCTGATATTTTATAAATTCTGAAATATTATTACTGTGTCAAATTTATTGTATTAATTATGTCCTAAATTAAATGACAAACAACAAAACTAAACATAAACATCAACAACAAAATCAACCATCCTTCCGATTATTTCGGGTAATACTTTTTGCGTTTTATCGAACAATATGGATTTTAAATTTAAGATGTGAGAGCATTCCTCAGCGACCTTCGTTGAACATATCTTTTATCGGTTAGAAGTAGATAGTAAAGTGTACTTGATATTATGCGATGATTCGGTAATATTGGTGAAAGCTATCCGATTGCCGGAAAGCAAGCAAGTAAGCTAGCAATTTTCATATGAAGAGACACAATATTTTTTGACTGACTCAAAAATTTTGAACAACTATCGAGTTTTCCGCTATTCAAACCAAAAATTAGAAAAAAAAATTAATTTCAAATTGGAAAGTACATGGTAAAATGGATCAAGCCATATTTAACGAATTTTAATAAAATCGATTTAGACTGTCGAATAGTTGGGTAAAAATCAACCTCTACTTCTGTATACGGTAAATTCAATTCCTTTCCAGGGTAAAATGTATGAAAAATAGTACATTGTGTCATTAGGATTAAAAGTGATACTTTGTTTGACTAAATTTTTGTGAAACTAAGAATATCATGACTTTTGTTTGGTTTGACTAGTGTACGCGTCAAACTGCAAAGTTATAATTACAATATTTAATCTTACTTGCAAACAAAATGTTTGAATAAGAAGATTTATCAAATTTACTACCGGATGTGATTCTAACAGCAACAGAAATTGTATTAAACCTAAGTGGCATTGCATTTAAATTGGACTTCAGCTACACTCCTTCTAGATTCTGGTGGTGAATACTGTAGCTGAGGAGTACTTAGAAGATTCCACACCAAATAAAATAAACACTGCTATAAGAACATTACGACCCGATGAACTTAGTACTAGCTACAGTACTAGTACCAGCTACAGTACTAATCATGAAAATACAACCGCTCGTGATACTTTAGAATATGAACATACCATTGCTGCAGGAATAGTACACCCCGAAAATCCCAGTACCTGTCCAAAAGTTACCAATATTGCTGGCAATATAGTTACAAACGATAATAATGTTGACAAATCTGGTTTGCTTAATTTTTATCATAGTTAATATCCAGAAAAATAATTACATATTAATTAAAAAATACTTATTTCATATACACTATACATATTGTTGGGTCTTCACTATAATATTTTTCTCCTAGTATTAAAAGTACCTACTTGTACACCACGGATTAAAAGTGTAGCTTAGCAACACTTAAAATTGTTTCATACATCGTTCTTTTCTTTCATGTGAAGAATTAGCTAAATCGATTTTATTAAATTGCAGTCTGTCTGGGCTATTAGATTGAAAGAAGTTAGGTAAATCAAGTTATAAATTATCGTAAAAGTTTGTATCAATTTGAAGCTGCGATGTTACTAATACAAATTAAAATTGTAAATAAACTTAACAAATACATTGTCATCTGTGCACTTCGGTAAATGCCACCTCCATTTTAGCAGTGCATTGAGAAATTAAAATACTGTACTAAAAACCTGGGTAAAACCAGAGCCACCTATATATACAGAGCCCTAAGGTTAAAAATTGAGCTTTCTCTAGGGGAACTAAAATTGACGAAAAAATATTTTTTCCATACAAAACATATGAAAAATTAAATTTTTTCGGTGCGATATTTTTCAATGAAAATGTCGATGGATTAAGTATTTTAACATTGAAATAGAATCTACAATTATCATTTTATAATTGATTCAAAGCTTGATCAAAGAAGTTATTTAATTTTCGATATACTTATTAATAAAATTTATAGAAAAAAAAGCATTTCTACATTGAATTGATATAAATACACAGAAATACCAACGCAATAAAATTAAACTGCAGGACGAAAAGAGAAAACATTAAAAATGTGGTTATGTTTCCTTTTGATTTATATTTTTGTGAATAAAATAAAATACTTAAAGGGTATTTCAATAAAAGCTGCATGATTTTGTTTGAATAAATCTCAAACTAATTTCACTTCAATTTCAATGTAAATTTTTAGATTATAAATGGAACACCATCACTATCACAGTTCTTCTGCCACGGTTCTATTTTATTTTGGTAAAGTTTTGTTACGCATTTGTGCATAATTATGGTTCTAAATAAATTGTGCAGCTGTTATTGGAACTCCCTATGACATGTTGTAAGTTGTCAATATCACAATTTTTTTTCTATCGATCGATGTTTTTGTTTTCTTTTTAAATTTTACGCTATTTCGTGAATTCAATTTTGATTTTTTTCTATTGCGATCTCAGCCTATTGGAATAATTTTGCACTCTATCCCTTTTCCGATTTCGCTACAAGGTAATGCAATAGTAATCGATTGAAAGGATGACAATATATGTTTGTTTTATTTATTTTACCTACACATTCAAATAAATTCATGTTTACATAAATATGATAAATTCATATTTAATTTTGATCTAATGTTTATTAAATTAATAAAAGGTTTAAGGTTCTGACCTTCAGATATGTGCTGCTTCAATATAGAATCAATTCCACAAAGTGTTTATTCAAATTAAAGATTTAACTTTTCATTGATGAAAAGTAATTCGAAAATGGTCATTTTTACATTGATTCTTATGGGATAATGCAAAAAGTAGTTCCTCTAGAAAAAGCTTTACAAAAAACATGGCTGATCCTTACGGCTCTGTATATATAGGTGGCTCTGGTAAAACGCGATAAAAAAGAGAAGTTGTTGTTGGTTTAACGTTTATTTTTTTTATAATACATAATTTTAAACGGTCTCGATGGTGTAAGTCTATAAAATTAAACAAGTTTACAGTTTTTAGAAAATTTGATTCATTTTATTCATCTTTTAATTATAATTGATCAAATCGTTGTTTTTGTTTTAGGATGCAAGTTTTAAATACAAATATCAGTAGTTGTTGAATATGAACCCGAAAAAACTAAAAAAAAATTTGCTCTGAAAAGACGGTTAAGTAATTTATTTACAAATAAATATGTGTTTATATAGATTTTAGGGACTATCAAAGAAGAAAGCGAGCTGCTTCAAATGAGAATTTTATTTGACAGCGTCTTCCAGTAAACCCACTCTATGTCAATATAGTTTTTTTTATTTAACAATAAAAATTTAATGTTTGTAGTGATACAAGTTATACGAAAAGGAAGGCTTCCAAGAATATAAGGTAATATCCATTTGTTAGATTAAAGAAATTGTATAATTAATTATGTTGTTCTTCTTACAGAAAATGATTAGACCGCACTCCGGTGTATCAACGGAGGACGAAGAAATACTGCTTACATACGAGTAGAGGCAGCTCAATATAAAGGAATTATTTCTAATTTTTTGTGATATTCAAATAAATGAATGAATTAAAAAATGTTAATTGATTTTCTAAGATTTACAAGTTTAAACTTAAATTATCTCGAAATTGTATCTGCACTTGTGTTTGGTTCATATTCATTATTAATTTTTAGGTTTCTAAAATCTATTATATCCTGTGTTGGTATACAAATATCATGCATTACGCAGTATGCACAAATCACCTGAACACATCTTTTAGTCTTCAATTCTAGTGTTTTAAAAAAATTGAACGCCAGCTGGTTTCTAGCATCCCAAACTTTTGTTCGATTGTGACGCGAGCTTTTGAATGTACATGATTGAATCACGTTTGTAGCTCACTTAAATTTGAGCCTTTGCACGTCGTAAAATTTGCGATGGTGTTCTTCATACACCTATAGCCTACATCACCGAATAGAAAATAACCTTCCGAAGGACGGCTTAGTTTTATGGGCTACTATTTATTATAACTCGCTGTTCATGTACGGAGCCTGCATTTGAAAGGTATAATCTATTTTACGGTTAATGTAGTGGTCGTTCTGGTTGGGGAGACACTTAATTTTGCACCCATTGCCAAAAATATTGAATCGTGTCTTAAAGAGCAAAAATGAGTATTACATTAAAATAAGAATCTATATAAATTAAGGTACATCACAAATATTAGCATACAGTAATGCTGTATAAGAAAGCAGAAAATTTTCAGCAGAAAAATAGCATTTTTTCTACTCACCACCAGGAGCAGCACTATAGATAAAGAAAATTTTTCTCTGCTGTAATTTTATTAACTAGCAGAAAAATTATGAATTTGTGCATTTTTTTAAAAACAATTATTGAAACAATTTTAGAACAACCGTTACCAGACAATTTCTAGACTTTTGATAAATTATTCGTACCAAACCAAATATTTTACATATATTTTAAAGTACATGCCAATTATTTTATTAATAATTTCTCATAAACAAAAACAATATGTAACGAGTATGCCATGTTGTTTTTATGGTAGCTCAGATCATAACACACCTACAGAAGCAGTTTAAGAAAAATCGATCGGGTCAGACGAGCTCCAGAAAGTTTTGAAATCTCGGCCATATGAAATTTTTCAGTTTTTTGACCAAATGTATGGAAATATTCCGCTGAAACCAGTATGCCAAGTTGTTTTTCTGGTATCTGGAGGAGGGGGTATTTCCATACATTATGGTCAAAAAACTGAAACATTTCATATGGCCGAGATTTCAAAAAATTCTGGAGCATTCTGACTCGATCGGCCAAATTTCATATGGCCGAGATTTCAAAAAATTCTGGAGCTTTTCTGACCCAATCGATTTTTCTTAAACTGCTCCTGTAGGTATGTTATGATCCCAGCTACCAGAAAAACAACATGGCATACTGGTTACAGAGAGGTATTTCCATACATTATATATAAATTTTACCCTTAAACCATTTGAGACAAATGCTATTACTAGAATATTGGCACGGTATATGTTCTTAAATTGTAATTTAGTGTACTAAACGAGTTGCCGGAGTATTGGTTGGCAGCCACTACAGATCTTTTTTATTGCAATTTACTGGCTAACCAAAACATTTTTTTAAGCCATCTTTAAACCAGTACAACGATTTAAACATCTAAATATCATTGTTCCAGTAAACGATAAAAAATAATGTCATCAACAATTTGGTTTTAAATTTTTTTTATTGCTTTTGGTTCTTCTGTTTAAGACATCTATTGCCGCTAAAATCTCAAGATGTCAAATTTTCATGATTATTAAAAAATTTTAAAACTTTAAATATGAAAATTCTATTCGGTAGCAATTTTGACCACAATAAAGAATACCGACACGTTAATTTTATATACTGCGACAACGACAACAACTTATTTTGCTTTAAGAATACGTATAGACAAAATGAATGTGTTAATGTTCTATACCACCTGTTTCGTAGCATTATTATAGAAAAATTGTTGATATTGAAATTTTTTATACTATTTAGAAAAATGAAGAAAACAACCGAGAACAAAATTGAGTAAAGTTAAACTAATTAAATTAAACGACATTTTTCAATTTTTCCTGTAAGTTTTTTTTTGTAGACGAGAAAAGAGATTTAACCTTAGTCCTTTTTTCTTTAATACATAATAGGATTAAAAAAACTTCCTTTATATTGTATATACTCTATTTCAAAAACAGAAATATGTCATCTTCAATAGTCAATTATAACTCTATTGTTTAATTACTTTTCTCCAATCTCTTATTTACTAACAAAAAAATTATAATTTAACCACCGTTCAGGTTTCGAATATAGACTTGAATAATATACACTTTGCTGTATAATAATATGTATATTGTATACATACATATATACAATATATAAATTGAAGCAAGCAACAACAAAAAATGACCTGAATAAAAATTTAAATAATTTTCAAGGAAATTTTTTGTTCTTTGTTTAAGTTATGATGAAAAATAACATAAATGAAGAAAAATTGCTTTTGTTATTTAGTTTTCATTTCGTTTTGTTTTTTTTTTTGTTATATTCTTCTAAAAATATAAAAAATTACCATTTGGAACAATTAACAAGGTATTCATGAACGCTTCTGTCTTCAGAATATATTTTATGTTCTTTCTCTGAACCGAACTGTGTTATATAAACTGAACAGGTATTATGATATAAAGCTCCTGGATCATTTGATTCATATTTTTCTCCCGTGGAAAAAACAACAGAAATATTTTTTGTTGCAGCATATAAGAAAATGTTTAAGCCATAAATATAATTTGAAGGTGTATTTTATTATTTACATTTTCGTTTAAATAAATTTTGGCGAGCAGAAATATAAAACACAAACAACTTTTTATCAGTTTGGTAGTTATGTATTACCAAAATAAAAATTATATCTAATTTTTCATTTTCATGTTTTGTTTTATAAAAACGTAATACAAAGTGCCGCTTTTGCTTTGTTAGACATGTCTTGAGAAGAAAATTTACTGTGCTTAAATAACAAATTCCTTATGCTTAAGTATACTTAGTTTACTTTGTTGTGTGCTGTTCATTGTTCGAAAAAATATTGCGTTTGTTCGTCTTTCCAATCAATAAAATATTAGGCGTACCACTAGTATCCATCATAAGATGATTTATCAAATAAAATGAAACTCTTAAATCATCATTTTGATGATTTCTGTCTGTGCCTATTAAATATAAAAATGTCTATGTATGTCGTAACTTAAGAGAAGATAACGTATACTAAAGTCAATGTATTGATTTTTATCGTTGTTAAATGTAATAAAAATAACGTGTGAAATATAATCGCTTCCGTTGTTGGATAGCATTCCAAGTGCAATATGGAACAAAACAATTTATGGTTAGGCAAACTGTACATTTGATATTTTTGGTCTGCGTACTGAATAAGTAGTATTCCATTTCATAATGAAATAATTTAAAAATATCAATACGTACCAAATTAATTAAACATACTAGTTATTTCAATATGTTTTTATAATATTATATCAGTGTTCGAACCGTTTGTTAATATAACAAAACCATTGATATTAATCCACAAAGGTTTAAAATGATCAGGTTTTGTATTTTTAGCCCAAATTTTAGTCACCATATTTTTTGTCATGTTTGTAAAACTTAAGCGTTAGATTAGCACATGGTGCTGATCAAATTAATCTCGACAATAGGTTTTCTAGATTGCAGGAGGATGGCATCGATGACACAACAGCTAAAAAGATTAAAAAGCCCCCACCAATTTATTCAAGAGAGGCATCAAATAAAGAACTCGTTAATATAATCGACAAGTTAACTGACTCAAAATTGTAAATTGCCCCGCTTTAAAGAGGCGCCTATCAAAGAAACGAAAATCAAATCTTTGGAAATTGTTGGTTTCAGAGTGCTTGTAAACCATTTCGAACAAACCGGAAAGCGATAATACACTTACCACCTGAAAAGTTCAAAAGAGTTTACTGTTATTTTAAAAGGAATGGAGGGCAGCGTAGAGGTGACGACATTCATGCGGATCTCGCCGCGCAAGGTTTCCATGCCAAATCTATTGCAAACATTTTAAATCGGGAGAAGGTTCATCCGATGTTTCGAATAGAATTAGAGCCAGATGATAAAAACAAACAGTATTTATAACTTGAGGTATTTACTACATCGCAAAATCACAGAAGAAGAACCCAAAAAGCGAACCAGACCAGTACAATAATGTATCAACTGCGAAGGATACGGCCACACAAAAGCTTTGCAAGTTGAGTGAAGTTTGCGTTCTCTATCTATCCATCAGTAAAACGCTGTAGTAATTGCGGTGAAAATCACACAGCAAACAATAGAGGTTTCCCAGTATATCTGGATTTGAAGAGTAAAACCAATCCAAAGTTGCGATCCGAGCGACGAATGCTTAAGTCACGTTACAATCAAAGAGATATGACTCTAAGAAGTACAATTGACCAACAAGCAAATGCACACTCAACCACACAAAATAACCTGGAGAATGTTACAAGCAGTTTTGCACAACCAGGAGTTTCCTATGCCAACCTCCTAAAAGGTACCGCCCCAAAAACAAAAGTTCATTTCAACGAAGAAGAATTAAATATTCACGCAACCGTAAACAAACTGACCGAAACGATCCAAAGTTTCATGATGATGATGATGGAAAGACAAATGAGCTCCTATAGATAGCTGTATGGAATGCGAACGGTCTTTCAGAGGTTCAGACCTTTCTTGTCGATCAAAATATAGACATCATGTTAATATCAGAAACACACTTTACAAAAAATACCTTTTTTAAAATCAATGGATATTCAGTTTATGACACCAAACATCCAGATGGAAGAACACACGGCGGCACTGCGGTCTTGATCAATCGAAGAATAAAGCATTATGAACTCAACAAATATGATAAAGATCATGCAATTTATCGATTATTTTAATCAGCTGGGCAACTATATGAAGCAATGAACGAAATAATTCTAGATTATTTATCTTCTGGACACTCAACTTCCTGGCCATCAGATACAAATAAAATTCCTGATTTAATAGATTTCTGTATAACAAAAGGAATTACACGCACCAATGCTCAGGTAGGAGATTGCTATGACTTATCATCCGATCATTCACCAATAATAATAACTGAGTACCTTAGCTTCAAAACCAGAACCACTTCAACGTCTAACAAACAAAACTTATATATAGAATTAAACTTCCTATTCGTCTAACTTATATATAGAATTAAAACTCGTCTACCAAAAAAATTGAATGCAGTCCTCGAAAGCTACTTGTTTCAAAGAAAACCAGGTTAAAAACAATTCAGCCATTACTGAACTAAATGATATAGACGCAGGAGTTCCACAAGGCAGCGTATTGGGGCTAGTATTATATTTTCTGTATACTGCCGATCTACCAACAACTGATAAGGTTGTCACATCAACATTTGCAGATGTCATTGCTACCACGTTTTCACAGACAATCCTCACACTGCATCAAGAGAAATGCAAGATCACTTATACAAAATTGAGAATTGGCAAAGAACGTGGTGGATAAAAGCAAATGAAAACAAATCAACACACATAACATTTACGTTGAATAAGCTTACATGTTCAGCGATTAAATCAGACAATGTCATAATTCCTAAACAAACAAATGTCAAATACTTGGGTCTTCATCTTGATTGAGGAAAATAGAGAAAACACATTGAATCAAAGCGCAGCCAAATAAAAATAAAAAATGTGCTGGCTGATTGGAAGAAATTCAAAACTTTCTCTAGAATGCAAGGTTCTAGTATACTAAATGATCCTAATTCCTATATGGACATATGGAATTCAACTACGGGGTTGTACAAGTGCATCAAATATAGATATTTTACAACGAACGCAATCAAAAATACTTCGCTGTATTACAAATGCTCCATGGTATATCCGAAATTGCAACATGCGTAGAGACCTTGGGATTAAAACGGTCAAAGATAAGATACAAGTACACAGTTTGAAGTACGTTTTGAAACTGGAAACGCACCCCAATGAATTAGCAAGGCAACTATTAAGGCAACCTTCTTCTCAGAGTAGATCCACTAGATCTAATGTATTGATAAATTTAATTTAACTATGTACATATTTAAGATAACACACATTTAAATTAATTAATTATTATTTATGCATACTACATAAAAACTTAAATAATTACTTTTTGATTGGTAGCTTTGCACGCTTCTTGTTAGTTTCGTATTAAGAAAGATTCAAGAATAAAGCCATTGGCAGTTTAAAAAAAAAATTGGGTTTTATGAAATAAAAACAACGCCCTAATTTATATTTTCATGCATCTTAATTTGTAATCAACATTTAGGAAAACCTTGAACTAAAAAAAAAGAAAAATAATAAATCTGCAAAAATCAAACGGTTTTTTCAATAATAGGGTCAATAGAAAGACGTGTTACGTCAGAAATAAATTAATTAAATTTTCTAATTTGTTTTGACATAAGGATAACATTGTATTAGAAATGAGTTTAAAATTTACATGTGCACATAATTTTTAATTAAATATTGTGACGATTAAACACAATCACATCAGAATCATCGATAGTCTGGTTAGAGTCGCGGACATGGCATGGTGTGGTAACAATCGATGGTTCGATCATTGTCTGTAGTTTTTATAGTGGATATTTATTTAAGTCGACGACGAAGGTTGATTCGATGAGTCGCAAAGGCAGAATGATCATTATTATTCAGTAAAACATCACAATACTCGAGAATTAAGGCGTGAACATAATCCGTAGAGGAGAAATAAGCAAAGGCGCAGCGGGCGAGGGAGAATGCAATTAATGTGCAAATTACGATAATAACGTCTTGCACAAACGACCAGGTTGCAGAGTAAATCAGTTTAAATTCAATCAGTGAACAAGTGAGATATAGTGAAATAGTAAAGTGCTTTAAAGTGAACTAGTGAGATATTGTTAAAAAGCTTAAAGTGCTGAAAACAAGTGGTGTTAATTTATTCTCGGATAAATTGTTCAGTGTTAAATTGTTTATTAAAAGTGTTTTATTGTAAAATCCATTACGAATCATATTGGTAACAATATAAATGTTAATAGTTTATCCACTAAAATCAAGACTTGACGTATCTAGAAACCATAGACTTCTTAAACCATTTTCCAATGTAACTATACTAAATTTTAGAATAAAGCAAACATCGGGAGTTTAAGTTTAACCTTAAGAGTATATATAACCACGCACGAAATTAAAAACTTTACTTAAATTTAAGTCGCAATATATGCACTAAAATCAAGTTTTAAACATTTTGAAACCTATGTATAATAAAGACTTGACATTAAGCGTTTAGTAAGTCGAAAAAGAAAATTAAGCAAATATTTCTATACGTTGGGCTAAAATTTATAAAGTTTCTTCTGAGACGTTACTTAACGTTATGCATTTCTATAATTTCCAATTATAGGAATAATAAACTAGCCAGAGACTGCCGTCGATTTTATTAAACTGCAGTCTGGCTAGGCTTTTACTCTTAGTCTTGACACATTAAATTAATTATGTCAAATCATCCAAATGTGTAATTATATAAACACCACCTCTATCTATCTATATATAAAACACCATATTGCCAGAAACGTATTACGTAAGTCTAGGGTTTCATCAAATAAACTTATTTTCAATTTAAAGCTATCCTTTTTACTTACTTTTGAAAGATAAGAAAACTAAAGTCTTAAATTAGGTATATACAACGTTTTGATAAATGAGCTATATTTTTTTACATCATTTGTCAGAAATAAAAAAAAAATTTCATTCAATAGAGGGAATAGATATAACTTGAAACCCCTTTCCGACATTTTTTGTTTGTTTGTCTACCTTTCACTTTTCATATTTTTCTATACAAGTTTGTGTTTTCCCGTAATTTTGTTTTGTTAAAAATGACAAAAAAATACTTTTGTTAAAAGTCTCTGATTAAATAAATACTATGGTTGATTAGATTTATGACAACGACGGGAGAACCATGAATATTTAAATAAAATGACATAAAAAACGAGAATTTCGCGTGAGTAGGGTAAAGGTATTAGGGACAACAAAAACATAATTATTAAGGATTCGTTGTATGTCAATTGCGGTTTCATTATTTGATTTAATATTCCAGTTTTTATGCCTAAAATTTTCAAATTAGTGAATAAAACGATGATAAACAAATGAATAAGAGTTTTAGTTATAGGCCGGGTGTTTAATGTTTTATAATAAAAACTATCGGCTGAACGACAATGTGACATAATATGCATAGACTGTTGCGAAATTATCGATGAAGCATCTGTCAAAGCATGACTCAAATTTTATATTCATCCAGGCTCAATAAATTGATTGATGTAAACTGTTTTTAGAGAAAATTGACTGAACTCTGTATGAGTGTATGGAAAAGAACGCAGTGGCCAAATAATTAACTATGATTCCGATCTACAATTTTGCTCGACAAATTGAATTTTTTTGAAGAATCGAAAACGACATTACTATAACTATAAATGAAGCCATTTAGTAGAAATTGAGTAATAACTTCTACAGAAATTCAGTTATTGATTTCAATACCTGTAGGTAGTTAAGCAATTTAAAATAATGATGGTACGTTATAACTACAAACAACTATTATGTATTTTTTGAAAATTTGAGGTAACTTGGCGAGATTAAGTAAATACAAAATAAATAAATTAATAGGAGATGTATTAATATTTTCCAAAACTAAGTTGTGATATTCTCTGTTCCACCGGCTAGATTTTGAAAACTTCGTTTTTGTATAACCAACGAAATTTCAAGCTTTATCGCAATTATTTATTCTAATTTAAAGATAATTAATACAAATGTGATATCATTTCTCAGTTCTGTTTTATAATGTTTAAACTTAGTTAGAAACAGTCTGGCAAAGTTTTATGGCCATGCTTTGAAGTCATTATTTTTTAACCATATTAATGATACTGCAACGCTGCAAGAACACTTTAAAATTATAATAAACGAAAATTTATCCTTTTCTCTTTAATGGAATTTAAGATTTTCTCCCTAATTTTCGTTTTTCCCGTCAAAAATGATGCCCAGCCAATTTTTAAATATGGAATACGCTTAATAAATCAATTTCCGGCCTGAAATCAGTCACGTAAACATTGTAATACGGTATATGTAGTAATTGAAATAATAAACTTTAACTTTTTTAAACTCTACCTTATCTTGTAAATATAGCGTTACGACATTTTAAGGTATTTAATTATGGTAGAAAATATTTGAGTATATAGATTAAAGACATAATTCTATTGAAAATTAATAGATTTTAGTTCAAATTTGAACCCACTTACTAAAAGATTACGTAAAATTCAAATAAAATCGTGAATGAAGTATGAATATTCGTATGGCCAATTATCTTTTAAATAAAAAGTAAAGTTGGCCAGATAACTCCAACACTCAAACTGAGGACAAACACACATACTTACAAATGAAAACCACCCAACCATAATCTTTAATAGCTTCTTACTATTATAGGTTAGGTTAGGTTAGGTAAGGGTGGCTGTCCTAAAGGACTAGCATAGACACAAAATTGGTCCGTAGCTGTACCACATTCGAGTTTCCTCCTCTTCACTCGCTAAACCATCCTGAGCTTAAGAAGCGTTTAAAGTCCAGGATCCCGATCTTACTAAGATCCGTGAGGTCGTTCAAAGGGGAAGTTCCCATAAATTTTGTTCTGCTGTACGCTAGACTAGGGCAGGTGCAGAGCAGATGGAGCACATTTTCCTCCTCCTCATCACCACAGCTGCGACAGAAATCGTGGGCTGGGACACCCAGTCTGCTCGCATGTATCCCAATGAGACAATGTCCCGTTATAGCTCCCACGACCATACCAATGTGGTGCCGTCGAAGCGATATCAGTTGGCCTGATCTGGACCGGTCAAGTCCAGGCCAGATCTGCCTGGTTGTTACACACGAACCATCTGACGTTAGTTTCTTTTATGGCTTCTTCATGAAGCAACAGTTTACATGAAGCAAGCGGTATCTTTATATCCCGCCTGCTTTGGGTTATTAGACGTATTGTACCCTTGCGGGCCAACTCATCTGCCATTTCATTCCCTGCGATATTGAAATGCCCTGGCACCCACGTCAAGCGGATGATGAACTGATCAGCCATCTCATTTAAAGATGCCAGACAGTTCTGGGCTACCTTCGACGTCAGGGAGTATGATTGTAGCGTTTTAATAGAAGCCAGGCTGTCCGTAAAAATGCGAATATCCCTCGTAGATATTACATTATACTTCAACCAGTCCATGACTTCCATTATCGCGGTCAGATCAGCTTGAAAAACGCTGCAAAAGTCGGGAAGACGAAAAGAGAGGTTAACCCCTAGTGCCTCACAGAATTTTTGAGCCATCCGTGAAGAAGCTTAGGGCCTTATTGTCCATAACCGTTTCGTTCACCCAGTCCTCTCTGGTGGGAAACTCAGTTTGGAATTTAATCTCAACAGATGGCAAAGGGATAGCGTAGTTGGTACCTTCCGGAATACCCCTGTTGCATAGGATAGATGAGTGCCCTGCATTATTACAGGTCCCCATAGATATGGATTTGAGCCGAATGGCTGTGCAAGATGCAAGCTGCTCGGCCGCAATATCCAAGGGAGTAAGATGAAAGAGAATATCCAGAGCTTGAGTAGGTGTGCTCCTGAGAGCCCCACTTATACACAAGCAGGCCGTTCTTTGGACTTTCATCAATAGTTTAAGGTTGGCCATAACTTTTAACGCTGGCCACCAGACGACAACCCCATACAGCAGTATAGGTTTGACCACTGAGACGTAGAGCCAGTGTACTATGTGGGGCTCCATACCCCATCTCTTTCCAATGGCATTTTTGCAGGAGTAGAGCGCTATAGCAGCTTTCTTTACTCTCTCTACGATGTTTGGTTTCCACATTAGCTTGCTATCCAAAAGTAGTCCGAGGTATTTTGCTCTATCCGTAAAGATCAAGCGAGTACCATTTAATGTCGGCGGGTCACACTGAGGAAGTTTATGCTTCCTGGTAAAGAGGACCAGCTCCGTTTTCTGTGGGTTTGCGTTCAGTCCGCAGCCGCGTGCCCACTCAGAGAGGTAGCCAAGCGCGCACTGCATGCGCTCACTCAGCGTACTAGGATATTTACCGAAGACCGCAATAGCAACGTCATCCGCGTAAGCAACCACCTTGAAGCCTTGCCCTTCCAGGTTTAGTAACAGGTCATTTATGACCAAGTTCAAAGAAGGGGGGATAGAACCCCACCTTGAGGTGTCCCTCTGCTCACGTATCTGCCGGCAGACGTCCCACCCAGATAAGCTGTCACGATCCTGCTTCTAAGCATATGATCTATCCAGCCTCTGAGTGACGCGTCTACCCCCAAACACGCAAGGGCCCGAGTGATTGCCCCCGGTCTGACGTTGCTAAATGCACCCTCTATATCCAAGAAGGTCACCATTGAATATTCCTTATATTCAAGTGATTTCTCTATCGGGCCTATAAGGGAGTGGACTATTATAACGAGGTCGATAATTAATTATCTAATTATCGAATATGTCTTATTCGATAGGTATTATTCTCAAGACAACATATTAAAAAATGTTCGCCATCTTGTTTACTTTTTGTTGTAAGCGTTTAGTGGATTTTCCTATGTTTCGGAATAGCCAATTTTTTGTAATTTGTTTTATTGTATCATCATTATTTACAAGCTTGGCTGATATTTTTGTTAAGTCGATCGAATATGAAAAAGAAGCGCACAACCTAGAGTTTCGGTTTATTGATAATATATGGATATGTGGCGATTTAACAGATCCAGCGCAATGGAGAACCTCCAGGGCATCATTATCTTGTTATACATCACCGGTAAAGTGGTGTGAAGGCAATACTGTATAAAAGTGTTCATTGTGATCCTATTGCTGTATACACTACTGTATCTGTCTGGTGATATAAAATTGGATTCTTCACACATCCATCAACCTAAAAATGTAATTCAACTACATCGTCGATTTTTTTGTTAGAGTTGAAGGTGAAAGATTGGATCTACATTCGACATCATCAGTCTAATCTTAGCGTTGAAGATTATAGAGATTAGAGAACCTGGCAGAGTGAAAAGAAAAATTTCAAATTTCAAGTATGATTCTTGGGCTATGTGTAGTGTTCGTCCTCATGATGCATTATGAGTATCCAATAATGGATAGTGCACAACAAAATTTCCGAAGAAGGTTTTGGAAGAAAGAATTGAAAATAATAAAGTAACACAGGCGTAATAAAGGAATAATTGCACGAACATAGCGCAAGGCCATACGCTTAACAAAATTGAGATCTAAATACCTAAACCAGTATTTATTCACGGGCTGCGAGCAAGGTGATGATGATGACATAGTTTATACGAATATATGTAAATGATTGTATAATGTATATATATATGATATTATAAAATTGATGAATCGAATAGTGTCTATAATCATTATTCAAACTACAATACAACTTAATTAATGGCAATCAAAAACTATATTTTAAATTGGGACCTGAACTTCAAACTAAAAGTTTTTAAAAATTAAATAAAATTAGCTCTTTGAAATTTCGAAAATATTTTTATTTCTCATTTAAACTAACTAATTTAAATTTCTGCTATTACATTATAGACGTGGTAATTCACATATAGCCTAAAAAAAAACACGGATTCAGATCGAATTAACGAGGTGGCTAATTAAATTGCTTTGAAAACCGATTTAAAATAATAAACGTTAGCTGATTGATATCAGGCACCATTTTGTATAAATCAAGTATCCAGGTCATTATCTCACATTGTGATTAACTTGTTAAGAACATGACATTCAGATACAAATGTACTTCATCTGTACTTCCACACATCATTTAGAATTTAATTCCTATTTCCACTAAATGTTCCAGACACCTCAAATAATATTTATTTTATCGTTTTCATTTAGGTGTGGTACAAGCACAATATAGATTCAATGCTTTACGGACATTTTGTCATTGCTTGATGTTGAGATTTGTGCAACACAAGCATCCTTAAAATAGTTGGGGGAGATATTTTTTAATTTTTTTTTTTTTAATTGGTTGGAACCCATAAGGATTCCGCACTCAATGCCGGGACAATGCCCATGGTGCAAACCTAAGCTTATATCCTAATTCGCAGAAGCGCACTTGCAACCTTAGCAAACTGTACAAGTTTGAACCAAGGTATGGAGGACAACTGATCTACATTAATAGATCTATAGCTGAAAAGCTGAAACCGAATAATACTGAAAGCTGGACAACTGCACACAAAGTGCAAGCAGTCATCATCTTCCTCAAGATAGTCATCACAAATAGCATCCTGAGACAGTCATCACAAATAGCATCCTCATTCAATGGAGATGCCCCTTAAATTGCCCCGTAAGAATCGCAACAAAGATTCTTAGCTGGTCCTTTTTTAAAGATAGAGCATATTTAGTTGATTTTAAATTGGGCTCGCTAATGAAGTTCTTCGTCATCCGACAACTAGAAGTAGCAAGCCACTGTAGTCTTTTTTTGTTTTTATTTTTTTTTTAAATTGGGCGGATTTTACTCCAGCACTCAATGCCACCAATGGGTCCACGGTGCAATACCCACATTCACACTAATTCATTCAACCCATTCATCCCATTCATACAAGTACAGTATACCACCTACGCATTGCATAGCTCCATGTCACCCTGTACAGTGACATGGAAGATGGGTCGGCCCATGAGTTCTGTAGTCTTAGATCATTAAAAACGTGGTTCTTAATAATTTTCTTGGTGTAGTTAAAAGATAAGGGATCAGTTCACAGATATCAGTTGGGGACATATTAGTTGACGAATATTTTCTTGAAACTGTAGCATGCAAACAATTTTAACAAGGATCGTTGGTCGATTGAATATTTTGTGTGGAAAATGAAAATAAAATATAATTAATTTTTGAAATTTGTTGTATCATATGAATTATGTATTTGTTGATTTGCCAGTTTTGCCCTTCCACTGATTAAATTAATATACAAATTAGTAAAATAATTAAAAATTAATAGTAACTTTCGTATATTTCTCGTGACATTTCTAATTTTCGCTGAGCATGTATATTACACATATACAGCTTTTGCTCAAAATATGCTGATTGCTGTGTAATGTCGAAATTTTGTTTTGATTTTCATGCTCAATCTCATCTAATAAGGTTTTTAAATATTTTCATTGTTTATTACTAATCCCAAACAATTAGGATTCGTGTTAACGGAATCTCCAAATCTTATTAAAAAGTTAAAATAATTTAATTGAGTTAAACATACGAGTCACGAGACAAACGATAACTTAATCGATATGGACAAAGTGCTCAAAATGATAATACGAACACCGTTAGCCATAACTTTCATTATCACCGGTTCTGATTAAAAAGTATAAATGCACCTTGAATGAAAATCCAAAAAATACGACTTCACTAAGCTTTGGTGAAGTATCATTACACTGCTCTAAAGATGTGTTAAGTCTTATTCAGAGGGACATGCATACTCATTATAGGGCAACTCAATTGACGATGAGACCAGCGAAGACGAGCAGAACTATTCGTTTGAATTTGAACACCAAGTGGCCTGGCTCCACATAAATTAAAGCTTAAGTTGATATCAATTGTAATTCTGCATTGAAACCTGAACTCCAAAAAAAGAAATGTAACGCCAAACACGTTTTATTGTCAAATATTTAAAACCAAACCTAATAATTGCTGAAGTTTTAACTGACTCAGCAGAACGACAGAACTAATGTATAAATCTTCCATTTGCTTTGGCTTGATTCTAGTTGTTCACATATTTCTAAAATATCTGAGGTTCTGTCATAAGCGCCAATTCTATAAGAAATTTATATTGGGGGTCTAAACGCATAGCTCTCCATAATTTACAAGACAATTTTCTAAGTGGCTAACTGAAGATTCAATAAGTACACATCAAAAGATCAATTTTAACCCTTGACCCTGGTTTAGATCTGGGTATATTTTATCTACAAAACAAATGATCGCCAAAAGCATAGTTTAAATCTAAACTCCAACAAACGGTTGTCATTAATATCTTGGATTATACTCCAAATGTTGATTCCTCCAATAAATCTTTTAAATAGCCTTGAACATGGCAATGTCTTGATTGATCATCTAGAAGAACTTAGAAGATTTGGAAGATAAATAATATCATTCGTTGCACGCGCTGCGAAGAATAAATATATTAGCTACAGATACTCAGTGAGATTCTTTCAATATCTCCCCTAGTAAATATTAAAAACATTCTATAAAACGATAGTAAAATCCTTCAGTATTTAGTGCACCAAAACAAACACGATGATTGATGTTTATGTATCGGTAGAGCGTGGCTTGTAAATATAAAATATTTGTGTTGGCTTTTGTTTAGTCCAGCATACTCATACTATTGTGAATAACATTTGACAGCATGGAAGGAAATTGATTTATTTTGAAATTGGACACATTGCAGTCCAACTGTCTATTAATTATTATTTATTTTGTGACTTAAATGAAGTGTTCAGTCAGTCAGTAAATTCAAGCAATTTTAAATTGTAGATAAGTTTAGAAAATTTATTTTCCATTATTTGTACGAATGAGAAATACCTAATGGTTTTGTAAGATTAAAGTCACTGTACAGGGTGACATGGAGCTATGCAATGCGCAGGTGGTATACTGTACTTGTGTGAATGGGATGAATGGGTTAAATGAATGTTCGTGTGAATGTGGGTATTGCACCGTGGACCCATTATTGGCATTGAGTGCTGGAGTAAAATCCGCCCAATTTAAAAAAAAAAGAAAAAAAAAAATTAAAGTTGGAACTATACGTAAACTGGACAACATGCAGTGGAAACATCAATCACTTTAAATTTGTACTAACATAATAATTACATTTTGTGTACTTCATATTAATTTTGTCTTGAGGTGAACTATTAATGTAATTATAAATATTTTCTTTATTATAGCCAATAATGCAAGTCTGTTTTCTTCTATTAGTACATATACATACGTCATAGTCATACATACATAATATATTGTTAGGGTAGGTAAATGTAGATTGTTAGGGTAGGTAGGTAGTTCGCGTGCCTTTATTCAATAACGTAAAATAGAAATATTAAAAGTTATTAGAAAAAACAAATCAAACATAGACGTACTCTTACTACCTACTATATACATAATATATTATGTATACAGCAGGTGAATTAGAATTAAAAATTCATATGGTAATCAAACAAAACGGTTACATACCTAGGTTGAGGTGAAATATTATTACTTAGTTTATGATTTAATTAATAATTTGTATATTTAGTATTTTTATAGAGTTTAGTCACGTTTTTTAGTGAGACGATACAAAACGTTTCTTTAGATAACATTAACATTTACTTCAGCAATTTTATTTAATAAAATGGTGTAAGGTAAATTAAATTACACTTTACTATACATATTTTCACATAATTTTTCAATATTTTATTTTTAATAGCACTAATTAATTTTATAACAGATAAATGCCACATTTATAATTAAATTATGTACTCAATTAGCCGAAAAATGAAACTAATGTAATGTAAAATGTATGTATGGTTTGTTGAAATTTTTGAATTATTGTTTTGTGTTTTAGAAAAATTATTATTAATTTCAGTTATTTGGTTACAGTAAGGATGAAAACATATCATATACAAAAATTTTAATTGTTTAGTGTCGGTTGAATATTTAATTATATACCTTTCTACCTGTACCACATTTCGATATAATTAAATTTGCGAATTTTTGGCAAACCAAAACTGGTACAAATATCGGAGATATCTAATTTAAATTCTATATATTTCTGGAAAGAACTGACACACTTCGTATATTGGTAATTTTCCTCTGGTCTAGCCAACATTGTTTATACATATTGCAAATGTCTGCATCTATGGAAACGGACTACTTTAAGGCTCTACCTTACTCAATTTGCGAAAACATGTGTATCTTACAAATCGCTTTATGGCATAAACTTAGGCATTGACTTAATTTTTTTTTATAACAAAGTTAAATATATTTGCATGCGAGTAACACACGCTTTTTTTTAAATTTGCTATAGCTTTCTCGTAATTGCGTCTCAAAGTTGATGAATTTTTGACAAAAACCATTCACTCACAAACCAAATTAATCAATATTTTTCAACTAATAAGTAAATGTTTTATATATGGGTACGTTCAGGAAGATATTATCTAGCGATTAACACACGATTTTATAAAAATTCGTTCTAATAAGCGATTTATATCGATAAGCTGATAAATCAATTTATTGAAAAAATGTATCTTCGATGTAAAAATGGTTTAGGAATCAACTTAATATCGTGCATTTTTTAGTTCATCCCTTTTAAGGCTCTACTTTACTCAATTTGCGAAAACATGTGTATCTTACAAATCGTTTTATGGCCACATAAACATAAACATTGGCTTAATTTTTTTTTATAGCAAAGATAAATATATTTGCAAGCGAGTAACACATGGCTTTTTTTAAATTCGCTATAGTTTTCTCGTAATTGCGTCTCAAAGTTGATGAATTTTTGACTAAAACGATTCTCTCACAAACCAAATTTATCAATATTTTTCCACTAATCTGTAAAAGTTTTATATATGGTTACGTTCAAGAAGATATTATCTAGCGATTAACACACGTTTTTATAAACATTCGTTCTAATAAGCGAGAAAATTGAAAAGTTAATTGATAACTATGTTATATCGATAAGCTGACAAATCAATTTATTGAAAAAAATGTATCTTCGATGTAAAAATGGTTTAGGAATCAACTAAATATCGTGTATTTTTTAGTTCATCCTTTTTTAATTAGATGTCATAAGTGGCAATAAAACAATTTTTTCATGGAATATTTTGTAATTTTCTATAGCGGAGATTTACACTATTTCAAATTTTATTTTAGACGCATTTTTGGCATTTAAATATCGACATCAATTTTGATTTTTGTTTTAGGTAAAGTAGAGCCTTAAGTGGCAAAAAAACAATTTTTTCATGGAATATTTTGTAATTTTCGATAGCGGAGATTTACACTATTTCAAATTTTATTTTAGACGCATTTTTTGGCATTTAAATATCGACATCAATTTTGATTTTTGTTCTAGGTAAGTAGAGCCTTAAGCAAATAGATTTCTGTTTTAATTAGAAACAAACTTAATTTTCGCTTTTCTTGGCTGGATGATTGGCTCTGTCTGATTAAATTTTCTATGACAAATTATAATTCCCTTTCCTGGTAGTAGTTGCAAAACCAAGGAAAGCTAAATGGAAAATTTCAGTGAAACGAAGAGAATACAGCTTGAACTCCAAGGAAAAATTTTGCTGCTCAGTAAAATTAGAGGAAGAAAAAAATGTATATTACTGAATCTCAATAAAAATATCTTGTGGTTTTACTGCCATAAAAAATTGTAAATCTATCTCAGTAATCACCAACCGATGTACGAAAAATTGGTGTACGAATGTAATGTTTGCCGCACACCAATATAACTTACAGATGTAATATATTTTTATAGCAGAATTTTATTCATTTCATTTGCAAACGACTAAGTAGGTAGACGCGAAGAAAACTCATTTCGAAAGTCAAATCATAAATCATTTAAACGGGATCTCATCAAAGACGGAAATTTTAACGTAATACGAATATTTCAGAATAAAACTCGTTCAATTTTGTCTTTTATCTATACAAATATAAATAAACTCTATACAAATATTATTTTTAAAACTCCTGAGGGTCGGAAATTTGAAGATGAATTCTAATATTGTCGATAGGATAAAAAATGTTTGTGTCTATTTTCATATGTACCTATGTATAAAAAATGAAGTCAACAAATTTAAATGTGAAACAAAAATTCGATGTTATGAAATTAGACGCAACGATCTAAATAGTACGCATACTAATGCTGTATGTGTGATACCAAAATTTTCTAAAAATCATATAATATAATAAAATAAACTATTACAGATCATTTCACAACTCATCACCATGTGATCAGCGAAAAGTCTTCTCGAGAGTTTACTTTTCAATTTATTATATTTCAAAATACTCAGAGTTTACGAGTTGCTTGATCGAGTAGGCATTGCGATATTTGACATACACGACATATTTCGGTGTCACAGAATTAATGTATTTTTTTATTTAAATTTTGTTCAAAAATCGTATTAAAAACCAAAAAACACAACAGTAAATCGCAAAAGAGTTTGGAACATTCGATGGCTGCTACCTCTGGAATCCACAAAAATTCTAAGATACGAAATTTCTATTCAGTCCCGTGTGTTTCCGATTGAAGATTTTTACTGTAAAACTAAATGTTAAAATCGAACACACGTATAGTACACGAGTAAATGTAGTATCCAAAAAACTTAATACGCAAAATGTGTATACACAAAAATTGTAGTGCACAAAATTAAACGTTTAGTACACAAACAGTTTAGCACAAAAAACGCGAACATAATACATCAAAAGCGTAATAAACGAAACGTGTGGTTACAACAGGTATAAAGAATAAAACACGAAAAATGTACTATTCGACGTGCTGCGTTACGTGTAGAAGAGTTGAAAATAGATTAACTGAATATTTTGCTGAACAAACTCGGTGAAATGTCCGGAGATTTTACTCGTGGATCGTATTTCGGACGTCTAAAAACACAAAGACAACTTCAATATTACCATGGTTTATTATATTCTTACTTACGTGAATAATATAAGAGATCACTCACAGGAATGGGAAAACTTCCCATTCATCGTATAGCCTGATATGAGTACATATAGCGAAAGTACTTTCGTTTTGACTGTATTTCATTGGAAGGTATTTTCCATTCTGAGATTCGATAGATTTCGTGTTAATCGCTATTTATTTCCTTACTTAAACTACATTTTAGGCATCTCATATACCGAAGCTATAAAGCAAGAGCTAACTTGCAAAGTGATTTTGCGATTTTCATAAAACAAGTTCAGACTTAGACCCTTTCGAGATTTGATACTTATAAATGGTTTGGATAAGATCAGACAAGTATGTGCAATTTGTCCTAAATCTGTCCTAAGTAACAAAAACAATCTCCAGTCATATATGTCTTAGTGTGCAAAGCAAAATGTCTCGTATAACGAATTTTATTATTAGGAAAACAAAATTTGGTACGACCTCATATATAATTATGTCGAATACATATACATATATAAATAAATGATTTTCCCAATTTTCTTGGGAAAATCCTAGGAAGCTAACACCATAATACCAAAATTTCTTAAGCTCTAAGCTATATCCGAAAAATTTTTAATTTTGGAAAATGTATGTGATCGTTTTTAGTTACGTTTTTATCAACTTTCGTATGACCTCATTAATTATATGATTTTTCCGAATTATGGTGTTAAATAGGAATTCCCCAAGAAAATTTCGGTAAATCATATAAGATTATTTCTTTAGATTTGTTGTCTGAGCGGCCGACTATAGTTTGGGTTACTATCCAAATTGAGAACTTCTGTGCATCGTATCAGGTCACATTTTATGTGGAGTCAGGTGAAAAATAATTAAAATGCTCACCCATGTTTTATTCATATGAATGGCCCATATACAAAAATTCGGGTAGCTGGCCTTTTGATTTGTCGTGTTACTTGGCTATTAGTTTGGGTTACTATCCTAATAGAAAACTTCTATGCTTCGTATCAGGTCATATTTTATTTGGGATCAGGTTACAAATAATTAAAATCCCCACCAATCTTTGACTCTTATGAAATGGCCCGTATTCGACAATTTGGGTAGCTGGTAGCTTTTAACCCATATTAAAAAATTGGAGTAGCTGGCAGTTTTGATTTATCGTTTCACCGAGCTACTAGTTTGGGTTACCATCCCAAAAGAGAACTTTTATGCTTCGTATCAAACACGATTAAAAGTTGGGTGGCGATTTTAATTATTTTCAACCGATCATTGTGTAGTTCTAAAATTTAATTTGAATGACACCAAAAAATCACAAATTTATTTTTATGAAAAAAATAATTTTAGTTCTTCAAGTAATTGCAATTCCAAACAATTGAAATCTTTTTCGGTCATACTTTGGTATCCTTGTCCTAAACCCCCTATTCCCCACTTTTTCCAAAATTGAAATATTGTTCAGATAATCCCAAAGACATTATGTTAGCTTTCTAGGATTTTTCCAAGAAAATATCAGAATCAAAATCGCACACTTGAGGTCATACCAAACATTGTTGTCCTAGAAGATTTTTCCAAGAAAATGGTGAAATTTGTTTATTCGACACAATTATCCAAATAAAATATCGGAATTGTGAATTTTGTCCTAATAAAAATCGAATACGGTATTTTAGGACAAAATCCAGGAATGGATCGGACTACAAAATACTAAAGCGCAAAAATGCTAGTGTTATAATCACGCTTTTATTTCTAAACCCCTACAATTTGGTATTATCAGCCACTAATTAGCTATTCTCGCATCAACAATCGTAAGAGAAAATAAAATGTTGAATGGTATTGTTTTGAAATACATTTGTATGTATTTTACTTGAATCTATGCCAAATGCGATTAAATGCAGCGATTCGATCAATCTCGACGAAATATAACGATGAAATCGATAATTGAATTTTGCTCGACAGACAATTTTCTATACGTACTTACATGTGTACACACATAAATCAAATATTAAAAAGAAAAGAAAAATCCAATTACACATTGTTACAAATCTTGCCGTAAATAATCAATCCAAACGATTGATTATAATTATCCGTGAAATTCAATTTTTTCCAATCCGTAATAAAAAATTTTCCATTTTCATTATTCTGTTATATTCGAATAACTGAACGTACGGAACATATTATATAGGTATATATGTATATATATATACATATTATAATCGAAATGTAATCAGTAAAATTATTATTTAAATTATGAGAAATCGAAATGAAAAATTGATTGATTTTCATATTCATATAATTACATTTTTGTGTGCGATTCTCCTCTCTGTTCAATAAAATAAAAAATATTTTTGGTATAAATGATTGATTTAGTATTAAATTACACAAAATAAAAAAAATACAAAATACAATTTCAAACGGTAAGTTTTACGGAGGGTTCGCTGACATGAATATTTTATCAAAATATGTCAGTAAAAAAAATTCGCTTATAGTGAACGAGTAAAGGGACAACATTTTTGTTCATTATAAACGTGTGTTCATTTTAACCCAAATATTTGAATATAATGAGCGGTGTTCCTTATAACAGTTTATACATGGAATGTGCATTCAGAGATGTAGTCCATAGGCTGTGAGATGGCTGTTGTATTAGGCGATAAGAATATCAACTTAGTACTTCTTAAATTCGGTACGATAAAATGCGATGGACAGTTATCGGTTATGTATAAAACATTTCGCGCTTCTTTTAAAAAAATTGTGTCCAACTGCTTTAAATATTCTTCCCATTCAAAATGTGTCATCCAGGCCTTTCGATTATTTTTATATATAACCGGTAGCGTCCTTATATTTTTAAAACATCGTGGATTGGCACTTTTGCAAATTACCAATAATGGTAACTTCTAGGAGCCGTCAGAATTACTGCCGACCAAAATTGTTACCCTTTCTATACACAGTTTAGCGATAGCCTTCTTAGGAAGTAATTTGTAAAACAGATCTGTCTCGTCCAGGTTGAAGACGTGTTGTTTTCCATATCCATCTAGAATACGAGGTTCAAACATATGTCTGAATGTAAAATGAAATGTATAATACATATGAAAACGAATAAAATGAGAATCGACGTTCATTTTAACCGTATTATTTTGCATAACTTTTGATATGTTAGAACATATTTGTCTATATGATGAATATAAGTGTGTGTGCCAATCGAAATTATAATAAGTTAAAAAGTTTCAAAAAAAAAAAAAATGTATTCACCACAATAATTTTAACTGGTCTCGGACCAGTTAAAATTTTTAATTTGGTTACAACCACGCCAACTTATAAATATTTTGTACGCTATAAAATGAAAGGTGTTTTTGGTGCTTTAACAGACCCTCAATTAAATTTTTGTATAATTTGCACAAATTAGGCAAATATTTTATAAAGCCTTTACTCATATTAATGTTTATAAGATTTCAACTTTATTTTAATTCAAGAATCTTATATTAAAATGAAAATATAAAATCATAAAATTGCAACAACAGCAAAAATTGTTAAACGTCATAAATTTTAACTGGTTCCAATTGGCACAGCAAACCAGTTAAAAAGTGAGGAAATTTTTTTTATTTTCACCACAGTTAAAATATTTAACGTTTTAACTTCGATTGGCACACACACTAAATAGATAATTTATTCACTTGGGTCCTAAATCCTAACTATTTTAAAATCAGTCATTTAAGATGGCCGCAAATAAGTAAACAAGTTTGAAATAAGTATCGGTTTAGGAAACAGCCTTAGTCATTTATTCGGTTTTATTTTGTTTTGCAATCTAAAGGCGATGCCATATTTTCTATATAATATTTTTATACAAAAGCAAATCAGAGGAACCGTCAAACTGGCATTGAAAACCGACAAATACATGTTTTGACAGAAAAATAGGACTTATAACATTAAAGTTAATTAAAAATAGTTTTAATGAACTTATACGATTTCACTTAAAAAAAACTTATTTTATGTTTTGCCAGCCGTTGTTTTTTTCATGTGGCATAGTAATCGGAAAATCCGGACGGATTTGTCGTTTTTACATTTGCATGTGGCAGCACAGTAACTGTACAGAATAGAACGTGATTCAATTCCCAAGCAACTGAATGTTACACAAAAATGGGCTATAATTACTCTTCACAAACAAAATAAATCCATCGGATACATTTCACGAAAGCTTAGCTTTTCAGTAAGTTGCATAAACTCGTAAAATGGTATATATTTTTTTCGTTAGAAAAATACTGTAATGGAATGGATAAAGAGGTATTCAGAAAAAAGATCCATTGATCGGTTGTCTCAGAACGTAGACCAAAATTATTAAATGAAGTTCAACGAGAATATATTGTAGAGGAGTTTGCAGCTGCAACTGCGCGGTCATATAACGTTTCTGCAGTAACTATTTTGCGAACATTAAAAGACGCTGGTATTCAGCATCGAATTCCAGCTCAAAAACAAATTTTAATCAACGCACATCGAGCAGCACGAATAGCTTTTGCAGAAGATAATTTAAACACGGACTGGGAAAAAAGTTATTTTCACGGACGAAAAAGTTTTTAGGTTCGATCATCATGGTAAGCTGCACATGTATCGCCCAAACAAAATGAGATATAATGAAAAATATATCCAAAGGACGAGAATAAGTGGCCAAGTATTCTGTGGAGTGTGGGGATGGATAAGTGCAGGTACTGGCACAACACATGAACATTTGGGAATATTTGGAAATTCTAAATGAAATAACGATACCGTCAGTAACTACTGTTGAACTTTATGCAGGATAATTCCGCAATTCGTAGATTACGTTAAATATGAGTTGGAGAAATCGAAGCGCCGTCTTAAATTTAATAGAAAATGTTTGGGGCTATATGGTTAAGGATTGAAAGCCTGACTTGAAATAATTACTTATATTCCATTTTTTACTTCTTATTAGTTGTAGTATTTATTAGTTCATTACCTTTCTACTAATCCTGGAT
This sequence comes from Tipula unca, assembly GCA_951394425.1. Lineage (NCBI taxonomy): Eukaryota > Metazoa > Arthropoda > Insecta > Diptera > Tipulidae > Tipula > Tipula unca. Next base: position 89,807,251 of record OX596381.1, on the reverse strand, counting down.
ATATTAAATCAAAGAAGATGGAATATAAAGAACCGAAAATCAGAACCAAAAGTCATGTATTGTCTATTTCATACTTAAAATACGATATACACATAGTGCCACCTAACAAAAAAAATTGTAAACCTTTAAAATAGAATTTATATAGAAAATAGAGGTGGCGAATAGCTAACTAATTATTTGTGTATATACTCGTCCATATATAGTCCTATTCAGATCTTAAAAAAAACATTTTTTTAATTTTTCTGCGCAGCTTTCAGTGATGTAGAAAAAAAAATTATGAAAATTTTGATGGGTCGCATTTATTTTAGGTAGTAAACCTAAATAAAATAATAAATAACCAATAAAAACAATTATATTTCAGTTTTAATACACAAAACATTCAAAATGATTATGTATTTATGTTATTACAATCATATTTCGAGTGAAAATTAATAGGTAAAAAAAAAATTGCACGCCTTTTGGAAACAATGTAAACATTTAATTTTGGTACGCACTAGGGAAAATAAATGATCAAATATCATTCATGTCGAACAAAACCAAAACAACATAAAAAGCAAAATCAGTTTTCAATTTAATTCTTAGTTTTTCGAATTAAATATTAATTTCAAAAGTGTCAGGGATTCTTATAAAGTTAAATTATAAAATCATTTTGTGATTAAAAACGTTCCTATTCCATTTAAATAAAAATGTAAACAATAAACACGAATTATTGTACTTAATACATCACTGTGTATCCGATATATTTTTTCTGCGCGAGAACTGTCAAAATTCCAGCGAGATATGAAAACTACTATACATTTATATTTACAATAATAACAATAGAACTATAAGAATGTATTAATGTATATTATAGGAGCGTTTTTTTATTAACAGAACTTCAAGTTCTATAAGAACATCGGGAATAATTTGTTTAAAATATTTCCTTTTAAAATTTCCCCTTTTTTTCGAAGTCGTGTACTATGAATTTATCGCGAACTTGAAAAAACCAATGTTTTATCCAGAACATTGAAAATTAAAGTTAAATTTGATTTGATTTCGATAATAGTGAATTAAAATGTGTAGTTTAACATTAAATGTATCTTATTTATTGATAAAAAATTAAATTCATTTGGATTTTACTGAAAAAATGAGAAAATTCTTATCCAGAACTTCATTCCAATAAGAAAATTTTTGAATTAAAAAACACGACTTATATTAGTAAATAAATATATATGCATAAAGTTAATAAATGTGGCAAGGTCATTGTTCGTGCGTTTTTGTTTAGGATATATGATGTATGTACGTATATCGAATTTGATGATTGATGAATCTAAAATATTAAACAAAATATAAAAAATCTTATTTGAAGTGTTTTAATTTACAACAGAGGAATATTACTAACAAATCGAATTCGAAATGCATTTTTACTAAACTAATTGTTTTTATTTAACATTATTAATGTATGTGTTATAATACTACAAATTCGAAAAGGAAAATAATATTTAAATTTTGTCGATTATTAAATTTGAAAAGTTATGTTTCGCTGTTTCTTTCTGAGTAAATACAACAAATCGGTTTGATTTGACAGCTGTGCCATTCCGACTATCCCGGTTATTAATATTATGAGTTTTTCATCCTAGTGCTGGCTAGCATCAGTTGTGTGTGTACACTAACAATAGTTAGGTTGGCTAATTTCATATGATAACATAATTAATTTTCAAAGTAAAAAAAATCTAAAATCAACGATAACGAAATTTATTTGGCAACATGAAACAGTTATTTAATTCAATCATTTAGAATTCTTAGCCTGCGATTTTTGGTCTTAGTTTTATTAGTCTTGTCGTTTAATTTTTGTAAATGCCATCCACAATGCTTTCTTATTAAAACTAGAAGCAAAAACCTGAACGCATTTTCTTTATGTAATTTACATTCTCCTGTAAACCAAGAAGAAAACTTGTCATTTTCTTCAGTTATGTTAACACATTTATTGTATATAGATTCCAATATGTTTTTTTTCTCCATATGCGTTTCAAAATATTTTGCAAAAACTTCTACATGCAGGCAGGTTAGTTCCAAAAATAAATCTGTTGGGTTCCTTAAATATATTTTTTCTGTCTCATTAAAGTAATTTTTAAATTTGATTAGGTACTCCGATGGTAATATTAAACTTTCTTCGTTTTTCGTCATAATTTCAATACAAGAATCACATGAAGATCTTTTAATTAGTTTATGAATGACGTAGCCGAGGAAATATCGTAAGGAAGATAATTCTACCTCAAATTGGTTGCTAATACAATTTTCAACAAAATTAATTTCCTGCAAATCCACTTCTGGTGGTTGTTCGGCTTCATTTGACCCGTCAATGCAATTAACTATCTCTTGTTCTTGTGTTCTATTCTCTGATTGTTGAATAGCTTCAGGTTCTAAAATAAAGGTGAAGTTATCGGGTTCATAATTAAGTAATGTGGAATTGAAAACAATTTTACTGGACATGATTTTAGCAATTATAAACCTAAAATCGTAGACCGATGGGTTAAATTATTACCACCTCTCGACCGAATTTGAGAAAATAGATTTTCTAGTGCATCTTGCTTCAACTTGCTTGTTAATATATATGTAAGTCACATTTAAGTATTCGCCGACATCTCTTGAAATCATTAAAATAGCGTCGATAGTTTGAAGTAATCCTTTTATGCAATAAATTGAATTTTTACTTATAACTTTTATTTGCTTTAAATAGCTTTTCATATCTTTCAAAATTTCAAACGGTTCATTACCATCTTCCAAAGTAAGGCCCGATTTTGCTTTGTTAGAACATAACTGACTTCTGCTATTTAATGCATCAAACAATCGATCCAATTTTTCTATAAAAGTTCCCGTAGCAAAAGCACTGTCAATTACTTTCTTACTTTTGAATTTCTTTATTTGAGCAAAAGTTCTAATTCCATTTACGCAGCTTCTGCTCAATATCTGCGTAGCCAAATTAACTCTCATTCGTTGGAAAGTATTCGGAAATATGTGTTTAGTTGTTAATTTGGGACAAACCCTCGTTATTGATTTGATATCTAAGTTATATAGTTCCTTAAGAACATCCCATGTAACAAGCCCATGCGGTGTTAATATATCGTGGTTTAACATGGTATTTCTCACAGATTTAAATAGATGAGGAGTATCGTACAGTGCAAATATTTTTCGAGTATCAATAAAAAAATAAGGTTCATCTAAAGTTACTCCTAGTTCTTTATAAGCGTTTCTATTATTTGAACCTTGATCGCAAACACATCCCCAAATGGTAATTCCAAGTTCGCGTACTTTTTCGATGTTACTTAATATCAGTTCTTTTAATTTAATGCCTGTAATTGTTCCTTGTATTGCTACGTAACTGATTACAAATTTGTCAGAACTAAACAATCCTCTTGACATAAATACACAAACATGTGATGCTGGAATCGGTTCTCTTCTGCCATCTCCATAATCTATAACTCCAACAAGTTCATCCAGTATCCCGTCATATTTCAAATCACTCCTTATTTTGATTTCAAATAATAAAATGTGTTGCTTTGCTAGATCTGACATATCTTGTACTTTGTTTTTGATTTGGTCTAGTAAATTTAAATTGAACCCTGGTTTTAAGTGACTAAGAATATTCCAATTATTAATTGATTTCACACAAGGTAGTTGGAACTTTAAAGTATTTCGTAAAAACTCATATGTAGAATGCGAACGAAATTGGTTGGTTTGAGCTAATATTCTTTGGTTCTTCGAATAACGACTGTTTTGGCTTCGTTTGTGTAGCAGCATTTTACAGAACTCTTTGGTGTGGTCGTTGACATAGGGCAGCTCATCTATATGTTCAGATATATTTTTACGTTTTAATTTCTTATATTTGTATAAAATTTTTGATTTTATTTTATTCTTCAAATTGATGAGACGATTCTGATTTTTAAATTTGGCATGTTTTAGTTCTAGTTTTTTTGCATTTTCTTTTAACTTCGTGTTCAGCCTTCTATAATGTTGCGTAATCTTTTCATTGTTAAGACAATTCTTGCAGTCAATATCTTGAGGAAAGTTAAAAATAACTTCGGGCGGTGTTGAAATTTTTGAATTACATGGTAACATATTAAAATTTGAATTTCGAATAGCTAATCTCTTCCCTTTAGCCGGAGGAAATGTGTTTTTTGTAAGATTTCTTTTCAATAACATTTTTTTTTCAAAATGCAATTCACAAATAAAAAATTTTCTTTAACTGGGTCTTGATTACGAACGTTGCATATATCCTTCCATAATTTTAACCTAGTGCTGTTTTTTACTGGAAATCCGAACAATCGACAACTTCTATCTATTCGTTTAGTCCGCCCACAAATGGAACATTTACCACCAAAAATATATTTTGAGACGGACATAGCACACAGGATAATGTTTATAGTTATTCGCGGCTCAAAACAAAACATAAACTAACAAAAATAAAAAAAAATAAAAATATCACATATATATTATGTGTGCAGATTATTTATTAATCGACCAAAATTAAATATTATTTTCCTTTTAGTATTTCGCATCCTAAACAAAACCGCACGAACAATGACCTTGCCACATTTATAAACTTTATGCATATATGTATCTTCTAATATAATATACATTAATACATTCTTATAGTTCTATTGTTATTATTGTAAATATAAATGTATATGGACGAGTATATACACAAATAATTAGTTAGCTATTCGCCACCTCTATTTTCTATATAAATTCTATTTTAAAGGTTTACAATTTTTTTTGTTAGGTGGCACTATGTGTATATCGTATTTTAAGTATGAAATAGACAATACATGACTTTTGGTTCTGATTTTCGGTTCTTTATATTCCATCTTCTTTGATTAAATGAATAAAATAAATTTGATATCTAAGTTATATAGTTCCTTAAGAACATCCCATGTAACAAGCCCATGCGGTGTTAATATATCGTGGTTTAACATGGTATTTCTCACAGATTTAAATAGATGAGGAGTATCGTACAGTGCAAATATTTTTCGAGTATCAATAAAAAAATAAGGTTCATCTAAAGTTACTCCTAGTTCTTTATAAGCGTTTCTATTATTTGAACCTTGATCGCAAACACATCCCCAAATGGTAATTCCAAGTTCGCGTACTTTTTCGATGTTACTTAATATCAGTTCTTTTAATTTAATGCCTGTAATTGTTCCTTGTATTGCTACGTAACTGATTACAAATTTGTCAGAACTAAACAATCCTCTTGACATAAATACACAAACATGTGATGCTGGAATCGGTTCTCTTCTGCCATCTCCATAATCTATAACTCCAACAAGTTCATCCAGTATCCCGTCATATTTCAAATCACTCCTTATTTTGATTTCAAATAATAAAATGTGTTGCTTTGCTAGATCTGACATATCTTGTACTTTGTTTTTGATTTGGTCTAGTAAATTTAAATTGAACCCTGGTTTTAAGTGACTAAGAATATTCCAATTATTAATTGATTTCACACAAGGTAGTTGGAACTTTAAAGTATTTCGTAAAAACTCATATGTAGAATGCGAACGAAATTGGTTGGTTTGAGCTAATATTCTTTGGTTCTTCGAATAACGACTGTTTTGGCTTCGTTTGTGTAGCAGCATTTTACAGAACTCTTTGGTGTGGTCGTTGACATAGGGCAGCTCATCTATATGTTCAGATATATTTTTACGTTTTAATTTCTTATATTTGTATAAAATTTTTGATTTTATTTTATTCTTCAAATTGATGAGACGATTCTGATTTTTAAATTTGGCATGTTTTAGTTCTAGTTTTTTTGCATTTTCTTTTAACTTCGTGTTCAGCCTTCTATAATGTTGCGTAATCTTTTCATTGTTAAGACAATTCTTGCAGTCAATATCTTGAGGAAAGTTAAAAATAACTTCGGGCGGTGTTGAAATTTTTGAATTACATGGTAACATATTAAAATTTGAATTTCGAATAGCTAATCTCTTCCCTTTAGCCGGAGGAAATGTGTTTTTTGTAAGATTTCTTTTCAATAACATTTTTTTTTCAAAATGCAATTCACAAATAAAAAATTTTCTTTAACTGGGTCTTGATTACGAACGTTGCATATATCCTTCCATAATTTTAACCTAGTGCTGTTTTTTACTGGAAATCCGAACAATCGACAACTTCTATCTATTCGTTTAGTCCGCCCACAAATGGAACATTTACCACCAAAAATATATTTTGAGACGGACATAGCACACAGGATAATGTTTATAGTTATTCGCGGCTCAAAACAAAACATAAACTAACAAAAATAAAAAAAAATAAAAATATCACATATATATTATGTGTGCAGATTATTTATTAATCGACCAAAATTAAATATTATTTTCCTTTTAGTATTTCGCATCCTAAACAAAACCGCACGAACAATGACCTTGCCACATTTATAAACTTTATGCATATATGTATCTTCTAATATAATATACATTAATACATTCTTATAGTTCTATTGTTATTATTGTAAATATAAATGTATATGGACGAGTATATACACAAATAATTAGTTAGCTATTCGCCACCTCTATTTTCTATATAAATTCTATTTTAAAGGTTTACAATTTTTTTTGTTAGGTGGCACTATGTGTATATCGTATTTTAAGTATGAAATAGACAATACATGACTTTTGGTTCTGATTTTCGGTTCTTTATATTCCATCTTCTTTGATTAAATGAATAAAATAAATTTGCGAAATATTTTGAAAATATTTTTTTTACACTACTTCAATTGTAATCCTTTTAGGTTTTAAGGTTTACCCTATGTTTGCAATACAAATTAATTCATAATTTTAGCGGGCTGTTTGTTTGAGAAAACACTTAGTTTTTCTCTGTGTATCAGCAATTTGCCAAAGGAAGGATGCCATTAACATTTGAAAACGATATCAGCCAAAAGGCCGCCACAGCTACGCTTGCAGCACCATATTCTTCTCATGAAATTTTTCATGACCAATTCGCACATTTGCGGCTGTATGTCCTAGTGACTTCACGTATTCTATCTTTAAGGTCTTGAATCGATTATGGAGCATTGGCATACACCTTATCTTTCACGTGACTCGAAAGAAAAAAGTGTAAAGGTGTTAAATCAGAAGATCTTGGTCGCCAATTGTGATCACCTCTTCGAAAAATAACACGGTCAGGAAACTTTTCTGGCAAAATTGCGATTGTTTCGTGGCTTGTGTGGCACGTAGCGCCGTCTTTCTGAAAATAAACGTCGTCCACATCAATATCTTCCATTTCCGGCCATAAAAAATCATTAATTATACTTGCCTTAAGACCTAAGTCTTTATGCAAAATACGGTGTAATGTCGTTTTTAGAATGTCTAATTCCAAAGATCGACAAGGAATCGACAAACCTGGGTTTTCTTCAACACTACGGGCTACAGCAGGAATATTCTCAGTTGTTCTTCAGCGACGCACACGGTTTCGCTTCTTCACGTCACTAACTTGTCCCAACAGCTCAAATTTTTACACCACTTTCACTATTGCCGGCCAAGAAGGTGCTTCACGACGACCAAAAAGTGCTTTAGTTTTGCGAACTGTGACTGCAAAGTTTTTACTATTTTTGTAGTGAATTTTAACAATTTCAATGCGTTGTTGAAGCGTGATTCGTACCATTTTTAATAATGGCGAAGTTTTTACTTGTCAAATTTCAAAAGATGACAGCTTCATAATTGACAGCTGCCCAAATAGCAGGGTATTCAAAATGAAACCTCTTATTTGAAAATCCTTTACATATGTTATATTTTGTTATATCTGTTTTTGTACCTGAACCTGAAGAAACCAAAAATAAATACAAACCGATTATCGTTATGTACACATAATTGTAGATCAATTTACGTCATAGACGATTTTTAGTCGAATAACAGAAAATTTACTTACAATCAGGCGTTTGTTTTTGCTTTTTTCGTGTAATACGTGTTATGTATACATGGTACAAAATGTCGTAACATTCTTTTTGCTGATAATTTTGCTCAACTGTATAAAATTATTAAAATTGTGAGGCATGCAATAACTATACCAATGTGCAAAAAAAAACTGAACTGGTTTTACGATAAATAGTATTTACATATTTTATTTCCTGAGATCTGGATTTGCGCAGCAATCCATTAAATAATTCTCCCGACAATTTTTACAAAGTTTACTCATATACGATTAATGCCGACAGACAAGAAATAGACAGGTAAGCGATAAACATAAAAAGGCAGATAACAAACAAATTCGTATCGATGAAAATAAAGAAATAATGTTTCAGGGATATGCCAAATAAATATAATTTGTAGCAAGAATTGAAAGTAAATGAAGGCTACAATGTTGACAACCGTTTAGCTGGAAATTATATTTGATTTGTTCTATTGCGTTGTTACTACATGTATACGTATATATGTATATACTATATACATAATATGTAAATCTTAGTTGTTATCGAGTTGGATTCACGTGTATAGCAAATCAAAATCAATCAAACTGATTTTATAAATTATTATTAAGCTAATTGATATATAGCACAAAGATTGTCAGATTTTGTTTCCTTCATTTTCGATTCACTTGCATTTCATTATACATTCATAGTTTTAATAAACCAACAACAAATCTTTATTTATTGTATTTATACATAACTATGTATATTTATTTTGTTGTGCTACCTTAAAATAAGCACATAGCTTTGTACAAATTTGGCCAGGTGATCAAAAAGCTTTCTCAGCTTCAACACTTGTTGGTGGGATTGACATAAGCGATTTGTAGACCCAATTTTCTACCACGAACACCATCATCTTCAAACTGAGGTAACTCTGGGTAACCTAGATATTATTTAAATATCCGATGATTTAGAAGAAGGCATAGATAGTTCATTATCAATACATGCTTGCATATATTGTTTTAGATTGTTTTCATTTGAAACATCATCTCCTGCCTGAGTTATGTTCACACTTTCATGTTCTATTTGCAATCCGTAGTATTCAAATCCGTGTTTGAAGTTTGAAACGTTCTTTTGATTATTTTAGTAACATTTAGAATGTCTTGTCTTTTAAGCTTTTGAAACATATCTTTATATTGATTTTGCCATGCATCCAAATGTATATATCTGTTATGTAGATATTGCAATAAACTTGAATTTATTTTGCGTTTTTGTCTAATTCGAGCTGCCAATGCTGATTTAATGTCTTCTGCAAAAAGCATCTAAGAATTAAAAATAGCAATAGCAGTTAATAGGTTAACATCTTGTCAACATAGTGATTCCACCGCTAACTTTACAGACCGAATAACTTATAATGGTCCCTTACTGAGTCAACAATCTGGCTCAAACGGTTTCGATGCTAGCGACGTCAGCTAAGCAGTAATATAGTCACCCACACTGTTATCGTTAGTGATAAGAGAGCTCAAATATTTGAACGTTCTCACTCCCTCAAACGTGCAGTGGCTACTACTAAAATCTGGTGTGCCATTTTCCCTTTATTTTGTTTTGGACTCATTGATCTGGAGTCCAACAGAAGCTGAAAACCCTACAAGCGGATCAAGAATTTCATTCACTCAAGTACCTGATTGGACTTTTAATTTATCAGACATAATTTTGATTTGCCATAGTATCAAAGAAGATATACTAATAGAAGCACTATTTGTATGAGAGAAATATACCCAAATAAAATAATTTCATATTATTTAAGTTTTGTTTTTGCAATTTTACGAGATACTATTACAATTTCGTCATGTCTCTTTCTCGCATTTACATTTTGAATAACACAGCAAAATAAAAAATAATAGTGAGCCAATTGGTTGACGAAAAGAAATTTCATAAAAAATAACATTTTAATGAATTATAATGTATTGGTATTGGTGGCAAATAGATCACAACAATAGACCAACAAAACATTTCAAAACGCAATTTGAGTTATTTTCAGAAATGTTACAGTGCAGCACTTATACATGTTATATTGAGATGTACGATTTATATGCGAGTATATATTTATTTTAGGGTCTACACTGTATATAAGCAAAATATCAACATAACAAATTATAATAAATCGGATAAAGTTATCCCTACCTAACGTCATCCCTACCTTCTTCGATTGTATTTTAATTTTAAATAATGAAATGAAAACAAAAATTTTTTCATTTTTTTATTGAAAACAATCTGTAAGAAGAAGGAAGGTATTTCGTTTGTTTCTATTATTATATTGATATTTTAGTTATATACAGTATAGGCATCAAAATCCCCTTATGATAACATGGAATATCGCAATTAAAATTGTACATTTCAATATAATGTATGAATTCTGCACTGTAAAACTTCTGAAAATAAAATAGACTTGTGTTGTGAAAAGTTGTTGTTGCGTTGGTCTAAACAATTTGATATTTTCAAGTTTATTTCATCAATGAAAATCGTATTGTAAGAGAAGATCGATGAATGAGTATTTTGATTTTCACTTTTAGGAATATATTTACGCAAAACCGTCTATAGGTTACTTCTGGCTTGTATCTATAGAAGTATAGACTGTTTCTCTAGTTTAGGGGTAAAATTAAAAGCATCTTTTGATTTTACGAAAATTGTTCTTCAAATACTTAACATAATTTGTTGTTTTATTATTTTGCAAAGTGAAAAACCATCAAGGGTGGATTTATTTGAAAGATAAATGTTTAATTGAGTCCACACGATTGTCACAGCCGCGACTCCTCTTTTGAGAAACAGTCTTCCTGATAAGTTTGGAAAATCACCTCATTGAAAGAAAAAAGAAAATTTATCCAACAAAATAGCCTAACAAAAACCAAAATTATAGAATAAAATTTAAAATTTGGTTTTTCGTCTGAAGCAAGACGATTCATTAATAATATTAGGGGATTATATCGTCTCAATTTCCGTTGTAATGCAATTTTTATAAATATTTTTGGTCTGTACATATAAAAAATAAATAAAATTAGCAAACAGAAAATGTTCCTATTGTTGTTTTCGATCAATGCCAGATTTTGCTACATATATAAAAAATATATCGTCGACGAAGAAAATGCGTGTCAAGTAGAAAACATATATCTATGTGAATCAAAAAATAATATAGCAGACGGACGATACGTATGATTTTTTTTAGAAAAAAAAATTACGATCATATAATTTTTTGTGTAATTATTTATTTGGAACAATACATGCATAATCCTTTATAAAAAAAGTTCATTAATATATGTGTAGCATATTGCAAAACCAACACAAATGTATTGTCATATTTGAAACCAAGTATCTATACAGGTGTTAGTTTTTCATTCCTTTAGAATTCTCAATAGTTTATATACATTTCTGCTTTATTAACTTTTATAAAAATTTACGTAATGTTTAAATTTTTGTAATTTTCGTCTACTATTCACTAATCATATCATCTAATAATTGAAAGCCAGAATATTTTACATATATTGCACGCTTGGATTATATAGTGTGGATTTGTATTAAATTATTTGATAATCAAGATCATGTCCGTTTTCTATTCAAATTAGAGGTGGCATCCACCACCCTTCGTTGGCCCTTCCTGATTTTCTACTTAATTTCAATAGTTCTTAATCTGTTGCAAATAGCCATAAGCAATGTTGTAAACATTTTGTTTTGTGATATCCATACCATTTATTACAAATTTAGATGTAATTTGACGATTGTAATTGTAATTGTACGGCCAACGAAACGTTCATTTTTTCAAACGAATTTGGGGATAAGTGTTTCCGGCCGAACTTAGGTAATAATTTACATTTGTTGATTGCATCTCGTTCGACAATTTTTCTGATTACATCTATATCAGCTACTCCAATTTTACTATGTGAAATTTTGTTACATACTAACAAATGCATTTCTGGTCGATTTAATGATGTGTGGAGGATCGTATTGTGCAAAAACTTTTTTGCCAGCTAATATAAAATAAGAATGTGATACCGAGCTGCTTATATGCTTGCACATTTATGGCCCGCCCCTTGATCACATGTTAACATTATTACGTTTAACCCAATTTTTTCCTGACATACGATTATATTTTTTTTAATCAATTCAAATAATTTTGAAGCAGTGAATGTCTTGTTAATCAGTACATAATTAATCACATATTTCCAATTACCTATTAGTGATATAGATAGACAATATGCTAGACATATATTAATGAACTTTATTTTATAAAAGGATTATGCATGTATTGTTCAAAATAAATATTTACAAAAAAATTTATATGATCGTAATTTTTTTTTCTAAAAAAAATCATACGTATCGTCCGTCTGCTATATTATTTTTTGTTTCACATAGATATATGTTTTCTACTTGACACGCATTTTCTTCGCCGACGATATATTTTTTATATATGTAGCAAAATCTGGCATTGATCGAAAACAACAATAGGAACATTTTCTGTTTTCTAATTTTATTTATTTTTTATTTGTACAGACCAAAAATATTTATAAAAATTTCACTACAATAGAAATTAAGACGATATAATACCCTAATATTATTAATGAATCGTCTTGCTTCAGACGAAAAACCAAATTTTAATTTTTTATTCTATAATTTTGGTTTTTGTTAGGCTATTTTGTTGGATAAATTTTCTTTTTTCTTTCAATGAGGTGATTTTCCAAACTTATCAGGAAGACTGCTTCTCAAAAGAGGAGTCGCGGCTGTGACAATCGTGTGGACTCAATTAAACATTTATCTTTCAAATGAATCAACAAATTACGTTAAGTATTTGAAGAACAATTTTCGTAAAATCAAAAGATGCTTTTAATTTTACCCCTAAACTAGAGAAACAGTCTATACTTCTATAGATACAAGCCGGAAGTAACCTATAGACGGTTTTGCGTAAATATATTCCTAAAAGTGAAAATCAAAATACTCATTCATCGATCTTCTCTTACAATACGATTTTCATTGATGAAATAAACTTGAAAATATCAAATTGTTTAGACCAACGCAACAACAACTTTTCACAACACAAGTCTATTTTATTTACAGAAGTTTTACAGTGCAGAATTCATACATTATATTGAAATGTACAATTTTAATTGCGATATTCCATGTTATCATAAGGGGATTTTGATGCCTATACTGTATATAACTAAAATATCAATATAATAGAAACAAACGAAATCCATTCCTTCTTTTCACAGGTTGATTGAAAACAATAAAAAAATGAAAAAAATGTTTGTTTTCATTTCATTATTTAAAATTAAAACACAATCGAGGAAGGTAGGGATAACTTTATCCGATTTATTATAATTTGTTATGTTGATATTTTGTTTATATACAGTTTAGACCCCAAAATAAATATATACTCTCATATAAATCGTACATGTCAATATAACATGTATGAGTGCTGTACTGTAACATTTCTGAAAATAACTCAAATTGCGTTTTGAAATGTTTTGTTGGTCTATTGTTGTGATCTATTTGCCACCAATACCAATACATTATAATTCATTAAAATGTTATTTTTTATGAAATTTTTTTTCGTCAACCAATTGGCTCACTATTATTTTTTATTTTGCTGTGTTATTCAAAATGTAAATGCAAGAAAGAGACATGACGAAATTGTAATAGTATCTCGTAAAATTGCAAAAACAAAACTTAAATAATATGAAATTATTTTATTTGGGTATATTTCTCTCATACAAATAGTGTTTCTATTAGTATATCTTCTTTGATAGTATATCGAATAAAGTCGAAAAGACAGTTCCACCTAGTCTTCCCTCCGAATTAAAGCAGTCCACTCCAGGTGAGCAGTGTGTATTTGAATTTGTGTTGCTCAACTGTCTGACTTTCCCTAAACCTAAAGTCTGTTCAGCAGCACTGAAAACCGAAGCTTTCACTACCTGGCAGACAGAGTTCTTACAGTCAGACTGGGTAATTGGTTTCATCAATGTTGTCGCTGACAGGATCCGGATATCGTTTTTTTGATCTTCATTTATCAAACCTGCCCAGTCGAAACGTCATGCTTTTCGTTCCGTTCCCAGACTTCTACGATAACTTGCAACGTAGCTTTGCAGCGACCAAATGATTATTGCTGCCTACGTATTTGGTTGCTCACCGGACATTTTCTGCAATTTAAACTGATAGATAACTGATATGATTTCAAATAATAATAGAACTTCGGTAAACAAGTAATTTCCTTTCAAGTCGAAAAGTGCCTTTTAAATATACGTTCTCAACTCGTAGAAGCTTTCGAGTATCAAAAGAAGGCTATTCCACCGCGTTTTAGAATACGTCGTCATTTTTTGCAATCGACCGTCTAAATAATCCAACAATTCTCCTAATTTTTCCTATTAGTGGCTTCGCTGCTGACTCTGACTTAAAACTTCAGTTTAGTCGCTACAATTATCAAGTGCGAACGAAGCATGGAAATTAGAATTATTTGAGTCCGTGTTCATCGCAATATCATCTTCACAAAAGTCATTATGATCATCGTTACATTTACAATATATAGACTTAAAATTGCCATTTGCAGCCCATGTGCAAAGTATAATTGTTGATCAGCTGCCAATAATTTTCCAACTTTTCGCATCACTGACGTAATATACACATCATCTGTCGTAATACACATAATATCTTCATTAAGGATTAAACCAAATTGTGATATCTTTTAATAACCATTTTTGGATTGCTGTTGGTGATTTGGGAACATCCCGAAATATAGAAAGTTACAAAATTCTTAGATTTTGTGATGTACAAGAAATGGAAAAAGGTATTCTGTCACTAGCAGTCATTCGAGATAATTTCGCTGGTAAAGATTCATCTCGACTTTTTATGAAATAACTATTATGTTTTTAGGTGCTACGTAAGATCCCGTAGCTTACGTGCTTGTTTTCAGACTTCTGTGCGATGAAGTTGCTAATTAGTTCAATACATATATCTGATTTCCTGGAAATTGAACGTCTCACTCGTCCGAATGTCAAAATCACAGGTTGTCAAATGTTTGCAAATAATTCGGATTAAGACATAAAAAATATACGTATATTTAGTATGCACATATTATATATAAAAAGTCGCAGAAATATGTCCAATATAAAGCAGAGCCGTCGAGAGCCCCAGTGCATTGTATCAAATCAGTCATGCCCAACGTTTACTCCAAGTAAGTTCAGGTTTAATGCACACGCACATAACGCTATCCAAAATGCAAAAGCAGCGTACTCCACGAAACGAATGAATTATTACAAAAACAAAGTTACAAATAAAGGCGCCTTAACGTTTTCAATCATGGTATCACCAATACATCAGCTTAAAATCGAAAGAAATATCAAGCACATTACCGAAAAACACAGAAAATACAATCCACAAACGTACACATGTTACTACTTTAACATTAGGGAATTAAACACCAACACCAAGAATTTAAGGCTGTATGTATAGACGAATGCACGGTTTCTAGGAAATTTAAAGAGCAATAAAATTGGCTAACACTTGATAAATTCCATTAAATAAGATTAATCTCTTTCATTTGTTATTTTTAATCATCAATCTCATACGCTCCTATTTCTGTTCAATTCGGTTTGTTCGATGTTGTGTTTTATTAAGAGTTGTTGAAATTAATGTTACCTTCATACACAATTCTTTGAAATGATATCATTTTATCATTCATTCATTCATTCAAGGCAAATGAATACGGGTAAGGGATATTATTTCCACACATTAAAATCAAAATCTTTTCTAATAACTCACGAGAATGTGATTACACATTTAAGTAAGGTAAATCTGCTTTGGAGTTGAACACTTTTATTCTTATGTAATATACATAAATATTAACTCGTATATGAAATTAAACACGAGAGTTAATTTTATTACAGTATTACCTCGCACAACGCGTGCTTTAAAATTATTTAAATAAAAGAAGTGAAAACAAATTTTTTTTTTGACAAATTTTCTACAAAATTTAAAGATAATCTAGAGAAAATTGAACAAGCTTTGAACATTTTGCACGACACTTATTCGGATTTTAAAGCAACATAATCTAAAATTTTAGAAGGGAAACTATTAAATCTACATTGTATATTATTGTACATCCTAAATTATTTTTAATTAATTATTAAATTTTAAATAAAATTAAACATGAACCTATTTTAATTTATAGTTTTGTATATTTAAATAAATGAAATGTAAACAAATGTTTAAAATGGTAACAAATTGTATTTATTCATTACAGCGGGAACAGAACTCCTACAATACAATATTTGCAACTCTTATAACGCTAGTTTCTATTAACCTCAATTTCCTGGCACGCATCTGGAACGTTGTACGAGGTATACATACTCTATTCTTTTTTATTGCCTGAAATTGTTAGCATATCAAACAGGAAACATGATAGTTTCTATTTAATTTTTTTATACATACTTAAAAAAATGTATATATCGATTTATCAAATAGATTTTCCATTTTTATGGCAATACCAATTACATATTAAGGATTTGAACTGACCCAAAAAATAGTTATTACATTATATAGGAATGCTAAGTAAAAAACCACATATGGTTGGAAGGACGGGCACGTTCATCCTATAAACACGATGTTTTGTAGTCAGTGTATTTGTAAAATATACGCTTTACTAGGACTCGTAAATTCCCGAGAATTTTAGTACCCGGATATCGATTGATTATTTAGAAAAATTAGTCGGGTTACCCGTTAAAATATTTTTTTAATATTTCATTTATTTAATAGCAAACAATATTTATCATTTAATTATGTTAATATAATCATTATTTCAACTATTGGGTTGCATTTCTTAACCCGAAATATGATAAAATTAAAGACCAAACTATACATGTAACATAACAATTATTGGGTAAGTAAGCATGTAGCGCGTACGATTCGTATTTTAGGGTATCGAGTACCCGGATATTTTTCTATTTTTTGGGTATCCTTGGTTTAGGTATGTTTCTAAGTTTTAGTTAAATTTTTAAGTAATTTTTTCGTATGTTTAAGGCCAATTTAATAATTGTAAATTTGGAGCCACTTTGAGAGGGGACTTTGAATTAGAGGGACTTGCAAAATCTTCAGTACCTGCAGTCTCTGTTATTATTTTTAAATTTTTATTATATTTTAAAATTTAATCGGTAATGTTTAAGTCTCAAACCAAATGTAGCCAAACTTGAATGAAAATAGGCAAACAATTCTCAGTTATTAATTGAGATTATCTACATCTACACTATATACATTTTCTAATGGAAGGGAGTAAAGCATATTAGATTTGTAGTGCCATTCGTGTATTTGTATACACGATATATTCGTATTTGTGTATAAGTGTTTCCACAATTTGATAGGATATTCTATCCAGATTACTTAGATATCCTTCGCATAAACCATGCTGTATTCTAAATAATTTTCTAATCTTATCTTTTCTACACAATTGTGACTTGGAAATAATTTATCTAGCTAGAATATTATAATTATGGCTGGAATATTGTAGGGAACAGATTTACTATTTGTCACCGTCGTTTCTCGCTTTGTATACGGCAGATTTTTGTGAAATATTGATTTATGGGAGATTGAAATATTTGGTTTTTATTTATAATTTAATTCGTTATAGGTATATCTGAATTTAAAATGAATTTAATTCGTTGTAGATATAAATTTAACTCGTTGTAGGCATAAATTTAATATTTTGTAGTTTCTTAACTCAAATATTACAATTAAATTTTCTTTTTATTGCAATCTATTTTTATAAAAATATTTGTATTGTGACATTTAGTGGGTAAACAAATAAACAAATCAAACCTCCCGTGCTTTATATATAATTTTAAATATTTAAATTTTCGGTTAATATTCAAATATTATTACCCTTTAAATTGGACGCTTCTGCCCGAAATCTACACGTACTTTTATGTACCAAATTTTTCGGTTTTGCGTGAATTAGAAGTATTTTATTGTATTTTATTATTTATAAGCATTTTATACTCTCTTCTAATTAACGCAGGTACATTTAATTTATTGATTTCTATTTATAATTTAATTCGTTATATACATATGTGATTTTAAGATGAATTTAATTAGTTGTAGGTATGAATCTAATTCGTTGTAGTTTCTTAACTCAAATATTACAATTAAATTTATTTAAATTAGTTGTAGATTTATTTATAGTTCACAATAAAATATTATTATAAAAATTAGACGAATTCGTACTATTCGTGTCTACTGGATCCGTTGCGAAATTAACCTTATTCCTCAATACGAATTCGAACCAAATTTGTCAATCAAAATTGTCGTCAAAATTTACCCAAGGCCTAAAATTCATAGAGGTTTAACAATTCAAAATAAATTTCAAAATGAATACTTGACAGTGTAAAAATATTTGATTCGATCGAATTCAGAAATACCAATTTATTTTCGTTTCGTATCGTACAAAGATACGTATCGTATTCAGGAATAGGGCCCTGAATGTATCATGTATCTTCGGTAGTTTTTTTAAAGTTTTAAATAATTGTATGTTACCCAAATAAAGTAAAACAAAATATTAAAAATTATGTAAATCCAAAATGTACTTTTACAAACATTGTACATACACATATATTCTCGTAGGTATGATGTAGGTAGAGAATAATTTATTTGGTTTTGTTTATAATTTTACGTAAATTACCGTATAGTTAGTTTATAATTAATTTAATTGTGATTCTCTAAAAATAGGGGTGTTGACCATAAATCGCAGCAAAATTTTATAAATTTATGGTTTTTAGAGATTAAAAAACAACATTTTTTAATTTAAAAAATAAAATAAATTTATGTCATACAACAGTGGTTTTAATAAACCATATACAACTTTTACATATATATACTATAAGAGTGTATATAGTAGGTTGTATGATATTAGCGAATTAGTTTAATAATCCACCAAAAGTTTTCTTCCATAATTTTTATCGTCTATTCTACATGTGGCGTGTTAGATTAATTTTTGAATTACTTAGAAATTGTTTACGTTAATATTAGAGTTATTCAGCTCTTAAACTTGGTCCATCTATAGAGTTAGATCATAAAATTGCAAATATGTTCAATATAAATTACTCGGCCTTAAAAATACAATTTCTGGTTTGGCCCAATTTACCTATATCTATAATAGGCTTGAAATACATAATACATAATAAATACGTAAGCCATCAAATTTTCGTTTTGATTTCAACAGAACAGTCTCTAAAATATTATTTGTCAAATTTCGAAAATTTACAGCTTTTAAATCGTTTTCCTTCTTGAAACGATTACATAAAGAGCCTTTATGGTAGGACTAATTATATTTTGTAAGGACTTAGACAAATTACAAACTCATTTGGATAAACCTTTAACTCTCCCTCATATCAATTATGTACTGTGAAATTAATCATTTCGTTAAAATTTCTACTTTTCATCTTCTGAAATTTTAAAATGCCATCAAATTTAGTTTACGAGTTTCTCTGAGCTTTCCGATAAGACAAACAAATTCTACTTTGCTAATTTTATTCAAATTTTTGGGTTATTCCAAATTAAAATGAGTATCCATATTGGCCATTCCCACCGAACAATTTGCAATTTTCTAGTTCCGATTTGTTTATCTTATCACTTATCATTGTATATCTAATAATTACGCACCTAACCAAAGCAAAGCGATAATGCCGACACATTACATATTCTACATTTTATACAGTTGCTTGAATGTTAGCATGCGATGCGTGTGATCCTTTAGGTTTTGGGATCGATATTTTCATAAATTTTAAATTTCTTAGTCA
Organism: Tipula unca; assembly: GCA_951394425.1. Lineage (NCBI taxonomy): Eukaryota > Metazoa > Arthropoda > Insecta > Diptera > Tipulidae > Tipula > Tipula unca. The sequence continues at coordinate 89,787,538 of OX596381.1, read as the reverse complement.
AAGTTTAAATTATCACACGCACATCTGCTACGTAACAAACCGGACGATGATGCTCGCACACAAAAACAATTTATAATACGCTACGCAACGCAATATTACAAATACTGGGTTATCCATAATAAACGATATGATGTTTTAAATTTATGGTCCCATTATGGCAAAACGTTTCAATTGATTTGTTTCACATTTATTCAGTAGGCTATGACAATTTGAAGCAATGTGGTTTTATAGTGAAAGTGTTCTGCAAAAGATAACATTTCGTCTGTTTAGACATGTCGAGACGACTGTACGCACTCGTTTGCCAACCGTGGTTTAGATAACCTACATGAAATGTTAAATCCATGTAGTTCGAAGAAACTAGACATTGAATCGAGTGGTATAAGACCACCACATGCCGTATTTTAAGACGAAATTTTAATCGAAATGCGTACAAGATACAGTTGACGTAGGAATTGAAGCCAGCAGGCCAAACACTGCGTCGCGTTTTTGTACAATTCACAATTCTTTCGCGGCAAACAAGCATCAATTGGTCGCTAAGATCGTATGACTTAACGCCGCTGGATTATTTTGTTTATAGGGTTATATGAATTTAAAGTATTCGTTAACAATCTGAAAATGACCCACAACGTTATGGAAATACAATACCTTGTTTTATTACCACCGTACATAATTATATATTGTAGTAAATTTTCGGAACGGAGTGAACTTTCTAACAAAAAATAAAACTTAACAAAAATATGTCTGTATTAGTAACACTCAAAATATAATTCTTATTAGAAAAAATAAGTGATTTTTATTTTTGTATTGTATAATATTGGAAATATAAAAATTTGTAGACATGATGATTTATAAATTTTAATCAATTATAAAAAGGAACGCAATAAAAATAATTTAAAAGAAATTATTGGAGGAAGAAAACCAAATAATTTGTACCAATAATTTTTCTAATGGGAATCAAATATAAAAACGACATAATTCTTTGTTAGGATCATTATGGATTTAAACAAACCAAATAAAAAGGCACTCTTGGAGATTTGGGGAAGATTCCACTATATAGGTCTATTAGGCCTATAGTTACGGAACATTTCATAGAAGAAGATTTTTCCAAACAGAGGATTTGAAATGAGTTTTCCAGGATTTTTTTATAGGGTTATATGAATTAATTAATTCACTTTCCTGAAATTCTCATTAAACAATGGCGGAATTTACCAATACATTTTTACTTCAATTGGAATCTAATGGGGTTTTCGTTCTGTAAATTTTTTCTAACTGGAACCATACGTATGCGTGTTATATTTTGTTAGAAACATAAAAGGCTCAATTTTCGGCTTATACCTGGGCAAAATCTTAATACGTTATTAACAACCGAACGCTGCCTATATTCACGTTTATGTACATGAATACTTTAAGTATTGAGAGATTTAGTTGAATTTAATTAACAAAGTTTCCTACTTTGATTGCTTGACAATTGCTTTTGAATATTACAGTTCAAATAACATTTGGAAATAGAGTCTCGACGTTTCAACTTTCGCAGAGGAACGACGTGCTTTTATTTGTGTTGTTAAAATTCAAAATATGTTAACAAATCAAAATTATTTTTATTTATTTATTATTGGAAGATTCGTTAGTTTATGATCTTAAAAATCATTAATACTGAAAACTGTAAGAATATTGTTATTATTCACGTCTGAGAAGTTTTTACGAATTTTCTTACTAAAATATTTAGTAATTGGTGTATACCTGAATAAGACGGAATTTTATTTAATTTATATATTTTCATTAAGTATTACTAATTATGACAGAAAAAATTATATATTTAATAAAATTGAAAAATTTGAACCAATTTATTTAATAAATAATTCAATAATTTACTTGTTAAAAAAAATTGCAATAGAAAATTTCATAAACCATATCCCATACTAAACTAGAAATTTGGTTAAACATAAAGTTATGTGGACCTGATCCTAAAGATTTTGATAATTACAGCTATTCTTACATATACAATGATGTTAATCTAGATGAAGTACCTAAGTTTAATAAAATTGATATTAAAGTTAGTTACTCGTTAGTTAATCCATCATTGGTTTTATATAAAGTACCTTTCGAATATATCTCTCTAAGCCCTGCATTAAGCGCTGTAAATGATTAGACAACGCCAATCGTACTGGAAGTACCTGCTGACCAATTAATTAGAGATAAGAGTAAGATCCAACTTAGCTACTTCTTCAATGAAACCTCACGTAACGCTTAAGAAACATGAACAATGGGTTTTTCGGAAGAACTTGCCAATCGTCCTTGAAAACCCATTGGAAAATTTAAAAAAACGAATTTAACAAATTTTGGGAAATGTAAGTATAAATAGCATTTACAAAAGTTTAAATTTGTTATCCTCCCAGATCAAACTATGTATGAACTATTTAAATATGAACTATTTTCAAACTATGAACTATTTTCTGTGAAGTGATGGATGGCATTCGTCGAAAAAGCTTAAAATAGAACTTTGATCGGCTTTATTTATAGTTTTAACAAATCCCGAATCTTTTGAATTTTTAAATAATGATATTGTGATTATGCACGTCGATGCCACAGGGGGTTTCATACGAAAACCAAAATGTTGCGAAACCCATGATTTTCCACATATTTACTATTATGTATGTGTGGTTCAATAAGGAGTTACTACAGTTCCCTTCATCGAATTTATCACCTCTAATCATGACGTGCAAACTATTAGTATGTTTTTCGTATTTTAAGCAATTTCCAAACATAAATCTAAATTGAAAAATCCCAAAGTATTCGTTACTTGATTGGTCATGGATGCTGTTAAAATCCATTTTGTTTCAAAGAAATGAAATGACTCTTAGGCAATATTTGAATTTTACTTATGACGTCGTAGCTAATAAACAATTTAACGTCAATGAATATTCGGTAGTATTCGTATGCTGTGTCCATTTTGCCGCAATAATAATCAGGCAAATAAAATGATGAATAATACATTGCTACCAAAATTACGAACAACTATAATAATTTGTTTTTGAGTTATGGATATCCATTTTTTTATTATGTCGCTAAAATATGTTTTGATTCCGAAAACCAATCATTAACCAAAGAAAATGAAAAAGATACCTCTGCTTTATTTGAAGAATCTAGTGTCAGTACTTATGAAACATCTAAATTATGTAAGCGGTATATCAATATATATTAAAGGCTACTACAGAAAATTCACTACTGTCGGTTAACCATGTTCAAGACAAAAATGAAATATATTGTGCTGATTTTATGTTGTTTACTACTAAAATAAATATGAAATTTCTACCATTAAGGGCGACAATTTTTTTTTAAATGTAAATGTACACAAACAGTGTCTAATTCGTAATAACACTTGAAATTGGGGAGATTTATAGATGAGACGCATGAGATAAACTCTCTAATACTTAAATCATGTTGACTAACAGCACACTGAAAAATTTTCGCATTAAATTATAATAATAAACCAATTTTAACATATTACCCATTAAATCCAGAAAGGATTCAAAAAGAATTATTGGAAAGTTCAAGAAATTTGAGTTGGACAAATTTTATCAAAGGTCAATTACCAATTTTAAGTCGGCTCATTGTGTCTATTTACCGCAACAAAGAGACGGATTCAATTCTGTATTTTGAATTGAGATTCATTCCAGTTTTCTTTGAATGCAGTTCCTGTGGCCGCAAAATCCATGAATGATGTATGGATCATCTACAAGTTTCTCATCACCTATGCATGTTTTGTTTGGATTTATTTTATTTTAAAATTTGTTAATTTCTTTTCTCTTTATGAATTGTTTTTTCCTTACTAATAAAATAAAATAAAAAAATTACAAAAACAAACCATCACGAATCACAGCCTTGACGTGGCGAAGCGGCTTGAGATTGATTTAGAAAAAACTTGAAATTCCAAATCATAATTTAATGTTCAAATCAATCAGACTAATGTGATCACGCAGCACACAGTGCTTTTATTGATAAATAAAATAACTTGTTAGACTAAACGAAAATTAGCGGTGACATTTTTTATAATGAATCCACACTATCACGCCATCAACATGGCCAATTGGCAAAATCTCTAGGATCATTTCCACAGAATTGTATGTTTAACCAAATTTGTAGTTTGGTATGGGATAGGATTTATGAACCAAGTTGTAAGACCCTGACGATCCGGTAAAACTTGGGGTGTATTTTTTCATGATGAGCAAGATCCATTCTATCTCGCCATCTACATGGCTAATTATCAAAATCTCTAGGATCATCTCCACAGAATTTTATGTTTAACCAAATTTGTAATTTGGTAGGGGTATGATTTATGAACCAAGTTGTAAGACCCTGACGATCCTCTAAAATGTGAGAGTTATTTTTTCATGATGGGGAAGATCCATTCTATCACGCCAGCAATACCTTAAATTAGCAGAATCTCTAGGATCATCTCCACATAATTTTATGTTTAAAAAAATTACAGATTATTTTGAATTTTCAGTTGCAATTTTTTTTATAAGTAAATGCACATACCTACAACTACAAGTAAATTATTGAATTATTTATTAAATAAATTGCTTTGAATTTTGAAATTTTGTTTAATCTTTAATTTTTTCTGTAATAATTAGTAATACCTACTTAATGAAAATATATATATTAAGTAAAATTCCGTCTTATTCAGGTATACAAAATTTACTAAATATTTAAGTAAGAAAATTCGTAGAAACTTCTCAGACGGTTAGTAATCGGGTATACAATTACTATTTTAGAATTTATACTAAAATTTCAACAATTTATAAATCATTATTTCTGTTAAGGGCACCAAAACAGTTGGAGAATTCCATTGACTATTGATTATATCTCTCTTAAAACATCATTATATAACGACGTTAAAAAAAAATCAGCTGATATTTTGATTTTATACTCGTGTCTAAATTGTGATGATTTTATAGACGGGGCGAGTATTCATATTACAACAAGACAATCAGATTTGTTGTTTGGATTTTACGGTTGTAGTAAAATTTTATGCATCGTAAATTTTATGTACAAACATACGAGTATGATATTTATCTTAGATTTGATGCAAAAATATTTTATTTTTATCCACACAGATGGTTCGCAAATGATATGTACGAGTATGTATTGTGATTTATTTTAATTTTACAACTCAAATTTATATAATTTTTATAGTATATAAATCTTGTCTGCAGTACAATCGATTATATAATTAATTATCCGCCACCTTGAACGTTTTTATATGTATATATATAGACAAATTAATTTAGATTGCGTTCAAAACTGTTAGACTACTTACCACGATATCCTTGATCACTCATGAATGATAAACTAGGCTGGTCACCAGATGCGGATGTGAGTACCTGTGGTGATTCTCTTATATATAAAACAGCTTGTTCCTTAAACACATCGTATAATTCAGCAATGCAACGTATCTGTTGTAACGATAGAAAATAAATAAAATTAAATATTGCAAAAGTTTACGACAGTAAAACTTTTTTTATTTTTATATATTAGGAAATATCTTTGTTTAAAACGAACAGCACTTAAATTTGTACATACATACTCGTATTGTACCAATTTAGGGTATGCCAATTCACATGAATGAATAAAGGGAATCGTTGTTCGTAAAACAACTTTGTCTAAAGAAAGTCGGAAGGAAATGGTCAGAAACTTAACAAAAGGGAAGACAATATTGAAATATTTACACAGTATAACAATGAGTTTTCCCCACAATTTTTGTTTTTAGGAAATTCAACAAAAAGATGTAAAAGTTTAGAATTTTAGAAAAAGATGGAGATACTAATCATAAATTAAATATTTGTAAATTAATAAGAAAAACGAAATCTGTGTATAGAGACTGGTAATTATTTTATAAATTAATTTTAACCATATAGTTTTAATAGATTTTTACTTAAGTTTGTGTACATTGAGTTAAACAATTTGATTAATTTATTTGTTAATAGTATAATAGTTAAAATAATAGTATATTTCGTCATATTGTTCAAGAAACAATAAATTGGGATTGTGGTAAAAAAAATTGTCAAGTCGCTTTTGTTAGTATATTTAAATAGAAAAATAAGACATTTTTGAAGAAAACATAAAATATGCCATTTACAAAATCGGGATTACAGTGTTCAATTTGTGTAATTTTTGCCACATTAACAGAATATATCAATCTGGAACACCAATTATCACAAACTTTTCGCAGCATTTACGGCCGTATTTCGCCAATAACTATTTGAATATTGATTTCCAGGTGTTCAATTTGTTCTGGTTTATCGACGTAGACAAGTGACTTTACATAACCCCAAAAAAAAATCCATTGAGGTTAAATCACACGATCTTGGTGTTTCTTTGAGTAAATCCGTCCTGTTGGAACCACATATCAGCAAGATTGATGCCAGCTAATCGAAGTACGAAAAAATTTCTAATCATGTTTATATACCGCTCACCATTAACAGTAACTTTCTGACCATCATTGTTTTTGAAGACATATGGACCAATGACTCCGCCAGCTCATAAAGCACACCAAACAGTAATTTTCTGTTGATGTAATAGAGTTTCGACAAAAGCTTGTGGATTATCCTCACTCCAAATGCCACAATTCTGCTTATTTACGTACCCATTCAACCAAAAATGGACTTCATCGGAGAACAAAATGTTGAATGGAAATTCAACATCAATATCAATTTGTGGTTCAGCCGATTCGCCGAATTGGCGGCGCGATGGTTGTTTGGATTTAATTCCTGCAAAAGTTGAATCTTGAAAGCTTTTAAGCCAAGACCTTTTCGTAAAATCATCCAAAAAGCTTTCCTGTACAGCGGCTACAGCTTCTTCAGTGCGCAATGTTCGGCATCTCACGGGATGCACATTATCATTAAGAGTAAACGTGGTCCGAAAACGATCTATTGTTATTCGAATTAGCCGCTCTGAAGGACGATTATGTACGCCACAAAATGGACGGAGTGCACGATAAGTTTGACGAACAGAACCATTATTTTGATAAAAAACTTCAACAATTTGGAAGCGTTGCTCTGATGTAAGTCTATCCATAATGAAATGTCAAACCAAACTAAACAAAAAGCAACTATCATTTATATGGGGAAGGCCACTAAATTAGTTGATCAAAATGGTTAGAAACGAAAAAAAATGTCGGTAAATATTTTTCAATGAAATTTAAACGAAAATCGAGAGCCGAGATTTTTTGTCTATTATTTACTACAAAGTCCAATTTAACAATCAATTTTTTAACAGAAATTTTTATTGGTCTTAGTTGCTTTTAAACAGTTTGAATGGTTTCATAAAAGTTGATCATTAAATGTCCTACGCAAAAATATCAATTTCAATACAACTTTAAGTGGGATTATTCCAGCGAATATTATTGAATCTTTAAATTTCACATATTATGTAGTTTGTAGATCGTGCATTTTATTTTCAATATTACTACTGGTTTTATGGAATATGGTAAAATATAAAAAATAAAATTCATTTAGATTCTTATCCAGTACAGTATTCGAACTCGAAAATTTTTGAATAAAAAATCACACCTTCAGTTTTAAAATGGTTTATGTTTAAATTTTTGTGGTTTATGTCCTGGCTTT